>CM073144.1:22850073-24050073 GCA_037039145.1 Fundulus diaphanus
GGAAATGTTCTTAATTTTGGCCTACAGTATATTTTTATTTTTCAAAGTCCAGCCAGGGACTGAAGTTAGAAAGGAAATTCCTATACACTGTGTCGTACATCAGATGCACTTAAAGTTCACTGCATTCAGATGGATTATCCATAATAAACTCTATAATTTTATTATCATTACTTCTAAAAAAAACACCTTACCGGAAAACAATTTGAGAACAATCATTGGCCAAACACACCTATTCACACTAACGTGTTACTTGTGCTCTAATAACCTCCTTATAAAGTTGTTTTTTAAAACAGGTGATAGTGCCAGGATACTAAATGACCGCATTACAGGAAAAAAATCATATAAACATATTAGCTGGATTTTAACAAACATATAGAACTCTATAGCTGTTTTTGGGGCTTCTATAGCACCAAGGGGCTTCGTGTTGTGTTTCAGTACAAATTAATTCTCTGCAAGAGCAAGCATTTGACGAACAATTATTTCTTTGATATTTCCAAATATGAACCAAGACTATGAGAGTTTTATTTTGAATGAATCAGATGAAAGGAGTCAAAAAGAAACCTCCAGGCCCAGAGAACAGAAACAGCAGCTGGGTGGGAGACGGAGCGGCTTGTGGGATTAGCTTGGCTTGTGCATGTACATGTGGGAGTTCACTCTTATCAATATTCATCAGCCCGCAAAGCAAACAGAAATTACAAAAAGATTTCATTCTTTTTACATGTTTTGTTCACCAACTCATCCAAACACATTATGGGGGTTCATTAATCCTTCAGACATTCGGTCACTCATTGGTTCAACCTAAAGCCAGGAGAACTGGCTGTGGGCTGTCTGTTTGGAGCAGTAGCAGTTCTGTACCTGGATCTCCATGCCTTGCTCCAGTAGTCTCTTGGCTTGGTTCTCCACCTCCAGTCTGGCTCTGCTGATCAGCAGCAAGTCGTTCTCTATCACCTCTATGCCACTCAGATCCACACCTTGGGACAGGTAGTCTGGAATAGAAAAAAATAAAGGAATCAGACCCTTTCTATGGATCTCAAACAGCCAATTCTTAAAATACATTCACTTTTTCTATTGCGGAGACCATGTATCAAATATCAACTTAAAAAAATTACAATTTGCGCCGTTAGTTGCCGTAGGGCTATATTGCAAGCCAAACTCAAAGTAGGATTGTCCAGTCTCTTTACCTTTATTTCCCCTACAGATGTCCCAATATGAAAAATAGGAAAATATTGTACTTGATTTGGGATGTGTGAAATATCGGCATTGGCTGATATCAATCATCTTTTAACATATTGACAAGTAAAACTTGGCTAATATTAATCTACTTTTACTTCAGTCTTCTTGCAGTTTGTGCATGTCTTTGGATATGGGGAGGATGATGCAGTGCAGGATAGGGGTGTGTTTAACTGAAGCACAGAAAACAATGTCAGCGATATCCTGAAAGGGTAAGGAAATATATACACTGCTAAGTAAGGGTGACGCACGTTTTCTGTAATCTTAAAACTCATAACGTGGGTCTACACTTCATTCTGTACCGCCTCAACCACCCATGGAACGTATAACAGGAACCAGTTCGTGGACTTCAGCTCAGCCTTCAATACCATCAACCCAGATATTCTCCACCAGAAGCTCACTGCAACAGCCTGAATTTGTCAGTGGATGACCAGCTCCTTGACTGACCAGCAGAAGCAAGTGAGACTCAGGAGCATCTTCTCTCGCACAACCCCACTCTTCTTCTCTCTGTACACAAATGACTGGATCTCTGCGGACCAGTCCATGATACTCATGAAGTTTGCAGATGACCCTATTGTCAGTGGTCTGATCTAGAACAGCAATGAGTTTGCATGTTGACAGAAAGTGGATCGGCTGATCCCCTGGTGTGCTCAGAACCCACTTTGTGGGTTAAACGCTAGGCTCAAGTCAGTGGAGATGACGGTGGACTTGCAAAGAACTAACTGCCTCCAATCACCATCCTCAGCAATACCATGTCAGCTGTGGATAACTCGCAGTTCCTAGGAACCTCCCTTCCACGCGACCTGGGATGGTCCTCACCATAGACACTGTTAGGAAGAAGGCCCAGCAGAGACTGGACTTTGTGGAGCAATTTAAGAAGTCCAACCTTTCACATACTCTGTGGGTCATCTTCTACAGTCCCATTTTTCAGTCTGTTTTGTGCACATCCATCAGTGTGTGGTTTGGCTCATGCACAAAACAGGATAGGTCCAAACTACAGTGCATAATTGGGTCTGCAGAGAGGATAATCAGAGCTGACCTTCATCCATGACTAGTTTCAGGTCAGGTTTTAGGAAAAAGGCAGCTAACATCTCTGCAGACCCCACACAACCTGCTCACAAATTGTTTAGGCTTTAACCTTAGGGTTGGTACTACAGAGCGGCATTTAAAAAAAAAAAAACAGCCACCAAAGAGACAGTTTCTTACCCCAGTCTGTCAATATATGATATATTCAAACATTTCCCTCACTTTGAAATCATAGCAGGAAACATTATGATCATGTGTTGGTGAATACTTCAAAGCAGGTATGCCTAAGGAAACAGGCCTCCCATGCTGAAGCCCCATATGTTTTGTCAATACCAAGGAGATCACAATGAGACCATTAAGACCCCCAAAATGGTCTATCCTCAGTTGATAACTGTGTTAAAAGTATGCATCCCAGGTATACCAATCATCTGTCCCTATCCGTCCCCGGCACAGCAGGAGTGTATACATTAATTTCATGGGAGAACACACAGTGCCAGCTGTGGTTCTCACTGAGCCCACGGGAGGATCTACTGTTCAGAGCAGACAACTTGGCTTAAAGTCAGTGACCAAAAATGCTCCTTTACGCTATTCCTCCAGTTCAGCCGATCCAGCGGCTTCTAGATCTGCTTTGGGAGGAACAGCTTTCAGTGATTCTCCTAGTCCCCGAGCACACAGGCGTGCTGCAGTATCAAACCTGCAGCAGCTGGTAGAGGGAGGGAGGATGCACTGCTCCAGGCGGGAGAGGCGATCCAGAGTTACCCAGAGACGGGAGAACGTCTCTGGGTTTGACCGCTGAACGGGAGTGCTTAGAGAGGCTCGGCCTCCTGCTGGATATGGTGTGCACAATTCAGGGAGCTGCTCTAGCCGCTTCTTCTATAGCATCATAAACGTCAAAAAGGACAACTTTTCAGCACTGATGTACAGAGACAGACGTGGACCCCATTTCAAATCCTTTAGCCTGTGTATTGTCCTTTCTCCAGCAGCTGATGGGCTGATTGGTTTTCAGCACAATAAAAGCGTGTGCTATGCCCATTTTCTCCCGTCATGAGGGTTTTGGGGACAGAACGTTCTTTAACCACCCACTGATAAAATGTTTTTTGAAAGGCATACGTAGAAACAGATCGCTGTCATGTCATCAGTGGATTTAGCACTGGTTCAGCCCACACTGGTTAAAGCTCCTTCTGAGCACTTGGATCAGGCTCGGCTGAAATGTTTGTCGTTTAAAACAGCCCTGCTCTTAGTCCTGACATCTGCAAAGAGAGCGAGTGATTCATCTGCTCACTCTCTGGCCCCCTCTCATGTTACGGGGCCGCATGGCTTCACTGCGCTGCCCCGCAGAAGTCTGTCTGTGCATTACAGATATAACTCTGCAGGACGTCCCCTCTCTGATCAGTACCTCTCACACTACTTGTTTTCAGGACATTTCACATGCTTACATTCCCTCTGGACTGGATCCTCCAGAGAAGTTGCCCTCTGCTGTCGAGCTGCGTCATTCACATGACCCAGCTCCTTCTTTGTTCCCATTTCTAAAGGTCCTCCTGACCTTGACCTGCTCTGCTCATCGTTACACTGTTACAGAGTGTAACCTTCATTCTTCACAGCAGGAGCTCTGTTATTTTGATGTTCTGTTGTGCAGCACATCTGAGTGCGTACTTACACATGTCAAAGGTTGATTTTGAAGATTTAATGTGCCAGCAGATGCTTTATGGTTATGGTGTGGACAGAACCAGATAGGCATAGACTATGTCCTGCTTCTCCTTTAGGTTACATACTGTAACCCCAGATTCTGTATATGAGTAAAGGCACAGCCCTTTAAGCTATGGGCCTCTGTAGTTTCTAAACGGCTAAAGAGAAACTTCTGTTTGGAAGTTGATTGTCCAGTTCCAGCATAACTTTTACTCGGTGAGACAGGGGTGGAGCCCACTGAGCAGGTGTACATAGACCTAATTTTTTATGTGCTGCACGTGAGGGTTGGCCTGGGCTATAAATCCCTTTTATTGATTTATTTGAATTTGCAATTTATGAAGATTTAATTTTTGGAAAACCTGGCCTTTTTTTTGCCAACTTAGTCCTTGGGCTTCCATGAAACTAAATAGGAAACCTTTATTACTCTAAGAGGAGGCACTTTCATTTATTCATTTACTTATTTAAGTTAGTCTGAAGTAAAGCCTGTCCTTAGATGTATACTTAAAACTAGCCATTGTGTTAGACTAGGAGCAGAAAACATTTAATATTTGAATTTTTTACAATGGCAGGACCTGCCTTCTTGTTCCACAAGAAGGTTTCACAACTTGTACTTAGTTGCACTTTGACTTCAGGTCAACTCCCATATGAGATGGTTGAAATAAAAGCAAGATTTAAAAAATTCATATCGGTAATTTGTTTTTATTAAGTGAAAGGGGGAAAATGGATTAATCGGATTTGGTATAGTAAAATCGAAGACTTTATTTTCAAGCCATGTCGCCAGGCTCTAAAACATAGGGAAATGCATAAATACAGAGTGTAAAGGCCCTTGTTAAAGAAAGAAGAGGAGGAGACAGATAGCAGTCAGTTTACAGGATGATGTAAAATACTGTTTAATTGAATGAATGGATAAGACAAACTCTCCCTAAGAAAGTTAAAAAGATGCAAATAGTAATTGGCAAAAAATTTTAATCTTCAAGTTAAAGAACTGTGCAATTTGCATCAATGTCAAAACAAACACTCCCTTGGAAGCTAAAAGTGTGGAAAGTGTGAGAGACAGTGCAAATAATTCACAGTCGTATCAATCAACCTGTGGAACCAGTATCATTTTTTCATGTTTGAAAAAATGTGACAGACTGGGCTGGTGGTTTATCTAAATCTCATCAGAGGATGGTAGCAATTACATCATTGGGAAGAAAGCTGTTTTTAAGTCTATTAGTTTTTGATTTAATATTTCTGACAACAAACATCTGTACCTATGTTGTCAGAGCACCCATGATTACCAACTGTGAATACTTGTAAGTATCATCACTGAGTCTCTAGCTGCTGTTTTAACTCCATTTTCTTGATTGATCTAAAGATGAGTAGACTTTTTCAAAATTCACTTGAAAGACCCGAAAAATCATATATCTCAAATTAAGCTAACACTCTGTTCAAAACTTACACGGTGTTGCTTTAAGCCTCTTCTAAAAATTCACTTAATGTTTTCGGTTAAGGTGTTTTAACACCTCAGGTGCTCAGTCCATTCATGAAACAACTACAAAACCGAGACCGTCAGGAGGAGGGAGTCTTGGTACGGCTCCAAACCAACTCTAGAATGATACATTTATAGTGTGAATGTGATCCAATATCAATCCCCCTACCAGATGTATGCTTCAAGCTTGATCCAAAACTCTTCCCATAACAAGGTTTGCGTTGCATTGTGGGATGCTGGAGTATAAACAAACTGGTAAACCATGGCGGCACATCTTTTTCGTAAAGCATTAAACCCCATAGAACTTTCAACATATCTTCTCAAAATCATTTGGTATACTGCTCAGATCATTTTTCATGAAATAATACCTGGAAGAACACTAATGATATGGTTAAATTCTCCGTGTTTTCTACTAGCTTGGAACACAGCATCTGCTTCCTTTATTTACATTTGGGTCTCCCACCCTGGACACAATTCAATTCAATTAAATTCTTTTTATATAGCGCCAATTCATTAAACATGTCATCTCAAGGCACTTTCCAAAGTCAACTGACCAATAACCAGACCGAATGTTCTCACATGGTTTGTGTTGACAAGCTATGGTTTGCTTGAAGTTTTCTCTGTGTGCAAGAAACCAAACCCCTAGAAAAAGTTACAAGTTAACAAACTCATCAACTGACTCGGACCAAAGTAAACAAACTACAGATCTAACAAGTGTTCATAAGTAACCATTTAAATGCACAATATCTTATCGGTAATAAACATGGTTAATTTCCTTAAAAATAATCTAAGCAGAGTGTCTTTGACTCATGAAATTTTAAATAGTGCTCCATGCTCTGTGTTGAATTTCCTCTCGTCTTGGAGGAGGCTGCATCCGGATCGTTATTCTGAGGAGGAGAGGGCCAGTAGGGATGAGGGTTTCCCCCACAATATTAATATTTCTCTCCAAACTTCTCTAAACTGTGGCTTAGACTGTCTGATACTTCATCAAATAATTTCCTTTGTGATTAAATTATCATATTTCATCCTGCTGACAGAGAACATGACAGCAGGACAAGTCAGCTTGACAGATTTGTCAACAACACTTATTTCAAAGAAGTACATAGCACTTCTGACAGCCTGTTAAACATCTCCACTGCTTTTGGTCATGCATTGTTTCTCACCCACTTACTCTGGGAAGCTTCATACTGCATTAGAAGGACATATAGTGACTCATCTTGTAGGAAAATGTTGTAATGGACAGACAGTGAGGTGAACTTATTCCCACCATTTTAATGAATTTTTACCATTAAACAATGAGTAACAGACACTCCAGCATCATAAAACACAGAGTTAACAATGTGGTTGCTGTTCATTTGCAGCCATTATGTATGTAAAACTTCAACCAGAATAGATAGGAACCTGAAGATTATTACAGCAATAAATGAGGAGGTGTGTGTAAAGAAACCAGGCCAGGCGAAGAGAGTACCACACTGAAACATGGACACAGTTAAGATGTGGCAGAGGATAACAGGCTTTAAACAACAGGCTGGTGAGTGTTGCTAGCCTAGAGCCTTCTGGCTTTTTTATATGAGAGTTCATTCATCAAACAGAACAACACCCAGTGAGAGGGGCCATTCATTATCTTTGTATAGGCAGTTTTTCCTTCATGGTTGCTACCAGTCTGCGTCCACTTTAACTGGGGCTATTTTTAATGTTGGAGTAATGGAATAATCTTGCACCTGATATGTTTCAGAAAAAATGCTCTGTCCATTACTAAGGGGCCAAAGCAAAACTCCACATAATTCCAGCTATGATGACACACTAGATACTTGGATGTTTTTTCCTGCATCAACACAGGCTCTGTGAAAAATCCTGCAAACCTACTCAGCACCAGTACGTGGTGACAGCAATAAACCACTATTCAAAGGAACAAGATCAGTCAAGGCACAACTGATGGTTAAAGAACAGTTAATGCAAATATGAATCATTACGGTACAATTTGATGACAACATTCCAGACATTTGTATAGGTTTGGTGTGGAGAATGTGATGTGTTATTACTATTGTTTGACAGTAATGTGAAAAAGAACCATTAGGAAAAGGTGAATAGAGTGATGGAAAAATCATAGGTAAAGAAATTCCAATGGACCCCATGCAAAGTTAAGTTTAGGACGAAGTAAGGAAGGCATTGTAAAGGATTAAGAGTGGAAAAGCAGTTAGTCCTGATACTTGTGGAGGTATAGAAGTGTCTAGGAGACACAGCAGTTGTACTTTTGACTAGGCTGTTCAAATCTGAGAGAGCCAGAGGATGAGCGAGGAATTGAGAAGTGTGCAGAGTTTTGGCAGCTATAGAGGAATAAAGTTTATGAGTCATACAATGAAGTTATGGGAAACAGTAGTGGAGTGGTGTGATGTAGGTGTGACACAGGAATTCAAGGTGGAAGTGGGACTGCATCAAGGATCGGCTCAGAGACCCTTATTGTTTACTGTGGTGATGGACGAGTTGACAGAGGAGGTTTGACAGGAATTTCCGTGGACTATGATGTTTTTAGATGACATTGTGATTTGCAGAGAACAGGGAACAGGTGGGAAAATGTTTACAGAGATGGAGGTTTGCCTTAGAAAGGAGAGGAATGGAGGTTAGCTGTAACAAGACAGAACACACGTGTGAATGAGAGGAACCCAAGTAAAGCCACAAGGTTACATGGAGCAGAGATAAAGAAGGTGGAGGATTTTAATTACTTAGGATCAACAGTCCAGAGCAATGGTGGGTGTGGAAACGAGGTAAAGTAACGTGTCCAAGCAGGTTTGAGCAGGTGTAGAAAAGTGTCTGTTGTGTTGTTTGATAACAGTATCAGCGAGAATGAAAGGAAAGGTGTACAAGACAGTGGTAAGAGCAGGAATGTTGTCTAGTTTGACTGTGGCACTGAGGAAGACACAGGAGACTGGTGGTTTTCTTTGGGAGTGAAAAGGATCGATAGGATTAGGAATGAGTATGTTAGAAGGACACCATGGTAGATGTTTTGGAGATATAGCCAGAGAGGCCAGACTGGAATGGTTTGGACATTTACAGAGGAGGGATAGTGAGCAGATCGGTAGAAGGATGCTTAGGCTGGAACTGTCAGGAGGAGGCCTAGAGTAAAATAACAAGAGGTCCAAGAACTGGTATGAGCAGAGTGATGTCCAGGATCAAGGTTTAAAGGTAGGTCACTGTCACTTTTTTTCTCTCTAAATCCCTTAAAGGAGGAGGCTTTAATGTTTATAAAACAAGTTGCCAATTTTTTTTTTACAAATACTTTTAGTTTTATAACACTTTAAACACACAAGATGGCATTTAAATGTCTATAAAACATTGCCAACATTCTCACAACACTCTTTGGCGCACATACAAGTGTTGCCTCATTCCCTATGGCCAGTATTGTTGGAAACAACAGAGTTGTACCTTTCCAACTATGTATTTCACGTCTTTGTCTGATGTGTGCCAGTGACATAAAGGAGCGAACAATTCTGCCTTTCATGGCAGCCTTTGGAATGTGTTGTTTTACGCACAGCTGCAGACACAGTAAGCTTGTCGGCTGTGGGTTCTTTTTATGTACATTGTTGTATTAGCACAGAAGAGGATATTGGCGGCTCTAGAAGCTTTGGGTGATATTGAGATAGAGATGTTTCTGAGGCCAGCGTGGATTTTGAAGAGAAGGAAGATCATGAACCCGGTTCATGAGTAACTAATACTGTTACTTTTTATTTCCACCATCTTTATATGTCGGCTATTTCAAAAAGAGATAACAGGTCATGTTTATTTGTGTTGTGCGATTAGAAAACTTTGTAAAGGAATCCCCTCCCTCCCCCCGCCCCATATGAATACTTACAAGAATTTAATTTTTTTTATATATACCTTCTGGAGTTTTTTTCTCCATATAAGGCCTCAGGATCTCTCCATATCATTGAATCTCGAATGGCTATCCTGCTTTGCTGTATGTGTTCCATAAGAACAGATTTGTGTCCCTGCTAAGATGACTGATTTCTATTGCCTACTACTATTGAACCTCTAGAATTTTCATACAAACAGTCATTTTTTCAGCTTGTGTACACCAGTGGCTACTCCTGGTAATGGAGAAGTCCGGTCAACAACTCTGTGCGGTGAGGCACTGCGCTTTACAAGCTAATTGTATACGGCTGCGATCAACACAATTATTTCGGATTTCGAGAGGAATTCGCGAGAGCTATTGTGGAAGCAACAATACCCACGTGCATGGTAGTTGGATGTTCCAATACATCGGGTAAAAGTGAAAAAAACATTTGTTATTTTGCCTTTCCGATTGATAATCCACCACGGGTTCGTCGTTGGATTGCCAACTTGAAGTGGGAGGATTTGCCATCGAACTTCTGGACCAGGAGGATCATTGCCAAAGTCCTGCAAAATGACCTCTAGCAGGCCACAAATGTACATGCGTCTGCTCAAACAATCAGAAACAGACTCCATGAGGGTGGTATGAGGGTCTGACGTCCACAGGTGGTGGTCATGCTTACAGCCCAACACGTGCAGGACGTTTGGCATTTTATCAAAGAACACCAAGATTGACAAATCTGGCACACGTCGGCAAGCTTTTTTCAGTTTACAGAACACCAAGACAGTACGAACAATGTGGCACAGTCCCACATAAATTGGGACATCTAAAGTCGTAGATGTCGGCTCTCTGTGAAGGCGGCCACTTTTTCTTCTCCTCACCCTCCTGTATCTACCCTGCTTGTGTTCTCTGTCTTATGCAGCTTTGTAACTCTGTCTGAGCTTCTTTCTGCAAATCATCCGAATTGCAAACCGTACATCTGGTCAGCTGGTTGCTCAATGCAATTGATAATATTTTCTCAACGAGAAGACAGGGCAACGGAGAGCCTTCGTGTCCCAAAGGGACAATTGCAACTGGATACAATCTAGACTTCTGGGAGCAGTGGAGAATTGTGTGTCTCTCTATTTTATCGGTCGAGGATGCCGAAGATGCGTACATAATTGGATTTATGATAACAGGATTTCTGCTTTTTGGAGCTGGTGGTTTTCTGGCATATCAACAAATTCGGAAAATGTCAGCAGCTATTCTGGCCATGGGGAGGCTGCCGGGAATGTGTGAAGGGTTAAGCCAGTCTGTGAATGCTCAGAAATGCTGCGTGAACAAAACCACAAGCTGGATGCAATCCTTGCACAGTATCGTAGGCCGGCTGTGGTCTGAACTCAGTGGCGGGATGGAATAGATCTTGGAGAAGTTCTAAGCTTGGCTCCAGCGAAAAGACCACAATTTAGGCTGTTTGAATTTGCCATTGAGAAGTACCAGAAAGACTCTGAGGCAGACGGTAGATTTCCACAGTCGGCCTGCGCAAAAATAATTTGTTGCTATCTGAACTGGCTCGCCCAATGCCGGCCTTGAAGGCTGGTAATCTCAAACTTCCCTGGATGTTATGTAAACAAGATGCTCTCCCCCCGCTACCCGACTAAAGGCTGGAGGGGGTGGGGGGGTGCAACTGGACAGTCATGGGCTTAAATTGACACATGAACATGGCCATAAATATACCCCCTCTGACTCACTGCCTCCGTTGTGCCCGATTAGCACAGACCACACATCTAGAAAAGACGTTTTCAGGAATGTGTTGCTATGTGTTACAAGTTGCAATAATGTCATGTGAACTTATACTTGTTACTTGCAGTTTGGAGATGTTGAAAAAGAAATGCAATTCTATGTACGATATGGGAATATCTGTGAAGATGGCGACAGTGGAAACATCTGATTATTCATATGAGGTAAATGCTCGTAATGCCAGAATCTATTCAGCAAATATGTTTCCATCTCCGATTGTGCGCATTAACTCTTTGACGCAAAGATGCAAAAACCACTTCAAGCTAGCATAAATTTTTTTTTGCGAAATTGAGAAAGTTTTTTAAAATTACTTCATTTCCATCAACCTTTTCTCATGCGATACTGTGCATAAAAAACACTGCTATAGATCTGTTTATTGAATTTAAAATCTGAAGCAAATATCACCTCAAGATTCTTAACAGACACTGCCAGAGAAGTACAGTGATCCAAAGCAGTTTAGAGAGGCCAATTTTGAAATTGTCTTAAAGTCTCTGAGAACAGTAGAAACAGTCTGTGAGAAAGTTGTTTTTTTATGCATGGACATATCATCCCTCATCGTCCTGGATCTCAATCAGCTCCATTTAGAACACAATTTAAAACATTTTAAAAACAAAGTTCAGAAATGGAGAAATGGATGAAGAAAAAAGTTAGTACACGAAGAAAGAAGATAACATCTCACTTCTGTAAAATGTGAATAGAGGTTGATATTTGTACTGATTTAAAGCGGCACGATGTAACTTTTAGCCACTAGGGGGGCTAGACCAGTAACTGCTAGGTTTAGCATCCCTGAAGGCCATTGGCAACACTGCACTGTCACAAAATTACACAGTCTCCCTCCTTGTTTTGGAATCTGATAGTTGACCAGTTTGGACCAGAAGATTGAGAAGTCATGGAGTTACTTGTAAAGATAAGGCCACATTCATCCCTCTAGATTAAATCCTACATCACAGTTTCAAAGATACTTCCGATCAGGTGAGTGTCATATCTGCTTGTTGCCCAACAGCAACTTTTAACCTGGTAGCTTAGAATTAGCTCTTACAAAACTGAATAACATAGACTTACAACAGGCAGAACGATAACTTACCAGTCTAATAATGATGGGGAAAAAAGGAAAATGGGTCTTGCATCCTGCTTGCTTTTTCATCAAACACTAACAAGCAAATTCTTTTGCAAGATCCACTCGTCTTTCCTCTGGAGTGATCCCTGTCTCATTTTTTCTTTTTGGCCTCAGATACAGTTTTCTTGATGTGTGTGTGTGTTTTCTAACATACACATCAATACCAATTCACATGGAAACTCCAACACTGATCCATTCAAACCCAAAGACTTACAGAATAGACCTGGTCATTTAAAATGTTTGGTTCAAAACCCACTGGTCAACATAAAATCTGGAGCAAAAATCTTCTGGTCCTACGTGGTCCATCCTACACATCCTGGCTGCAGGTGAAGGTGCTGTGCATGTCTGTGAGCCTGAGACACCGAGTTAGACAAAACTGAAATCCTAACTAAGACATTCATGGAAAGCAGTTTTACAAATGCAACTTAATTCATCAAAAAGTTATTATAGTCACCTTATTCAGAAAGTAGAATTATTTAGAACCATTCTACACAGTGTTGTATATTTTAAGCATTTAGTTCAGTTAATCTGATGAGCCTGAGACTTATAGCAAACAGACTTCAATCAGAGGCATTCAGACTTTCGATCAGTTCTTTCTGAAAACAGAAGTTAATCTCCTAGGCGCATTTCTAAGTCAAATACATCTGACTTAGAAATGCGCCAAGGAGGACGGGGCTCCATGTCTTTAGAGGAAGCCACCACATTTGACAAAGACTCCTGGATAGGTGTTGAAACGCTTTCAGAAAGAACTAAACGAAAGTCTGGGTTGCATCCAATTTAAGCCTGTTTGCTGTTGCGATGACCCGGATAACAGAATTTGCAGAGGCATTCAGATTTAATGAAGACCCAAAATTTTGTTTCTCAGAAAATATTACATCAGACCACTAAAAAGGGCTTTAATAATAAAAAATATGAACATAATGAACAGGATGTGCCTGTTTCATACAGTCCCTGCACTTGGAACTTGGATCCTTTTGTATGGAAGTATTAATGCGTCATGGCACGGAGGAGATCAGCTTGTGGTTCTGCTGAGGTGTTCAGGAATCCCAGGTTGCTTTGATAGGGGCCTTCATGTTATCAGCATTGTTAGATCTGATATCCATCATCTTCCTCTGGAGGAAAGCCCCTAAATTCTCTGTGGGGTTTAGGTCAGACTCGTTTGCAGGTGTTACCGTGGTGATTAAAGCAGGTATTGGCACTTTTGGCAATACAAGCCAAGCCAAGGAAGAGATACTATTCTTACTATGCAGAAGAAAGAGCAGAGAACTGGACAGGCATCAGGTTACATTCAAAAGCAAAGTCCCTGAAGTGTCTGCCCAAGTACGAAGCCTGACAGAGATAAACATGGAACAGCTGAGCTGTGCGCAGATTTGTCTTTGTGTGAGTGATAGAAGAAGGGGTCTTTCTGTGCATAGATTCATGCACAGAAAGGGAGAAAAACCAGGCCCCTGGTTCTGAGGAGACATTTCCCAGGGGATAAGTAGATCTCAGACACAGATGTGCTCTGCTTTAGGAAGTTAAGGAATAAATTGAGAGCACAGCCGCCCATATAAAAGACAGTTTTTCACCTTGGACACGATCATGACACTAAACAAGTTCAAATAAGCAGGATGGACACCTGCAGAACAGACTTTGTGATTATATATATATATATATATATATATATATATATATATATATATAATTCATTCAGCAACATAAAACGCTGAATCTGCAATGTGTTTTCCAGATTAATCCATGATCAACTTGCAGTGTAGGAAAAAGCTTCTTTAGCAAGTTCTGAGTTTGTTTGGGTGACTTTGAAAATAAACTGATGAATTATAAGATTAGGCCCAGTTAACCTTAGTCTGATTCCTGTTGAATTCAAAACAAAGAGCATCAGAAATGTAGGGATCCTAGAGTTGATTGGCTGCTGTGCTCCTGTTACAGGATGGTCCTTGATGCATTAATGACCAGCCATGCAGGAATTTAAAGAGCACATGTTTGCTTTACCTATCTGGTAAAGGGAACTATTAACGTAACATGGCTATGAATTTCTATGACAGTAGCTCATTCTGTTTGAATACAATGGTTTTCCAATTAAATTATCGTGCCCCGTTGGCCTATTATATTTTATTTCTGCATTTTGCCCTTTGTTTTTGCTCTATTTGTTATTAAACAAAGCACTTTTGTGTATGCTTACCATAACAAGACTTTGTGCCCGGAGGTATGTTGTGCATCCATGCAATAAGTAAACAAGGAGAAGCAATGGAGCCGAGCGAGTCAGCAACGTCCGGCAGAGGTGCAAAGAGAAAGAGGAAAAGGCCAAGATCAAGTATGTAAAAGCAAAGAAAATATTTGATGAGTAGTGCTTGGAATACAATATGAATGTTGGTGATCACAGAAGCAGGAGCTAAAGCTAGACAGAATGATACAAACAGAGCGAGGGGGCGGACAGTTTTCTTCCCCAGCTGGTAGAATCCAGAAGATTATTCCAGATTAGATCAAATTCAGGCCTCATCAATAATGCACTTACTGGAAAGTTGCATTTTTTTGTGTTTAAATTCCGTTCACTGAAATAAAAAAGTATTACTGATTATTTATTTTGTTAAAATATTCACTACCGTGATGCCTATTCCCTTTTTTCCATTTGGTAGGAACAGCAGACTTTTCCTTTTTTCTTGGTGTTCTGCTTGGAGGCTCTTGGGAGGATTCACTCGAGCTGTAGATCGAACAGTAGATCAGGTTGGTCTTCAACCATGCTGAGCTGTTACTTTACTTTTCAGGTTGAAAAAGGACTAAGCAAAGACATCAGGATGAACGCTTGGCGTATATTGTTTTATTTGAAGATTAATGTATATTTTTATATACATATAGTTGTCTTATAGTACTGTCAACATATCCTGGTCATTATTTTGACAAATAAGTCCATATTTGTGGAAATCCTGCTTTTGTGTCTAAAATTGTTAGTGTGGCGCCCTCCTAGGCTTAATCAGTGGTCTTTGCATTGAATTTTGTATCCGTGTTGCTATTGGTTCAAAAGTATCTGTGACATAATTTGGAGAAACTGACATCAGTAGTTCTGCTGCTGTGGGGTATAAAAGCAGCTCCGTCTATAAAAAAACAAAACAAAAGCAGCTACTTCTTGTGCCTCCGTGTCGAGCACTCTTGCACTTTTTAGACCCCACTAGCAACTTTTTTTCTTTTATACACAAAAAAAAAAAAAAAAAAAAAAACGAGCGACTTTTTATGTATTATTGGTGAATTTATGTAAAAACACCAATTGTTCTGCAGTTACTGTCTCACGGGCAGACAGCTGCGGCCTCGTCCTGAAACCTCTGCTCTCTTTGCTCTGATCCTGCAGTCAGAGCAAAGAGAGCAGAGAGGAGATCTTCCACAATCTGTTTCAAGATTAATTTCGTTGCAAATGAATCTTGGATGTGCAAAGCTGTCGGTGGATTACAAAACAGGAAATAAATATGATATATAATTGGACAAATCCTGTCCTCCACTGTCTTGACAGCACCGGCTTCGGGCATTGCTCAGTCAGCGCCTTGAGCCAGCGGCTCAAACTGATGAGGCTCTGACCCGCTGGGCTCCACAAAGACTCCCTCAACCTCAGGTGACGAGGGGGATGAAAAATCCTCCACCTCAAAAGACCGCACTGTGGCGTGACTACCAGCGTAACTCTGCTCACTCTCCATGGTTCAATGTGGCAAATCAAGCTAGCTGCTGCTTCCCACAAGATATTATTGGTGTTTGTGTCTTGTATTGTTTTCTTTCAGCTGTGGAGCTGTACAGCACTTTGGTCACCTTAGGTGAGTAAAGCACTTAAAACATAAATAAAGGATGATTGAAAAGTTTTGTTTATATGTATGAACAAACTTTTTCCTCCACACTTCCTCACAGTGATTTATGTTTTACTCAACATTTAGAAGTGAACTTTCAAACGTAACTTTTGTCTTTGCTGCTAGCTGCAGCCAGTGGCAGCTATGATAAACATTTCTGGGAAGGCATACTAGACGTCCGAGATTTCCAACTCTAATCAAACACGAATCCCTCCACGGTCACTCCCCTGCTGCTGGATTTTGAAGTCTGGTTAGTCCGGTCCAAGCTGCATCTGTTTTTTTAATCCTCCAGGGAAAGCCTTATGAAATTATTATTTTGTAAATAATTGACCAAATTTTATTTTTGCTGCATCATTCTCTCCATTTCTTGTTCTTGAACAGTCTTGCTTTTTTTTGTCGCTTTCATTTTCAAAAAGGTTGGTGACCCCTGTTCTAAATCCTGCTAAATGTGACAACAGCACCATCAGCTGTTTGGTCTGTACCTGCAGTCAGTAGCACGAGTAGCTAGATTCTATGTAATCTTCAGAGCAACCGCTTCTCTGCATTTATATACCATAGCTATGGTTGGAGTAATATGAATAAACCTCTGAAAGAGTGGAAAACTTAATGTAACTGAAGGTTGTCTTTAATATTAATGGCTTAATATTATTGTCACCATATTTTCAGCTCGTCTATTTATGGTCTGAATTTCATTGATGAGGTTCATGGCTAGTTAAAAGTAACATATGCCGCCTTTCCAGAGAGAGTGAACGAGAATTGTTTAGTTTTATCTTCTGTTTTTACTGTAAGGATGTGTCAGGGTAAAACCTTTTATATTGTTAATAATTATAATTTATAAAATGTTGTAATGTTGTTAGAAACCGTTCTTATAAAATGTTTTTAACTGTTATAAAATGTAAAAGGGATTCTGGGTAATCTTCAGAGCGACGACTTCAATGCAAACAATAAAAGTTACATTTGTGAACCATATTGTTGGGATGGGAGGCCTGAAATTATTTCATTTTTCAAAGGGAGAAGCAACAGAAAAAATTGGAGAACCACTGAAGTAATCTGGATGAAAAATGACAAAAAGTGCTGATGAGCCACGGGTGCAGAGAACTGCGTCCTAAGGAGAAACTTTAAGTAACCATTTAGATACCATCATGAAGTCACATGGAAGCCTAAAGGTTACAAAGAGACTTACACACATTTGTGTTTTTGTTAGGGCTACACAATTAATCACGTTTGCAATAGAATCACAATTTAAAAAAAACGCAATATCCAAATCGCAGAGGTCTGCAATTTTTGGCTATGTAACAATTAGTGAATCAGACGTGTCCTGTAGGTGTAAACAATATGTTTAAAGTGGGTTTGCCTCCAGATAGACAGTTTCAGCAGTAAGATAATCTAATTTTATTACTTGTTATAGAGTTTATATAATCATACTGTTTTAGCAGAAACTTTCAGGAATCTCACCACAGCATTAAGTTCTGGTCAATCAGTTTAATATATAGACTTGTTTGTTGGTTGCACTTTATGTTCAACAAGGATTGATGTCCAAATCAATTAAAAGCTGTTCTCTTGAATAATATTCTGATTAATAAAATAGTTCTTGTTTTAAATAGTCCTTGTTTACAAACATCTTTATCTAGAGGCCATTTTTGTTGCTTGTGGTTAATGCAGAGAAAAGTCTAAATCAAATCACAGTTTTGGTTGAAATATGTTGTAGGCGACATATCAGAAGGTTGAGGGTTCAATTCCAGCTTCCACTTGCCACGTGTCGATGTGCCCCTGGGCAAGGCACTTAACCCCAAGTGGCCTACCGAGCTGCGTCTCGGTGTATAAATGTGTGTGCGTTAGTGAGAGCGACTGGGTGAATGTGGCTATAGTGTAAAGCGCTTTGGGTGGTCAGCATGACTGGAAAAGCGCTATATAAGTTCAGTCCATTTACCATTTAGGCAGAACGCAATCATTTCTGTTCCGAGTTGAGACGCAGTGGGTCTTTTAGCACCTAATCTGCACAGCAATGAAACAGATTGATTTGTTGTTTGTATATGTTTAAAAAGACACGATAAATTAAACTGAAAAAAAAAATTTGCATTAAATCGCAATATTAAGATAAAAAAAAAAATCGCTATTAGGTTATTTTCCAAAATCGTTCAGCCCTAGTTTTCGTTGGCTATGAAACATTACATTTAGGAGGCCTGCACAAAAAAATAATCCCAAATAAACCCAAAAAGTAATGTGAACACTGAAAAATCAAGTCAGACACATTTCATGCGAGAGATGCGTTATTTATTTTTTATTTCATAATTTATATTTAACACGCCAACACTTTCTTGCTGTAATTTTAATTGGGCACGCTTGATGCCACCTATTGCAAAACCGCTACTGCTCTTTAAATCAGAGGCCAAGTTTTGACTGTAACATCACCAAGCAGCGCAATCTGCCATCTCGTGTGTCCAACTCTTACTTCTAGCTTCAAACACACATGAAGCAGACCTGAACTGTGATTTTACTGCATTGAAATTTGATTTTGCCTGTTAACTGTTTATTTTCTTTGTTTCTCTTTATGCCAGCTGGTTTAGCTGAAAGTTACTAGCTTAGTTATAGACTTTATTGACTCACGTATTTTAATGCTAAAGCTAAAGCTAAAGTATTTGTGTGCAGCAATTACTGTTTGAGAACGGCAGAGCAGGAATTTTCTCCATCTATTGTTCTATAATATCCCACCTTACCAGGCAGATATTCATGAAACAATAACAGACAGATACTGAGAACTGATTGGCTGTTAATTCCCCGCCCCATCTTGTTGATTTTCAATTCAAAATCACAAATTTATTAAAATGCCCTTGGCATTTATCAATAGTTGTTGATAGCCAAACAAAACCCTTACTGAAAAACAGTATATTCCACCTCTTTTTGCATCAGCGTCCTTGTTTTTGATCTCTGCTCTGGAAATTATGGATATTTCTCTTGTGTCAGCCATAATTCTAACATGAAATGAAACATCACAATCAACAGGTTTAGTACCTGAGGTTTTCCATCTCAAGGACACTGGATGTAACCAACGGGAATCCTTGATGGGTGGCATTGTGGGTGCCTGAGACCACCTGATTTACAAATGTGAGCTCTTCTGAAGAATCCTTTTCAGGGGTTAAATCATTTTGACACTGCATTATTCATTGATCGTAGGCTTTAGTGTTAAATTCGGATAAAATACTTCTAATATTCATTTCATTGAACGATTTGAACTTTTTTTGTGCAATGTGTTTATTGGAAACACCTGAACAATGTTTTATTATCTTGCCAATAAATATAATTTAAAGTGGAGGTTGAACTATTTTTGTCATATTTGCTCAAAACTTTGCAACCATGTTTGCTATTTTTTTTCTCTGGGAAAATTATTTTAAAAGATAAAGCATGTTAACAGGAAAAAAGGTCACCACCGTTTCAGGAGAAAAAAAACAGCAGTTATTTCACAAACTGAGAAATATGAACAGCGGAAGACAACAGAAGGGCTCTAATCTAAATACTGATCTATCAGTCTGGGTTTGCTTTGCCTGGTAGTGCCATTGTTGCCATGCCAATGCCAAGTACCCCTAATTAGTCCGCTGAAAAGCTTCACTCCAGATACACTCGGCAGGCAATAAGGAAACTCTGTAACTGCTCAAATGGTAGCCAGGTTGGAACAATCAGGCATGCACCATCCGGCAGGTGCTATGCAAACACAAACAGTGGAGGAGTGGCCAAAGTCCTGCCAGGACGTAGTTGTCTTTACGATTGCCATGGACACCATTTTTGTCTGGGCTTTAAAATCAGGTCATATAAACTTGGGAGTGAAATTACAACGGAAAAAGTGGGGGAAAAAAATTGTGGATTGGATGCAGCAATGACAAAGACCCGGAATGATATGAATAAACTAAATGATATAAATATGAGAAGGCAGCTAATAGTCAAGCACATGGGTTTAGAGGAGAAAACACGCAAAAAAAAAGACACTTAGAGAGATGGGTAATGGAGGAGGAGGGAGTGATAGATGAGTAGGGAGGGCTACTGGAGGCAGGAAGCATGACAGAGAGACAGAGAAAAAAGCACAACAGAGAGCGGAGAGGAGAGGAAGAGCAGCAGCGTCTGTGTCTCCACCGTTTGCTCCAGCCTCTCTTGCTGCATGCTTTCTGCTCTTTAATTTTACATTCTGAAAGGCTTCAACGGCGTGCTGTAAGAGACTGATTGATGGAGAACTAAGCTGAGGCTCAGCATTACCTGTGGGCAGCATGATACCCTGGGTGACAGAGATTACAAAGCTCCACAGAGAAGGACCGTTCTTCACCAGATCTCAGGAACACAGACAAACTGTCTCTTTCTGAAGAGGTAATCCTATGCATGACACAATCATAATAACGCTGTTGCTGGTCTGCATGAGTGGCATGAAGTCACTACAAAAAATATACACACTGCTTTTCATAAACAGCATGTTTATGGGTTAAACATAGGAGGCAGGATTTTACACAGCGAGGGTTTTCTCTGGAGAATATCGGACCAAGAAGAAGAGTCTTACAGAACAATTCACAGCGTAGGTCACCAAGTCTGCCGGAGACGGACTCCCTGACTCGGACCACTCGTGTTGGAAACCGATCAGCCGGGAGAAGCAATCGACAGATTAAACAGCTGGAGACGCTGTTGTTTGGATTCCAGTTCAGAGTTCAAGCAGATTTCTGACCAACATTTTTACACTTAGGATATTTCCACTCTGTCCCACCCTCCAGCTGCATATTTTACTTCAAAAGCCTCACCTTGCTTTAAAGAATCTACAAACTGGGAAACTGTGTTACACGTTTATTACCTACTGTGCAAAATATTTCAAAGAACACAACACCAATCAATGAGCCAGAGTGTTTTCTTATCTCACTCTGATCAGTGATTTGCGGTACAAATACAGAAAGTCTGCTTTTATCTAATTTTTATTAAATGCCTCAAAGCAAAGAAGCCCCACCATTGCTGTCAGCTAACAGCGCTGACTTTGATTCACTTTTACCGTCACACACTGAGCAACACTAAAGCTGCTTTAAATGAGAATGAGAGGAAACAGTTTCCCATCAATTTAACTGGGGGCTCCGGTGAGGACACCGTTCTGCTTGGCAGCAGAAGCTAATTGCTTGATTTAATCCCCCAAAACCACTAAACATAAAACAGGTAGGACCGCGGCATCAAAAAAATACTACTAATGCCCTTCCGCTCTGAAAGGAGGCACTAGGCCAAGTAGGAGAGTTCCACAAAGGTACAAAAACAATGAAATGATATCCAGTCAGAACTCATCAGCGTACGCCAGAAGACAACTGAGGCTGAAGAAGGAACTGGTGCAGTGGAAGAACGTGCTTGAAACGTAGAACAGGTGTTCAGCAAGATGATAGAAGCGATGAATCGACAAGAGAATAAATTGCTTGATCAGGAGCGAAGATCCAGGAAAGAGAATATACAGACATATAATGTCCCAGTGGGAGCAGAAGGGTCATTTATGATGAAAATTGTGAAAAAGCTACTTTGAGATACTTTAGGAATTGACTGGAATATGAACCTGGATATCAAGAGGGCACAGAGAGCACTGCTTGTCACGGTGATTACACCAAAGAAAGGCTCGTCTGAGCAGCGCTCCAGCATCGCCTGGAAGGAGAAAGAACTGAAACAGCAGGGGTCCAGAGAGGACCAGGAGAGGAATATCAGGAGACCATGGCCAAGGCCATTTAGGTTTAATATGTTATTTTTCGGCACCTAACATGTTTATTTAGATCCTCTAATGTTTGACTCACTCCCTAACCCCAGTTTAAATGAGAAAGGAATTCAGGCATAGGTAACGAACAGACTGCTTCTGTATAAGGGATGTTTTCCCCCTAACGTCGATGGCTTTCCTAGGCTACTAGCCTAGTTCAGGGTCATTTGTTAGAGACCTATATCTTAAAATAAAAAACATTTTAGGTGTGTGTGTGTGTTTAAATTGCTGTTCTGCATATGCTTTGAGAGTCAATCTGTCAAGGATTTTTCTCATATCTCTAAACGAAGGTGTTAAAGATAAACCAGTTATAGATTTATATGATTAGTAACAAGGTAAACGCAACTACTCTTAATGTTAATGGTCTACTTAACCCAGTTAAACTTAGTAAAATTCTGTCCAAAATGAGAAACCCATTTAATTAATAGAGAATATTTGAAATTAGGGATAATGGGCTTTACCTACTTAATTTTTTCCCTGTATAAATCAGGACATAACAGGGGAGTTGCTATCTTCACATATAAAAATGTATATTTAGAAAACCTATACGATTTAAAAGGTAAAGAAGGTAGATGTTCTGGGGGAGGGGTAACAGAGGGAAAGTTGCTCACATTACTGAATGTATATGCTACTGCAGGAAGTGCCGTTCAAATCTATAAGAATTAACTTTACAATTAGGAAAAAAGGAAGAGGTTGGGGGCTGTGGCTTGCCTTCCATCAGATATTATCGGTTAGCAGCACAAATGAGAGCAGTGGAGCTCTGGTGCGACCTGGAATATAACGCCCAAAAAACAGTATAGAAGTCAATGTACTATTCTATCTATTAAATAATACCGATAACCAAATTATGGGAAGCCATTATACAAAAAAGAAAAGAAAAAAAAACTGGAGGCAGATATGGAAATTTTAAAATGCAGCACCTATGACTCAGATTTCACTGCCTTTTGCACAAAAAAGGACTATTCCCGACTTTGAAACACTCAGAAAGAAATATTCCCTCAACAAACAAAACAAAGTAAAAAACAACAAAAAAAGCATTGCTACAAAATGGTTGTCAAAGGACAAACACACCCTGGACACATGGAAGACAATTCTTAAAAAACGGTAGGTATAAAAGTTTTTGTTAATTAATCAGTAGAACAATTATGTTTGTGCAGGTAATTTTGGCCGGGTAATTCCAAACCTCGTCGACCAGGGGGCTTCATGTACAAAAGATTATATACAAGTTTAAGGTAGGGGAAAATATTGAAACTTGCGGTGCGCAAACAAATTCAGATGTACGAAACCGTGTGTAAAGATGTCAGAGTACACCTTGTCTTGATAAATCCTGATTCGTGGGAAATTTAGCAAAGTACCCGATTACAAGCAAAATTGCAAAGTAGCATAAATAGCTGGAAGGCACCCACGACATGTCCAAATAACCATGGCTATGGCATTAAGTAAGGCAAAAAAAGAAAAGAATTTCACTGAATATGAAACGCCGACCTCGGCGTCCGAGGTAGGGACAAAAAGTTTAATTTTATTTGCCACCATTTTCTCCGGTATGAGCAATAAAATTTAAAAGATGGAGTAGCAGAAGGTGGCAAATGCAGGGAACATGGCCGGAGCTGAATTTCGATCCGTGACTGAAAATAGCAATATGAAGCAATTTATGTGTCAAATCCAGACGTCACTATCTAGCTGCTGCATTGAGCTCCATTACAGCTTAACGCTGACCGTATATCAAATCATTATAATTGCATGACTTATGCCTCCCATATTTCTATCAGGACAACCGGCGCCACACAAAACCTATGAAGCACATTACATCTTTAAAACGAGGCAGTTTGTTACAGAAAAACACATCTAAAAGCCAGGCATCGCACACAGTCCCTGCTTACACTTTGCCCCCATCACTGCTGTCATCTCAATAATTATAGTGTGGAGAAATCCTGAGTTGAACCAGGCCAAAGTGCCACTTGTGAGGCGCATTTATACATCACAAATGAGTCACGCGTGTCTTATACGAACATGCTTTCAATTCTCAAAAACAAATTCATTTACAAACGGTGATCTTACAGCAGTGTGAATGCAGTCGTTGCTCTGATTACATTTGGAAATCGGCTCCTCGCTGCAAATCGTGATATGGCGCGAGTCTATTCAGGCACACTTTAGGGGAATTTTATACATTAGGCTGTCCCGTACGGCTGGCATGGGAGGGCTCAGTCATGACAGTAAAATACCCGGCCTGTCAGCCAACTCCATCTGAACAACTCCGGTTACAAAGAACGCAGAATAATTAGTACTTGAACTGGCCACCAGAAACGGAGGGTTCCTCCTAGTGTCTCTCTGCAACGTTGGAGCCAGTTCCACGCAGAGCTCCAACACCATTGTCCTGGGCAATCTAAACCGGCCAACATCATCATATTTTAGGATCTCTGAAAACACGCTCCCTCTGAATTCTTCCATCTGCGATGTCCTCCAGCAGCGCCCAAAGCTGACATCGTTCCGCAATTGCGTGCACCTTTAAGCAGCTATTTATGGACATGTGTGATTGCCAACACCTTGTCCGCCTTATGAATCATCACGCTTGACTTGTTAGGAATAATCTGCTGATCTGACACCATTTTATTCTCAGTGAGACTAAAAAGGGCCCCTTAGATGATTTAAATGCATTGTATGCTCCTCGGCGCACAGACCGATGTGTATTTACATCTACACATGACAAAAACACAGGAATATTTTCAGTTTACATCTGACTTTCCATTATTTTTTGGATGTGTTATTTTATTGTTTGAGGCTAAGTACAATTCAGTTTCTTTATATGGATTTAAACCAGAAAATCTCAGACTCATCAAAAACATTCATTTCTCTAATTAGGTTTCTATATATCATACCAATGCAAACACAGTCCGTGTGCAAAGGTTTTCTCAGAGAATAAAAAAAAAATATTGTTTTTTTTAATCAATCTCAGTTTATTTGGATCCATTAAATTTCTTTGCCACAAACAAAATATATTGTCTGGACCAAGTATTGGCCTCCTAGAAGCTAAAACCAATGGAGTTTGCCATTTGTCATGCTCATTGAGCAGGATAACTACGCCAACAAAGATTGTTTAGTAGTGTGTGCAGCTTAATTTGGAAGATGCAAATTTCTTGGACTAAATTGCACAGAAAAGTTGCTTGAACACAAACTCACACTGCGTTATTTAATTTCTGAGTGGAACCTACATTATATGCATCCATGTTTGTGTTTTTGGGTATGTAGGTTCTATCCTGGAGATTCAAAACATATAATTGCAGCCATAGCTCTGACGGAGTTAGTTTGTAAGAATAAAAGGTTCAGTTTTTTTGTAGAGAGGGATTAAACATAGATTTTACATAACTTGGACTGAATCTATGCGATTTGGGAGAAGTTCAAATAACGTCTACGTATAGATCAACAAAACATTCTTGGAAGACATAATCAGATGGTTTCCAAATAATTTATACATTACTTTTACATATATTAGAGGATTATAAAGGTTATACCACATGAACCGTCTCATGGGTTATAGTCATTATGCGGGGTAGTTTAAGATTAAGATGGAAACTGTGGACCACTGAAACGCTACACAGGCAAAACCTCACAACTCTTCAGACATTTTTATGGATGACTTTTTAAAAATTATTTAAATAAAACATTTCTTAGGTCACCAACAGTATTTTAGATTTTCCCATTTAGTCCCATTTATACTCCGTTCGTAAATATCTAAAGATACAAGAGAGCGTATCAAGTCATTCTGAACAAAAATAGATCACATTGAAAAATAAAATCCTGCAATTCATAACTAATGGATTCGTGTTCAAACTAGCCAGCAAGTCAGTACATAATATACTCAGATAGTCTGCAGATAAGTAGCTCCCAGTTTTCGCTGCTCATTTGCTTTACAACATGTGATGAGAAGCATCAAAGACACAGAGCAGGGCAACTAAAACTGATTAAACTGACACTCTTCATGCACACAAACAACTCTGTAACCTCTCACAGATAGGCATCTAAGCCGCGCGCAAGTGTCAGGGGATGACGGCTGAGCTGTAATTGGACTGGGAGCATGTGATGCAACAGCCAGACCACAGGATAACTATCTATTTCAAGGTGACCCACATTTTTCCCTTTCTTTCTTTGTCTTCACAGGAGCTGAATGGGAGCAGAGGACCGTCACTGGGGAAGTGATGGCAGAGGGACATGACACACTTCTCTGCTTCCACCATTGCCAACATTTATAAAGTATTGCAAAAAAAAAAAACATGCATGTCCAGATGTGAAGAGCTCTGGAGATTGACGTGACCTGCATCAAGGTCTCCAGCCTGTGGTTTCACGTTTGGACTAAAGGGATCTGACATGAATCAAGTTCACCAGAGCAAGCACACACACGTTTGCCTTCTCTCTCTGTTGCAGTTTTTCCTTGCAATTTTTTTCTCTCTTATGTTTTCTGGAATTTCACAACTGCAACCTGAAGAAATAAAAGTCAGGATCTCCAGACAGATGAGTGTGAAAGTGTGAAAAAACATACCTGGATAACAGTGATTGGTGGAGAGGGGAGGATTGTACTGGAACTGGCATTATTTTCACCCGGAGATGACAACAGTTCAAACACAAAAGGACAATGACAAGACTGAGCTTTGCATGAAAGGAACCATTGATCTTAGTGCACTGCGCAGCACTGATGCTGCAAAGCACATGCCTTCGAAGGAGGGGTGGGTGCATGCTGCTTCTGGGCTTGCAAAGTGACTTTACCCTTTGCACTTGAATATCTAGCATCCCTAAACGTGAAGACACTTCAGGAATTGACAGATTATGTTAAGCTGATAAAGAGAGATCATGATAGAGCCTAGGGACATGATGGAAAGTGACCTCAAAGTCCCAACATAGGGGGATGAGGTGACATGCTCCAGTAGGATCCCTGTGGTGACTGACAGATGAGCCGAAGAGGACACTGATGGGAGGGAGCGGTGAGTCAAAGCCTGATAACACACCTGCGTTTGCTTGTCTTCGGTCCAAACCACAAGGGAACAAAGGTCTTGTCATTGTGTGTTCTAGTGGTCGATGGATCGCTTTAGCAGGAAAAGCAGAACTGCAAGGACTATCTTAATTCCAGGATATGTAGTCAAACTTTAAATAATAATAAGCACTGTTCAGAGATTACTGGTTTCAAAGCTATATATATATATATATATATATATATATATATATATATATATATATATATATATATATATATATATATATATAAAAGATGCATGAAAACAGTATAAGGCTTTAAAATGGAACAAAGGCCTGGGTTTTTACGGCATGCCGTTATGATCAAATCACCACCATTCAGATTCTCCAAAGTCGTCTTCGTACAGCTAGCCCAAAAGTATTTACACCTTTGGAAGACTGTCTTTTTTTCTGATGTTTCCTCTGGAATATTTATGGTTTATCTTTGGGTGGTGAGCTCAAAGTCTTTTAGCTCGTCATCGCCCTAATCTTAAGCTCCTTCCAGAGATTCTCTATCAGATTCAAGTCCTCCTGTCAGGAAAAAAAAACATGCTTGGAAAATAGGAAAGAAATTAATCTAAAGCTAACTCTGGTGGGGATATGAATAATTTTTAGATAAGTTTACATATACATGACAGACGAGGCTTGTCTTGTGAACGAATATTGATTCCAAAGACGTATTCTTATGGTTATTTTTATAGCAAAATGGAATCTGGTTTCATTTATTTACTAAGTGGTTGGTTTTTGAGGTGGGGTTGTGCGGGGAACTTATGGGTGGCAAATATCTAGCCTGCATTAAACAGCTGTCAGTTTCTATAATCAATAATTCAAATTTTTAAGCACTGTGAAAGAAGTTTCCTACTAAGTCTCTGCCATGCAGTTCAATGATATGGGATGAAAGGCAGGATTAGGTAAATAACACTGCAGCATCACCCTCTGAAAAACTGGACACTACAACACATTCACAAAAAGCACCAGCTAAATCAGGCCACCATGGATCTTTTAGACGTGTTAAAATTCATACTGTATTCATACTGTAAATCTGTAAATAGCATAGTTGTTAATATAGTTAGGATTACCATTTGAAACTAAAATGACCATTTGGCATTTTGTTTCAGACACGTCGCTGCAGACACAAACAGAAGGCAGTGAAAGTATTTTAACCACCATAGAGAACCAAGTGTTTCATAATTGGTCTAGTAGAAAATAAAATTCCTCTCAGCAACAAAGTTTATTGAACAATAATTTCTTAAAGAACAGACCACCTGACATCCGCTTTACTTTTAAAAACGTACAAGTGTCTTACACCCAGGTTTGTAGCAGTGTGTGCCAGATATTGCCTTAAAGGTCCCGGGTCAACACTTACAGAGGTCACTGGGCCCAAAAAACATGACCTCAGTCTTTTTATTGTTCAGATGTAAGACATTTGTTGACATCCATGACTTGATTTCTGCAATGCTGTTGAGTAACAGTAACTATTTTCTTTTTTTAGTCACATAAAAATCAGACTGTCATCTGCATAAAAATGGAGACCACCCTAGTGGAGTGCCTTGAGGTACCACGCATGAGAGAGGTGTGGCATGGGAATCAGAGATTCTGACACAAACACAGAAACTCCCTGTTAGATAGGATCAGAGCCAATCTAGAGCAACCCCCCAAATGCCGACCTAGGTTTCTAGTCAGGAAAGGAGAATTTTATAGTCCACTGCATCGAAGGAAGCTGTTATGATCCAACAGAACAAGAACAACATAGTGATCAGCATCAGTGGCTAAAATTACATCATTAAAAACCCTCAGCAGAGCTGACTCAGTACTGTGGCGAGGTTTAAAACCAGACTAGAACAGCTCAAACACCTTGCTCTTATCCAAAAAAGAATTCTGTTGATGCTAAACTATTTTTTCCAGAACCTTGGAGAGACAAAGGGAGTTTAGAAATTGGCTGAAAATTTGAAAAGTCTAGGCTAGTTCACACTGCAGGGAAATGCAACCCAAATCTGCATTTTATCCGTCTTTCACTCTCCTGTCTCTCACGACATCCACACACAGTAGTAGCAGTTAGCGCTCCATAGAAGACCGTTGTTCATAGCTGTGCTGCTTTCTTCTGACCTTATTTTGTCTCGCTATGATTTGGTCTTAATATTATCAGCTCCCATTGCTCAACAGCTTTCTAATAAAAACAAGGAGTGATGCCGGCAGCTTTCCATGTTTTTATTTTTTTCCGAGTTTTTTTTTTTTTGAACGAAACTTTATTGAACCCTTCTAGAAAGCATTGCATTCAGCATTACTTTCATAAACAGTGCGCTGCTGTGTGACGTCTCCTCCTGTTATCTGTGCATGCGGGTCGCTTTGCGGTCTTGAACCGTTCAGACAGAAGTCTGATGGAGATCGCATTTCTTTTCTTTTTTTTTATGCTTTTCTCTTTTTTACCTGTAGTACTTTGAGATCTTTTGATGGAAAGTGCAGTATAGATTAAATGTATTATTATTATTATTATTATTATTATTATTATTATAGTATGAATGGCCACCTAAAAAAAAAAAATCTGATTTTAGCACATAAATTGGATTTGAGCATTAAGACCCGCAGTGTGAACGTAGTCTATGCCAATCTTTTAAATTAGCTGTGTT
Organism: Fundulus diaphanus; assembly: GCA_037039145.1. NCBI lineage: Eukaryota > Metazoa > Chordata > Actinopteri > Cyprinodontiformes > Fundulidae > Fundulus > Fundulus diaphanus. Next base: position 22,879,416 of record CM073144.1, read on the forward strand.
ACCCCCTCACATGCTTAAAATTTAAAGGAACAATTCCTGCTGTTGATGATATTAAGAATATAGGTGCCAAGGTGGAGAAATGTTCTTTAAAAAGACGAGGCGGGACTGGATCATGTGGAGACCCAGCAGGCTTCATATGACTAATTATCTCTCTTAAAGAGGGTGTACTAAAAAGCTCAAACAGGTCAAAAACAGCCGAGCATCTTACAGAGATGGGATGGTCATAGCAGGAATGAGAAATGAGAGCTCTAATGTTCACAACCTTGTGTCCAGAAAAAAGTTCAAGAAGTCCTCAAACACTTCAGTCGAGCAGTCCAGACAGGTTGAATTAACCAAAACTCTGACCTGTAACCCTAAATACAACCAACATTCAGATGTAAGCTATGTTTAGATATTCAAAATTCCTTGGTCAGACTGAAAAAGAAAAAAAAAAATCCAAATAAAACATGCTGTGGGGATGTTTTTCAGCTGCAGGGCCCGAGAAACTGGTCTTAGTTAAGGAAAAGATGGGTGGTGATGAATACAGGGGAGGTTCTGTGTCAGTCTGGCTGTCATCAGAGACTGGGAAGGAGGTTCAGGTTCCAGCAGGACAATGACCCGAAGCAGACTGCTAAAGCAACACTCGGGTGGTTTAAAGGGTAACATTTAAAGGTGTTAGACTGGCCTAGTCAAAGTGCAGACATCAATCGAAATGAAAATCTGTGGTAGACTTAAAGATTGCTCTTCACAAGTGAAAACCATCCCACATGGCAGTGCTGCAGCACTTTAGTGTTGAGTAATGGGCAGAAATCCCAGAGGCAAGATGTGGAGTGTTAATACAGACTGAGCCAAACACACTTGCAGCTGGAACTGCTGCAAAAGGTGCTTCAACAAAATGCAATCTTCACCAGGTACATTTTCTCACAGTAGAGGCATCGTTATTATTTTTGGCCTATTGATCACAGCATTTCTTTTAAATAGAATTCATGCTCAGTAGCTGGAGTTAGGTTAAGATATATAAACTGGGTTAATACAAACATTTGGCTGAAATGACTGCACTACATGCTAATTTCACATCTAACAGAAGTCTATTTGTGTGCAAACCTCTCTCCAGGTCACTTCTTACTGACAGGATAATGCACACAGCTGCAGTGCTGATCTCTGTCGCTAAAATGAGCAACATGACTGTGCACGACACGCCTGACCTGTACGACCTCGACCTGACTTCCTCCGAGGCCATTTATCCTATCAGCTTCCAGGTACTCCTTTAGTCTGGCTCACAGGATAAAGTAGAGCTTTTTCATAGAGAACAATGTCCCATATAATTAATTAGAGATTAGTTGGTTAACTAAATGTGAGAAAAATGAAATCTTGTATTGTTTCACTACAAAAGACAGACCATGTGATTTCTGTTGGAAGGTTTCCTTGACATGCTTTCTGGTTTTGGAGATCGTGTTGGGCCTAAGCTCCAATCTCACGGTGCTGGTCCTCTACTGCATGAAACAGAACCTCATCAGCTCCGTTTCCAATATCATCACCATGAACCTGCATGTGGTGGATGTGTTGGTGAGTTCTCCCTTCCACTATTTCATAGCTTCATTTTTTTTCCTCAACATTACCTAATAACATGGTTGAAGACTAAAATTTGAGCTGCAACGCGAACCTGCTATCTGAACAAAATCACAATCACATCCATCTGAATTACATCAAATCATTTATTTCATTTGCTATGTGAAACGTTTGCATTTTGTCAACTTGAGTACAAAGCACCAGCTACTTTAACAGGTCCGCCTGTTTATGTGTGCTGCACATGACTTGTTGAATTTCACAGAGCATCAGAATGGGGAAGAAAGGGGTTTTGGGTGAGTTTGAATGTGGCGACGTTGTTGGTTGCTGCAGGGATTTTTCACACACAACCATCTCTCATGTTCACAGAGAATAGTCTGAAGTAGCCGCTGTGTGGATGAAAGTGTCCTGTTAAAGCCGGAGAAGAATGGACAGACGAAAAAAGCCAAGAGTATCTTAAATTACCACTGGTCGCAACCAGGATATGTGAAGTTGAGTGGATCAGCTACAGCGGCCAAATAATACACCTGGTGCCTTTTATCAGCTGAGAACAGGAAACTCGAGAATAACAGGTTGGGAAAAAAAAACGAATGGTCCATAGAGTCTCGATTTCAGCGGCAACATTTAGATGGCCGGGTCAGAGTTAGGTTGAAACAACAAGAAAGCATGGATTGTATCAACAGTTCAGGCTGTAGGTGGTGGTGTAATGGTGTGTGGGATAATCCTGGTGCACTTCATGCTCCTCAGTACCGACTGAGCTTCATTTAAAGCCCACAGTCTACCTGACTATTGTTGCTGACCGTCCCTTTGTGACCATAGTGGACCCCTCTGATGGTTACTTCCAGCAGGATAAAGAACCACGTCCCAAAGCTCAGATCATCTCAAACTGGTTTCCGGAACATAATGAGTTTGCTCTACTCCAACGGCCTCCACAGTCACCAGATCTGTTTTTTGTTGTTGTTTTTTCTGGATGAGCAGCCTAGAAACCAACAGCAACTGTGTGATGCAAGATCTCTGAGGAATCTCTCTGACACACTCACTGAAACGATGAGCTGAAGAATTAGGCCAAGAAAGGGGTCAAACTCGGTAATAGCGAGGAGTGCCCAATGAAGAAGCTGATGAGTGCACTTTTTTTTTTTTTTGCACAAATACACAAACATTTTCTCATTAAGCAAACTAATCATGTCAAATGGCTGTAAAGGCAGTAAAACCACATCCACTGAGGAGAAACATGCAGCTGTACATTAGGCTTTATGTGAGAAGCAGCTGCACAGTGACTTCCTGGATTGTTTTAGCAGAGGTCAAACATAAAATTACACTTTTTACAATTCTAAGCAGTATGCTTTTAGATTGATTCTTCAATTATAGTAAGGACAGTTTTTAAAAGAAGATGCCAAACAAAGGAAAATCGCCCAATTCCAATCTCTGGTTAACATATTGTTGCATCTCTAGCATTTATCTCTCATCAACCCAAGAATCTAGTTCATTCCGCTTTTACGGCTTCTGTCCTCTCAGATTAGCATCAGAAGGAAATGCAGTTTATAGCATATAACCGGTAACCTTTCCAGTCGGTTTTACTTCATCCAAAGCCTCTATTCTTATCAGATATGGTGCTAGACCTTTTTTTTAAAAAAACAAACCTGCTGTATTTAGAATGTGATGTGAACCATTTCTTCTTCCAGGTCTGTGTTGGCTGCATCCCGCTCACAGCTGTGGTGATCCTACTTCCTTTGGAGGCGGACATGCCCTTGATCAGCTGCTTCCATGAGGCATGCGTCTCCTTTGCAAGCGTGGCGACTGCAGCAAACGTCCTGGCCATCACTGTGGACCGCTACGATATCTCGGTGCGACCGGCAAACCGCGTGCTGACAATGGGTCGAGCTGTGGCTCTGCTGGGATCCATCTGGGCTCTATCCTTTTTCAGTTTTTTGGTTCCATTCATGGAAGTGGGCTTCTTCATCAGATCCGGTTCAGTAAACCAGACTGCAATAGCGACGGTCTCTCACATGAATGGCTATTACTCAGAGCTAGGTTTGTACTACCACCTGCTTGCACAGATACCCATATTCTTTTTCACAGCAGTGGTGATGCTGGTAACTTACTACAAGATCCTTCAGGCTCTGAACATTCGCATCGGGACACGGTTTCAACACAACTTACCTAAGAAAAAGCAAAAGAGCAAAAACACCATCTCTTTGAGCACTGCCACGCAAGCAGAGTCAACAGAGGCTTCGCAGAGCAGCACCGCGGGAAAGGTCGGTGGAAATGCGCCTATCGGCATGCGGGCATCAGTTTCCGTCATAATTGCACTACGGCGAGCAGTGAAGCGCCATCGGGAGAGAAGGGAGAGGCAGAAACGAGTTTTTCGGATGTCTCTTCTGATCATCTCCACGTTCCTTCTCTGCTGGACTCCGATAACGGTTCTCAACACAATCATCCTCAGCACCGGTCCCAGTGACTTGACTGTACGCCTTCGGCTTGGTTTCCTGGTGATGGCGTACGGAACCACCATCTTTCATCCTCTCCTGTACGCCTTCACCCGGCAAAAGTTCCAAAAGGTTCTCAAGAGTAAGATGAAGAAGAGGGTGGTGTCTGTCGTGGAAGCAGAACCGACGCCAAACAACGTGGTCATCCACAACTCCTGGATCGACCCCAGGAGAAACAAGAAGGTCACCTTCGAGGACACGGAGGCCCGACAGAAATGTCTGTGCTCGCAGGCAGCAGAGTGACGGGACGAACTCGTGTAAATATGTCAACAGTCCAGTCTGCACACAGAGGAGTGGACGAACGAACTGCGAACTAAAACGTGAAGACTGGTGTTTTGGAGGGTTTTGAACAAACGGAGGGTTGAAAGGCAGAAGGCAGGTGGATATGCGTACTATTTCTTTGCTACTTACTGGATGATCGCTAAGAGGTGGCCTCGTTAAGAATAAAGGGATTGGTATGACATTAAAGCGATTTTATCTTTACAACCATGAAGGCGAAGGTGAATTACAACTTGTTGAAGGTCTTTCCTCAGAGGAAAAGAAACGGGTACCAGTAACTTATTGCTATTTATTGTAGACCGTTGTGGACGGGAATGAAGGACGTTATAGTTGCAACGCTGTATTTAAGCAGTAGCTCATGTTGTTCAGTGCTTAATGTAATACAGTATGACACAAAGAGTCAGATAACACTTGGTTTGTCACCATTTGTAATAAATCCCCAAGGGCGCAGCATTTGTCAGGATTGCTGCGTCTGCTGTTTCCCCCTGACTGACTGAAAAAAGGGACACAGAGCATCAGAGGAATATGCATTAAACCGTTCTGCGCAACATACACTTGGTTCTCAAATGTTCATTCCTGTTTGCAAAAAATTGACTTCTTATTTAAACAATGGGAAGCTGATGCTAAGTACCAGGGGAACCCACAATGTACAAGTACTGTGAAAGTAACACGACACATTGTAAATGAGACTCAATACTTCTGTCAGCTGCCAGTGACTCCCCTAGGAACTGTGGCAGATGTACAGCTGTTTCTTCAAGGTCTTCTTATAAGTAACAAGGTTTAGGGACTTTTTGTTTTCAAAACTGTTCCAATTGACCTTCTTTTAATAAAATCCCTGTAATGGTTCCAAACCATCCCAGGTTTTCTCTGGCTGTTCAAAGCCCAGTCAAGCAGAGCTGTCTCCCACCCACACGGTGCTGCACATTGCTGACCACTTTTGCCTCAGGTACAAGAAAGACAAATTTGGCAGTTTGAAAATATCTTTGCTCATAAAAAAACACAGTCGTGGTGTGGAAATGAAAGGAGCACCCCCTGTTCAAAAGTACCATATTAATCCCAAAGGAAAATTAAATACTACAGTAACTCCTATTAGTTTCTGTAAAGAGTACCTGCAGACGCTGAGGGTTGTGGGCAGGAGGGATCTCCTGTAGAGGCCTGTATTACAGTGGATGTGACGAAGCCTCTGACTGAAGACGCTCTGCTGTTGTACAGCTACAACGTTGATTAACTAAATTGATAGCTGCACAGTAGGTAGTTTCCGAGCATAAATGATATCATCAGACTTAAACTTTACCATAGGAATGACTGAAAAACAAAGTACCTGAACAAAAAACAGGATAGCGCCACACGCGTATAAATCCTGCATTAACAGTCAAAACAGATGATGTTGGCACCAACTCTCTGCTCGGTCAGAGACGATAATAGCTCCGGCGGGGTCAGGAGGCAGATCCATAAAGAAACACAACCAAAACGTTGTGAACGGCATGTATAAAACTCCTGGCTTAGTTTCGCTTTGAATCTGCCACATTTATGACGAACACCATAAAGCAATCAACGTCAGGATTGATAAAAAGTCTGTTTGGCACTTTGTTTGCACAAGTGAATGTGGGCCAAAGCACAACCATTGCAAAACTCAGCTAAATATATAAGCAGTTTGGTTTTATGTTTAGAAACAGTCAGATGCCAGTTTAAACCCAGCTTACAAGTCTACTTCAGAGGGTTTAGGCCAGTACTGTAACCTAAATTTAGTTTAAAAGTGCATCTATACATTAATCTTCTGACATTAGGACAGCTGTGTGAATTTAACTTATGACATTTCCAACCATTTGTGGAGATCAACCTTCCTTTCATCTCTGCAAAACCTCAAGACACAACAATGAAGGGTTAAACATTTACTGCAAAATATGTTTTCAGCTGACCCAATCAGGTGACAGCAACCTGGCTCTGCAAAACACAATCTGCTCATTGCTGGGTTTTTACAGAACCAGTTGGGACCTGGCTCTAGCACCAGCGCTGGTTTAGCAACAGAACCACTTTGGTGAAAATTCCTTGTTAATACATGACTGCTAACCTAAATGAAGTAAAGCAATGTTGTAAAGACGAGGGGGCCCAAATTCCTCCACAACACCGTGAGAGACCAATGAAAGCACTTTGACTGCTACGACCTGTTGCTGCTAAAGTTGGTTATACTTGCTTCTACAAGCGTTACTTGAATTAGAATATAAATATAACTGAAAAGCTTATTTAATTGAGTAATTCAAATCAAAAGGTGAAACACATAGAAGTTTGTATTTTTGTGAATTTTAATTATTCTGCCCAACAGTTAATGACCATGCAGAATTTAGTTTAATTTTTTTAAACACTGCATAAGAGCAATAAAAATAACTCAGAAATAAGCAGAAATATGACGTTATGGCTAACAGTCATTGGGAAGACTGCTGACTTGACAGCTATTAGCTCTTTTCACAAAATACTTCAAGGTGGGATTCTGGAGCCTTTCATGTTTTAAGGAGCTTTTCATGTTTTGTTAAAACAAAAATGAAGTGGCGAGGGGGCTTGTAGTCCACATACCTCCCTGTTGGTATTGAACCACCATTTTTTGCCCCCATCAGAGCCATCAACCAGGACATCTTGGAGCACTTCCTGCTTCCTTCTGCTAACAAGCTTTATAGAGATGTTGATTTCATTTTCCAGCAGCTTTTGGTAGCGGCACACATTGCTGGTGTTACCATGGTGATTAAATCTCACTGAACTTATGCAGCGCTTTTCCAGTCATACTGACCACTCAAAGTGCTTTACACTACAGCCACATTCCTCCAATCACACTCACTAACACGCACACGTTCATACACCAATACACAGATCTGTAGGCAACTTGGGGTTAAGTACTTTGCCCAGGGGCACATCAGCATGTGACAGAGGGTAGCGGGAATCAAATCCACAACCTTTCGATTGCAAGATGACTATTGAGTCACAGTCACCGAAAAGCAGGTTAAGGTACCTCTGGCAAACTGGCCTGACCCAAACCCTGCAGAAAATCTATGGACTGTGGTCAAGAGGTTGGTGAGAGACGCCAGAACCAATAATGCATGACCTGAAAGCCACTACCTGGGTTTCCTGAACACCGAAGAAGAACCACGGGCGGATCTCCTCCATGCCACGCAGCATGGATGCAGTAATTAAAAAAAAAGAAGCATTAATGACCAACTACTACGAGCAGACACTATGTGGTAAATGGACTTACTGTTCCCTAGGACCACTGTTCTGTATTAGGAATTTTTACTGACCATCCGCAGTCTGCCTCTGTATTAAATAACGTCTCATGCAATTGGATTTCTGTATCCAGTATGACATTTGGTTCCAGGCCCCTGGAAACACTGACCCTTGAGAACCTGCTCTGTTTTGCTTTATATCTTCTGATAAGTAAGAGCAGTGTGTGGCACAGAGATAACTGACAGCACAGATTTGGTTGGTATCACCAACACCTTTTCTCTGTTGACAACTAAAGGTCACACAGTTAGCAACAATAGTTAGCAAGTGTTAATAACCAACACATTTTTAAAGATTGCTTAGAGCATTGAAGGAACTTTGTCCTAGAGAAGCTAGAGAAGCTTAAACTATCTGATCTGGGTTTAATGCATAAGCAGAACATTAAACCATCAAGTATCAGTTTCAGAAGGACTCAAACTGCTTCTCTAGAGCATGACCTCAAACACATGAACACACTGTTCTTGTATTTGAACAGAGGCCTTACTGTTCAGCTAAACATCGCTGGAGAGTTTATTCAAATGTCTACTAGCATCCATGAACAAATGAACGCATGAATCTCTGCAACAAGATGAAGCACAACAAGCACAAGTAGAAGCCTGCATCAGATCAGGCCCACGTGTCGAGACGGCCGAGCTGCTTGGGCTGGGAACAAGCTCGTGCTGTAAAACTACGTCCAGCAGCAACCGACCATAAGCTGCTCCAAGGTGCAACATGCTGGGCAGGCAGCCAGCACGTGGGAAACAAAAGGGTGACCGGTGAAGAGAACGCATGATAAAGCATGACACCTACTCTAGACGGGAGTTTATAGGAGGAAACAAACCAGACCTCCATCATCACAAGGTTCTGCAACAGCTGACCTGAGAGAAGGCTGATAACTCTCCTTAAGGCTGACTCCAGCTAGTTCTGCAATAACAGAACTGAATTGTCTCCTTACATACTGGAAAACTAAATAAAGTACAGATGTGATCCACCACTGCCTTCACTTACAGCTAAACACTCAAACATTTAAGGACAATACTCAAATTGAACAAATTCATTTATTAACTCAGTGGTTCTCAAATGTTTTTCTGTTGCGACCCCTTTGAAGAAGGAAAAACGTTCAGGCCCCCGCATCCCAATAAAATAGGGAAAAACTGTAAATTTTATTGTTTTCTGTTTTAATGCATTAAAGCAGATTACCAGAATCCCTTGTAAAAATTAGAACATATCTATGGGTTCATTTATATAAAAATGGTTTCTAACAACTAGAATGTTTCAACATTGCCAGACTTAACTATATACTATTAACAACAATATAAATGGGATTTAGCCCGACTCATACCTGCAGTCAACTTTTAACTACTTATGAACCTCATATTGCAAAAAAAATATCAAGCCGTTAATATTAAAGACAAACTTCATCAGTGGTTTCCCAAACTTTTCTTGGTGCACCCCCCTGTAATTTAATATAAAAGTTTTCACGCCCCCTTCTAACCAATCTTTTCAACAGATGAACAAAGAAAAGTCAACTGCATTAAAACATAAAATAAACTGCAATCTTCTTTAAATCCAAAAACTACCACTTTTAAAGTGTAATTGTTTAGTTGAACTGTCTATTTTACTGTGTAATTTAATTAAACATTGCCCTCAATATATAATTTCAAAATTGGTAATTTTTCCCTTTTTTCTAGACATCTAGTCCTAAAAAGTCGGGCCAATCACATTGCAGTGTTGAGGTTTAAGACAAAAGGAAGAGCCCACAGCGCAGGAGGATGCGTTGTCATTATCCGATCTGTACCGTTTGCTCCTTTGCGCATCTGCAAACAGAATAACTTCCGGAAAGACAATTTTTAAATATAAAAATACGGAATGGTTAAATTGCATTTTGATGGACGCTTTGACAGCTCTGAGGGCGCGCAATGAATACGTCACATAGAGCAAAGATTGAAATTCATTTGAATATTTGATTTTCTCTGTACTTAACAGTGTTGATCACAAAATAGAACCGTTTGCTGTCTTTTCTCACCTACAGTTATGTTTTTGTAAGAAATAAATGACCAATAGCGACCATGACAACAAGGTCTTCTCTCGTCTTTGATGGATCCACCAGATGGCGCATTGACAGCAAAAATATGTACCAGTAACAGCTCAATAGCTTTAATAAATAAACTTCTACTACAGTATATTTTTAGTACAAAATAATCATAGTTGTTATCAAGGGAATTACAGCATGTTGTAGGAAAGCATGGAAATACTTTTTTTAAACTAATAAAGCGTATTTAACGGCGAACCGGAACTTATTCTGCTCGCGTGTGTGCAAAGGAGCTGACGGTACCGTGCTGCTGGTACAGATCAGGCAGTGACACGCACGCGTAGCTGCTGCCATCACATCTTTAGTCACAATCCACAATTTCCTCTTTGAAAGGAGAACAGCAAGAAGCGCCTTGACTAGCTTACCTCCTTGTGGTTTCTCATGACGTGTGCTGCTACATTTTTATCTGATACCTTGATTAGTTAAAACCTTTAGTAGGCAAGAACAGGGTGTCGCTTCTCCCAATCAGCTTGGAGAGTTTTGCTGAATGTTCCTCCTTACCCCAAATGGATTCAATGGGAGCAGTCCCAGATTGATAATGTGCAGAACTAGAGTGCTACACATTATCAGTCTGGCTTGCCAGGTTGGTTGTGTTCCCCACTATTTGAGAAGCACTGCATTCACTGAACTTTCATTCTGACCAACCACATAAAAGCTGTGGAACAGCTTCCACATACAAAGCAAGCACCTCAAATAATCAACATTATTATGGAGCGCCAGCGAATCTTAATATCTGCGTTTATTGTAAAGCAATATGATCAGCTCTTTTTTTTGTTTAATATGCTATAGAAATAAATTTAGCCGAGTGAGTGGATTCCCAACCAATGAAGATTTTTAAATGTCCTGTAAAACTCTTGTTCAAACGGAGCATCGCTTATATTTGGAGGAAAAGCCATAAGAAATTAAACCAAGAAAGATCTTTAAGTGTTAACAGACAACAAAATGCAGAACAGAAAGAAGGACCTGAGAGTTAATCTTCTTGACTAAACTGTATTAAATTTCCTGAAGGAATCGGGACCTACATGCAGACATAAACCATAACAACAGGGAGTAAAGAGAAGCAGTCATTGTCTGTGAAAGTATGGATAAAAGTCGGATTCATGAGATGAATCCTGAAACGGGTTCAAGAAACGATGCAGAAATGTTTTGGTGGCATTCTAATGAAACAAAGATGGCTGCCTGAAGAAAGCATACACCAGGTAAAGGAGCAGGGCACATGATAGTTATGTGTATAGGTGGACATTGACATTTTGGTTCTTGTTCCAGTCCATTATAGTAAAGCTTTTTCGAATGACCGTGCCTTTTGCCTGTCAACAAAGTGTGTTCAGGAAACATCAACTTAATGACAGCCGAGTGACTGTTTGAAATATTAATCATTGCAAACTGCAAACTAAGAAAAAAACAAAACATCCATCCGCTAAAGCTCATCTGTTAACAGGCATATGACAATGGTAGAATCTCACTGGAAAAGATTGTTAAACAAGGGAAACCCATGCCTTAAATGAGACCTGTGGCTCGTGTCACACTGTCTGGACTCTAAAGCTTCTTAATTCACCAAGTTGAAGTTCAGGTTAGGCCAGCTAAAATCCATCTGTTTGTCTTTCCCTGTTTTTAGAGCAGTAGTGAACCGGCCCAGTAAGAAGAAACTGAACCTGTGTCCCCGCACACCGTTCCCATCCCGCTGCACTTTGTTGTGAACATTTTGCATGCTACACGGTTCTAACTGCATTATCCAACATACAGTCTACAAATTCTGCCATCTATGAGGAAAATAGGGACAGAACTACTGATTGGACAGGCCAAGTTAGGTTATAAAGTGATGCTTGTGCCTGTTTCTGTTTAGTGTACAGTATATTACATTGAACCCTGGAACAGCCTCGCGCTCCTTTGTTCATTGGAGCACACCCGTACCATGCAACACCCAAAAGCTGCTGCTGATGCGTTTTTACAATTGGTCATCAGATGCTCCGCCTCCTTTTCAAATAAATACATCAACTTTTGCTCATGTCTGGAGGGAAAAAAAAGCTCGAGGCAGATGCTACAAGCACTTTTGACAAACTGCTAGCAAAACCAGACGCAAAAGTCTCATCAATACATATTCAACACAATCACAGACGTCATGCAAGCCTTTCATTTCAAATAACTTGTTATTTTGTGTTGCCATTTTTAGCTGAAATTGTCCTACGAAGGATTTTCTGCAGCTTTGAAAAGCGCATGCTGCCACCTGACAGGGTCGGAGCGTAGAAACGAATCATTGAAAAGCCTTACCTAGCTCGTTGATACTCTGAGCAGCCTTGGTGATCTCCCTGCTGCCCCCCTGCAGCTGGCCCTGCAGCCTCTTGCTCAGGTACAAGATGCGAATGATCCGCCGCAGCAGGTCACAGGCCACCTGGAGCAGAGGAACACACTGAGCTGGACGGCACCAGGACGATGATACAGAGAACACTGCAAAAGCATCTCCCCCCAAATCTATAGACTGAAATGGACATACTGATTAATACTAAAACTGATGCATGGTTTTCAACAAGTTTTACAAATAACACCTTGAAACCAGTGTCCCAGTCACCCCCTGAAAAGCGACACTGCCGCAGCATAGCATATGTCACCGAAGGACCTTATGTTCATGGTTGCTGTGTCCACCAAACTTGTGGCAAGGTTAAAAAAAATGTATGACCGTCTTTCTTCAGAGAATCTCTGGAGGAGCTGCAAGGATCCGTAGCTCAGGTGGCGGAGAAGAGTCAAAAACAGAGGCCCTGATGGAAGACAGGGCCTCTGCCGCAACCGGAAGAGTTTAAGTATCTTGGTGTCTGGTTCATGAGTGATAGCAGGATGGAAGAAGAGACGGACAGACGAATTAGGGCTGCATCTGCAGTAATGCGGGCGCTGCTCTGGTCCGTTGTGGTCAAGAAAGAGTTGAGCCGAATGACAAAGCTCTAGGTTTACCAGTCCATCAACGTTCTGGCCCTCACCTATGGTCAGGAGGTATGGATGATGACCAAAGGAATGAGATCCTGGATACAAGCGGACGAAATGAGCTTCCTCCAGAGGGTAGCCGAGCTGAGTCTTAGACATAGGGTGAGGAGCTCTGTTATCCGGGTGGAGCTCAAAGTAAAGCTGCTGCTTCTCCGTATTGACAGGAGCCAGTTGAGGTAGTTTGGGCAGCTGATCAGGATGCCCCCTGGGCGCGTCCCTCTGTGGGTTTTCCCAGGCACGTCCCACTGCGAGGAGACACCGGGGAAGACCCAGGACTCGCTGGAGGGAATATATATATATATATATATATATATATATATATATATATATATATATATATATATATATATATATATATATATATATATATATATATATATATATATATGGGGAATGTGATGTCTGGATTTCTTTCATGAAACTGTTGCCCCAGCAACCTGATCTCAGATAAGCGGGAGACAGTAGGTGGCTGGATGGGAGCAGCAATGCTGAGATGGACCAGAGAGAGCATACATCACATCTGTTTTTAAATCTCTGCACCGGCTTTCCATCCATGTTAGAATTTACTTAAAAAAAGAACCAATAAGTGAAATTTCATTATTTAAGATAGAAATAAGTAAAAAATGTGAAGAACTAAAGGTTTCTCTTTAGATGGACTATGGTTAAATGTCACACACCCTCTGTGTTGTTCTGCAATCACTTGTTTACTTAGCCGGGCTGGCCGAGCGTGCACAGCTGCCACTCAGGACTTAGCCACTCCCTGCCCATAAAAGGCCACCGCCTCTGAAAGGTCACGCTGTTTTGCTGTGTATTTATCCTTTGCAAATATGCGCATAAGAGCCGATGGGTGAGAAGGGGAAACAGGTGCCGGGTTGCAGCTGTAGCGGAGGTAAAGATAGGCGTGGCGTGATGCATCTTGTTTTGGTCTACAGACGGTGCTCAAGCACCACCTAGTGGTGAAATATCGTTTATTGCTCCTTTAAAGTGTAACTCACCCCGATGTAAAAGCATAACACAGTAACACAAAACCTTTACGTCCAGTTTGTACAGATTATCTGCAAAGAAAAGTAGATTTTGGTGTGAGTTACCCTTTAAGGTGCATTAACTGGTTTTTGAAAGAATTAATGGTTTTAGTCCAACTACTCCCCAAGGTCCTCTCATATTTTTAAAAGCAGATTAAGAGCATAGCTTTGTTAGCCTGCCTTTACTTAAAGTTCAGAAATGTTTTTATTTTCTCTCTCAGATTCCAGGTAAATTTGTCTTTGGTTTGTTTAATTGCAGTTTTAATGTAATCTTAATACCATTATTATTATTTATCTTGTCTTGTATTTAGCCCATTTTTAGCTTTATGATACATGAAATATTACTGCACAGCTTACCTCTATTTTTCCTGTGATTAAACTTTAAGTCAGTGCTGGACGATAATTCAATAACAATACATATCGATGTTTCCATTTGTCTCTAGTGTCCTCATTAGGGTTCCAAGCCCGCAGCGCAGGCGAACGGCTATGCCGTTCGTCTGCTCTGTGAGCAGAGAACCCTATTGTTTTTCGTGTGTTTTTAAATTATTTATTATTATTACGGCTAAAACGCGTTGGGCGGCCCATGCGGATTTGTAACGAATCAATTGGATCAGGTATCTAAGTACAGAATGTGTGCCTCTACTCAAACCCAGAAATTCAGACCCCTCAACAACTAGGGGGCGCTATAATAAAGGACAACGCGTTTACGCCTGTAACCACCAAACTACTGGTCCTACACTCAAAAACTTGATGGCACTTTGTTTATTGGATGATTCAGCAAAATAAAGTGAATTGGGACACCCTTCGTTTCCCAGCTAGTTTTCGCGCTACATGGCTACAAAGCTTAAACCTTTCTAGTTAAACTCCTCCTACATATTTTGTGCAATCTGCGTAAAACTCCATATATAACCATGTAATGGACAAATAAAAAAAGTTAACACGGCGGATTTTTGAATTTTGACTTTTTCGAAAAGTAACGCTAAAATAAGTGATTGTTAGCTAGCTAGCTCTAAATGTAATTGCTGATTATTGTAAAACCATAACAGATTTTGACATGTCCTTCATAACCCATTGTCCAAATAAGATTTTGCACATGTGACCCGCATTTGAGGATTGTCCATCACTAGGGGGCGCTGTGATGTCAAGAAATCTACTACGCAAGAATGGCTGATCGGATTTTTACAAAACCTTCTTCATTCCCTTCCAGACATTGCCCTTAACTAAAGTCTTAAATATGGTATTTATTGAAACAAGTGGGCGGGGCCTATTTCCAAAAGTGTGGAAAAAAACTGGAAAACTTCAAAAATTCACCAAAAATCACTTGTGTGGTGTAACAAGCTCAGATTTTCAGGATGTATTCCTTGAATAAGGTGCAACAATTCTCTCACTGCATGTATTCCAGTGTTTGAAAGTGCCACACTCTGATTTTTTAAAAGTTTGTAAAATGGAGAAATCAATGTATTTTCCACAAATATTGGTCAATGCCAATAAAAATGGCCTCTATCTGTAAAGCACAGCCAGAATAACCATGTCTTTCAGTTTGGTAAAAATCCGGGCGATTTTGACCAATTTACAAGATTTTAAAAATTAATGATACAAGATTATAAAGTTTAATATTTTTTTTCTCTGAATCAATTTTTTTAATGACCGTCAAAAAAATCGTGTGGTTAGATAAAACACTCTTGGCCATTCACGAATATTTTCAGAATTTTAGAGCAAACCGTTGAATTTTAACAAATTTATGAAGTTTGTGATCAGTTTAAAGCTCTCATCATCGAGAGCTCTGCCATCCAGAACTGTGAACAGGGCGGCCATTATGCCCATATTTGGGCACATCACCGGAAGTGACGTCACATCCTGTGTTTTTTCTAAGCGGAGCAGAGACTTGAAATGGGAGGATAGCTTTTAGAGTTTTAAGAAGAACACATAATTTAAAAAATTTAATTGAATATAAAAAAGATCAAGCAGAAGCAAGGAAAGTTATTTAGAAGGCAAAGAAGACAAAATGGAGAGATTTTTGTGATTCAATAGGCAGAACAACTTCTATAGCTGAGGTATGGGGAATGATTAAGAAAATGAAGGGAAATAGACCAGAGAGAACATATCCAGTTCTAAAACATGAAGAAGGAACAGCATTAACAAATGAATAAAAAGTAGAAGTAATGGCAAGAACATTGGCAAAGATCCATAGTTCAGATATGGATCAGACTTATTTGAAAAGTAACGCTATAATATAATATGGATAGATAGATAGATAGATAGAGTTAGAGAGAATTAGAAAACTTTATTTGTCATTTTGTATGCACAGAGTGCGTACAGAACGAAATTCTGTTGCATACAGCTTGTAAATTGCAGTAAAATAAATTACAGTATAAGGTGCAGCAGTGATTTGAAGTAAACAATTGAAATGCAAACAAATCAGGAGAAGTCACAGTGTACAGGTGTGTATTTTTAAAAAAACATTTGTATATGCAGAATTGATTGTGCAGAGGGCAATTTGTGCAAGAATACAGCTTGTAAATTACAGTCAATTTAAATTACAGTATAAGGTGCAGCAGTGATTTAAAAGTAAACAATTGAAGTGTAAACAATACATGAGAAAGTCACAGTGTACAGGTAAGTATTTTTAAAACCATTTGTATGTACTGAATTGATTGTGCAAAGGGCATTTGTGCGAGAATGCATTTAGAAACTGAGAGTTCGACAGCATTTGTAATGCTAGTTGGAGATGCAATGATGCAAAATGAGCAAATATGCGAATGTTGTGCAAAGGTTATGGGTTATAGTTATAGATAGCAGTGACATGCATTCAGGGGAGGCAATCATGGAAAGAAAGAAAATATAGAATAATGATAACAATATATATTGTGATTCACTCAGTCATTTGTAATAATAATAGCTTTTTTAATCTAATTTCCTTTTTTTTATCATATTCTCTTTAAAATCGAAAACTTTTGGCTATTTTTAACGTAAATCCTTGGTGGTGCTTGATAGTGAAGCGCCACCAAGCCAGCGATCTTGGCCTCCCCTGGGATTGCGCAATCCCATGTTAACTGCGCTGACTTCCATTCCGTGAATGCATCTTCCTGTCTCTAGATCATAAATTCAATTGTTCAAACACTGATGAACTGATTTTCCACAATTTAATATATGTGGATTACGAATTGTGTTTTGGTCATTAAACTATGTGTTTTCGTGTGCTGCTGGGCGATCATAAAAGCCAAAGAGCTGGTTGTAGGTGAGGCCGGCAGTTCCTTGGCCTCTAGGCAGGGGGCGCTCAAGGGGCACTGCTCTGATCCCCAAATAGTAGAGTCAAAGCAAGTTATGGATGTGTTATTAGCGAGTTTTGCTAAACAAGTAAAGCACTAAAAAGACTCTAAACATACAGCTGGAACAGGACTGATGAAGGAAGGCTTTCCTCCCTGGCAGTGAGCTCCACTGAGACTGAGAAACTTTTAAAACTGAAGAAGATAAAAAGAACTTTTACCGGAAAGTGACCGATATTTTTGTTCAGAAAGAGCGCAGCTGGACTTCATTTCTAAGTAGAGGTAAGACAGCGATAATTATTCATGTTTTGTTTTTGTAATGAAATGTGCGTAATGTTGGTTAGTTTTTGAATGTGTTACAAATGTAGAAATCCATCATAACTCATAAACTGCTACCAATCAAATGACAAATAATTTAGTTTTATTTATTTTTTTAACAAATAATCAATATTTTTTCCATGTCTCTTGGTTAATTGATTTGGCTCAACCAGTCTCCTTCAGCACTTTGCAATGAGTCTACTCTGTAGAGTGTATATATTTGTAAATCTGACTGATGACGTCAGTGCTTCACCAGCTATGAACCCTACCGCACGTCACTGATAGATAGATATATCTATCAACATCTGCATACCTTGATTCAAATGAAATGGTTTTAGTCTTATTTAACACTACAAGCTACAAGGATAAGAAGAGAATATCTTGGTTGAACTTAGAATAAAAAGGAATAAGTTACGGGAAACATGTAATTCATATTATGAGTTGTCATGAAAAGGATTAATGGTTTAAAGGGTCACTGTAAATGAAGAACATTCATTATATATATATATATATATATATATATATATGGGGAACAGTTCATGGTGGGGGTTTGAGGGTCTCTGTTGATGCTATGGGCTGGGGACATGCAGCGCTGGGATGAAATGTCCTTAATGGAGGAAAGAGGAGCCTCTATGATCCCTTCTGCTGTCCACCAGTCGGAGGTGCAGCCGCCTCCACACCACACAGAGAGACAGCTGGTCAGAATGCTCTCTATGGTACTTCTGTAGAAGGTTGTGAGAATGTGCGGGGACAGGTGGGCTCTCCTCATCCTCTGCAGGAAGTACAAGCGATTCTGTGCCCTCTTCACCAGTGACGTGGTGTTCGCAGATGATTGATAAATGCAAAAGAGTTATAAATGTTATGAGGTGTTTGGTCGGGAATGAGTGGGGAGCTGAGAAGAAGACATTGAAATCAATTTATACAGGTTTGATTAGGTCTGTTTTTGATTATGGATGTATTGCTTTTGGTTCAGCATCAGTATCCTTACTTAAAAATTGGATATTGTTCAGTATCAAGCATTGAGATTATGCACAAGGGCCATAAGAACAACTCCAACAACATCAGCATTACAAGTAGAAATGGAAGAAATGCCACTACAGTTGAGGAGATTACAATTACTTTCCACTTACTGGTTTCGGTTAAAGAATCATTGTGAAACTCATCCATGTCAGGAAATTCTAATACCAAGTTGGGAAAAAGGGAAGAAAAAATTAAATTCTTTTGGATGGATAGCAGATTCTACTATAATAGATCTTGAACTATCTCAAATAAATGTTAGTAAAACAGTTATTAGATCATTACTTCATCCATCTATGTTGCCTGAAATTGATACCGATCTAACTTTGTTTTATAAACAAAGAGGATATTTCAGATTCAATTATAGTTCAACAATATATAGACAAAGAATATTATGGATATGTAAACATTTTTACGGATGCTTCAGAAGATTCACATAATAGGAATGGTGTTTTGTTTGTAGTCCCACAATTTAATTTTAAACCAGGTAAAAGAATCAGTGATGAAATTTCAATTTGCACAGGAGAAATGTTTGGTATCATGTTGGTAAAGACCTTAGGATGGATTGAAGAAATTACACCATTAAGAAGCTATGGGCTGGGGACATGCAGCGCTGGGATGAAATGTCCTTAATGGAGGAAAGAGGAGCCCCTATGATCCCTTCTGCTGTCCCCACCACTCTCCTCATTTTCCACCAGTCGGAGGGGCTGCAGCCTCCACACCACACAGAGAGACAGCTGGTCAGAATGCTCTCTATGGTACTTCTGTAGAAGGTTGTGAGAGTGTGCGGGGACAGGTGGGCTCTCCTCATCCTCTGCAGGAAGTACAAGCGCTTCTGTGCCCTCTTTACCAGTGACGTGGTGTTCACAGACCAGGTGAGGTTGACCGTGATGTGCACCCCCAGGAACTTGGTGCTGCTAACCACCTCCATAGCTGAACTGTTGATGAGTTTGTGTCATCTGCGAACTTCATGATGTGATTGGGGGTGAACCTGGGGGTGCAGTCGTGTGTCATCAGAGTAAACAGCAAGGGGCTCTGGATGCAGCCCTGAGGGGAGCCTGTGCTGAGGGTGATGACATCAGAGGTGGTCTGTCAGACCCGGACCGACAGTGCTCAGGAGGTGAGGAAGTGGTGAAGGGGTGTGCTGAATCCTAGATGTTGCAGTTTTTCCACCAGATGCTGTGGGATTGAAAGCTGAAGTCCAGGAACATGCTCAAAGGGGGCGGTGCGTGGGCTTGGAACCCGTTAATAACTGCTTGCAGTTCTAGTTTACAATTGCGTTTCCACTGTTTAAGAGTTTCTGTGACATTTTATTCTGCTTGTCTACTAATGCTTAAATGTTTGTCATAATTTCCCCCCAAAAAAAACTTTCGCCTTATATTTATTGTATGAAAAGCGTCCCATAAATAAAATCTTATTTATTGATCTGGTCACACCGTTTGTGGTTGTAATGTGACAAAATGCAGAAGTATGAATATTTGTGTAAGGCACTGTGCAGGTACAGGGCTGCACGTTGGAATAGTTTACTCTGGTACCTTGCAACAAGGTTTGAATTCCTAGGATCTTTCTGTGTGTTTGCACATTCTCTCTGTGCATGTGTAGGTTCTCTCCAGGTACTCCAACGTCCTTCCACTGTCCACCTCCAGGCTGACTGGTTGACTAATTGCTCTAAATTGCCCGTAGTCACTGTGTTGCCCTTTGATGGACTAGTGACCTGTCCAGGGTGTGCCCTGCCTCTCACCTAACGAACACCAGAGATTGGTACCAGAACCCTCACAACCCTGCAGTACAGTACCAAGTAACATATGCAGAGAAGACAAACAGAAAGATATGTTGACGACAAAGGGAAAGTTGAAAATCTAAAGTCCTGACTGCATCCTTCACTAAGTGGGTCCTGTGCAGCCTTAAGGCCTGAGTCCAAGACAGTGAAAGTGATTACTCACACACACAAAGTCGGAGCAGGACAGGACCAGAAGCCCCAGAGAGAGCCATAAGAACGACACGGAGCTTTTTACAACCACTGTTTTATCAATATTTAATCCTGCCGCCTCTTGCCTCCATAAGAGCAAATACACGACGCTGTAGATTTCACTGCAAGCTTGGAAAGGTTTTACACCAAAACAAATCCGTATTTTATGGAATAAAAATCCAAGCAAGGTCGGTACAAACCAGGAGGTACTTCTACTTAGGGGGTTCAAAGTTGATACACGTGTAACTCACAGAATGATAATACATCACACCATATCACTTTTTAGGTTTTTTTCAAAACCCAACTTTGTCAAAATTCTAAATGAGTATTGAATTAAAAAAAAAAAAAAGAAACTATGGTGCTGCTAATCACCTACTGATCATCATCAGTGTGAGCACCTCTGTAAAAGTAGGAGTATTTCCTTTTGTTGCTCTGAAGCGGGGCTCTTCAATTCCAGTCCTCGAGGTCCGGACCGGTGTCTCTGGTCCAACACACCTGAGTCAAATAACCAGCTCATTAGCAGGACTCTGGGGAACTTGACTGCATGCTGAGGAGGGAATCCAGCCATTTGATGCAGGTGTGTTGGACCAGGGAGGGACACATCCGAGAGCTGCAGGACATCGGACCTCAAGGACCAGAATCGAAGACCCCGGGTCTAGGGCAAACAGGTGTATGCATGTTAGCATGACACCAAGGCAGAAATACATCAGCAAAGACATTAGAGAAGCAGCTGTTGCTGCCGATGAATCTGGGACGGGACTGGGATTTCTCTAACTGCAAAGCAATTAGAGAAATACGGATATGCTGTGTTTGGATGCTAACAAACTGCAAGAGATCTGGAAACCTTGGACAAATAAGTCCAAAGTACAAATGTTAGCTCTTAGGACACAATGTGAGATTTTCACAAAAAAATATACGAGATCAGATAAACTTCATACCAACAGTAACGCAGGGAGGTGGAAGGGTAATGATACGGGCTTTTGTTTTGTAGCCACGGATCTAAACCACCTTGTAGTCAGTGATTAGACCATGAACTCTAAAATAGTAAAACTATTTAAACCTTGTGCCAAATATACTGATGCAACAAGATGTTGCTCCCTACTGCAGAATCAAATCATGTAAAAGCTAACTGAACTGCTGCACGCCTTTCCACCGTGATGTGAAAGATCTGAAGGTTACACCAACCCATTGTTGCTACGAGCCACTGAGTTATGGTCCAGAATAGTTTCTGGATTTCAGCTTCATTTTGGTTTCACAGGGACACCGCTGACATCTTTATCTGATCTAAGACATAACAAGAACCTTATATTTTTCACCAGTTCTTTGAAAAGCAAAACAACTTTTTACCATCATTGTAGCAAATGATCAGCAAGTAGGTAGAGTAAATTCAGAGTTACCTGCAGTCTGGCTAGCTGTGTGATCCTGGCCACAATCTTGTTATAAGGATCGACGATCTTTGTCTTTATCCTGGAAAGAGATGTGTGGCGTTATAACTATCAGACCGCTTGCTTACAGCAAGAAGAAAAATGCTACAAAAGAGGAAAACCCAATATTAAAAAGTGCCCTCAAAGACGTCACAGGGCATGTAGAGGCTCCTGTTCAACACTGGCAAACCTACTTTCTGAGGTAAAATCTGAGGTAAACATCCAGGTAAGAAGAGGAGCAGCTTTGTGGCCATGAGAACGCTCAATCACACACCAGTTAGAAGCATTATGATCTTCAACAAAGCTAAACTGCACCAAATTGAAAAAAAGCATTAGTTTCGTCACCATAGTTCCAGCATTGGGAAGAATGTCCAGAGCTGACTTTATTTAGAGTCTGAGAACATTTCTGGTTCAGCAGGTCTGTTGCCGTTTCAAGTTCCTGAGATCATTCAACCTCGTGGTTCGACTCGGCTTTGTTGGATCTACAGCCAAATTCTAGCTCAACCCCCTGATGATTCATGTTGGTTAATTACCTGTCAACAGCAGCCTGCAGGGCACTGATCCGCGTCTGCATCATCTGAAGAACCCCTGAAAATGCCAGAACAATTCTCTTTTAGATCATGAGATATAAAGAGCTCGCTTAAGAGAATGCACTAGCTCCATCTGGTGGTACAGTTCAAGAACTGCGAAGTTGAAGGAGCATTAAAACTAACAGTTGTAGACATGCAAGTTTGTATAACAGCTATAGATGCTAATCCTGTTCAGAACACTTTTTATCCTGGGTGAAATGGTCCTTCCATCCTGACAGTAGTCAATACATTATGTATTCAGAAAAAGGAGGTTAAAAAAATGTGATCTCTGTGAGCGCTCCCTGATTTGTCAGAGTTTTGGTTCTGCTCTCACCCCACAAGTTCCTGTGTTACTTTTTATTCACCACATCTATTGTGATGCGCTCACATAACAGCAGTGTCTGGAAAAGCCTGAAAACAATTTCAGGTCACAAACAGAACACCCAGGCCATAGGAGATTTGAGATGGGAATAAGCTGAATCAGCACTTCCTGAGGCTTGACCAGCCAGCCCCCATGCTCAGTCTGACATGCTCCAAGCACCCTCATCCTGGACGACTGCCTGTTCTCCTCCCCAGAACTGCACATCTTTCAGTTCTCAGCTACCATCTGCAGGTCCGGGTGGCATCAGCTCCAGGCTTCAGAGATGCTGCATGGGGCACATCTTCACCATACGTCTGAAGTACCACAGCTGTGGAAAACCTCCTGTGCGGGGCCAGAACCCAAGACCGCAGACCCCAAAGACCTCAACAGCTACAGGCCGGTGGCACTAACATCACACCTGATGAAGACCCTGGAGAGGCTGATCCTCAACCATCTTCGCCCCCTGGGGAGGTCTTCACTGGATGCTCTGCAGTTTGCCTACCAGCCTGGCATCGAGGTGCATGAAGCCATCATCTACCTGCTGCACAGAGTTATGGCCCATCTGAGCGTTCAACGCCATCCAACCAGGACTGCTGAAGGACAAGCTGGAGCGGTCGGGGGTGGCCCACCATGTGTCGCAGTGGATACTGCACTACCTCACTGATAATCCACAGTATGTGAGGACACGGGGCGGTGTCTCTGACAAGCTGATCAGCAGAACCCCCTCATGTTAAATGCAGGGAAAACCAAGGAGCGGGTGGTGGACTGTCGCAGAGGCAGTTCACCTGTTCGGAGAAACTTTCCCAGGCAGACAGACGAGAAAAACGAAATACTGAACGGCGCTACAAGCTAAGCTGACAATAACACAGATGTTTAAGAGCAACAAATAAAGATCAGTAAAGCTCCTGTGTTTGGTGAGACCTGATAAAGCTTTTCTATAAATGAAAAGAAAAATCGATTCAGAACTCTGGAAAAAAACCGCTGCAGCCTGTTGCCTTTTTTCATCACACGGACCTCTTCATGAGTGCTAGTGTTCCTACAATTTGATGATTTAACAAAAACAATAAACCTCTACACTTCCTTATTTATTAAGATACACCATGGCGGACCACTATCCGTTTATCATTTGGGGCCAACGTCTCCGACTTTTTTTTTTATGTCACAATTACAGGAAACAAAATAGAAATACAGTGTGCAGATTTCATATTGCTTTTGTAAAGAGGACTGGCTAAATACCTTCAAGAGACTCGATCCCTGTTGCCTGAGCCAGTAGGTCTTCATGCCTTGCCACCACCTGGAACGAAAGGAGAGTTTTGATTTCCACAGTGATGAAAAACAATACTAAGGGCCAAAAATATGGAGAAAAATATGGAACCGCTATGCATGGAGAGTCTTTAAATGTTTCTGAACAACCGTTATTTAAATGCTGAAGTTTCAGGATTTACAAAACATGCCTTTAAATCCTAAATGACACTGCAGCAATTAATTACGCGTTAAAACAGAAAACAGAATTACTTTTAAGGTTTGTGTAAGTTTAGTATATTCTCAATCTCAGCTGCAGCTGTTTAATTTTGAAACCTGCATGCATGAGTTGTGTGTCATTCGAAGATCCTTTGACGGTTTGTCAGGTGAAGTCGTTTGCTTTGACATACAAGCCTTTTGAAAATGTGCGCTAGACTACAATGTAACTCCTTTTTAAACACTTGGATTGGAGATCCGTGCCCATATTCACAAAGATTCCTAAACTTCCTAAACTAAAAAAACCACAATTATTTATATGTAGATAAGATAAGCTTTATCTACCCCATAGGGGGATTAGTTTCAGCGGCCAGATGGGTTAAAGTTGTAACCTAATTTACTAAAGCCACAATAAATAATGGGAACATTTTTAAAATAATCAGGAATAAAATTGGAGAAACATACAAAGAATATAGTATAGAGAATTTTTATATTATTTACAGAAATGATCACAATAATAAACATTTTAGAAGAAATTAAACAGGTTCCAGAAAAAGATATACATAAATACACACTCTAGACAAGATAAAAAGTGTGAGTATTTTCTGTATTGCACATGATGATCCCAGCATTCAGAGCCTAAATGGTCGCATAGAAGTCCACTTGTGTGATGCCATCTCCTCTCTGGCTTTTGAGTGCTTCTCACTTTCCAGGTCACCCCTGGTTCTTATGCTGAATAATGTGGTGTTTCTATTCTAAGATCATACTATAATGCAGACGTGTCCTAGCTGACACATCTTCCCCTAATCAGTCATTCTGTCCAACCTAAGTGTGTCAGGCTCTGTGCCTCTAGAGTCCGTTGTCCATCTGTAATTCTCCATGGTAACGGCCTTTCGTAGTTTAGTCTCTGTAATCTCATTATCCCTAACAAGTCCCCCTGTTGATGTGCCCAAAAAGGACATCATAACAAAACAGTTCAAATGTCCATTAGCCCCCCTGTTGGTGTGCCCCAAAGGCACAGCATAACAAACGCAGTTCCAAAAAAGGAGCTGGTCTAACATCCATGGAAACATGCATCACCAATCAGCATGAATAATTCAGAACTCAGCATTTATCACCCATTTATCTACAATTTAGGGTTCAACTAATTGAGTAAGGCCTGTTTTAGGTTCCTATGCGCACATGATTTTAATTTCACATTAGACTAGGCAAAATAAGCATGAAATGACCAGTATGGCGACTGAACATAAGGAAATGAAAACGATGAGGAGGATGTAGATGAGGTGCGTTTAAACATTTTGATGGTGTGTGACGATTACTTCACTTGCTACGTTTCATCATCAAGTCACACATTTATTAATCCAGTCTAATCGGTTAATTTCTTCCTTTTGGTCACTAAATTTGTCTGTGATTTTCTTCTTGTACTATGACCCAATCACCGCAGGTAGCAGACGGGTCAGCCACGCCTCCTCACTAACATAAGAATTTCTGTCGTCTCCAGACAGGAGCTATCTTTGGGAATAGGGGCACTGGTTTTTAGAAAACCATCTAGAGCACTGTTCTCTGGCTCAGAATGGCGACCAGAGAGAGGATAAACATCCACGATCAAGCCAGTCTACAGATGCAGTGGTCATGGCTTCCTGTGAATGGAGTGGCTGTTGCTGCTTTACCTGGCTGTGCAGCTCCTTGTCCAGCTGGCTGATGCCCTGTGCCAGCTTTGCCAGCTGCTCAGCGATGACAGCATGATGGATAGCCTGCGCTGTGTACGTCTTCACGTCAAAGTCTTCGTCCAGGAAATCCGCGTAGCACTCTGCAAACACAGCAGCAGGTCACCACAGTCTCCCCCCCAGCATAAAGCAGGCGAGAGACGCGTCAGCGGTGCTCCAGAGCAGTTTTCTCACGGCATTAAAAGCCTGAGACTCTATTTAAGCTGTTGATAAACACCTTCCAGGCACTACAGTGGAGATTTAACACGTAGAAGAGCTAGAAAAGCCAGTCACGTTACACAGCAACCCTGTTCAATAATTACTCTGTCACGTCTTGATTTATAAAAAACAGACTCACCATCTTTCAGAAGTGAATTCGTGGAAGCTTCTTTTCCATCCTCCATGTTGACACTTCCGTGTGTGACGCAGTACTACTTCTTCTTCTTTTTGTTTAACGGTGGTTGGCAAATACCTTAAAGGTGCATTACCGCCGCCTACTGGAAAGGTGTATGAACCGAATGCAGAAAAAATAATAAATAAATAAAAATATTGAAACAAATTACACTGTCTTAAAAAAGTAAATATTGCCACGTAGCTATTATTTCACAAGGCTTTCTGAAATAAATGAATAAGGTCTAGTTTTATTGTCATATTCCTTTTGCCACCTCTCTTTCATTTTTGTCTTATAATGCCCTTTATTTTTGTTATACTAAACACTAATCAAACCATCTTTCATTGTTCTTCCACTTCACACATTGGCATTTTGCTGGCTCATGCAGTGTCTTGTAACGAGACCCATTTGAAATTATAACCTGACGTACTGATTTGCATTCTTTGGGATTTTATGAAGTTTTATGTAGTTTTGACTGGCCAAAGTGTGACGAGTACTTGAAAAATAAATGAACTTAAATTAGTCATGTTTTTTAGTACTCTATGCTTTGACAATTTCCCAGGATTGAAAACCTGAGGACGTCTGGGTAGACCTCAAGTTGGCATTTCCTATGAACCATCTTTTCCTTTAGTAATCCTTCTGTCTCCTCATTGTTGTTCGCTTCATCCTTTAGAGTCCCCTCTAACAGCTTTCTGGTAGTCCTGTCTTGATCCGTTTCCATGGTTAGACCAACATAAAAGTCTCAGAGGTCGTTTCAAACTGTTTATTGCAGCTGTAGCTTCTCATAGTACACCATGACGGCTTTGACTGCGCTCAGTGAGAGCACAGAGAGCGATGACACCCATGCTCATGTGCGCCTCCCCTGAAAGAGATAGATGTGTTATTTTACCCAAAACACATGCAAGATTGTTTGCAGAGATTACTAGAAACATAATCTCCACTTGCTAATTAAAATGTATTAATCATCTCTGATTCTGAACCGATGGACGTCACCCTAACGTTGACTGTCAGTGTCCCACCAGACACGGCAGCAGCTTGTTTTTCCCATCTGTTCATCTGGCCCGCTGACCTTTTTGGACGCTCCTGACTGCCGCACTTCTGAATTTAAATACGGGTAAACTCTTTCTTTTTTTTAAGACCAATGGACCTCCCATCTTTGTTACACAGTATGACTTCAGCAGCTAATTTTAAAAGCAACTTAGATAAAAAACAAGTTTGATTTTGATATAGCTATCTGCAAAAGAGGTCAATTTGATATCTTAAAGATCAGGTACTGAAAGATGTGAATAAATAGGCAAGACGTTGTTAGCCTCTTTCTCAGATGCAACCTGCAGAAAAGAGAACTGTGATGGTCAGAGGAAGCCGAAGAAGTCCTACATGGTTGTTTCGAGGCAACAGACTGGGAAGAGCGGAAAGAGTAAAGATGGTGGATTGGCGGTGCTGGTGAACAAACGATTGTCACCCAGGACATGTCACTGTGAAGTCTCGTCTCTGCAGCCCGGATATTAGTGTGTTACCAGTGAGTTTTCTTCATTATTATTTACCCAGAGGGTTCACTAATGTTATTTTGGCAACAGTCTACATTCCACCATCAGCTGTTGCCGACACAGCATGCGATGTCATCTGCTCTGTTGTGGATAAGCACAGATACAACACACCAATGCATTTGTGGCAATATCTGGTGATTGTAATCATGCCTCACTCTCTGCTACACTTCCAACTTTTCAACAGTTTGTGACCTGCTCTACCAGAGAAAACAAACCTTCCACTTGCTTTATACAAAATGTCAAAGACTCATACATCTCTAAGGCAAGACCTCCTCTTTGGAAATCAGATCACAATCTGTTTTTTTCTCTGCTCAGAATATAAGCCTCTTTTTCAATGGCGACCTGCATTAAAGAGAACTGTGAGAAAAAGGAAGCCGAGGAAACCCTTAAAGGTTGTTTTGAGGCAACAGACTGGGATGCACTGGGCCAGCCACATTGAGAGGACATCACTGCTATGACTGACGAGTGTCTGACTGACTATGTATTCTGCATATAATCTTTTGGTAATGTGTCTTGAAAGGAGATTTGTTCTGAATTGGTGCTATTTAAATATAATGAATATAATCCAACAGCAGTGATTCTGTCGTTTTCCGTTACATGAACTGAATGCAGCAAAAAAATAATCCCTCCTTCTCCATCTGTTCAAGAAGAGACTGAACACTTTTAGGAACATCAACATTTATTTCACGCGATATAAAACAGATGGGGTATGAACCTTTTGCATATTGACCCTAATAATATTAACAATAACATCTTATAATATTCACTCTTATTTTCAGCTTGTAGATAAATTATGCTTTCTTTTTTGGATTTTTTTTGTTTACAGTTTATACATGTCTTAAATTTATTTGATGTCCTGAAGTGCCAAAGTCCGCCTTATTGCTTCATACGTGTGCTATTCTCCTACTCGTCAACATCTAGGACAGATTCACAACCTCTTTGTTTTTGTCTGCTAGCTAAGCAAACCAAAGTGAGACAGAGGAAAACAGAAGACACAAGCTGCAAAAGCAGACAAAAAATCTGAAGCATTCTAATACTTTGCATGCTCAACAGACTCAAGAGATTTAAACCACCCGATCCAAATAAATATTTCAAAAAGAGTTAGTTGTCTAAAAAAGAAGATAAGGAATAGCAGCATGAAGTGGCACCATTTTTAAGTAAAATTGGCTTTATGTTTGTATATATTTATAATTTATATATACTTTATCTGCATATATGACAAAGGACAACCTGTGTTGTAGTTGTGAAAACAAGAAGCCTTCGGTCCTAAACAACACAGAGATCTAAATGAGAGCTAAAAATCAGCAAGCTTCAGTGGTAACTTGGGCTTGAATTAAAGCACTGCATGGGTTTGAAACTTTTCTTAGGCCACTGGATCTGCTCAGATCACTAGCTGTACACTCACCTTCCGCTGCTTATGGACATTGCCTCTTCCACATGTGCCAAGAAATCCCACACTAATATTTCTCATGTTCAGATGAATTTAAAGGGGACATATCATGCTTTTCAGCTCTACCTTTAGACATTGAAATCATTCAGTTGTGGTCTATATAAAGCGGAACTGCATTGCTTTGGTCTAAATTCCTCATTAATTCACCTGCATGTTTCTTCTTTTTACCCCTGTTCTGAGGTGTGTCTGAGAACAACTTGTTTTGGTGCCGTCTCTTTAAATCTAAAGGTGGCACGTCACAACCCGCCCGCCTCCAGGTCACAAAGCGTTCCAATCCACCCTGTTCAGCCATTTTTGTAGGATGCTGTGGGACGGCGTAATGAAAAACTAAATATTTGGACTTATCCACTAGTAGCTTCAAAAGCCTTGAGCTTGGAGAACAAATTCGCACCGAGAAATAAAAATTGCAGCTTTGCAAAATTAGTTAGCTGGAAGTCCATGCAAACCACCTTGTTTAGGAGCTCTGCAGCAAATACTGTGATGTGTTGAAAAAAAAAAAACGTCACAGAAAACTGAATGGCTTGAAAAATATGACCCAAACAATATAAAGATATCTACACAGCCCCAGGACAGACTACATTTAAGTTTTCCTGCACTCCTAGAGACTCCAAGTACACAAAAATGTATTTAAGGGTTAAAAAAGTGGACTTTTCATGATATGTCCCCTTTTAATACCGTCTCAAGAGCTCTGTATATTAACATCTATGTTTTTGGAAACAATTCTATGGTGCTAATGGTTGCTAAAACAAGTCCCACATGGAGTCAAGATTGAGAAAAGTTTTACCCTTATTCAGCAGCTCCGATTCTAAAGTGGCTGCGAGATGGCCAAATGTGTCTGCCTAGGGCCTTGTTGAGAAACAATCAAGGAAAAGACATAACATCTTGAGTGGTGAAGAAATGCAGAGAACGCTTTAAAATGCTTGTTATTAGAAAGTGAGCTTCCAGTTCATGTTGAAGCTCCCTTTCAGTTGGGAATGAGCTTGCAAGTGCTTCAGATTTCTCCCAGAAGTGGCAGGTATAGCTGATACAAAAAGGGTTCTTAGTGGTCAAAGAAATCTGGGGGACACAGAGATTTGGCATTGACTTGATTTTACAGCCTTCCAAATCCAAAATGTGGAACAGTAAGCTGTCTTTCGCTCCACTGTAAAGGAAGAGATATTCTGACCAGTAAGAGATTTGATTTCTGACATTTTGGAACCATATGGAGCCTTGTAAAGGTTTCCATACCCCTCAACGTTTACAGATTGTCCTCTGACAACCACAAACTTCAGCAGGGTTTTATGTAACAGAGCAACACAAAGTACTGCATAATTGTGATGTCATGGGAAAAAATGTATTTTTTTTCTTTTTTTCTTTCTTTTTTTTTTTTTTACAAATAGCAGAAGTTGAAAAAAGGTATGGATGCATTGTATTCAGTCCCCTTACTCTGATACATCCAAATAAAACCTCTTGCATTTTATAAACTAAATGGTGGTGGCAGCACCATGCTGTGAGGATGGTTTATTTCAACAAGGACTGTGAAGCTGTTCAGAGTTGGTGGGAAGATGGATACATCCAGGACAATCCTGGCTCTAAAAGACTGAGACTGGGGTGGAGGTTTATCTTTCAGCAGGACAACCACCCTGAACATACAGCCAGAGATATTATGGGATGATTTAGATCAAAGCAGATTCACGTGTTACTATGTTCCAGTCAAAGTCCAGACCTAAATCCAACTGAGAGTCGTTGGTAAGACATGAAAATGATGTTCACAAGTCTTGTCCATCCAATCTGAATGAGCTTGAGCTGTTTTACGAAGAACAACAAATGCCAGTCTGCACAGATTTAACACAGCGGAGACAAACCCCAAATAACCTGCGGCTGGAACAGCAGCCAAAGGCGGTTCTACGAAGACATGACTCATGGGGCTGAATACAGAAGCACACACTATTCACATTATATAAAAAATGGATCTTTCCACTTCACAATTATGTGCTACTTTGTGTTGCTCTGTCACATAAAATCCCAATAAAATGAAATTTGAGGTTGTAATGTGACACAAAGGTTAAAAAGTTGAAGAGCTATGAATAACTTTGAAAGAGGACCCATTCTGACAATATTCAGAACACAATTCTCTAACAGAGAATAACTAGAGAATGGAGTCTTTAGAAAATGTCCTCTGCTGTCTTCGATAAATAAGGATGCTGAGATATATGGGGAAATGTTTTTTCTCTGCAGAGTCTTAATGAAAGTAGTAGATAATGATGAAGTTGTCTTTCATTAACTCAATTCCAACCAGGATGGCTAAAACATGTCTTGAAAGGATTGTCCTCCAGGTGGAGGAGAGCCGAAAAACGCATTAAAATTTTTCATTTAAAGGAGCAATAAGTGATATTTCACCAGTAGGTGGCGCTCGAGCACTGTCTGTAGACCAAAACAAGATGTATGACAAGCCACGCCTCTCTTTACCTCCTCTCCAGCTGTCACCCGGCTTTGTAAACAGGAGACTGGAGAACAACACAGAGAGATGATGTGTGACGTGATACCACACATAATCCATCTGAAATATTACATTTAGTTCTTCTCATCACAATTTTTTAGTCCTATCTAGCTAAAATTTTGCTTATTGCTCCTTTAAAGTGGTTTAAAATATTCCTAAAACTAACAGAGACAAAGAATACATGATAAAACAGGCCCAAGGACTGCCATCAGTAGCCCTCGTTGCAACTAAACTGCTCCCTACATTGAGGAGATCAATAATGAACCTTGATTGTTTCCAGCAGAAACCCCAGAGAGGGCAACTTCTACAGTCATATTCAATAAATTACAAGATACATTTTGATGGGGCTCATTTTTCAGATCCAAAGTAAACATACTTAAGCTTGCATTCTGTATTGAAAATGTTTTTTTTAATTTTGTCTGATGATAATAAATTCCTTTATTGCCCCACAAAGCTGTAAATGGAGAATCATGATAGTTAAAAGAAATACAGGCTTGAAAACATTAGTCTGTGTGTAATTCCTCTGTATAATATTCTTCCCTTAGTGAACTGAGTTACTGAAATAAAGGAGCTTTTCAATAATATTTTCTCGTATTAAATATGACTGTATATCCATTTCAGGGTTTGCTCATTGTGGTAAAAACATCATCTATAACCAGTTCACAATTCTTTTAATGCAAATGTATTTCAGGGGAAATAAAAAGGAACTCCTTGTTTTTATAAAGTTTTAAAAGTTACTAAAGATAAACAGGCTCTGCCTCTCTTTCAGGATGCAAAGGCTTCCCACCAGCCGGTGCTTCATCTGCAACCAAATGTCAGTCTCTGTGCGGTCGTGTAGCTGTAGTCTCTAAGTAGTTCTGCTGGGAGCGCAGGAAGCCATGGAACATGCTCTGTGCTGGCTGGCTACATTTCGGCTCTACGGGATGTTGATTTGGGCACTGAGGCAGGCGCTGCTCACGTGTCGCTGCTAACCAAGGTAAACGTCTGCGCTGCAGGGAGGAGAAGGGAGACAGAGAAGGCACGCATGTTAGCGATGTCCCACACCTCACTCACTGTGGAAAGTTCATTAACCGTCAGTTTCATAGATGGACGTGTTATGAACAAGGACATGTCACCTCTACATGTAAAACCAGTCATCTGTAACATCAGGACCACATGAAGATTAAAAACTAGCCCTTTGACTCGTCTTGTTACTGAAAAGTGCTACATAAATAAACTCGTCTTGCCAAAAGGATCGAATCATGAAAATCTCCAAATAAATACTGCTAAAAAAAACACAATTAAATGTGGTTTACTGAACATCCAATCTCTCTCTACAAAGACTTTGTAAGTTAAAGCAACAGCTGGTAATCCTGTTCAGAAACACTTTTTATAATACTGGCTAAAATGGTCGTTCCATCCTGAACGAATTGAACATTTATTTTTGAGACGTTGTTTTCTTAAACTTTCCCTTTCCCTCCCTTCCTTATGTTTACTGCTGGCTATTACTCTGTCTACAAAAGGTTCACTCCCCTTAGAAAAACAACTTTTACCCGGCATGTTGTTGTTGATGTTCTGTTTCTTGCTGTCTCCAGTCAGCTGCTTGTATGAATTAAGACTCTTCGCAAGGTGCTCCTCCTGGCTTGGAGTTTGGCTCCCATCGGTTTCCTGCTCCTTGGGCTCAGGACTTGGTGTCTGAAAGCTGTGTGTAGCAGAAGCAACATGGGTCACATTCATAACATTTAGCTGATTTCACAAAGTCTCTAAATGCATAGCAGAGCTATAAAAGAAGGTCATTTTTAAGTATTTCTTAACAGTTTGTAGCAGCTAAATGCCGGTCAGCACCTTTACAAGTTTTGGGACCTTTTCGAGTTCAGAGTGGTCTGTGAATCAAGAAAAAGTGAGGAAGAAAACATTCTCGTTTAAAGAATAGAGGTGAACAGCACAGCCCACATAGTTTACCCTAAAATCAGCCACAAATTTTTTAAGCAGTGAAGTTGACGCTTAATTTCGGCAATGTAGATCAAAGTTAATCATTTGACAGTGAGACCTTAAGATAAAACTGTTGTTTTTACCGAGCAGTTGTTTTTGCCCAGTCTCTCTTTCATATGGCTGAATCCTGAGATCTGACTTTAACGGAGGCTGTGAGGCCTGCAGAGCTTTGGATGTTGTTCTGGGGTCTTCTTTGACCTCCTGGTTGGATTGTTGATGAGCTCCTTGAGTAACTGTGGTTGACCTGGTTCACCAGTTCAGGATTATGGTTCTCACTTTGGTTCTCTGTTGTCCCAAAGTGTTAGCAATGCCTTTGCAACCTTTTTCGTTTCAATAGATGTAATAGATTTTTTTTCTACTGTTTTTGAATGTTTTCTAGATTATGTGCTGCTTTCTGAGATTTTTCATGTGTCAGCGAGCTCCTGTTTCAATCGTTTATTATATCTACAGGTCAGGTAATAAAACAAGGATCGGGTTTGACTTGTGAAATTCAGCTTAGCTTTCTAGAAAATCCAGTTTTATCATAGTTTATGATTAATCAAGGGGGGCAATTACCTTTTTACATAGGGTTTGGTTTGGATAACATTTTTCCATTAGAAAAACTGCTTTTTGTATTTATTGTTCTTATCTTTAACCAACATTAAAATGTGTTGATCTGGAACATTTAACACATTTAACATCAGGCCAGATTTAGCTTCTAGGAAGAGAAGAAAGCAGGATAGAGCATAACGTTCACTGACTGGTCACATAATTGTTTGTTCTCAAAAATAACTGTTTACACCATGCAGCAATCTTCCACACACCTGTTTTCAGTGGTGGTATTTGTAGGAGAGCTGGTCAGATCTTGAGCTTTGCTTTCGTCATCCTCAGAAGGCTGAAAGTTCACGATCTCCACACGCTTTGGCTCTGTGCCGAGATCCACAATGACCACTCTCTGGCTCTTACACAGCTGCAACACACACATCACACTTTTTGAAGAAAAGGAGAGCGGGCAGTAGCATAAAAAGACCAAAATTTGAACAATTTAACAAATAAATGAGAGTATCTGAATTTTATTGACAATAAGATAATTTCTTAGCTGCTCATTTTGATAAAATTATGATCTTCTTTAATCATTATCTTCACTCTGGCTTTTTTCAAGTGAGCTATCTCAACTTTAGAGTAATGAGACAAGTTTTTTTTTTGTATGTACAAGATATATCATAGCAGCTTTAGAATCAGAACCAGCTTGTGTTTGTGCACACAAGCCAAGAATTTTTATGCGTGTGTGTGTATTTGCTTTTGCATGTTTGTCACACTTAAGTGTTTCAGAATATCAAACAAATTGAAATACTAGTCAAAGACAACACAAGTAAACACAAATGTAGTTTTGAAATGTTTTAATTTTTAAGGGGGAAAAAATCCAAACCTACATGGCCCAGTATGTAAAATCCAGGAACAAATGAGAAAGAAAGTAATTGCCATCTATCAGTCTGGGAATGGTTGCAAAGCCATTTCTGCAGCTTTGGGACTCCAGTGAACCACAGTGAGAGCAATGATCCACAAATGGTGAAAACATGGAACAGTGGTGAACCTTCCCAGAAGTGGCTGGCCGACCAAAATGACCCCGAGAGCACAGGAACGACTCACTCAAGAGGTCACAAAAGACCCCACAACAACATCCAAAGAATTGCAGGCCTCACTACCTCAGTTAAGGTCAGAGGTCATGCCTCCACTCTAAGAAGGAGACTGGGCAAAAATGGTCTCGGAAAATCTCCCGAGACCATTTTGTAGTTCATTTCCGAAAGGCTGTAGGCCCTGATCCATTGTGTTAGCTACTAGCTAATGTCTAGAGTTTAGCTGCCCTTTGGTTCTTCGTAATAGCAGCCACCGCCATCTTGAACCTGCCTGGGCTAACCATTGTCAGCAGTAGCTTATTGTCTTAGACCCGCCATCTTAAGCCTCTAGCTTAGCTGTTTTGAAGTGTTGCTAACGGCTAGCAGGCCTAGTGTTTCCAAGAACTATCACATTACCTTTAAATATTAGCCAAATATATTTCAATACTGTTTACATTACATGTGCTGCAGTTTTATTGGTGATTATTTTAATGCTTAATTAAACGAGGCTTATTTAAAGGTGAAAATTACCGAAAGACTGCTACCTCCAAGTTTCATAATTTTGCTGTTTTATTTTTATTTTCTTCTTTTATGGTGTGTTTTGTTTGATTCAGTAGGTATTGTGTTCAAGTAGTAATAGCATTAAACAGATAATTGCTGTATCGGGGAATTATAGTTTAATAAACTAGTTTAAGTGTGGTCCTCTGTGGTTGTTTTATATCATTGATCGATTCGTCTCTAAGAGTACGTATCATCCCTTTTGAGTTAACAACATGAATGTAAATAAAGACATTATTTTTCCTTTGTTTGTGGTTAAATATTAGTGATTCCAAATGCAATTATAAATTAAGGTTATTAGCATTTACTGGTGGCTAACGTAACTCAGTTTCACAACTGGTTAAACACCCATCTTTTACAGTAAATAAGGTTAATAATTGCTAATTGATAGGCCCAATTGCTAGTTAAAATCATTAAAGGCTGGTAGCCCTTAATCACAACCATTTGGGGAAAAAAATCGTCACATACCTTTGACTATAATAGCATTAATTATAATATCCATTTCTAATTATTAATAATATTCATAATCAAATAGGTAAAATTGCACAACAGTAACAAATGGTAGAATTTACCATGAGATTTCTAACCAACCTCTGCTGATTACTTTTAGGCAGTCTTCTATTCTCTGAGCATATTTTCAATAATTTGTCTGCTGACGGTACCTCATTGTTGGTGTCGGCTGGTGGCTGGTTCCCAATCAGCCGGTTCATGGCCTGTTCCTGCTGCTCCTCTTCATGCTGGGAATCTGTCACACCCTCAGTCCTCTGGACTTTCTGCAAATTTAAACAAAGTTTCTCAGACGGTTCTATCTATCTATCTATCTATCTATCTATCTATCTATCTATCTATCTATCTATCTATCTATCTATCTATCTATCTATCTATCTATCTATCTATCTATCTATCTATCTATCTATCTATCTATCTATCTATCTATCTATCTATACACATAAACAAAGACAGAACAAAGTGTAATAAGGATGGTAGCGTAATCCAAAATGGTGTCCACGTAAAAAAAATAAAATCAGGCTTTAAAAAGACCAAACACCATTGCTCTTGGATTTACTTGTAAATAGAGACCATAGTGGATGAAACTACCTGCTCGGTGGTTGATTAACGAAATGTAACAGTTAACTTAGGCCACATCAAAGCCAAACAAAGCCGAAGCATATGTCTTCTTTAATGCACAACATGGGAGTGGAGGGTGGATCGGACCTGTGGTGAGGTTGGTGGATCCTCTGCTGAGTTGGCTTCTGATGCTGTTTGCCTCTGCTCCTTCTGAGCAACTTTTATCTGGAGCAAAGCTGTCTCAAGCTCCACAGGGTTTAGACAGGCCCCTTCTGCCTGGGCCCGACTCTGTAGACATACACACGCACACACTATAAATAGCTACCCTCCCCCGTTGGCACATCCAACACTTGAATTAACTGCCAGACAAAACATGTTTGGCAGGTTTGGAAAAAAAGAAAGACATAAACACAAGCATCTAACCAAAGGCCTTCCGCTGCAGGCTCAACTGTGTGTTTATGTGCAACATCACCTGCAAATGGAGGAGGGGGTTGTCTTTGCTGAAAGAGGATGAGCGCGACAGTGTTTCTCTCCTCTTCTCTCGGAGTGAAGATGCCTCCTGGTTTCTCCTCATCCTCTCCAGCTGCTCCTCAACACTCATCCTTGTTCTGATGAATTCTCGCTCCCCAAACGCCATCTGATCCACTGCGCTCTTCGGTCGATCCTGGAGAGGACTAGACTCGTTGTGCTGTGTGAAAAGCACAAAAAGCAACGTATGTATAGACAAGACAGCACCAATCTTTCTATGTACACTTGCACACAGTTGTTCAAGGAACTCGGTTGGTAGGTTGTTCCAAACATCTTGGAGAATTAACCACAGACCCGCTGTGGATGTAAGCTTCCTTAAATCCTTCCGTCTCTTCATGTAATCCCAGAAACGCCTGGCGATGTTGAGATAGGTGCTTTGTGGAGGTCACTGCGTCACTTCCAGGACTTTTTGTGCTTCTATACTCTGGAAATAATTCTTAATGACCTTGGCTGTATGTTTGGGGTTATAGTTCTGCTGCAGAATAAATCTGAGGCCAAGCTTATGCCTCTCTGCAGGTACTGCATGATGGAGAAGTATCTGCCCGTATTTGTCAGCATTGAGGACACCTTAACTCCTCACCAAATCTCCCACTTTATTTGCAGAAATGCAGCCGTAAATGTGCAAGGATCCGTCTACATAATAAAATGAACTGCATTATTCAATTTGGAATGGACGTAATCGATGTGGAATCTGCCTGTGTGATTCAATTAAATTGACCTTTTCGTGAAGTTGTTTTGAATTGACACTATATAAATAAACTGAATTAAATTGAAGATGCGAAAACCCTGGCAAAATGAATCACCAAATGGGCGAGCCACTCTTCTGATACAGACTGATTTTTGGCGGAGGAAAAAAGCCTTTCAGCTGGTTTTGCTACATTAATGAAACATGATTCGCTTAATTTCATCTTTGAGCATGTTGTGTCTCTGTTGATGCTCAAGGCCACACTTACACATCTGGATTCGGGTTTTTTGATCTTCCTCAGGGTGACGTAGGAGGCAATAGTGGAAGACTCAGGAGGGCTCATGGGTGATTTCGTCCTGGGAGCGACAATGCCTACAGGGTACGGGGGCACTGGAGGGAAAAAAAGCATCATGTCACTTACCCTGTAGCAAGCAAACAAAGCAGTGAGGCTGAGCGTTCATGATGTGGCAGAACACTGAACTAGGCTACGGAGACTTAACAAGCCAGATGGAAGAGAAAAGAGGACACATGGGATAAAATATAAGGGACGTTTTAAACGGGACGATAAATCACAGGAACACTTGGGCTTGAGTGCACATCTTGGAAATGTGTATTAAATGTTTATAAATTATAAATGGCTTAAATAGAGACTAATAATTAAGTGCACTGTTGAATGAAACATAAATCTATACTTTATATAGATGTGTTCAGTTGTCACATACCCAGCTCAGACTGACCTATTCAGACCAACCACTACCCCTCATGCTGTCTTTATCTTTAATCATGCTACATTCACTGCACCTCAAACACAGGACAACAAACTGCATTTATCTGCTTTATGATTGAAACCAATGTGTTGGTTAAAGAGCTTATTTAATAAAACTGCATATTTAGATCATGCTCCACCAGCCGTGTCTTCATCTTTTAAATCCTGGCAGAGAAATCTAACTTCTAAACAGTGATCATGGAACCGATCTGCAAAGACTACATTTGCTGCAGGTTGTTTTCACCTGGCTGCTTGGAGGTTGCAACCCTTTAGTTTTCCATCTCGGATTCTTTGGTTAAAAAAACTCAGGAAATCCAAAACTTTATCTGAGCTTAAAGGGACACAGTCACATATTATGACTTTACGAATTTCTACGGCAATAGCTTACTATATTTTATTTGTTTGTTTTACACTTTGTTTTTGCTCTATTTGTTAGTATACGAAGCACTTTTTTTTGGGTATTTATCATGAATAGACTGCCAGCCGATGGTGCTACGATGTTCATATCTGCTCATCGCACAAAGTGCAAAGTTCTTTTCAGTTTAGAAAAAGACTAAATAATCAGGGTGAACGCTTGCCGTATATTCTTTTAACTGAAGATGAAAACATGTTTTTTGTGCTTTCCTTTTATGTTCAAAAAACATGACTAGGCTTCTTTACCTAGAAGAACACTGGACCTTTCCCATTTCTTAAACATGTTTCACGTTCATTTAAAGTTCTCCTCGTGGACATTGAGTTCTAGTCTTAGAAATTGTTGTTAGAAGAATCAGACTAACAATCCTATTAAGATCACGAGTCCCTGACTCATCCATCCGTCCTGTGAGTTGATGCTTCCTAATAAAACACCATCGTGTGTGGCATTTCAGTCATGTTTCATTGAAGGGTTGTCTTTCAAAGCACCTGGAGAGAAGGGTCATGGATGCGCTCCAGCTGTTTAGTAGATTTTGAGACCTCTGAAAGATGGATCAGTATCAATTATTGATTATTGGATTATTTTGTAAAACTATTTGCCACTCATCTAAAAAGCTTTCTGCATTGGGTCTAAAGGTGAATAAAATGAATTTTGTGGAACATCACAAAAGGCACACACAGTCATCTCTATGTAGCAAGTGTGTTGCTGTTTTGTATTGTGTGTTCGTGTTAAGATGAAGGCTGTAAAATGTACATTGAGCTACTGCAGCACGACAAAGTACTTTACGTTCGGCTCCCCAACAAAGTCTGCAGTATGAAATCTTCCAAGTGTTGAGATAAATATTAGCTGACTGAATTAGCAGATTAAACTACTGTCAGTTGGAGCTGACAAACAATCAGCATGTTTTAGCCCTAAATCCCAGAATGCGCAGTATGTTGTTCATTTTCATGTACAGCTCTCAGGAAGGAAGCGTTTGGTGATTGAAATCCCTGTGATGTCATAGAGCTACTACTGTGGTGCACAGCAGCACCTTTTCTCTTTACCCGCAGCCGCTCAGCACGGCGCATCGTGGAGAAGACGCGCGTCAACATCTTGATCTCGCTAAGTGACTCCATTTATAAAAACCTTGGATCCAAAATAAGTAAGATCTGAGTAACCGGTGACCATGGCCCAGCCGGAAATAAGACCAGCCGCTTCAAAAAAGGCCGTCTGAGCTTCTCCTGCTTAAAGAATCTGAAATGGTTACAGGTTTCCCAAGAAGAAACGGGTCCCAAATTACATCGCCAAAACAGTATTTCCCCACTGCCTGAAGAGGACAGCATTGAAAGGTCAGGTCTTCTCTGTTTATTGAACCGCCACACAACTGGTCCTTGGAGCTTCTGGACTCCCTGTACATCAAAACAATTTACAGTAAGAGGTTGTCTCTGGGTAGAGAAAATTAGTCTAGGGGTAAAACTATTAACTATTGTTAATTTCAATGTGTTTGTTTGGCTTTTGTTTTGCTGCTTAAACTTGGCCGGCCTATAGCAAGCCGAAGCTGAGGGTGTCTGTGATTCGAACTTTATCTCAATGAGTGGTTTGAGCACTGATGGTCCAATGACATAAGCTCGTGCCACTTTTTCTGTGTTTTGCAATCTTCTCATCAGACTAGCCTACACAGAACATGCCCATAGAGTCCTAATAAACTTGCTGTCGTGTCACGTTACCCTAGCTAATGCTAATTCTAAAAGTCCTGCTAATGCCAAGACAATAATCACCATTGGATCTGCCTTGTTTGCTCCACAGCTCCTTCTATTCACACGGCGATAAGATGCAGTAGTACGTAGTAGTAGTAGATGTAGTAGTACTCAGCAGTTTACTTAGTAGTTTAACTGAATGTTGCTAGTCTTTGTAGACTAAAGTAATCTAATTGGGAGTTAAATATTTTGTTAATAAATTCTTATGTTTGGAGAGAAGTTTATTCTGTATATATGTGCAGGGCTCACCAATTCAGAAACAATAACTGACAGAGACAGAAAGCTGTTTGGCTTGTGTTTCCTAAAAATCAGGTGGTGCCCTAATTTGGTCAATTTGCTAAAAATCCCTAATTGTGTTAATGATTGCCTTTTGCACTCATTTATGGTTATTCGTAGTCATGCCTAACCAACCCAAAAGGAATGCAGTGAATGCAGCAGAGATGTTTTCACAACTCTCAGGCCTGAAACCAGTTACCAGTGCCGAGCTTTTCGTTTTGCCTTACAAACGCCATCGAGCATAAAAACGAATGTTTTTCCAACTGACCGTAAAATCCAGAGAAAGCCACAGGCTTAACTGTAGTAAACACAAAACAAGTAAATGATTTAGACAAAAAGAGAAACATGTCTCCTTTTTATATTTTCCACTTTAAAAGACCCTTTTCAATTTAATAGGAAAGTGGTGAGGGCAAATGTTAGAGACAGCAACTGCAGCCCGTGTATTGTATTCTTGCACCATAAAAGCCCATTTCAACTTAAAACAAGTTTAGTCCATTAACTTATGAGGAGCATTTTCTCACAATGTCAGAAGAATAAACCATCTGTTATCCTGCTGACAGAGAGAACCCACAGTGTCTGAATGTACCTTTGGACGCTGGAGTGTCTTTACTCTCAGCAGACGTCTCAGTCTTGTCCTTGTCCTCACCGTTGGCCTCGTCTCCTTCCTCCTTCACGGTTGTGAGCTCAGGCTCGCTCTTATACAGCCGGTAATCTGGAGCTTGCTATGAGAGCAAGGTGCAGGGATCCACAGTTAGAATGTAGTCCGCAGCATACAGTCTTGTCAAAATATTGTACCCCTCCAGAAATGTTTTCTGTTTTCTCACGTTCCAACCCCAAACTAAAATGGATTTTATTGGGATCTGACGTGACAAACCAACACATAGTGGTGCAGCAGAACTGTAAAGTGAAAGGAAAATGATTCATGTTTTTTCCCCAACATTTTTCCCAAATGTCTGGAAAAAATGGGGTGCATTTTTACTCAGCCTCCCTGAGTCAATCAATTGTACAGCTGCATTTTAATGCAGTTCATGTTCAGGTGATGGGCTGATCAGAGCTCTGAGAGACGTCCAAAGCTTGGGATATTGTGCTAGAAGCTAACCCCACTTTAAACATGTCCACGACTTTCTCTGCGGCCTGTCGGCTGGGTTCCTTGGTCTCCATGATGCTGTTGGTTCTCTACAGCTCTCTAACACAGGTGTTCCCAAACATTTCAGCCTGCGACCCCCAAAATAACAGTGCCACAGACTGGTGACCCCAGTCACCAGAAATTATAAGAATAAAGTCATAATACTTTGAAAAAATTAATTATGAATAAAGTAGTGTTTGTATGCAGTAAGAACTCTTACAAGACAGTGCAGCCTTCCTCCTGCATTAAAATGAGGACTATTGAGCATCCTGTAAAAGTAATACTTTGGTGCCGGTTTCACACAAAGAAATACAAAATCTTTTTAGCACATCAGCAACAAATCATCTGGCCACCCCCCCGGGTGGGTCCCCGGAACTCACTTTGTGAAGCCCTGCTCTAACAAACCTCTGAGGCCAGACAGCTGAAGTTACACTGAAATTAAATTTGACACAGCTGGACTCTAGTGACTTTAGGTGACCTATGACATCACATTTTATCCACAGGTATCAGAGTAAAATGGACTATATAAAAAGTCCCACCACACCTGAGAAAACTTTTTTTTTTTCCTGAAACCACAAATAATTTTCCTTTCGCTTCCCAGCGATGCTCTGCTTTGTGTCGGTCCGACTGTCACAGAAAAGCTTAATCAAATACATTGATGTTTGATGAAATGTGGAAAAGATTAGGGACATGAATACTTGTTCAGGGTTCTACATATGCACACACACTGTACTGCTCAAAGGTCACTAGTCACAGGAGTGTGCTATAACAGTATTATTATGTGTTCAAATTTCAATAAGTGGCTCCGAAACCGCTCAGAAAATTTATTTGAGAGTTTCAGCTGGTTGAGAGGACAACTTCACATACTGCTGATGTCATCAAGATGTTTTACAGCCCCAAGGTAAGGCGAATGACAAGACACATCAGGAAAGATCAGACTAAAAGGATGAATGAATCATGATGGGGTGAATGTCACGCTGTGGCTGAGTGTGGCAGCGAAGGCTGGGTGGAGCAGGGAGGAACACGTCTCACTCTTCTCATTTTCTGCAGATCTGAAAATGATTCAGGTCAGATGAGGTGGCTCTGTGGGGTCATGGATGACGGAGGATGGACAGATGTTAAAGACTGGTCGGGGTCGGAGAGGAGCATGGCGGCTTTGAGCAGGTCTTACACTGTGCGCTCCATTCCTGGAGCTGGCCTTGCGCTCCTCAGGGCGGTGGGTGTGGAGGGGTCGGCCGCCCGGCTGTGAATGGTGGAGGGGGACGTGAGGGACGCGCTCTGAGGAGTCATAGCACTGAGGGAGGGGTGGGCGAGCCGGCACCCTGTTGCCCTCTTTAGGCGGGCTAAGCGGCAGGAGCGTCACTGCCTGCTGACAGTTAAACAGCACAGCTCAGAGCCGGGACAGCACCGCACTCATGTCATCACAAACAGGCTCAGGACACGCTGCGGAGGAGCTTACTGGTCAAGTCAGTGTTATCTCGGTGGCATGCTTACACTGCACACATTACAGAGGAGTCGTAAACCAACGTGCAAACTGCTGCCTGGGGGCGTGTCGAAACAGATTCAGACTAACGGGACTCTTCCGCCGCTGCACGTTGATTAGAGGAGACTGCATCAACGTGAAGATTCAAGATACGCTAGACTGGCAGCTCTTCGCTGGACTGCCTGTAATGGGATTTGAACCTGACATGTCTGCTTTGTTTGGAAGGCTCCCCGAGTTATCTTTTGTTTTTAATTACTAAGGCGCATTTAAAAAAATTCACCAAAAATTAAAAT
The DNA here is from genome assembly GCA_037039145.1 of Fundulus diaphanus. Taxonomy (NCBI): domain Eukaryota; kingdom Metazoa; phylum Chordata; class Actinopteri; order Cyprinodontiformes; family Fundulidae; genus Fundulus; species Fundulus diaphanus. The sequence continues at coordinate 22,923,514 of CM073144.1, forward strand.
TCATACTCCACACTGATTCCACACAGAGCCATATAGTTCTTGCGTCTACTAGATTTCTGTTCATTTTGATGTCTCTGGCTCACAGCTGTAACAAAGAATTTTGTTTCTCAGAAAACGGGCCAATAATACGAGCTTTGCATCCAGAAAAAAATATGTTGCAGCAATGTTATGGCCCACATCATCATGGGGAAGGCTGCTGACAAACAATAATGGAAAGGGGAAAACCACAACAGGTCATTGCTGAAGAGGCCAGGTGTTAATAGGGTCCTGTTTCCAAGCTAATTAATGGAAAGTTGAGTGGAAGAAAAAAGTGTGGTGTGTCACATCCCTTGTGTCAAGCCAGTCCTGAACCAGAGATAACGTCTGAACCGTTGCTCAGTCCGAAGTCCCTTTCTTTAGATGAAAGTAAATTTAGCATTACATTTGGAAATCAAAGTTTCAGAGTCTGGATGAAGAGTGGAGGGGCACAGAATCCAAGCCACAGTTGGTCCCCTGGGATTGATCAAGGATATTTTAGAGCACTGCATGCTTCCCTCCGCTGACAAGCTTCATGCAGGTGGCGCTTTCATTTTGTAGAAAGACTTTAGACCTGCCCATACTGCCAAAAATATATGCTTTAACCACCATGGTAAGGCCAGCAAACTGGTCTGACCTAAACCCCCACAGAGAAATTGCTGCCTGGTGTTTAGAGGAATATATCTCAGCAGAACCACAGGCTGATTACCACCATGTCACCCTGCATGGATCCAGCATTCATGCAGAAGGGGCCCAGACCAAGTACTGATTGCAGGTACTGTACAGTAGATGGACCTACTGTTCGCTAGGACCACATTCCTGTAGTAAAATCAGCTTTTTTAATCGGTTGGATGTAATATTTCCATTTCCAGAGAAACTACATTTTGGGTTGTCATTATCTGTAAGCCAGAATCATGGAAATGAACAGATTAAATGCTTGATCCTAATCCCTGAAAGTGGATGAAACTATAACATATGAGTTTCTCTTTTTGAATTGAAAAACTGAAAGTAACTTTTCTAATTTCCTGATGTACCGGAACCGAACGAATTCAACTGATATAGCAAAAACGATTAAAGCTTTTCTTTAACCGATAAGAACATGTCAAACAGAGCATACGCACAAAAGCCACCCAGATGTTACACCAATCAGAAGGAATGAGACTGTTGGGATAAAAGAAGCTAAAACTCAGATAAATGATATCTGGATGGGTGCTTATGCTCTTCTGGCCCAAACAGACAAGGAGTTATCTGGTCTAACAAACCTTAGAGCTTTGATATAAGCCAGAGGTTAATAAGGATTTAAGTTATAAGAGGAGTGTAATGTGTAGGCTTTACCTCATTTTTCTGCTGACTGGAGAGAGGCTTTGCACCAGGAAAACCTGCTAAATAGAACAAAGAGAGTAACATTATCTGGAAGAACACCTTCAAAACTAACCAAAAGCAGCCAGGACCTCACAATTCAACATGGCTGCCTGTGCAGCCATAAGAGAGAGATAAACTGCTCAGTAGTGCACCGTGTCCTTAAAGCTTTGGCACACTGTGTTCTGTCCAGCCTTGCTGATCCCTCCCAGCTTTCAGAACACTGCAGTGTGAATGATTGAAGCTAAGATAATCAGGGAAGAACATTTCAGAGTAAAACACTTCTGTGGTTAAAAAAAGGATTCAGACAATGTTGAGGTAACACACAGAGATGTTCCTGTTTTAAGGAGTGGGAAGAGATCGTTTTCACATACCACTCTCGGTTCTCTGCTTGGGTTTATTTTTAGACAGAGCCTCCATCACATCCTGGATCCTCCAAAGCTCCTTCTGGATCTGGATGTGCCGCTGACTCGGAGGTTCTGTCTAAGAGACACACACACACAGCCAGGCAGACGGATGGTGTTAAAGCAGGAGCCATCTACAGAGAGTGTATTTGTGAGTGGTTCTGGGATTGTCTCTTACCTCTGGACTGCCCAGGGCCTCCAGCTGCTCCAGCAGGTTGGTCCTGGCCAGAGTAACGTCTGCCTCCAGCCGCTCATAATCCCTCCAGGACCGCTCCAGCTCCTGGGGATTTACAACACAGACTCAGTCTGGGTGCAGATGCGTGTACCCATATGCTGTGACCTGTGTTTCCTAATGTGTCGGCACGTGTGCATTAACAGGTTTTAACAGTAGTACCTCTGATTTTATGCAAAAAAAAAAAAAAAAAAAAAAAAAGTAAGAATGTATTTACAAACATTAACACAAGATCAATTTGATAGAAATATAAGTGTCACAATGCAACATGTTGTATGGAGCCTTTCATGGATAAAATCCTTCCATACATTCGTTCATCTGTCTGTCCTTTGTCTTCTGTTTATCTGAAATTGGGTCCCGGAGGTAACAGGTAAACCCAATAAAATGTCCATTTACTTTTAAACTAAGAACTGGCTAAATTTGGTTTCAAAGTGAAAGTACTGTCAACTTTTAAAACAAATTTTAAATGAAACATATGTTTACATCTAGCCAAAATCTGTGGATTAATTCTGTTTAATTTGTCTATATACTGTAGCACCGATTTAATAAAGGACAAACAAATCCAAGTGATTTTCATTTACATAGAATCCAAATTGGTCCAAACTGAACTCACAGTTGTCCAGTCTAATCATATCGTCCCATTCAGACCCAGTTCCACACTGTCCAACTCTAATCCTAATTCTAAAACAACTCAGTCACGTTCAGTTGGTCGTTTCATGCTAAATTGTCTGTCTGAAGAAGCCCTGGTGATAGCACCAAGATATTGACTCGTTCTGGCATGACCTTTGACCTTTAGCAGGCCTGTGGAGCTGGACATGGAGCTCTTAGGTTTTTCGCTCCATCTCTGAGCACTTTACAGTTGGGCTGAATTTCCACAACTGGAATGATTGGCAAGAGCCTTGCATGTTTCCCAGCTGTGACGGCCCGTTCGTACTTTAGAATGAAGCACTTCAGATTTTATGGAACTGGCCTTCTAACCACCCTAGACAGATGGGCAGCAAAACTTATTTCGCTATGATCGCTGTGGATGTCGTTCCACTTCGGCATCATTTCAGCACCCTTCTGTACAGTGGAGGCTGGTGATAAAATAATGTCCGCACTATAGGCCGGGGATTACAACACTAAACTTTCTTTCTTCCAGTTAAAGCCTCCATTCTCTCTCATCTTGTCCTTGTTGTTGTCTGACTTTTCCCTTTGCCTCGGCATGTTCCAGTGACGTTAGCTGCCAGGGCTGTTACTTTGATTGACACGTATGAGGAATGAATCAGATTGGATGCAGAATGACAGAGAAAGCACTGATGGGCCACTTGCGCAGAGAGCTGCACCCTGAGGAGAATCTTCAAGTATCGTGTTTTTTGGATCATAAGGCGCACTTAAAATCCCCAGATTTTCTCAAAAATTGATGGTGCACCTTATAATCCGGTGTGCCTTAAATATGGTTAAATTTGTGCTTACTGACCGATTTTATGTGGAATAATGCGCTCAAAAATCTGTTAAAATGTGTAAGTACGATTTTGGTAAGCAACAAAGCAGCTCCGCTCAATCGATATTCGGAGCATCACCTTACACTGTGTTACCTTATGTTAGAAACAGGGTAATATAGTCCAAGTACGCTGTCGTCCTGACAGAGATGGATAGCTCTCCCTCTCAGGAGAGAGCTGTGTTTATGAAGGGGTGGAGTGATATTACACACTTGGGAAGAAGATTTAGTGCGCTTTATAATCCGGTGCGCCTTATGGTCCGAAAAATACAGTAACCAATTAGAGACCAGCATGAAGTCAAATGGAAACCAAAAGGGTGAGAGTATACGTACAGACTTAACTGGCTGGCATCCCTCACCATTACACAACATGAAATAGACTTACACAGAAAATAACCTGAAATAAACCCAAAATGGGATGGGAAATAAATCCATTTATTTCATAATTATTATCTTTGAGAATTACATGCATAATATATATTAATATATATTATATATGATCTAAAATGATACATTATTAATATTTATTAATACTTTATACAAACATATTTTGAATTAAATATTAGATATTTCCCTTTGGGATCAATGAAGTACTTTTTGAATGGTGCAATCGGATTTTTGTAAACTTGAGGATGAATGTACATAGTTTTGGGAACTGCTAATGACCAGGGGTATCGTTTATAAAACATTGCTTAGGGTCTATACTAGAAGTTTATGTATGCGCAAAAGCTGAAAATGGCATACTCTGAAACAAATCATGATTCATAAAACCAAGTGCACGCAATGTTCCTCTAAAGATCACAGCTACACCTGAATATTTGTGTCACAGGTTCCGCCTCATGTTCTGCCACTACACGGCCTGATTCAACCATATATAGTCAATGCAAAGCACCGCACGAATGATAATGTGCATTTAAATGAGTCCGCTGATCATGGTTATTTCATGGTTACCAATGGAAACCACGGAGAAAAGAGCAAAAAAACTGAAATTATTTCACAGAAAGGCCTTAACTGAATGTGTAGATCAGTGGTAAAAGCACAGGCGTTGTCCACATTTAAAGAACTTTTTAAGAAGTGAAGCTTGTTGCTGTCCTAAACATCGGATGACATCCTCACGGATGGCTCGCTCCAGAGTTGAGTGCGCATGTGTGTGAGGGGTATTAAAGCGCGCCCCCTCTGCGCTCTAGGGTTTGGAGAGCGGGTTAGGAGCCAAAGCTTCAGGGGTAGCCACTGAGGCGTCAGAATGCAATGCTCTAGGGAGTCTAAATCAGCATATTAGCCAGTCATCATCACAGGTCAGGAAATTTTGGATCGCTGAAACCACGTTCCCTCTTAATTCTGCCACTTGCAAGATCTTCCAGCAGTGCCAATGCAGCGACTGTGCAGCATTACACAGAGGGGTGACCACTGTGTTTACCGTTTACAGCAATTAAAGTAATTGCCTCACACCTTGTCACATTTTATGCGTTAATCTGTGGGACACATCACCTTGGTGATCATCAAGAAAGGAAAGTGATGGAGAAAACCCTGATGAAATGTTGTGTGGACTGATGGTTTGAGTTGGCTCATGGGCCTTTTTTTATAAATTTGAAATTGAACGTCTCAGAGGTACAATGACGGGTGTGGCTGTAATTCCCCACTTCACCATCTGTGTTCCCAAAACAAGCGTATGCAAGAGTCAGAGTTAGCGTGACTGAATGCAGATTCAACTTTTTCTTTATTGATCACTGCACAATATTTAGTCCCCATTTTGTGCGTAGGCAAGCTTTATTAATGAGACCCTGCTACTTTTTACCATGCTGTGACAGAACTGAAACAGTGTTTCAGTTTCTATTTCTGTGTTTTTTGATTTTTACATTAAAAAAAACCATAAAAAGTCAAGACGTTGAGATTTGCAAATTCTAATTTACAATTATTAATCGAATACTGCCTCTATCCTTGTATTGAAGACACAGATAAGTGTATATGCTGCTGTGAAATATGTGTGTACTTGTTCTTGCAGCTGAGTGAGCACATGTTTTTTCATATTTTACACCAAAGTGAGTCCTTTGATGTAAAGTGATGACCTTTTTGTGGGCTAGGGATTAGGTTTAGGTCTAGGGTGTCAATTAGGTTTATGTCAGGCTCAGGGGATAGGGTTAGGCCATAGGAAGGGCTGAAAATGAAAAGAAGGTAGGTTTAGGGTTAGTGCGTATTAAAACAAGGGTGCGTGTGTGTGTGTGTGTGTGTGTGTGTGTGTGTGTGTGTGTGTGTGTGTGTGAGATTGTGGGCTTACGGCAGTGACTCTGGACAGCTCTCTGCACGTGCTGCGTAGGCCGCTCTGCAGAACATCTCTCTGCTGGACCAGGCTTTGCGTGGCTGCTGTGTTGGAGCTGCTCTGCTCACCCAGCTCCTGGCTGGCTGAGAGCAGCGCCGTTTCCAGAGTGTGCTGTAACAAAACACAGAAACCGTCCTTACTGCACACCTGAGACTGCTCACAATGTGGAAAGGTGTGTTCGCAGCACCCAGGGCAGTACCTTCTCCCTGTGCAGCTGCTGCAGCTTGTCCTCCTGCATCCTCAGCACCTTGTCCTTCTCACACAGTCTGCTCAGCTTGGTCTGACATGCACACAAACACAGGAATCAGGTGCACCGTTCACGATACCTGTTCAGCATTTTACAGACAGCAAGGCTTCCTTACCTCTACATCGGCTTCGTCTGTGGTCTGAATTAAAGAGCTGTCTTTGAAATCTTCTGGATTGATCTGGGGGAGGAGAAACAATCAGAAAAGGCCAGCAGGGGGCGCCAACAACCACTCTACTAAGGTCACATGAAAGCCAGTTTCTCCAAATTGCAAAGATATTACTTAGATGCCTTTTTATGTTGTTAAGAGAAGTGATCTGCAGACTTATTCACAAATCATCTACCTGGCAACTGATCAAGATTCGAACTTTCCAATGATTTACATTTAATTTTAGCTTCTACTGTACTTTTAAAATTGAGAGGCAGAACCCATGAAAATGGGGTTACCAAGAAGGAATAATTAAGTATTATGAGGCCCATAGTGCATGTAGTGGATTATTCAGTGGCTTTTACATAAATGCTATTAAAACTAATCCTGCAGCTCAAAGACAGAGCTTACAGAGCCGTAGAGCTGTCAGTTGAAACAACAACAACAACCCTGAAAATCATTTAAAAAAAGTTTTTTTCATATGGAGCATACTGCTTCCTTCCTGTCAGCTGAGGTTAAAAGTTTCGGGAAATGTAAAGGAACAAATGGAAATGATGTCGAGGGGGAGTACAGAGGTAGACCAAGGAAGATACCAAAACTCCAGGATGGATTATTAGAAGCATCGTGGCTTGAAAGGGAAATAATATGAACACAAAACTAAAAGCAAATGAGCTGAAACAGAAAACAGTGTTTGCGTGGGAGCTGAGGAAGGAGGTAACTTTCCATTCATTGAAGCTAAATATCAGATAAACTGAAGAAAGCAAGGATTTCAGTAAGATAAAGAGAAGCAGTCGTGGCGGATTGGACAAATGTTTTCAGTGATGGATCGGTGATCGACACTGGAAGGAGATAATGCAGGAATGTTTGCTTAGTGAATTTCCAACCAAGCATGCAAAGACAACTGTAAAGACCCACAGCAGATTTCCACAGGCAGTGATGACATGGGGCTACATATCACAGGATGACATCGATATGACAGGCTCTAAAGGAGATACATGGCAAGGATCCATCCTGCAAAGATGCTCTTTTAACTGCTGCATGAAAAAGGGGGCGCTGATTGATGAAGGTGTTGTTTCACTGTGAGGTCTAGTGAGAAGGACTTCTGGTTGGACTCGGGAAAGCTCTGCTAAATTATTTGACAATACATGAATACAGAACTGGAACCCCACAACCCAACCCATTAATATAGCCACTTTTCTGAATATATTATTTATATCAATAATAATAATAGATGTAAATGCAATCAAAGAGGTACTGCAATTTCTAACTTTAGCAGAATCGTCCCTGCTAGCGTGAGCAAACCTCAATCTGTCTTTCATAATGTCTACGAATACCTTTTTTCCTGAAAAATACGTTTTCAACACAGCAAAAGAACCGAAAAATACAATTTTAGACAAACACATCTAAACATGTAAGGCAAGCATTTCCAAATGTGTCTTAAACAACAAAAAACGGTGAATGAGGATAGGTGGAGGAGGGTCTGTGTGACAGAACAACATGTCCCATGCTCCAGTTTGGGTCATTTCCGGTAATGCCAACAAAGGAAAGCATCTGAAATGAGTCACAGACATCATACTGTTGTATCTGGGAAGGATCCAGAAACTGATGATGAATCGCTCACTGCATCTATGTGGTGAAGCTGCAGCTTGATGGTGGGGAGGGATATGTGGATACACAACAACAGGGCAACCACAGCAAAGTTTTGGCTCGAGTCCGCTCCACTTCTAGTCATGCCGAGAAAATGGAGCTTTGCTGGGGGTACATTGAATTTCCAGGGCAAACTCAAGTTTACTCTAATTAATTCAGATTAGAACTGAGAGACTGGTTGTTTCTTTGTAGAACTTACGCAGCTGAATTGCCTGTTTGTTTTTAGGAGCTTTTCGTTTTAATCAGTGTCGTCCAGCTCTTACTTTGCTGCTTCAATGTTTAACCTTGGAACTTCAGTAAGAAACCAGTTGTAAAGCTAAAACTCCATGACAAGGTTGTGACCCAGCCAAAACTCTGTCGGCAGACAGCTGGACGGCCTTTGTGCCGTTCAAGCCAGCACCTTCCAAAAAGCTTACTTGCTGGTAGAGTTGCGGCCTTGGTGCCGAGTTCTCAATCATAGTGTGAATCATGAAGATAAGAGGCTCATTCTCCTTCGTCTAGCACCAGTGCCGGGAACAAGAGGATACAGTGGTGTAACAACACAGCCGGTAAGTGACACTACAAATATCAGACGGTGTTTAACGGATAACAAGCAAAACGGCTCAAAGCTAAGGCTTCATTGAAACAGCAGTCAATCGGCAATAAAATCAATAATTATTTACCGTACATTGGTGTAAGTAAATGTTTAACATGTCAATGTTTCTCTTAGCAGATCTATTTTTAAAAGGGTCTATTTACATGTAACTCTCATCAGACCTTGGTAACAACCCAAATAATCCACACATCCAGGCGTCTTAAGAAAAGCAAAGAGCTCTCTCAAGATAATTTCCAGGTAGCACCTATTGGGCCAAATTTTCACAAGTCAAAGAAAAATTAAAATTTTAGCATAAAATAGCCACAAACAGCTCTATGCAAGATTCCCCACAGAGGAGACTAACAAAATAATCAGATGGGTTGTCTGACTCGAGAATCTCTCACATTAAGTTTCAGAGAGACCTGGAATTATAAGTGAGGAGATGTACCACCTTCCTAGACTCTCACCATCGAAGAAAAAGCACATAGGAGCTCATGTCAGTGTTGCTATAGAACATTTGGACAAGCCAGTGAAAATAGAGTCTGCTCAGATGCGGACGCGCGTCATCCACAAACCACCACAACAACGTTTGGAGGGGAAATCATCATGGTGTGGGTCTGACTTCCAGCATATGGCAACAACAGACTTCAAATATATAAACGAAGGAAGAATGAAGAACTGTACCCGGCTGGATATTCTCAACAAGAATCTGAAGATGAACAAAGGTTGGATTTTTCACTTTGGAAGTGAATGAACTTTATGGAAAGAACTAAAGACCAGAGAGCACAGAAGACATCCTCACTTTGTGTTCATACAATAGATGAACTGCTTTGTTTGATTGTTTTGTGTGGATTACTTGGTTTGTTCACAGACATCTAATGAGAATTCTGTACAGAAGGCCTCATTGATAACATTGACATGTTAGCTACTGACTTTTCTAAAACTGCATAGAAGTATACTTGTACAAACAAAATGTACAAACAAAGTAAATGAGAATACAAATGCAAACACACTTAATGTAAATTATAGACTTTACTCCCATTCCTAAACAAAAACCTTTCAAAATCGTTTGTCACTTTCATCTTGAAATTCTGAGTGTTTGGGCCTTAATAGAGCAATCACTTCCAGCTGTCAAAGCGCAGATAAAGTTATACATGACCTGCAACTTCTACGTTGTTCTTTTCTAAAGACAAACAGATCAACTACAATAACTTTACAAGTTTGGGGCAAACGTTTGTGCTATGGCTTGAAACACATTCAGAAAGCTGAGCAAAGGTCCAGTGTCCTGCGATTTACGCCTATTGCAGTTCTCTATAAGTGATTTTCTCAAGAAACATACGAATAAAAAAATTTAAAGTCTACATGTACAGCTTTAGAGATGATACATTATTCACCCACTAGTTACCAGCTAACAGCTCTTGAGGAATAACTTTGTTGGTGAGAAATATTATTCTGTGCCAAAATGGTATCTGCAGTGAGCTGAATATTGATGTGGTGATTAACACAGCTGCTTCACAGGAAGATGTTTTCTTTCCTGAATATTTTCTTGCCCCTTTCTTTGGAAAGTGTACAAGTTTTCTACACAGACATTTGTGGATTTTCTCTCTAGACACTTCCACAGGTCAGAAATATGCATGTTAGGTTATTTGATGATTTGAAGTTGCTGTTAAGTAAATGTGTGGGTGCATTGGCCCTGCTATAAACTCTTCAGGGTGTACCATGATTAGGCAACCAAGATGCAACCAAAAAAAAATGAAAAAACTCTATCGCTACAGCAGACCATTGGCAACAAACCCTCAGAGATTTTGTTTAAGATTCATCCTTTACCAAGTAAACTATTGTGTGAATATACCAGTAATGGGTGTGTTTCGACTAAAATTTGAAATAAAATATTTTAAAATAAAAGGTTGCATGAAAAATACATTTGTCATAAATCTCCTTTTTGAAATGTACTCATTAAGAAACAACAAGAAAATAACTGCAACTAAATCTGCATATTGTTCCTGTTTATGCAGCTAGCAGTAACAGTGTAGTACAGCCAGCTGCTACAGGAGGCTAAAACAATCCTTTTATTTCACAATGGAGTTGGTTGTCACAAACGCACAAGTTGTGTCTGGCCGTCCTGATCTCCAGAACCGATTTATCTGGAGGAGTGTAAAGTCCCTCTATTCCAAACTGACACATGTTGTAGATGGGCATAGGGTGGGAAAGAGGGATTTCCTGTAGCGGTCTGTATCACAGCGGGTCTGAAAAAGCTTCTGATTGTTGTGTGTAGTTGTAATTGGACTATATCATCGGCCTTGCCCTGCAATGATTCTCTGTGTCTGTGTCAGAATGCCGTTAAGTGTCAAGAGCCGGTCATCAATCAGAGGAAACAATCTAGCATAAGCTTGTTGTTTCTGTAAACTCCTCCATCAGCAGAGCAGGTTGCCGGTTTACTGGCGATTTGTAGATGTACGTGCTAGGTCAGGTCGTCATTTAGAATTAAATTAAAAAGCTGTGTGTGTTTTAGGTGACATGGGGTTGGAATATTATAGCATCTTTGGAGAAGCGAGCTAACCGTTTCTTGGAGTAAAGAACACTGACTAGAACTTCAAAGGGAACAAAATAATGGTCATTGTCAAAAGAAATCCTGTTCGTCATTGTAGTGTAACTGAGAAGACATTTACAAAGCTATTGTGGGTAATTTTATACAGTGTGAAATTTGAATTCATAGTCTGAAGAGTTTTATTTTACAGAAAGCTTTTGTATGAAACATGTGTGCTACTATGCTAGTATAAAAATACTTAGATATAACTGTAAGGTGTTTTTTTTAACGTTTATTTCCCCCAAACTGGGGTTCTGTTGAAAGTGATTGCATCAACTTTATTATAATATACTTTTAAGGCTAAATAATGTGTTGAATAAAGGGAATTCTGAAAACTGAAAACAGTACTTAGGAAATAAACTGAGTTTGGATAAACATTTAAATGCATAAGGTCTTGGGGTTCATCTCATTAAAGGCAGACGGTGGAATTGTCTCTGCTTGTTTATTTCTTGGTATCTGTAAGTTTTACCTCAGTTCTTTTGATGTCACTGAAACTTAGAGCACTTTAAATTTGGTTTATTTAGTTTGTTTATTTTAACGATTTTTTTATTTTATTTGTTGCAGCAAAAAAGTTATTTAATTGGTCAAGTTCAAATTTCTTATAAAGTTAGAGAGCTCATTGTATTTTACTGTCAGAAATTACAGTGATTTGGAGTCACGGTTAAACATTTTCAGGTATAAAATGGCCTTTTTTTGCTTGTAAATTGTAAACAGATTTAATCAACAGGATTCGCCCATCCCTAATCATTCTGGACAAATTTGTTGGGCCTTTCGGAAGCTGGACGGAGGTCAGCATGGCCATCCTTACTGGCCTGCAGCTATTTAGTACCTCGCACAGCAAACTGCAGCTTTGCAATTTAAGCTGGAGTAACTTGTTTGTTGCATCGGACAACTTGGGGCACTTAATAGATGACTACTGCAAGGCCGAACTGTTTAGAAGATCATCTTGCCCAGTTGTCTAAGCATCGCAGTTTAGCTCTCGTTAAAGTCGACCAAATCCTCACATTGGTAGTTTCTCCTGCTTCTAACACATCAACTTTGAGAGCAAACCGTTCACTTGCTGCCTCATATATCCTACTCACTAACAGGTGGCACGATGAAGAGACAATCGGTTATTCACTTGTCAGTGGTCATAATACTATGAGAGATCGGTGCGTGTTTATTATGTTTCACATGTCACTCAAACCTGCCTGCCTTCGGTTATAACTTAACTGAAAGATTGAATCACAACGCAGTAACATCCAGCAGCTCAGGGCTGAAATGGTGCTCCTTTAATCCACCGTAGTGACTGTAGCTGTAAGCACTAATGGGTAGTGGGAGTGTTTGTAAAATGAAACTTGAATCCCCCCCACCCCTACCACTTTCCAATGAAACTTTGTTCAGCAAATGATGAGTCATCTTATCACAGCGTAAAATGTTGTGTTTTTGGAAGGATTCTGATTGGGTGGTCAGAACCAGAGTTCTCACCTGCTTATCCAGGTAAATAAGGTTCCTCTGAAGATGATGGGAGAGAACATCAGTCTGTAGCAGCCACAGAGGAAAGAAAAGAAATAGCAGAAAAAGGAAGGCCACATTTAGATAGAGTCAGACACACAGGGGTAGAGGAGGGAAAGCTGGGTTAATAAGAATGGAATAAGCTGTTTTTTCAGATATGAGGAGGCAAGGAACAATAAGAAGAGAAGGTAAAGAACTTAGTAGGAAAAGGATGATTGAGAAGAAACTTTACCACAGTGTAAAAGTGATAAATCCAAACTTGTCCTAACAACCCTTACATTTACAGCTCGAAGACATTCCTTATTCCCTGTATAGTTAAAGAATGATAATATAAATACAAAACCATACAAAAATATCTCAATATGGAGACATAGCTGAACATTCAATCTTAGAAAAAGCTTAATTTATTTTTTACTTCTGCGCAGCCTGTTTTTGTCCTGAACTGACACAAATGTGAGAAAAAAATTGAGAGGTTTATTTTCGCAAGTGTTCTGCTGGCCGTAAGCAGTCAGCGGTAATGGACATCTCTGATAAATGGTAAATGGCCTGTACTTGTATAGCACTTTCATCAAGTCCTGAGGACCCCAAAGCGCTTTACGCTACATTCACTCATTCATTCACCCGCTGATGGTGGTGAGCTACGTTGTAGCCACAGCTGCCCAGTGGCAGACTGACAGAAGCGGGGCTGCCATACATTCTACGCCACCGGGCCCTCTGACCACGATAAACCGAGCAGATATTGAAGTTTGAAGGCAAATGGAGCGAGTGATTTACACGTTATCCCTGTGTAAAGGCGCAATCAGGAGCGAATTAACAGTCCGCGATGCGAACAACGCATTTCAAGCGATGTAAATGGCAAGATTCAGGCGAATAGAGCTAAGCGAAACTGCGAATAGGTATGGTGGACACACAACTACAACGAAGCAAAATTTTGCGCAAGTTTAATGATCTGAACTTTTCTGACAATCTATGTCACGTTAAGGGTCCCCCTCGTTCATTTATTTAAGTGCAAAAATGTTTTTTATATGTTACACATCTAGACAGTACAGTTAGGCTATATTTCTATTGGGCACTGATTGATTTACTGACCGAAGAAAGATGGACAGACGCTCTGCAGCAGAGATAGAGCGCCTGTAGTTTGTATAACATCTGGTGATGTTCCCCATGCCAGAGCTGAAATGCCTTCTCATGACCAGAATGGGTCCTGGTACCTTTACCAGCCTCACAAATGGCCACACGAATGGTCAAACATTCCTGAAATTACCTATCATCAGGGCGATGACCCTGCTACAGTGGTGGACTGACCAAGATCAAAATAGCAATCAAGATCACTTTCCCTCATAAGTCAGAGCCTGGAAGCAGAATGCAGATGAAAAACTGTCCTAAGTATCGTCAATGGACCCTGTGGTGCATGGTGAGACTGTTGGCCTCCCTGGAAAACGACTTTCTCCATGTTTTCCTATGTGGACTGAAACCCCTCAATCCTTGAGCATGTGAGAGTCACCTGCCTTATGGATGATGAAAGGATGCTCTTTTATGCCAAGCATGCTGATGGACAACTGTATGAGGTATCTGTGGTAAATTAATTCAGGGGGAAGAATCAACAGCATCAAGCCCAGCTTATAATAACAAGCATGTTCAACCAAACCTAGATGGGATCAGCTGACCTTCAGTAGTATCAAAAACCTCAGCAGCCACAGAATACCAACCCTTGTAAAAGCTGAGGGGGCAAAGGACACAGTCAGAACCGAGGACATAACCGCACCTCTAATATCCATAACTTAGAAAAGATTTAGCATATACCATACATACGTAAAGATATAATTTTTAGATATGGAAATAACATTCATATCTAGCGTTTCCTACTTAGTGTGAGAAAAATGCACTAAATGTGAACCAGGAACAGCCTGAACAGCCTGAACCGCCTGGATTCTGTGTTTCGCTCTGCCCAAGCTGGGAACACGTCGCCTGCATCATCCGGTCAAGTCTGTCACGATCTGCATCATCTGGTCACCTGCCTGTTCCTGACATTACTTGGTCAGCCCGTCTCAGTCATCTCCTGTCATCATCAGCCATTCCTGCATGCCTGTCTCTTCTGCCACCATCACCTGTTTTAAAATAAACCTTTTATAACACTACACTGCATCTGGTTCGAATACTGGGTTCCCAGAAGATCCAAGCATTACAACCACCTAGTGTGATCCCCTTTCTAGGTGTGGGTGGCCTGCTTTTCTGATCATAGAGAACCAATTCTGACGATGGTTTACCAAGAATGTCTCTAGGCATACAGCAAGTAGTAATCATATCAGGAGGGGTTGTTGAAATGTATTAAATCTAGTTTATTACATAGGCAATTCACAACACGTCTTCTCAAGGCACTTCAGAAAATAAATCTTATTGGGAACAATAAATACAACTTAATTAGGCACCTTTAGTTTGGAGGATGCATTAATTACTGATGTACGTGTAGTTCAAATTAAACGGCGATTCACATTTAGTAATTATCAAACAGTCAAAGTGATGCAGTAATATTCGAAAGGCCAGGATAGGTTTTGACATGATAACCTGTATATCATGCACACAAACAGACTTTCAGTAGTTTAGTAATTGTCGGAATGAGTCTTAACAGTTTTCCATTGTACAAAACTATCTGAATAAATACTTAATGCAAAAATATTAAGCTCCTCTGTACCAATCGGTCACGCATCAGTAAATAAGTCTTGACTGTGCAAGCTGGAAATTCATCGGACTGAAAAAAGGACAGTGACTTGTTAAAAAAAAAAAACACAAACACTGATGCATAGAAAGCTGAAACCACATGCATCCCAACTGCTCACAAGTCCTAAAAGGCTTAGGTGGAGAAGAGTATAACCTCTGCCAACACTACACTGACACACATACAGAACACAAAATCAGGTAAAGAACTCCCACCACCACAAAATCACACTTATCGATTTGTGCCAACATTTACCACAGAAAAGCCCTCCAAAATGATATTGGATTTGGTGTGTTAACAGAGACATGAATAAACCCCCAACACATGTTGAAGCTGGTCAAGAATTCTGTGTATCTCTGTATCTTTAGACGAGTGTCTAAAATTGACAAATGTTATAAATGTCTTTGGTCACACAAAAGATAACTTGGCAAAGCCATTCATGAAGTTTTTATGGCAACATAATACAACAGAAACAAGGGACGGCATGTCTATTCACCTAACAAACTGTGCCCTGCTGGGTGCTACTATCAGGATTTGTAAATGATAATGGTTGGCTTTAGTAAACATGTTTTATTGTGTGTTCATTTACCGCCCTCATCACTGTATTTTTAAAGATTTTACTGACATTTTATCTTCTATTATTAAGTTGGAAAACATTTTCATTCTAGGGGATTCACATTGTTGGTGCCTCATAAAACTCAGCAGCTGAACTGATTCCGATTCTTTTAACTTTGTTTGTAGGAGATGTAAAATTAAGATATCTTTGTTGCCTTTGGTGACCTCTACTTTAGCTTGGAGTAAATACTGTGGCAATTAAAAACACAAAGACACATAATAAATGGGACTTCTGGAAGAAGTTCTATGTATCTTTTTGTTGTCGTTTTTGACAATTATCTGCTTTCTGATGGAAATGATTCAGACACTCTTATCCAGTGCTTTACCAGAGAACACTCCAATCCATTATGGACAGTAGCACCTATTAAAACAAGTGCTATGTAGGTATTCCATTGGATGATTGAGTCTATTCTAAACTTAATGACAACGTGTCACAAAACTGATCAACTATGGAAGAAAACCGTGTTTGAAGTACACAGTATATTTTGTCTCTTTTTGGTATATAACCTTTAAGCACACACCAAATTCAATGTAAATATTTAGTTTTAAACGTTCCCAAGACAATCACAAACTGCCACATGCCACAACAACCAAAAGTGCAAAAAGTACAAAATGGAGAAATGAAGACATGACCAACACACTATTCAATCACATCGTGAATCCCTTAACAACACAGAGAAACAAAGAATATGTTACACATGCGTGCATGCACACTTAGGGCTGACCTTGGCGTTGGGCCCTTCTACTCCTAGGGCCATTAGCTGTGCTACTGTATGTTCCCGCAGGCTGTTGATTTCTGCCTGCTGCCGGCGGAGCTTGATGAGCAGCAATGTCAGCTCCTCAGGCTGCACATAGCAACACAAAGAGGAGAAAAAACAACCACTAAAATTGACTTTTGTATTTTTTGTCAGAATTTTGGATTGTCGGATAGGTTACTGCTTAAAAAAAAGAATACTTCCTTAAAGTTTTTGCAAACAAAACTCTACATCACTTTTCTAGGACCACAATTTTATATTATGCAGATGACTACCTTGTTTAGGTTTAACAGCTGCACTAAATGTTTCAACTTATAGCTTCGTATTTGATCACAGTGCAGCTGTGGTAAGCATTCTTGTCTCACAACTAGAGGGTTTGCTTTCCTGCTCTACTAGAGTTTGCACACTTGCAAAACTCTTCACTCTCTGTGTGGAGTTTGCCAGAATGAAATGGCTTTCTCACACACTGAAAAACACTGTATATAACATTAGTGGGCAACTCTGAATTGTCCTTAAATATGAGTCTTGTTAGTACTTTACCTAAAGAGCAAAGCAGGTATCATGCCTCAACAAAAATGCTGTTGTACTGTTGCACAACCTCCTGTTTTAATTACTCTTATGAGCCCTGTATGTAAGGTTAAATCCACATAGCAGCAGGACCTAGAACATCTAAGATGCCATATTGACATTACAAACAGGTATATCTGAATAAAGTAGAATTCCACTGAAAAGTTTATTTATTTCAGTAATTTGGTTTATGAAGTTCAACTTGTATATCATATAGTTTCATAAACACACAAAGTGATGTACTTCCCGCATTTATTTTTGGTAATTTTAATCATTTTGACTAACAGTTTATTAAACCCCATCATTCTGTTTCCCAGAAAATGAGAATATTACATCGGACTAACAAAATGGGCTTTATTCAAATGTGAGCCTACTGAAAATTATGTCCATGTATACTATTGCCTCCTTACAGACTTCTTCTATGATCAGAACCAGACAGTGAAGGTGGAGAGGAAGGACCTTCTTGTAGCTTTTTTGGACCTGGCTAAAGGATTTAGCTCGGTGCCCCACAAGCTTCTCTGGGCTGCCTTTACATTCCGCAGTATTCTAGACTCCATTACAACCCCGGTGAGGTCCTATTTTGAGGACTTGCAATTCTGCTTTGCCACCACTGATGTTACCAACTCTTGGCAGATGCTGGAAGTTGGCATTATTGTGAGGTGCACCATCTCACCACTGGCTTTTACAATGGTAATGGAGGAGATCATCTGATAGATCTATAGATGTCTATATATCTGAGGTACGATATGCTTGGTGGGTGGACAGTGGCTTAACTCAGTCCATGTCTCCCTCCTCTCAGAGGTTAGATGGATGACGTCACCAAAACTGGAAGAAGCCATGCAGTTTTTCCATTGTTAAGGGAGTGCTGGTTGACCTTAAGTTCTTTATCAGAATTAACCCAATACCCACAGTGTCTAAGCAGCCGATGAAAAGCCTTAGAAGTTGGTATGATCCATGTCTGAAATGCACCAACCTTGGTGGCAGGCTGCAAATGGAAACCAACCAGTGCTATGGAGGAGGCAATATCAGTCCTTTAGAGATGCTGACATAGTGGGACATGTTCAGCAAGAAGGAACGAAGAGCAAGCTTTCTTAGATTCATCATCAGAGCAACATGACATTCTTTCAACACCAACAAATTTTTATCAGTGGCTGGGTGAAGATCCAGAGTGCACCTTATGCCCTAGGCCAGCATCTCTCAAACACATAATGACAGGGTGTAAGGTCAGCCTCACTCAAGGATGTTACACCTGACACCACTCTGGAATAGAAGAGACCAGCTACCAACTCTCTGAGGACAAAAATGAGGAGAAACGGCTAAACTGAAGCACAATAAGCTTCAAGGAGCCTGCGACTGGGAAATGCCTGGGAATGTTGGCCAGCGGCCCGCCTTTCCTAAAGAGAATGCAGTCCCCACCCTCGGACCTGAGATAATGCAGCTCTTGATCCTCTGATGGTAGCAGCCGTCCTCACTCTGTGTATCTCTTGTGTGGGCTTTGCTTAACAATCCCGTCAAGGCTATGATTATACTTATGGTTGTTTCACCATTGTCTAACACACTTTTTCCTTGCACCCAACTTTCCATTAATATGCTTGGATACAGCCCTTTCCGAACACCCTGCTTTTTAGGAATTTCCTATTGTGGCAACCCCTTTGTAATGGGAGGTGTCAGGGATTGTCTGCTGCTCAGGTCAGCAGACTTTTGCATGATTGTGAAGGACATAATATGCTATAACATAATATTTATGTACAAGAAAGAATGTTTTATTGGTATACAGAATAGTTAAAATATTCAACATAACAGAAATGACAGAGCCATAAGGAGATGGTATATTTTTAAGTTATTCAGCTATGGCTGTATATAGAAGACCAGTACAGTTCTGTGATAGAAAATATACCAAAATAAAAAAAAAACACTAAATGAGCAATTAAGTGCAATATAATAAATAAAGGTTAGGCATTTGAATATGATATTAAAAGTCTGGATTATTGAATACATTGTCCCACTGGAATTACCCTATAAGGTTATAGTAACAGGTACAGAAACTTTAACTAATGAAACACAGAATGGTAACACTCTCTAGCATTAAAAGACAAACATCATCAGGAAATTTAAATAAAAATGACCAAACCAAAATATCCAAACTTCTTTTTATTGCTGTCTCTTTGATATCTAATACATTTTCAGTTGTATTTGCAACAATATGTTTTAGAGACAGGGATGTACCCCATCATGTTGAAATATTAAACTTAATCATTTCAATTTGGTATATTTTCAAGCGTAGAGGACTCCATGAAAATATTGCATCTTTTAAAATAAACACGAAAAACACATTCATATCAAATTCCTGTCATATATTAAAAGAATACATTTTAGCAAGATTTCCCGTTTTGACTCCAAAATGACACTTTCAGATAAAAATCTGTTCTTGCAAATAATTTTTTTTTTACGTTTACTGCTCAAATTCAATGGTGCCCATTGAAAAACATCCTCTGATTTTGTCTCAACCGTGTTCCTCTTGCGCAAACTTGCTTTGACAGTCAGAGGAGTCCGGGTTGGAATCCTAGCCTGGGGTTGTTCTGCATGGTGCATGTATGTTGTCTCCATCAGTGCTTGGGTTCCCTCCAGTTACTCTGCCCCCCTCCCATAGTCCAAAGGCATGCATGTTGCAGATTAATTGAACCAGAATCAGATTTTATCGCCAAGTTTATTCGTACAGGACAGAATTTGACTGTCTAAGCTGTGGAATAGCTTGATCAGCAGCCACTGTGGAAGGCTGTAATTCTTGAGTTGCCACAGGAAGTACTGTAGTCTAGGCTGCACCTTCTTCCAAAAACGTGTCTATATGTGAGGAATAGCTCAGGTCTCGAGAAAGGGTGGTTCCAAAGAATCCTTTAAAGACAGGTCCACTGAGGTGCAGAGATTTGTAAACAGAGAGAAGTGGATTGGGGAGTGAACACACCCCTAGGGGACGCCAATGCTGATGGTTCGTGTGTCGGAGAAGATGTTCCTGAGTCTCACCTGCTGCCAGTCAGTCAGGAAGCTGCTGAATAATGGACAGGTGGAGGCTGGGCGAGCCTTTGGTGGAGGATGTCTGGGTTGATGGTATCTGCAAAAGTCTACAAACAGGATCCTGGCGTACAATCCTGGGTGGTTGAGATGGTGGAGGAAAGTGTATTCCCAGGCAAACATCATCTGGCGACATGTTTACCCAGGAAGCAAACTGCAGGGGGTCCAGCATGGGGCCTGTGATCTCCATCGGGTGCCTTAATTCCAGTCGCTCAAAAGATTTCATGACCACAGACGTTAGGGCTACAGGCCTGTAGACATTTAACCCTGTGATGTAGTGCTTGATGCACAAGGGAACCTCAAACAGCTACAAGAACTTGTTAAAGATATAGCCAGGTGAAGATAGGGTCCAATTGGCCAGCGCAAGCTCTCAGGGATGATAGGGAGACATTGACAGGTCTCTGGACACTGAAAGAGCCAATTGACATATTTCTCAGATATCCAGATAGTGGGTCTGAAAGGGATGGGGTGGTTGGTGCATGGGGAGCTTTTTTCAAAGTGTGATATAGACAAGATGGAGGTGTGGACAGCTGCTTTCCAAATCAGCAGTAGAAGCTGAAGTTTCTGCTTGGGGTGGGGGATGGGCTCCTGTAGGTCATTATGTTTTCAAAGCATTCCAACTGTAGCACGGTTATTAGATGAGAAGCAGTTTTTTAGCTTCTCTCTGTATCTTAGCTGCCTTGATCTCCGTGGTGAGCTTGTCCCTGGCCTGGTTATACACGGCCCGGTTCCCACTGTTGTAAGCCTATTCCTTGTTGCTACACAGCTTCCTCAGAAGTGAAGTGAACCATGTCGTTGTATGTGCGAAAGGTCTTGGTCTGCACACGTCCTCACTACAGGCCTTCCAGTCTGAAACATCTGCCTTGAGTCATCATTCCACTTCCTAATAGTCCTAACCACAGGCTTAGCGGTTTTCAGTTTCCGCCTGCAAGTTTGGATGAGATCAAGCAGAAACTGATCAGAAAGTTCCAAAGCGGCCCTGCTGACAGCGTGGTATGCATCTCTCTCTCTCAATTATCCTTAGGTATTGTTTGCGTGCATGGTTTCTGGTCCTGTGTCTTGACCCCTGGAGATAGAGACCAACCCCACGTATGCCAGCTTATATTTGCTTGGTCACAGTATACATGATGGATGGATGTGACTGAGTGACTTTCATTTCCGACAGCTAAAAAACTGGGTTAAGTGTGCTGAGAACTATATAGCTGAATATACCTAGACTGCATTTTAAGCTAAAATATGCTTGATACTTTATCCGTAGCGTTACTTAGAAACTTTAGCTAATGCAATAAAAAACATTTTCTCCCCAGAAAAATCATGATAATAAACCTTGTTTATGTTTACATTCACAGCATTTTTTGTATGCCGCAGTCATTTGAAACATTCGTCTAAATATTGTAACTGCATATTTTTTTCTATGATATCTTAATAACATATTTTGAGACTATATTATCATTATCTGTTTAAAGATCAGAAGTTATAAAGCTTTGTACAGTTACTGATAAGCATAGTGTGAAAAAGCAACAACAAGATCACCCTGACTCCAAAATGAGATAGACATGTTAGCGTTTGTGAATAAAAGAAGCCTGGAAGGGCACGGAGGAGAAGCGCAGCACTCACCGTCTTCCCTTGCAGAGACTGTGGCGTGATGGTTTGTGGAGGGACACAGGTTGCTATGGACCGTCGGTCAGATGGACATCCGTACTGTGGTGGATGGAAAAGAGATTGGACAGTCCTGGTAAAGATGTGTAATTACCCCTAAATACTTTCCTCCTTCATTCCAGTGGCAGTTAGAACATTTCAACCTTTGATTTGAGTATATTATTCAGTGGAGAAGGAGAAACATTTGCATGCATGTTTATCTATGCTTGGAATATAAACCCCTTGTTCCAGAGGAAACCTGTGATAACATAACCTTTAGAAAATGGTCACAAGAAACTGAAGAAGCTCTGCAGGATTGATTTGAGGCTACAGACTGATATGTACCGAGTCATGGCATTAAAATCCTTTCCATGCAACTGGCAGAGTGTGTGACCAATGTTAATTGAATAAAAAACTCAGCTCTCAATTAGAGAAAGGAGTTAGGTGATTTTCGCTCAACCAGCACTTGATTAATTCTTGCAAGAATGAGAACAGAAAAACAGTGTCAAAACCCCTCTGCGCTGCCTCTGTGTTTGTTCTGCTTTAAAGGGGCTATAAGTAATATATTTACTGTAAAATCAACCTAAATCATTCTCATTTGTCACCTGGGATGGAAGTAACATTCCCAATAAACAATCAGTCCTCTCCTTCAACAATGTCTTAGTCAGGTGTTTCTCCTTTCAAATTTAGAGGTACGGTCCGGAACTACTTTGGTTCAGTGTGTAGCCCGTGTTTACTTCCTGGTTCCTCAGCCAATGATATGAAAGTTCTCAGGGCTCCCAACACAGAACGCAGCATTTGGTATTTATCTTGGTAAAAGAGCAGCAGCCCGCTAACATGGAAGCCAATAAAAGAAGCAGACTACAAATAGAAAAGAATACATCATCTTATACCTGTAAAAATTCACAACACCAACACACAGTTTAGAAATGGCACATTAGATTGTTGCGATTGGCAAGCTGTTGTACCGATTTGAGCCACAAGGTGTCAGTATTACTTATAGCACCTTTAACTACAACATAAAGTCTCTCGGTTATATTGGTGTTCTTCAGTGGAAAGCAATAACACAAGAAAAGTGAGATGCCTGGAACTCTTCAGTTAGGCTCACATGAATAGGCTTTTGAAAATCTTCCCCAAAGTTGACACTAGAGATCTAACCCTTGGACTTCTGAACCTTTGAACTTCAGGAAGGACTTAATCCCTATGTGCATCTGGAGGATACACACATGCGATCTCTACAGAAAACCTCCCAGACTTTATCGAGGTACACAAAAAATAACATCTATCATACATCTGACCTTGCAGCTAAGCAGCGGAAGAGGCACACTGGTTTTGAATTTATACAAAATACCAAACAAAGAAGCTATTTTTAAATGTTCCAACACCAGCACCTATATAAGCTTCTGAACCAGAATAGGGAGCTGCTGTCCCAATAACAAACCTGCTGAATAAGGGGGGAGGGAGACACGGAATTATTGCAGAGTATACAGAAGAGAAGCAACTTAAAGGTAAGATCTGAGACATCAGGGAGGTGTACAGGAAGAAGGTGGACAGCGGGGTCCAGCAGAACAATACCAGATATATGTGCTCAGGGATGAACAATGTCACAGGCTTCAAGCAGGAGGATCAGACAGACAAAACTCTGGTCACAGCCAATGGACTGAACACATTCACTGGTCATAGGTTCAGTTCAGGAACAAGCTCAGCATCCTACTGTCCTGCCACCAGCCAAACAGACATTCCACCCAGCTGTATGGGCAGGGGCAGGTGGCCGCCATCGCCACCTCAGCAGGGACGAAAGCATTGCAAATCACGCTCTTGGGTCGCTTGTCTCCAAGAAACTTGATTGTTCATGAAATTTGAGTTTGACATTTTTAAAGCAGTGTGTGACAGTCAAGGCATCAAGGAGTTCAAAGATTTTGCTGGACTCAACTGAAATCTTGCTGTAAAGTCTAAACTACAAAAGAAAAAAAAATTCCTTGGGTTCATCCTGTATTACAGACAAGGAAACAGCATGTAGAATAGAATGATTTGATGGGGGACCTTCAAGGCTGCCATGTTCTGTTTCTCTGATACACTCGACAACTGCTGAATCATCTGCATATTTCTGCAGATGATGGGAGTCTTTCCTGTGCTGGAAGTCTGAGGTGTAAAGAGTAAAAAGGAATGGTGAGAGTACAGTCCCCTGTGGTGCTCCTGTGCTGCTGACCACCTGGTTAGACACACCATCCTTCAGTCTCACAATCTGTGGTCTGTTTGTCAGGTAGTCAGGATTAAAGGACTAATGTCTCAGCAGGATCTGGAAAAACTAATCCATGCGTTTATCTTTAGTCGAATTGATTACTGCAACGGTATTTTTACAGGTCTGCCTAAAAAGTGGATCAGACAGCTACAGCTGATCCAGAACGCTGCTGCCCGCGTCCTCACTAAGACTAAGAAAGTAGAGCACATCACCCCAGTTCTAAAGTCCTTACACTGGCTCCCTGTATCTCAGATAATAGACTTTAAAATACTTCTGTTAGTCTATAAATCCCTGAATGGTTTAGCACCTAAATACATCACAGACTTGTTATCAGCGTATAAACCCTCCAGACCACTAAGGTCTTCTGGCTCCAGTCTACTCTACATACCTAGAACACGAACCAAACACGGAGAAGCAGCATTTAGTTCCTATGCTCCACTTATCTGGAACAAACTTCCAGAAAACTGTAAAAGTGCGGAAAGCCTGAGTTCCTTTAAATCAAGATTAAAAACACATTTGTTTAAAATTGCCTTCGACTGTTCTAGTTAAACTGTTTTACTGAAACATCATTAGTTCAACTTTTGTAGTCCAACTGTTTTTAATGTTTGCTTACGGTTTCTATTTTTCCATGTTCTATTTTGTTTCTACATTTTGTTCCTACTTGCTTTTCTCTTTTTTTTCCTGTATTTTAATCATGTAAAGCACTTTGCATTGTCTCTGTACTGAAATGTGCTATACAAATAAATTTACCTTGCCTTGCCTAGTCTCTGATCTAGAAACAGACTGGCCTGTTGTATGGTATGCCAGTCATTACCACATAGATGTACTTGTCAGACAAAAACAAAGAGCACGAATCCCTTTCACAGAAAAATCAAAGTAAACATGTTTGGACTTTTTAGAATGGCTCCAGATCCAACAAGGACATCCTTTATGAAGGGAGACAGGATGCCAAGCAAACCAGGACAGATTTTAAAAACAGACATCTGTGTTTTCTCTCATTTTTCTGAGATTTATTCAGGTGTATCTAGTCAGGTGTGTCCATTAACACTTCACCATTGATATTCAGATCATTAGGATCCTTGGAGGGAATCCCAACCAGCCATGTATCCCTGCCAAACTCATCTATATGAAGGGGAAATCCAACTAATCTACTCAGGAGGCTGAGAAAACTCTTAAGATCGTTTGGACAGTCAGGGGCTAAAAACAATGAAATCTAACATAGTGTATACTAAGAAGCAAAAATAATATGCCACAGCAAGCCCTGTGACCTGGACAGATATAGCATGGCTTGATGTATCAGATGTGTTCTGAAAAGGATGTTTTGCATGACTTGGCCTTGAAAGACCATGCACTTTACCTTGGCGAGGTGAGACCTTTGCCGACGGTCCAACGTCCCATCCCCTCGGAGGACAGGCGAGGACACCTCAGAGAGTGAGCTGCTGGGATTAGGAGCACCCTGCTGGTGAGGAGGGGAGAAGGTGCTGTAGAGCGCCAGGGATCCATGAGACGGTGAAGTGGAGATGGACCGTGCCACAGCATGTTCAGAGATGTTTCCCATGGTCTTTGTGCTGGGCAGGGTGCCATAATGACCCACCGCTAAAAACATGGGAACCACAAGTCAAAGTGGATTCAGAAGTTTGTGTTATAAAGGCAAACTGAAAAACACAGCTGAAATATGCATTTAAACGGGTCCATTGTTTTAAGGAGGGAGTCAGAAATCATGTTATCTGCGGTTTTGTTGGTGTTTGGGCCAATAAGGTGCAGCTGAGGTAGGGTCTTAGCTACAGTGCCTAAACTTTCCCACATTTTGTGGCGTTACAGCCACAAACTTAAGTGTTTATTTTATTTTAGAATTGTATGTGACGCAACAACACCAAGTCAGGAATAACTGGAGTGGAAGAAACGTTTTGATGCCCCTAAATAAATCAAGTGCAACCCTTGGCTTCACAAGCCATTTAATTAGTAAACAGAGTTGAGCTGTAAGATATTTCCTCTTAGTTTAAATGAAACTGGCTTATGAAACCCTCATAGGCTGGTTAGAGGGCAAACAGCATGATGAAGGCCAAGGAGCCCAGCAGACATGTCAGGTAGAAAGTCAGAGACATATAAAAGGGTTTAGGGTCTAAAATAATCTAAAATAATCTCCCAATCTTTGAATATCTCACAGAGCTCTGTTCGAACCATCATCCGAACGTGGAGAGAAGATGGACCACCTGCAGGCCGGGCAAGGAGAGCATTAATCAGAGAAGCAGACAAAAGGACAATGATAACTGGAGAAGCTGGAGGCTACATAGGAGACACAGACATGAAAGATGTTGCTCTGCTCAGATGAGACTAAAAGGGATCTTTATGGCCGCTAAAGGTGCTTGTCTCCAAAGTATTGATTGAGGGGGCTGAAGACAAATGCACGTTGCACTTTTTCAAATTCTGTTTGGAATAAAGTTAGAATATGATGAAATCTTTTATTGTCCCTTCACAATGACGCACTACTTTGTGTTTATCCTTCCTGGTCATTTTTAAAACTCCTTTGAAAACATTGGCTTTTACGACTTGGTAATGTGTGGGTTTTGTCTTGATCTTATGTTGTTTCCATGTAAGTTTTATGTCCCTTTATTTAGCTATTTTATTCAATATAGAATTGTATTGGTTCCATTTGTTTCTACACTGCAAAAAGGGAACTAAAAATAAGTAAAATTTTCTTAAAATATGTATATTTTTCCTTGATTTGAGCAGCTAAATAAGACTATTTGCCAATGAAATAAGAATTTCTTCCCCTAAAATAAGATAATTAGACATCCTGCACTTCAAATAAGATGATGGAGATTAATTGTTCTCATTTTAAGTGTAAAAATCTTATTCCATTGGCAAATAGTCTGATTTACCAACTCAAATCAATGAAAAATACACTAATTTCAAGAGGATTTTACCTACTTTTAGTTCCCTTTTTGCAGTGTATGTGTTACTTTTATCTGTACAGCACTTTAGCCTCTGAGTTTGTTTTAAGTGCTTTATGAACAGAGATGGACAGGGACAAAAAGGGTGTGAGTGTATACCTGTCGGCTGGGCCAAGCTCTGCCTGGAGAACGCCTGCCTCTGCTGCCACTCATACAGCTGCCACATGGTGTCGTCCCTCATCGATCTCCGCTTCTCCGCCGTGCCGATGGTGGAGACCGGGCGGAGGGCCCGGTCGTAAACAGAACCTGCTACGCTGCAGATGCTATCGGGCCTCATCATGCTGTTGCGGGGCAGTGTGCGGTAACCCTCGGGGTAGCAGGGCACGATCGGTCCTCTGTGGCTGGGCATGTTCCTAGGCAATGTCTGGTATGACATCACACTGCAAGAGGCAACAAAGAGAACGTAGGGAAGTAAGTTTTTGCTAACCCCTACAGATGAGGACTGCTATTTTCTCCGCATTCCTGGGAGCTCAGTGGCAGTCTACTTGGAACGGGAGATGTTCAAGGGCAAACATAGTTTCAGCTCCCAGTTTTGCTGGTAAAGCATTACCCTCAACCTCTGGGTGTCCATACACATGTTGTTATGGCTATTTTTGGTGGGTCAGTCCTAGTCTTTATTTAGCCCAGGAAAACATGCTGAAACGTTTTTTTTAACAAATGTGTCCTGCCTGGGTTTGGGCAAAACAAAGACGCTGAGAGTGCGGTTTAGCTAGCCCATTTGACCAAAATAACTTTCCAACCATATTTAGATTAACCAATTTCTGCATTTACCTTTAAACAGAGGGCAAAGTCATCCCTATGCCTTTGATGCTGCAAAGGATAAAGCATCAAGAGGAGAAATACTGAGAACAAGCTACTGGAACACCCGTAAAAAGAAGGGAATCTTCTTCGATAACCTAGATTTAACCAATATCTCATCAGTCTTGTGCCAGTAGCTCAACACAAATAATGGCTAAGCTGTAATAAACTGTAATTCTGCAATTTTTGCATTGACCAAAAGATAAATAAAGCAATGACTTTCAGGGTTCAGGATAGTACATTTAGTTTTTACAAGCTGTGCATATGCAAAATGCATTTTTTGTAATACTTACCAAAAACAGCAGAATTAGGTCAGCTGGTAAAATAAGTATTAAACATTTCAACATTTTTCTTTGTAATCAAATTTCTAATGGGGACTTTGCTATGATGTGTACACCTGATACAATCCATGCATGCAAATTAATCTAAGCAGATTTGTGCATAAACTAACCATAAAATGGAATGGCACAGGTAACAGGTAATGAACACATGAAGGAGCGTAGCTGCAAAAAGCCACAGCACGGCAAGAAACCAGGTGAAAGCTGTCAGTACTTAGAGAGCAATCCTTTCCCCTATCAGCTTTTTTTTGCACAAGGAGTGTCTTGCGATGGATAAAAGCAAAGAGCTCTTCAGACTACAACAGCCTTAATGTTGCAAACTTTTGAATGAGTGAGCGCTGTTAGAGCCATCGTCTGGATGTGGAGACGACATAACTCCACCATAAACCAGCCAAAAATCAGGTACTCCCTGCAACATTTGTGAAACCGAGTCAAAAGTAGAATAATAAGAACAGTTGCTCAAGACGTAAGCAGGATGGACAGAGGGCTTCAGAAATACCTGGAATAAGGTGAAGAAGCAGACTCAAGATGTATCGTTCTCTCCCTTTACTCTCCTCTTTCACCTTTTCTCCTTTTTTTCTCTCCTACCTTCTTGTTTTAGTGTCCATATAACATGAAATATTCCCTGCGTAAATTCTAATAAAGCTTCTTGCATGTATAAATCAAGCTGAGCACTATAGTGAAAGCGGTAAGGCTCCGCTTCTTAAAGTAAAATCTTTGGGCTCTTTTTGGCATAAAGACAACAATTATTATTGCCACATTGCCAGGCAGGACACGCACACACACAAAAAATTAGTAGGCACAGCTTTTCCATGAACACACTACATATGTCTGTATGTGTAAGATTTTACTTGAGGAAAAACAAAAAAACAAGTTTGCATGACGTTTTCTACAGAACATCTGGACACACCAATACTGGGAAAAATTGTCCGCTGACACGAAACCAGAATTGAACTGCATGGCTCCGATTACACAAACCGTGCATTTAGGGGAGTGTCACTGCACCACACCCCACAAACACCACACCAACAGTGAAGTTGGAGGGGGGAACATCATGATATCTTTCAGCTTATGATGCTGAAACACATATGACTGAGGGAGAGATGAAATACACCAGACATTCCCTCACAAGAACCTGAAGATGAAACTAGGCTGGATCTTGCAGCAATGATTCCAAACAGAGACCCAGGGAAACCCTCAGCTGGTTTAAGAAAGCTGCTCGAATGGCCCAGCCAACCACCGGACATCACGCTAAATGAAATCTATGGAAAGAACTCAAGTTCAGAGAGCATAGAAAGGAGAACCTGCAACATTTGAAGATAGTTTGAGAGGCAAAATGGGTCAGAATCAGACCTGAACATAGCATGAGTTTAGTTTGTTCATCCTGCTTAGTTGTCAGTAAATTGTCACACTGCAAAAAGGGAACTAAAAGTAAGCTAAATGTTCTTGAAATGAGTGTAGTTATTCTTGATTTGAGCGTGTAAATAAGACGATTTGCCAATGGAATAAGATTTTTCGCACTTAAAATAAGAACAAGTCATGTCCATCTTATTTCAAGTGCAGGATACCTAATTATCTTATTTTAGGGGTAAAAATACTCATTCCACTGGCAAATAGTTTTATTTAGCTGTTCAAATCAAGGAAAAATCTACTAATTTCAAGAAAATTTTACTTACCTTTAGTTCCCTTTTTGCAGTGCAATACATTTTTCTAGCAGGCGTGTTCAATACTTACTCGGCTTTATTACACATAATTTCCTTTATGAACTAGTAGGTTTTCATGTCCTTTGTGTGTTTGTGTAGCGTTAGGGTTGGCTGATCTATGATGTAATTTTTTACATCAAAAGCCCCATTAGAAATATTATTGAGAAAAAGCAGATATGTTCAATAATTCTCCTTCCTCTTGTGTTTCACGAGATGAACAAGCAACCGCCTCAACATCCACGAACACCAGCGCTCACGACCTCCCTGGCATGAAGCAGACAGGGAATCACGGTGGTCTTAAGCAGTTTAAAGAAAATAAACCAGCCTCGTTTTCTGCATGTGGAAACCTGGTAGGTCCTGCAGCACTGGGTTTAATCATCATGCTGCTTAAATTAGCAGTATTCAGCTTCCCTTTCAGCTAGTACTGACTCATCTTTGGGACCTTGGCTTTTACCTTTCACCCCACAATAAGAAATAATACTCGTAACTCAGCCTAGCTGACATCTTTTAATTTATTTAAATAAAAATGTATTCATACTGGTTGTCCCATTGACATCCGGCATCCAAGGTGATGTATTGGAACCAGAAAAATGTTTAAAATGTCAGCAACTGGGAGATTTCATTAATACAAAGGGTAATACAAAGAGGCACTTTCAAAGTGATGGAATCATGCAGGGATCGGGACCTAATGACCTGATGGTCCCCAACTACTTAGGCTCCCTTGTGCAAACAGAAAACGAAATTCCGGTCCATCTTGTTTGAGCGTCTGAAAGTCTTCATACTGAGTATGAAGGGAAGTTGTTGGCTGAATAGGTAGGGCTGCCCACCCTGACCCATGGCATCTAGCAAAAGTGCTAAAAATGGGCCCATGAACTGTGCAAAATGCCGAACATAGCCTGGCCTGATAAACACCATTGCGTTCTGCTTCAAATGGTATGTTCAGTCAGTATGCCATGAGCAGACGTGGCCCCAAGATGCACTATCAGAGCTTGATGGGCAGGGGAACTTCAGAATCCCTGGGTCCTGACATTTCTGTAGATGTTACTTTCCTACCCCCCAGAATGCTCTTATTAAGAACATGATAGAATTGGTGATTTGATCTCTACAGAAGAAGAGAAAAAAAAAGATAAGAAAAAAGGAAAAATACGGAAAAAAAGAGAAAAAAGGGAAAAAGGGGGGGGAAAAAATAGAAAAGAAGAAGAAAAAAAGATTTGATCCATAAATTCTTTGAAATATTTTACCTGAATATCTGTTCTGGACAAACATCTAACTGGACTGGGCCAAGTAATTCAAATTCTTTAACACACTCTTGTTGTAATTGCTAAGCTAGCTATGTGCTAAGACAACAGAACAATTTTTAAAACTACTTCACTGACGCCCCATTTCTGAAGGTCGCAACTCATGTTCAGAGAAATAAAATTTAGTTTGCTTCCACATTGACCTTTTGACCATTTTGAGCACAAACTAATTTATTTCCTTGCCTTCCAACTTCATTTGTATAGTCAAATTCATCTATATAAAGTGATTTTGGAGAACAGCGTTAAAAGCAAACATCAGAAGATTTTCCTTACCTACATCAAAACCTAACAGAAGTATGCTACCTGGATTGTATCTATTTTTTTTCTGGCACTATTTGAATGACTCTATGCAATCGTTTCTCCACTGTCATGAGGAGGGATTGCTGCAAAGTCAGTGATCCAATACAATCAGCTGAGAATCCTTAAATAACTTTTTTACTGATGGGCATTTTGTGCTTAACTTGGGTTTTTTTTGTAATGCATAATTTATTTCTCTATATTTTTTAACTTAATCTGACTAATTTCATATTTTATCTCCAAGTACCTTAAAGGGGAATTATTATGCACAATCCACCTTTTAGACCTTAAATATATTTTGCTGTGTATTTGGAGTCTCTATGAGTCCAGAAAAGTTGACTGTACTCTGTCCAGGAGTAGTGTAGATATCTTTTATCTATATTTATGTTCTGTTTGGGTCATATATTTTTAAGCCGTTCAGTTTTCTCTGTTTTCTATTGCGTTTTTTGAAAAATAACGGCACAGTATTTGCGGCAGAGGTGCTAAACAAGGTCATGGACTTCCAACTAACCAAATTCTGCCATTTTCTTTCCACTGTGATTTTGTAGTCCAAGCTGAAGGATACCGAAGCTACAAGTGGATGAGAAAATATTCGGTTGTTGGGGGTATTAACCCACACAATTAATTACACCGTCCCCAGCATACTATAAAAAACAGGGTGAAGAGGAACGCCCTGTGACCTGGAGGGGGTGGGATTTGAAGGGGCTACTTTAGCTTTAAAGAGACACCACCAAACCCAGGGGGAAAGTGGAGTTAAATTAAACAGGAACTCAAACCAAAGCATCGCAGCTCCCCTTTACATAAACCACAACTGAATGATTTCAGTGTGAAAAAGAAGAACAAAAGCATGATATGCCTTCTTTAAGAGGATATATGCTAGGTACCGATGCTAAATAAATAGACTGAAATGAATTGAACAGCAACTAGCTTCACAACAAAGTTTCTGTTTCCTTTATATAAAGTCGGTGCTGCAGAAGATGAAGTCAGGCTCCGCTTGCTAAGCTTATTTCCATGAAGCTGAATAAGGATAGCAGTGCTGAGATCACCACAGAGCACCCTGCTCTGCATTTATGATCCAAAATGCTCCTCGGCACAGCTGGTTAAGTGGCTGCTGAAAGTGATGCACATCTGTGGCGGTTCTGAGAGCTTTTTAGATGCTAATGGCCTGTAAGGGGGGTTTAACCATGGCACGTGACAATCGTGGAGGAAATAAAATATACGACAACAAAAGAAACGTTTAGGATGTGAAGGTTGATTATGAAAATCACTGTAAGAAACTGTGAGTTGCTGTAGTGTGTGTTTAAGAAGCTGTCCTGTTCTCACACCATCCTCCAAATTCAGGCAGACGGTTGCTGGTTTTACGGGCCGCTGGTCCACATGCATACTCAGGATGCAAGGTTGTTGGCTTTTAAAATTTACCACATTTATGCTCTAACGTAATTAAATTATTATACTGTTAAGAAGTGGATGGTATTTGTAATTAAAAGAGAAAAATCTGTGTCAAAAGGATCGACATGATTCCGTTAATAGTGGCAGAGTGGATTGGAGTCGGGTCGAATCAAATTGACGAATCTGAAACACGAGCCGTTGTTAGGACAGCTGAAATTTGCCTTTTTAGTAGAATGAACTACACTGATTTAGAAAAAAAAATCAGATTATAATTGGATTGATCACTGACTTTTATGCAAAGACAAATGTATTTTTCTCAAACGACTGTCGATTTTTTGTTCATCTATTTTTTATATTCCTTCCGATATGAAATTAGGAACACATTAAGCCTTATACAAACAGTAGATCCAGCATAACAGTGCTATCCCATCCGTTCTTAGAACCTAATCCACAGATTTTTAGAGTTGATTTATTTATTTGAGTTCTCTTTATTAACCTATGCATGTAAAATTTGTATTCTGAGACCCAATTAGGACTTTTATTTATAGAAAAAACACCTTGAGACATCATTGGTCGTTAACCAGCTTTATGTAAATACACTGAATAGGGTTGAATTAAATCACATTTATTCAGTCATTTGCAAAAAGTATCCGGCGCACCTCGTTAGGTTAGTGTTGTAAGCCAGCAGGGCAAGAAAAGTCTGTTTTCCCTTTTCCTTCCTCTCTATCAAAATGACCACATGCTTTCAGCAGATGGTATTTTTTTTCCTTCGTTCGGCATTATGAAGGTACAGCTATTGGGTTACGCAGTTATGTGCATTAACATGGGTTGGTTTTCTTTTAAATGCATGTATGATACCGCATTTAAATGTAGTCAAACTACCCAAAGATGTTATTTACCCTCAGAAAAGCCTCACCTTCGTGTGTCATCATCCAGTTCTCTTGTCCGGTGAGTTCGGACCCTCGGCTCCAGCTGTTGTATGGAATTGGTGCCGAGCAGGCCACTATCTGGCTCATGGACCGGTGCTGGGGACCGCAGAGGAACCCTTTCCACAGTCTCGTCCACTTGTATCTGACTGCAGTCCCCAGGCTGTTCCCCGGGCCTGGAGCCGGAGCTTTTCACTTGCAGAGGTTTTTGGGCGCCGAGGCTTGCCTGGTTCTGGCGTGATGCAGACACGGCAGCTGCAATGGCGGCCGCCTGAGCGGGCTGCAGCTTAATGCTGCTGATTTTATTCCTTTCTGAGCTTTGATCTCTTTGAAAGCCGTACTTTTCCCCACCCCGAATTGTGGCATACTTCTCTGCGTCCGTGATAGCAGCATATTTATTGCCCTCTCGTAGGGTGCTGTATTTCCTTACTTCCTTCAGATTGCCATATTTGTCAACAATTTGTATGGTACCACATTTGCTTCCTGTGTCCCTCATGGTGCTGTACCTCTCTGTTTCCTTTAATGATAATTGTCTCCTTACTTCCTTCTGCGGAACATAGGATTGTCCATCTTTCTGGAGCATGTGTCGATCTCCAAATTTCTGCAGGGCATACTTTTCTCCGTCTTTTGTGAGTAGGAACTTCTCTCCATCTTTGCAAGGAGCATATTTCTCCTCTGTCGGTGTCACAGTGTACTTATTATTCAGCTTCTGAGCAGCATAGCTCTCCACATCTTTCTGCAGCGAGTATTTCTCCCCATCCTTTCGCAGCAGGTACCGCTCTCCTTCTTTGTGGAGGAGATACCGGTCTCCGTCCTTCTGGAGCATGTAGCTAACGCCGTCTTTCTTCAGTGAGTACTTCTCTCCGTCTCTCTGTAGGGTGTAATACTCACGCTCCTTCTGGCTGTTTTGCTTTTCGATGTCTTTCAGACGCTTGTCGTCGGCCCGCGAAAGCGAATGTTGCCGCACGGGCTCTCGGTTCCGTTCGTTGTTCTGGATCTCGGGCTGCGTGAGGGCCGCGTGGTTCAACAGGTTGTTCCACTGCTGAGGCGTCTGCTGGTCCGCGTTCAGCTTGTCCAGCCTGTGTTCAAAAAGCAGAACGTCAGATCCCAGAATAAGGAGGGGAAACTGGGCCGAAAGAAAGGGACAGGATTCCTAACAGAGCCTTTGTTTGCATCGATTGATTGGAGTCAATATCTTTGCCATTTTGTGGCCGTCTTAATAACCATCTTATTTCTAAAATTAAGACAGAGGAAGAGAGAGTAATTGGTCATACGAGTCAAAAATTCAGAAAATGAGTGAATATTTGTTTTAATATGGTGAGGACTAAGGTTATTTGTGTCATTTATAACAGCCATTTTGCATCTAAGGGACCCAGGAGAAGCACAAAGTGAAGATATGTTCCTACCTCATGCCCTTTACACATTTGTCTCATAAAATACTTTGGGGTTTGCACGAGCCTGGATCAGTTGAAATGATAAGGGTATTAAGTAGGCCAAAGTTGTAGCCCAGTATTAGGTACATGATTAGCATTTGGTTTATCTGAATTATTGTTAGGCAGAAGACTAACGTAGTCGACCTCTATGAGAATATTATTGTGGGAGTACTGCTGCACCTCCCTGCAATAACTTCACACACCTCCAGGGGGCGTGCCCCTCTATCTGAGAAGCGCTGTTCTAAACTAATGAGCTGGTAAAGCGAGAGCCTTCGCTTTAAAAAATTGAGATAAAGTGTCTTGTGGATACTGGGATTAATACTAGGCCTGTGTTATATCTTACAGCACATCAAAAATTCTCATGAATTAACCCATATGACTGAAATTCTGCAGAAACTGCAGCACTAAGTAATTATACCTTTTTACCCACATGTTTTCCTTCCACTTAACTTCTCAGTAATATGCCTGGATACAGCACTCTATGAACAGCCAGCTTCAGGAGGGTGTCAATGACAGCCTACTTGGGTAGGCATTAACATGACTCTCTTTGATGAAATCCTACTGTATTAGTCTTATGTAATATTTATATTTTTGACAAAGTGAATTTGAGAATAAAATTTGATTTATGCCATAAATCCATGAAATCACTGTAATTAAGCTATAGATTGTATTAGTTTCATCTTTTGAATTAAATGTTTTGTAAAACACTGAAAATATATAGATTTACAAAAACATGTTTTTTTATTTTCCTCTTTATATATTTATGTTTAAAATGTCTTCATTGAGAGCAACGTGTAACTGAAGTCAAATTCCTTGTTGTGTGCAGAAACGTGCCGATTAAAGCTGACTAAGAAAAGTAGGAGAGGGAAAATGTCAAAGATGTTTTAGATGAAGAGAAAGGAGAAATAGCTGCGAGGACTCTGATGGCTCTATGGTGCAGTTTGTCACCTCGTGTGGCGAGCTCTTTAGAACCCAGCGAGTGGTACCCAGCATGCGTACTGGTTCTGACACCATGCCACTGTGTGCTCCACATGCTGGGCAATTTTGTTGTAATTTTAGCATTAAAAAACACTAAGTATTTTAGAAATATGGGATTTGCTCCTAATAATTGCAAAAAAGTTTACATATTATTATTATTATTAATACATTTATTTGATAGGGACAGAACAAAAAAAAAACATTGCTACAATTTGACGTGCAACCGATGCCATGTTCACTGGTCATCTAGCTAATAGCTAATTTGCAGACCAGGTCCCTAAGACAAAACAAACACAAACAGTAAGATACAAACATGAAAAATATACAGAACATGTAATACAGACAAAATAAAAAAGTTGCTGTAATGTTCACAGGTTTGAGTAGATTGGAGCCATTGTTTTACTTTGTTGTTGAACTGTTTTAGGTCTGTGCGGGCTTTTAATTGTTTTAATATATACACAAGTTATGGTCATCTGGAGGAGAAAACTTTAGATGGACACCTGCTGAGAAGGAATCGAAGCTTTCCCGAGCACAAAGCAGGTCTGCGGTACCGACCTTTTGACTGGTTCAGTGTGGACGAGCGCAGCGTCTGTCATGACTTTCATCCAGGACTCCATCTCCTTTGCTGTGTCTGTGCAGAAGTAATACGTCCGCATGTTGGGGTGCGTGGCCTGACGGTGGTGGAGAAAGCAAAAGGTGGATGCTTATAAACAGAGACTTTCAGGCTAACTTAACTGAAAAGAGTTTCTGTGCTCTGTGTTCTCTCCCCACTAAAACTCACTGAATGTCATTCTCAGGACACTCTTTGCATCATTCACTTGCAGAATCACAAAAAACTTGAACATTTTTTATGATTTAGAATATCAAACAAAATAGAAAATGAAACTACATTTAAAAAGGGGGGAAAGGAAATGGGGGATAAAAGAGTAAAGATTAAAAAGCTGAGAAACAATAAATCGTAAATTATAATGAAATGAATATATTAAATAATTAAAAAAAGACACTTTCACGAAACATTTCGGTCATAAACCCATCAAGAGCTCCTCTAGTCATTCATAAATCACAAGGTGAGACGGTAATATCCTGTACAGCTGTGAGCTCTTAGAAATGGCGGCGGCACGGCAGGACGACAGCTGTTTTGCAGCATAAACATTTAAACTATAAATATATATATATATATATATATATATATATATATATATATATAAAATCTGTCTCAAGTTTCCCGTTCACGTTCTTTTCAGAACAAACTTAGAGTAGTCGTCCTGTTGTTGCTTCAAATTTAAATTGTATAGCTCAGCTTCTTGTTCTTCCCTTTCAAAAGACTTTCTGAGTCTCCAATGAAGCTGGCTTGCCCCAGAACAAGTCAGCTGATGTGAACAAGTCAGGGCTGGGACTACCCTTACTACTTTGATGTCATCTCCCAGCTATTTTGCAAACAATGGAGAAAACATATGTCTGCATAAGGTAAAGCGGTACCACTTTACAATAAGACTCGCCTTATAGATTGCTAATAGTTTAATAAATATGTTCTTAATTCATCTGTAAACACGTTATAACTCATTCTTAAGCGTTTATTATGCATTAATTAAGGGTGTGCAAGAGACAAAACTGAAGGGTTTCTGCTTCCAAGGTAATAACTTGGTCTGAAATGTTTTATATAATCAACTCTAGATAAAAGATATAGTTAACCAGATTGGGCTCACTGTAAGGCAAGAAACAGGTCAGTTTGGTCTCTGGCTTCCCCTTAATGCATAATGAACACTTATCAATGAGTTAGAATGTGTTTACAGACTAATTAACAACATATCTATAAACTATTTATCAGCACGCTTCACATTTTCATTTGACAGAACTTTGAAAACCATGTATAATTAGGCCCGAGCAGCTAAGCGCTGCGAAGGCCTATTGTATCTGTAGTGTTAATTAGGCCCGAGCAGCGAAGCGCTGCGAAGGCCTATTGTTTCTGTGTTGTTTCTTATTATTATTATTAGGCCCGAGCAGCGAAGCGCTGCGAAGGCCTATTGTTTCTGTGTTGTTTCTTATTATTAGGCCCGAGCAGCGAAGCGCTGCGAAGGCCTATTGTTTCTGTGTTGTTTCTTCTTCTTATTATTATTATTATTATTTTTATTCTGCCCCCCTAAAGAGGGGCCTTTTTGGGGGCTTTATCATATTCAAAAACTCACCAAACTTGGCAGATGCATGAAGACTGTTTAAAAATTTTATATTTTAAGGTCATCACAAAAATCTAACGGAAAATGCCTCAACGGCGCCACCTAGCAATTTTCAAAGGACCCTTTGCTATTCACTTACTTCATCGTAGAGACGTGAAATTTGGTACAGTTGTAGAGCGCACCAAGACGTTCAGAATTTATAATTAATGTCATAGTGCAAATATCACAGGAAGTCGGCCATTTTAGATTGAAGGTCTGATTTTGACCCCATTTTTGACGTTTACAGCATTGGTATTTGATCGAACTCCTCCTAGGGATTTTGAGCGAGCGACTTGAAACTCGGTCAATCTGATCATAAGGCATGGCCAATCAAAAGTTATCAAAACGGTGAGTTTTTGAGCATGTCGAAGGGGCGTTAGCAGGGGTCAAAGTTCACCTACTCGCCACAAAAAAAAAACTGTTATATCTCCTACACAGAAACACACAGAGGCACCAAACTTTCTGTGATTGATCATCATTGGGTCTTCTTTAATATCCAATGGTCAAATGATGACATCACTTAGGCCACGCCCCCTGACAACAGGAAGTGTCATGTTTTGCTGTAAACGGTCGCTATGTTACCCCTCTGAGCTAATCAACATGAAACTGTGTCCAGAGACAGAAGACATGTTGGTGTGTTGTGGATTCCAGCCCCAAGTGGATTCGATGGAGCAGGGGGGCGTGGCGGCGTGGTGAAGTCACCTCAAACGCCGCTGCCATACGTTTGGCTCTGAATTCCACATTTTTGGGCCGAGCTGCTTAAAACTCACTTGGATGCATCCTTATCTAGCCCCCGACAGGAATCCATAACAAACTTTGGTGGGCGTGACCTAATGCCTCAACGGCGCCACCTCGCAATTTTCAAAGGACCCTTTGCTATTCACTTACTTCATCGTAGAGACATGAGATTTGGTACAGTAGTAGAGCTCACCAAGACGCTCAGAATTTACAATTAATGTCATAGTGCAAATATCACAGGAAGTCGGCCATTTTAGATTGAAGGTCTGATTTTGACCCCGTTTTTGACGTTTACGGCATTGGTATTTGATCAAACTCCTCCTAGGGATTTCGAGCGAGCGGCTTGAAACTCGGTCAGTCTGATCATAAGGCATGGCCAATTAAAAGTTATCAAAACAGTGAGTTTTTGAGCTTGTTGAAGGGGCGTTAGCAGGGGTCAAAGTTCACCTACTCGCCACAAAAAATAAAACAGTTATATCTCCTACACAGAAACACACAGAGGCACCAAACTATCTGTGATTGATCATCATCAGGTCTTCTATCATATCCAATGGTCAAATGATGACATCACTTAGGCCACGCCCCCTGACAACAGGAAATGTCATGTTTTGCTGTAAACGGTCGCTATGTTACCCCTCTGAGCTAATCAACATGAAAATGTATCCAGAGACAGAAGACATGTTGGTGTTTTGGATTCCAGCCCCAAGTGGATTCGATGGAGCAGGGCGGCGTGGTGGCGTGGTGAAGTCACCTCAAACGCCGCTGCCATACGTTTGGCTCTGAATTCCAAATTTTTTGGTCGAGCTGCTTAAAACTCCCTTGGATGCATCCTTTTCCACCCCCGACAGGAATCCATAAAAAACTTTGGTTGGCGTGACCTAATTTTTCTATAGCGCCCCCTAGAATATTTTAAATGATCAGCCCCAAGCCATGCTTTAAGATAGAAATACGAAAGTTGGTACACAACATACACATGTGGAATATTGCTAAAGTGTTACTTTTACATTATTACTTTTGGGTGTGTATCCACCAATTTAACTGTCAAACTTTCATAAAAGCTGTCTTAATGCAAGAAACAAAACCCTTAAACACATGAAATAACAATTAACTTTAAATAACTAAAAAGGTTTTGTTAACTTTTCACATGAAGCTGGATTAACAGGTAGTAAGATACCTTTGATTAAATTGGTATACTAATGTTTAAACCAGGGGTGTCAAAACGTATGGCCCACGGGCCGGATCCGGCCCACCGAACGATTTTGTCCGGCCCAGTGGCCAAATGCAATATCAATATTCAACGGCTGTATATCCTCGCTGCATCGACCGATCTACACCAGATTTGTTGTGAGTCGTGGGGGAGCGCTGCCGAATGCGTTCGTGGGAATCTTCCGGCGGACGGGCGGGGAAAATGCGTGACAGTTTCTGCGGTGGCTGGCGGCCGGCGGTGCGCGAACCCCCGCGGTGGCCAATAGGCCGGAGCGGCGCTTGGCTGCGAGGGCCGATCGACGCCGCTTGCGGCTTTAATTATTATTATTTTTATTCTGCCCCCCTAAAGAGGGGCCTTTTTGGGGGCTTTATCATATTCAAAAACTCACCAAACTTGGCGGACGCATGAAGACTGTTTAAAAATTTTGTATTTTAAGGTCCTCATAAAAATCTAAAGAAAAATGCCTCAATGGCGCCACCTAGCAATTTTCAAAGGACCCTTTGCTATTCACTTACTTCATCGTAGAGACATGAGATTTGGTACAGTGGTAGAGCTCACCAAGACGCTCAGAATTTACAATTAATGTCATAGTGCAAATATCACAGGAAGTCGGCCATTTTAGATTGAAGGTCTGATTTTGACCCGATTTTTGACGTTTACAGCATTGGTATTTGATCGAACTCCTCCTAGAGATTTTGAGCGAGCGACTTGAAACTCGGTCAGTCTGATCATAAGGCATGGCCAATTAAAAGTTATCAAAACGGTGAGTTTTTGAGCATGTTGAAGGGGTGTTAGCAGGGGTCAAAGTTCACCTACTCGCCACAAAAAATAAAACTGTTATATCTCCTACACAGAAACACATAGAGGCACCAAACTTTCTGTGATTGATCATCATTGGGTCTTCTTTAATATCCAATGGTCAAATTATGACATCACTTAGGCCACGCCCCCTGACAACAGGAAGTGTCATGTTTTGCTGTAAACGGTCGCTATGTTACCCCTCTGAGCTAATCAACATGAAACTGTGTCCAGAGACAGAAGACATGTTGATGTATTGTGGATTCCAGCCCCAAGTGGATTCGATGGAGCAGGAGAGCGTGGCGGCGTGGTGAAGTCACCTCAAACGCCGCTGCCATACGTTTGGCTCTGAATTCCATATTTTTGGGCCGAGCTGCTTAAAACTCACTTGGATGCATCCTTATCCACCCCCCAACAGGAATCCATAACAAACTTTGGTGGGCGTGACCTAATGCCTCAACGGCGCCACCTAGCAATTTTCAAAGGACCCTTTGCTATTCACTTACTTCATCGTAGAGACATGAGATTTGGTACAGTGGTAGAGCTCACCAAGACGCTCAGAATTTACAATTAATGTCATAGTGTAAATATCACAGGAAGTCGGCCATTTTAGATTGAAGGTCTGATTTTGACCCCATTTTTGACGTTTACAGCATTGGTATTTGATGGAACTCCTCCTAGAGATTTTGAGCGAGCGGCTTGAAACTCGGGCAGTCTGATCATAAGGCATGGCCAATTAAAGGTTATCAAAACGGTGAGTTTTTGAGCATGCTGAAGGGGCGTGAGCGGGGGTCAAAGTTCACCTACTCGCCATGAAACACAAAACTGTTATATTTCATATACAAAAACTCACAGAGCCACCAAACTTTCAGTAGTTGATCACCACTAGGTCTTCTACAATATCCAATGGTCAAATGATGACATCACTTAGGCCACGCCCCCTGACAACAGGAAAAACTGTTATATCTCCTACACAGAAACACACAGAGGCACCAAACTTTCTGTGATTGATCATCATCGGGTCTTCTACAATATCCAATGGTCAAATGATGACATCACTTAGGCCACGCCCCCTGACAACAGGAAAAACTGTTATATCTCCTACACAAAAACACACAGAAGCACCAAACTTTCTGTGATTGATCATCATCGGGTCTTCTACAATATCCAATGGTCAAATGATGACATCACTTAGGCCACGCCCCCTGACAACAGGAAAAACTGTTATATCTCCTACACAAAAACACACAGAAGCACCAAACTTTCTGTGATTGATCATCATCGGGTCTTCTACAATATCCAATGGTCAAATGATGACATCACTTAGGCCACGCCCCCTGACAACAGGAAAAACCGCTATATCTCCTACACAGAAACACACAGAGGCACCAAACTTTCTGTGATTGATCATCATCGGGTCTTCTACAATATCCAATGGTCAAATGATGACATCACTTAGTCCACGCCCCCTGACAACAGGAAGTGTCATGTTTTATTGTTAGCAGTCGCTATGTTACCCCTCTGAGCTAATCAACATGAAACTGTGTCCACAGACAGAAGACATGTTGCTGTGTTGTGGATTCCAGGCCCAACTGGATTTCATGTAGCAGTGTGGCATGGTGGCGTGGCAAAGTCACCTGAAAGGCCGCTGCCATATGTCCAGACTTCCATAGGATATTGACAAATTTAATAAAAAGTAACTTAAAATTACCTTAAAAGGACAACATTTTTAAAAGTCAAAAGGCTTATTTAATGCTTTGAGAACATCTCTTCTATTCGGCTACAAAATCAACCAAAACAGGATGATCTTTTAAGCTATAAGACCATTTTTAAGATGTCAATACATAGATTTTAAGCTGGTGGGTCGCCACTGCCTCCGGTGGCCTAATGCATCACTGCATCAACTGATCTCCACCAGTTTAATCTTGTCATGGCAAAATTATTTTTTCTCTTCATGTGTGGCCCTAATACTCCATCGTAAGAACACCGCTGTCGTTACCGCGGGTCCTGGGGAAAAAAAAAAAACGCTGCTCCTGGGGGGAGCGCATAGATGTGTAATACTTCTCATTGCAATTCAGACAGTGCAGTTCATTTTAAAGAGGCAGTTTTGGCGCATATTACGATAGAAATGGGCTGCGGGGAGCCTAAGTGTGTTGTCGTGGGCGTGTTTACCCGCTGCAGGTAACCGCTGTGAAACAATCAGAAAGATTTCCCTGATTAATAACATCTTTATGGAGCGCTAGACTTATTGTTACTATGTTTTACCAGTTCTCTCTCTCTCGCTCGCTCGCTCGCTCGTCATCGGACAAAAATCAAACTGCTTCGTGTTTGTATTTGAAATTGTGCGTCAGACTCAGATTTAGAAGATTGTTACGACGTTTGAGCTGTAACTGCAACCGTTATATATATCTTGTAACTTTGACAGACAACACCAACTGTCCCCACAATCC
Source organism: Fundulus diaphanus (assembly GCA_037039145.1). Classification (NCBI taxonomy): domain Eukaryota; kingdom Metazoa; phylum Chordata; class Actinopteri; order Cyprinodontiformes; family Fundulidae; genus Fundulus; species Fundulus diaphanus. The sequence continues at coordinate 22,967,137 of CM073144.1, forward strand.
AGTGCACACAATACCACAACAGACCTCATCACGCTCTACAGTACATCAAGAAAACTAAATCAACTAAAACAAGTTCACGAGTGCACTTGAAATGAAGTTAATCCATATTTGTGTGTCAGGGTGTCTAAGCACTCTCCAGAATTTGAAATCTCAGCAGAACCTGTAATAATTATAGAAAGTAACGTTATAGTTGTTCTGCCTTTTGTTAAGACAGCAAGGAATTCATGTCGTGAATACATTACATAAATAAGATATTAATTAATTCTTAGTCAGAGGAAATCCATGGTAAAAAAAGTTAGAAACGTTTTGGGTTCATATTTAATCAGAGTGAGACATCACAACTTTGTTAGATCTCTATGTGAATTACGTGAGATAGTGAGTGCTCTCACCTTAAAAAAAGATCTTTGACGTATTTTGCTCCGGTTAAAAGCTGCTTTTCAGCTATGAAGCTAGGGAAACTGCTAATGTTGAAGTTGAATTTGTTCTACACGCTTCTGCCTTGGAAAAATATTTGTCTTTTTACAAAAACAATGTTTAAAACCAGATTTGGTAACAAAGGTTATTCAGACAACGCAAGAAAAGGAAGCTTTGTGTGGGGAACTTTTGTCCTAGCTGTCTAGCTGCATATGGCCCCAGGACAGCACAATAGTTTTCTTGAAGTATAATTTTGGAGAAGTAGAAACAAGTATTCATTTCAAAAGGTAGGTAAAAAAGGAAAAAAGTTTTTACAAAATCTTAAAATGTTGGATAGTCGTTATTTCCATCTTGCTGTGAAAATTGGTGAAATATTATCATTTTTAATGCTTAGATATAAAATTGCAAGGCGATTACTAAAATTGCCTTTTGTTGAAAATGTTTTTTGGCATGCCATACTTTATATTTATAGGTAGCCTAGATGTGCATAATAAAAGAGTGGAACTAAAACCTGGTCTAATATTATTATGGAGCTTTAACTTGCTAAGAGTAATAACGTTAGATGATTATATCTTTAAAATGAGATATCTGTCTCATAAAATGTGATAGTTTACTTGGTCTAAAGAGATGATTCAATTCAATGTTATTTATATAGCGCCAATTCATGAAATATGTCATCTCAAGGCACTTTACAAAGTCAAAATCAATCAGATTATACAGATTGGGTCAGATTATACACATTGGTCAAAAATATTCCTATATAAGGGAACCAGTTCATTGCATCAAAGTCTTGACAAGTAGCATTCTCTCTTGAAGAAGCGTAGAACCACAGGGAGAGTCGTCTGCTGTGTCCATGGCTTTGCAGCAATCCCTCATACTGAGCAAGCATGAAGCAACAGCGGGGAAAAAACTCCCCATTAACGGGAAGGTAAAACCTCCAGCAGAACTGGGCTCAGTATGAACGGTCATCTGCCTCGACAGACTGGGGGTTACAGAAGACAGAGCAGAGACACAACAAGACAGACAAAAAAGCACAGAAGTTCTACATTAGATGGTAGTAGCGGGTGATCTGTCTTCCCTGGATGATGCCACAGCTAACAGAACACCAGACCAGGTGTACCTACAATGAAGAAAAAAGAAAAATCAAAAAGTTAAAAGCTGAAATGACAACAGTCATTCAAAATTGAAGAACAATAGACCCTGATGTCCTGCAGTAGCCTAAACGTATAGCAGCATAACTATAGAGGTAGCTCAGGGTAACATGAGCCACTCTAACTATAAGCTTTTTAAAAAAGGAAAGTCCAAAGAGCCAGCTTCTAGTGGAGAAGTTCAAGTATCTTGGGGTCTTGTTCACGAATGAGGGGAAGATGGAGCGGGAGATCGACAGGCGGATTGGTGCGGCGTCTGCTGTGAAGCGGGCGCTGTACCGATCCGTTGTGGTGAAGAGAGAGCTGAGCCAAAAGGCGAAGCTCTCGATTTACCAGTCGATCTACGTTCCTACCCTCATCTATGGTCACGAGCTTTGGGTCGTGACCGAAAGAACGAGATCCTGGATACAAGCGGCCGAAATGAGTTTTCTCCATAGTGTGTGTGAGCTCTCCCTTAGAGATAAGGTGAGGAGCTCAGTCATCCAGGGAGGACTCAGAGTAGCCACTCCTTCTTCACGTCGAGAGGAGCCAGTTGAGGTGGCTTGTGCATCTGGTTAGGATGCCTCCTGGACGCCTCCCTGGTTAGGTGTTCTGGCCACGTCCCACCGGGAGGAGGCCCAGGGGAAGACCTGGGACACGCTGGAGAGACTATGTTTTCTCTGCTGGCCTGGGAACACCTTGGGAGGAGGTGGCCCAAGTGGCTGGGGAGAGGGACGTCTGGGCCTCCTTTATAAAGCTGCTACCCCCGCGATTTTGCTAAAGTGTTCCTTTAGCAATAGTCCAATTGCTAAAGTGTTACTTTTACATTACTTTTGGGTGTGTATCACCAATTTAGATGTTAAACTTTCATAAAAGCTGTCTTAATGCAAGAAACAAAACCCTTAAACACATGAAATAGCAAGTAACTTTAAAAAACTAAAATGGTTTTGTTAACTTTTCACATTAAGCTGGATTAACAGCTAGTAAAATACCTTTGATTAAATTGGTATACTAATGTTTAAACCAGGGGTGTCAAAGGTACGGCCCGCCGAACGATTTAGTCCGGTCCGGTGGCCAAATGCATTATCATTATTCAACGGCTGTATCTCCTCGCTGCATCGAGCGATCTGGACCAGATTTTGCCGAACACGTTCGTGTGAATCGCCCAGTGGACGGGCGGGCAAAATGCGTGACAGCATCTGCGGTGGCGGGCGGCCGGCGGTGCGCAAATCCCAGCGGTGGCCAATAGGCCAGAGCGGCGCTTTGCTGCGAGGGCCGATCATCACCGCTTGCGGTTTTAATTAGGCCCGAGCAGCGAAGCGCTGCGAAGGCCTATTGTTTCTGTGTTGTTTCTTATTATTATTATTATTATTATTATTATTATTATTTTTATTCTGCCCCCCTAAAGAGGGGCCTTTTTGGGGGCTTTATCATATTCAAAAACTCACCAAACTTGGCAGATGCATGAAGACTGTTTAAAAATTTTATATTTTAAGGTCATCACAAAAATCTAATGGAAAATGCCTCAACGGCGCCACCTAGCAATTTTCAAAGGACCCTTTGCTATTCACTTACTTCATCGTAGAGACGTGAAATTTGGTACAGTTGTAGAGCTCACCAAGACGTTCAGAATTTATAATTAATGTCATAGTGCAAATATCACAGGAAGTCGGCCATTTTAGATTGAAGGTCTGATTTTGACCCCATTTTTGACGTTTACAGCATTGGTATTTGATCGAACTCCTCCTAGGGATTTTGAGCGAGCGACTTGAAACTCGGTCAGTCTGATCATAAGGCATGGCCAATTAAAAGTTATCAAAACGGTGAGTTTTTGAGCATGTTGAAGGGGCGTTAGCAGGGGTCAAAGTTCACCTACTCGCCACAAAAAATAAAACTGTTATATCTCCTACACAGAAACACACAGAGGCACCAAACCTTCTGTGATTGATCATCATTGGGTCTTCTTTAATATCCGATGGTCAAATGATGACATCACTTAGGCCACGCCCCCTGACAACAGGAAGTGTCATGTTTTGCTGTAAACGGTCGCTATGTTACCCCTCTGAGCTAATCAACGTGAAACTGTGTCCAGAGACAGAAGACATGTTGGTGTGTTGTGGATTCCAGCCCCAAGTGGATTCGATGGAGCAGGGGGGCGTGGCGGCGTGGTGAAGTCACCTCAAACGCCGCTGCCATACGTTTGGCTCTGAATTCCACATTTCTGGGCCGAGCTGCTTAAAAGTCACTTGGATGCATCCTTATCTAGCCCCCGACAGGAATCCGTAACAAACTTTGGTGGGCGTGACCTAATGCCTCAACGGCGCCACCTCGCAATTTTCAAAGGACCCTTTGCTATTCACTTAATTCATCGTAGAGACATGAGATTTGGTACAGTAGTAGAGCTCACCAAGACGCTCAGAATTTACAATTAATGTCATAGTGCAAATATCACAGGAAGTCGGCCATTTTAGATTGAAGGTCTGATTTTGACCCCATTTTTGACGTTTACAGCATTGGTATTTGATCGAACTCCTCCTAGGGATTTCGAGCGAGCGGCTTGAAACTCGGTCAGTCTGATCATAAGGCATGGCCAATTAAAAGTTATCAAAACAGTGAGTTTTTGAGCTTGTTGAAGGGGCGTTAGCAGGGGTCAAAGTTCACCTACTCGCCACAAAAAATAAAACAGTTATATCTCCTACACAGAAACACACAGAGGCACCAAACTATCTGTGATTGATCATCATCAGGTCTTCTATCATATCCAATGGTCAAATGATGACATCACTTAGGCCACGCCCCCTGACAAAAGGAAATGTCATGTTTTGCTGTAAACGGTCGCTATGTTACCCCTCTGAGCTAATCAACATGAAAATGTATCCAGAGACAGAAGACATGTTGGTGTTTTGGATTCCAGCCCCAAGTGGATTCGATGGAGCAGGGCGGCGTGGTGGTGTGGTGAAGTCACTTCAAACGCCGCTGCCATACGTTTGGCTCTGAATTCCACATTTTTGGGTCGAGCTGCTTAAAACTCCCTTGGATGCATCCTTTTCCACCCCCGACAGGAATCCATAACAAACTGTGGTTGGCGTGACCTAATTTTTCTATAGCGCCCCCTAGAATATTTTAAATGATCAGCCCCAAGCCATGCTTTAAGATAGAATTACGAAAGTTGGTACACAACATACACATGTGGAATATTGCTAAAGTGTTACTTTTACATTATTACTTTTGGGTGTGTATCCACCAATTTAACTGTCAAACTTTCATAAAAGCTGTCTTAATGCAAGAAACAAAACCCTTAAACACATGAAATAACAATTAACTTTAAATAACTAAAAAGGTTTTGTTAACTTTTCACATGAAGCTGGATTAACAGGTAGTAAGATACCTTTGATTAAATTGGTATACTAATGTTTAAACCAGGGGTGTCAAACGTATGGCCCGCGGGCCGGATCCGGCCCACCGAACGATTTTGTCCGGCCCAGTGGCCAAATGCAATATCAATATTCAACGGCTGTATATCTTCGCTGCATCGACCGATCTACACCAGATTTGTTGTGAGTCGTGGGGGAGCGCTGCCGAATGCGTTCGTGGGAATCTCCCGGCGGACGGGCGGGGAAAATGCGTGACAGTTTCTGCGGTGGCTGGCGGCCGGCGGTGCGCGAACCCCCGCGGTGGCCAATAGGCCGGAGCGGCGCTTGGCTGCGAGGGCCGATCGACGCCGCTTGCGGCTTTAATTATTATTATTATTATTCTGCCCCCCTAAAGAGGGGCCTTTTTGGGGGCTTTCTCATTTTCAAAAACTCACCAAACTTGGCAGATGCATGGTGACTGTTTAAAAATTTTGTATTTTAAGGTCGTCACAAAAATCTAAAGAAAAATGCCTCAACGGCGCCACCTAGAAATTTTCAAAGGACCCTTTGCTATTCACTTACTTCGTCGTAGAGACATGAAATTTGGTACAGTTGTAGAGCTCAACAAGACGCTCAGAATTTACAATTAATGTCATAGTGCAAATATCACAGGAAGTTGGCCATTTTAGACTTAAAGTCTGATTTTGACCCAATTTTTGACGTTTATAGCATTGGTATTTGATGGATCTCCTCCTAGAGATTTTGAGCGATCGGCTTGAAACTCGGGCAGTCTGATCATAAGGCATGGCCAATCAAAAGTTATCAAAACGGTGAGTTTTTGAGCATGCTGAAGGGGCGTTGGCAGGGGTCAAAGTTCACCTATTCGCCACAAAAAATAAAAGTGTTATATCTCCTACACAGAAACACACAGAGGCACCAAACTTTCTGTGATTAATCATCATCAGGTCTCCTATAATATCCAATGGTCAAATGATGACATCACTTAGGCCACACCCCCTGACAACAGGAAGTGTCATGTTTTGCTGTAAACGGTCGCTATGTTACCCCTCTGAGCTAATCAACATGAAACTGTGTCCAGAGACAGAAAACATGTTGTTGTGTTGTGGATTCCAGCCCCAAGTCGATTCGATGGAGCAGGAGAGCGTGGCGGCGTGGTGAAGTCACCTCAAACGCCGCTGCCATACGTTTGGCTCTGAATTCCACATTTTTGGGCCGAGCTGCATAAAACTCACTTGGATGCATCCTTATCCACCCCCCAACAGGAATCCATAACAAATTTTGGTGGGCGTGACCTAATGCCTCAACGGCGCCACTTAGCAATTTTCAAAGGACCCTTTGCTATTCACTTACTTCATCGTAGAGACATGAGATTTGGTACAGTGGTAGAGCTCACCAAGACGCTCAGAATTTACAATTAATGTCATAGTGTAAATATCACAGGAAGTCGGCCATTTTAGATTGAATGTCTGATTTTGACCCCATTTTTGACGTTTATAGCATTGGTATTTGATGGATCTCCTCCTAGAGATTTTTAGCGAGCGGCTTGAAACTCGGGCAATCTGATCATAAGGCATGGCCAATTAAAAGTTATCAAAACGGTGAGTTTTTGAGCTTGTTGAAGGGGCATTAGCAAGGGTTAAAGTTCACCTACTCGCCACAAAAAATAAAACTGTTATATCTCCTACACAGAAACACACAGAGGCATCAAACTTTCAGTGATTGATCACCATCAGGTCTCCTATAATATCCAATGGTCAAATGATGACATTGCTTAGGCCACGCCCCCTGACAACAGGAAGTGTCATGTTTTGTTGTAAGCGGTCGCTATGTTACCCCTCTGAGCTAATCAACATGAAACTGTGTCCACAGACAGAACACATGTTGGTATGTTGTGGATTTCAGGCTCAACTGGATTGGATGGAGCAGGGGGGCGTGGCGGCGTGGCATATTCACCTCAAACGCTGCTGTCATACGTTTGGCTCTGAATTCCACAGTTTTGGGCCGAGCTGCTTAAAACTCATTTGGATGCATCCTTATCCACCCCCCAACAGGAATCCTTAACAAACTTTAGTGAGCAGGACTTAGTTTCTCTATAGCGCCACCAAGCAAATTTCAAAGGACCCTTTGGTATTCACTTACTTCATCGTAGAGTAATGAAATTTTGTACAGTTGTAGATCTCAGCAAGACGCTCAGAATTTACAATTAATGTCATACTGCAAGTGTCACAGGAAGTAAGCCATTTTAGATTGAAATCTGAATTTTGATACCAAGTTGACATGTAAAGCATATGTATTTGATCATACTTGTCCAGCAGGGGGCAGCAAGAGACCACAAATAAACCCCAAAGGAATTTCTCTTGGTAAGTAAGTGATCTTAACTCTTTGGTTTCCTTGTATATTTAAGTTGAACAGATATACAAATCCTGCTTGAAAACTGACAAACTCTTGTTCAATACATTTCAGTTTTTATTTATATAGCGCCAAATCATGAAACATGTCATCAGGGGTGGATTGGGACAAAAAATTGGCCCTGGCATTTTGGATTAGACTGGCCCACCACATTTTTTTGTGTACTGAATGTGTATACCAACTGTGCAATACCAACTGTGCAATACCTTGAAGTCAGGATAATGGAAATTAGTGAGAGTGGACACTTAAAATACTTCCAAAATCTTAATTTATTAACACTGTAAAATGTAAACTCCACCACAGCACAGCAACTATTCTTAGATCAGAGAGAGAGAGAGAGAAAGAGAGGTGTCACGGTCAATCACACATATTATCACGTTACATCATTATAAGAAGTTATTGTAAGTTGCTCATCAGATCTATTCAGTCTTCCAGATACTGTAGGGTAACATTGGACTAATGTGCACTCACTGTGTAAAAAAGGATGCCAATGACAAAATGAACCAGAGAAATGCCTCACTTGTCATCATGGAAAGAAAGAAAATATATAATAACATAATATAAATTTTGATTTACTCAGTCATTTGTAATAAGTATTTTATTTATCTAATTTCCTAATTTTTGATCATATTTTCTTTAAAATCGCAGACTTTTCGCTATTTTTCATGTAAATCCTTGGTGGCGCTTCATAGCGAAGCCGGTGAGGCCGCAGCGAGCTTGGCCTCCCCTGGGATTGCGCAATCCCATGTTAACTGTGCTGACTTCCATTCTGTGAATGCATCTTCCTGTCTCTAGATCATAAATTCAATTGTTCAAACAGTTATGAACTGATTTTCCACAATTTAATATATGTGGATTACGAATTGTGTTTTGGTCATCAAACTGTGTGCAGATAACATGTTTTCGTGGTGCTGGCCGATCATAAACAGCAAAGAACTGGTTGTAGGTGAGGCCAGCAGTTCCTTGGCCACTAGGCAGGGGGCGCTCAAGGGGCACCGCTCGTGATCCCCAAATAGTAGAGTCAAAACAAGTTATTGATGTTTTATTAGCGAGTTTTGCTAAACAAGTAAAGCACTAAAAAGACTAAACATACAGCTGGAACAGGACTGATCAGGGAAGGCTTTCCTCCCTGGCAGTGAGCTCCATTGAGACTGAGAGACTTTTAAAACTGAAGAAGATAAAGAGAACTTTTACCGGAAAATGATGATATTTTTGTTCAGAAAGAGCGCCACAGGGACTTAAATTATAAGTAGAGGTAAGACAGCGATACTTATTCATGTTTTGTTTTTGTGATAAAATGTGCATAATGTGGGTTATAGTTTTAGAATGTGTTACAAATGCAGAAATCCATCATAACTCATAAACTGTTACCAATCAAATGACAATTTTTTTCATCAAAGAACCAATATTTTTCCATGTATCTTGGTGAATTTATTTGGCTCAATCAGTCTCCTTCAGCACTTTGCAACGAGTCTACTCTGTAGAGTGTATATATTTGTAAATCTGACTCTGATGACGTCAGTGCCTCACCAGCCATGAACCCTACCGCACGTCACTGACTACAACCACCACCATATTTTACACCAGACACCGGAGCAGATGAAGGGCCTGCTGTTGGGAACATGTCAGTCAGTTTGACACATTTCGCAGCATCCGTTTGAAGAACTCGTTTCTTTTTTTCGTGCAGTTTCTCTGCGCCTCCCTTGCGTTTCTTATCCATTACTACTGTGAACACCGCTGCACAAAGTTCCACATGGAGCGTGAAGGTGTTTTTCTGCTTTATGATTGGCCTAGCCCTTTAGACTGTCAGGGATGATAACCAATGGGCTGCAGTAGCCTGTGGTAAGGGCTGGATGATCGGAACAGACTCTTGCGCTGCTGAAATTTTTCTTCATGCATTATGCAAATATAACGAGGCAGATATATAAAATAATAATAATATTAATAATAATAATACATATTATTAATATACATGTCGGGTCTGCCGGCCTGCATGTCATCTAAAGGCAGTTTACAATGTCAAAATCAATCAGATTATACATATTAAGTCAGATTATCCAGATTGGTAAAAGAAATTCCTATATAAGGGAACCAGTTGATTTCATCAAAGTCGTAACAAGCAGCATTGACTCCTGAAGAAGCGTAGAGCCACAGGGAGAGTCGTTTGCATTGTACATGGCTTAGCAGCAATCCCTCATACTGATCAAGCATGAAGTGACAGCAGAAGGAAAAACTCCCCATTAACAGGAAGGAAAAACCTCCAGCCGAACCGGGCTCAGTATGAACGGTAATCTGCCTTGACCGACTGGGGGTTACAAAAGAGAGAGAAGAGACACAACAAGACAGACAAAAAAGCACAGAAGCACACATTGATCCAGTAATGTGTTTTACATTAGATGGTAATAGCAGGTGATCTGTCTTCCCTGAATGATGTCACAGCTAACAGAACGCCAGACCAGGTGTACCTACTATGAAGAAAAAATAGAAAAAACAAAAAGGTAAAAGCTGAAATGACAACAGTCATGCAAAATTGAAGAACAATAGACCCTGATGTCCTCCAGCAGCCTAAGCCTATAGCAGCATAACTATAGAGGTAGCTCGGGGTAACATGAACCACTCTAACTATAATCTTTGTCAAAAAGGAAAGTCCCAAGAGCCAGCTTCTAGTGGAGGAGTTCAAGTATCTTGGGGTCTTGTTCACGAATGAGGGGAAGATGGAGCGGGAGATCGACAGGCGGATTGGTGCGACGTCTGCTGTGAAGCGTGCGCTGTACCGATCCGTTGTGGTGAAGAGAGAGCTGAGCCAAAAGGCCAAGCTCTCGATTTACCAGTCGATCTACGTTCCTACCCTCATCTATGGTCACGAGCTTTGGGTCGTGACCGAAAGAACGAAATCCCGGATACAAGCGGCCAAAATGAGTTTTCTCCATAGTGTGTCTGGGCTCTCCCTTAGAGATAGGGTGAGGAGCTCAGTCATCCGGGGAGGACTCAGAGTAGAGCCGCTGCTCCTCCACATTGAGAGGAGCCAGTTGAGGTGGATCGGGCATCTGGTTAGGATGCCTCCTGGACGCCTCCCTGATGAGGTGTTCTGGGCACGTCCCACCGGGAGGAGGCCCAGAGGAAGACCCAGGACACGCTGGAGAGACTATGCTGGCCTGGGAACGCTTTGGGATTCCCCCGGAGGAAGTGGCCCAAGTGGCTGGGGAGAGGAAGGTCTGGGGCTCCCTCTTGAAGCTGCCCCTGCGACCTGACCCCGGATAAGTGGAAGACGATGGATGGATGGAAAAAGGAAAGTTTTAGGATTAGTCTTAAAAGTAGACAGGGTGTCTGCGTCACGGACCAAAACTGGGAGTTTGTTCCACTGGAGAGGAGCCTGATAACTAAAGGATCTGCCTACCATTCTGGTTTTACAGACTTTAGGAACCACTAGCAGACCTGCTTTCTGAGAGTGAAGTGGTCTGTTAGAAATTACTAAAGTTTGTACACAACATACACATGTGGAATATTGCTAACGTGTTACTTTAGCAATTTTCCAATTGCCAAAGTGTTACTTTTACATTATTACTTTTGGGTGTGTATCCACCAATTTAACTGTCAAACTTTCATAAAAGCTGTCTTAATGCAAGAAACGAAACCCTTAAACACATGAAATAATTAACTTTAAATAACTAAAAAGGTTTTGTTAACTTTTCACATGAAGCTGGATTAACAGCTAGTAAGATACCTTTGATTAAGTTGGTATACTAATGTTTAAACCAGGGGTGTCAAACGTACGGCCTGCGGGCCGGATCTGGCCCGCCGAACGATTTAGTCCGGCCCGGTGGCCAAATGCATTTTTATTATTCAACGGCTGTGTCTCCTCGGTGCATCGACCGATCTGCACCAGATTTTTTGTGAGTCGTGGGGGAGCGCTGCCCAACGCATACGTGTGTATTGCATGGTAGACGGGTGAGGAAAATGCATGACAGCTTCTGCGGTGGCTGGCGGCGGGAGGTGCGCGTACCCTAGCGGTGGCCCTTAGGCCAGAGCGGCGCTTGGCTGCGAGGGCCGATCATCACCGCTTGCGGTTTTAATTATTATTATTTTTATTCTGCCCCCCTAAAGAGGGGCCTTTTTGGGGGCTTTATCATATTCAAAAACTCACCAAACTTGGCAGATGCATGAAGACTGTTTAAAAATTTTATATTTTAAGGTCATCACAAAAATCTAATGGAAAATGCCTCAACGGCGCCACCTAGCAATTTTCAAAGGACACTTTGCTATTCACTTACTTCATCGTAGAGACGTGAAATTTGGTACAGTTGTAGAGCTCACCAAGACGTTCAGAATTTATAATTAATGTCATAGTGCAAATATCACAGGAAGTCGGCCATTTTAGATTGAAGGTCTGATTTTGACCCGATTTTTGACGTTTACATCATTGGTATTTGATCGAACTCCTCCTAGAGATTTTTAGCGAGCGGCTTGAAACTCGGTCAGTCTGATCATAAGGCATGGCCAATTAAAAGTTATCAAAACGGTGAGTTTTTGAGCATGTTGAAGGGGCGTTAGCAGGGGTCAAAGTTCACCTACTCGCCACAAAAAATAAAACTGTTATATCTCCTACACAGAAACACACAGAGGCACCAAACCTTCTGTGATTGATCATCATTGGGTCTTCTTTAATATCCGATGGTCAAATGATGACATCACTTAGGCCACGCCCCCTGACAACAGGAAGTGTCATGTTTTGCTGTAAACGGTCGCTATGTTACCCCTCTGAGCTAATCAACGTGAAACTGTGTCCAGAGACAGAAGACATGTTGGTGTGTTGTGGATTCCAGCCCCAAAAGGATTCGATGGAGCAGGGGGGCGTGGCGGCGTGGTGAAGTCACCTCAAACGCCGCTGCCATACGTTTGGCTCTGAATTCCACATTTCTGGGCCGAGCTGCTTAAAAGTCACTTGGATGCATCCTTATCTAGCCCCCGACAGGAATCCATAACAAACTTTGGTGGGCGTGACCTAATGCCTCAACGGCGCCACCTCGCAATTTTCAAAGGACCCTTTGCTATTCACTTAATTCATCGTAGAGACATGAGATTTGGTACAGTAGTAGAGCTCACCAAGACGCTCAGAATTTACAATTAATGTCATAGTGCAAATATCACAGGAAGTCGGCCATTTTAGATTGAAGGTCTGATTTTGACCCCATTTTTGACGTTTACAGCATTGGTATTTGATCGAACTCCTCCTAGGGATTTCGAGCGAGCGGCTTGAAACTCGGTCAGTCTGATCATAAGGCATGGCCAATTAAAAGTTATCAAAACAGTGAGTTTTTGAGCTTGTTGAAGGGGCGTTAGCAGGGGTCAAAGTTCACCTACTCGCCACAAAAAATAAAACAGTTATATCTCCTACACAGAAACACACAGAGGCACCAAACTATCTGTGATTGATCATCATCAGGTCTTCTATCATATCCAATGGTCAAATGATGACATCACTTAGGCCACGCCCCCTGACAACAGGAAATGTCATGTTTTGCTGTAAACGGTCGCTATGTTACCCCTCTGAGCTAATCAACATGAAAATGTATCCAGAGACAGAAGACATGTTGGTGTTTTGGATTCCAGCCCCAAGTGGATTCGATGGAGCAGGGCGGCGTGGTGGTGTGGTGAAGTCACCTCAAACGCCGCTGCCATACGTTTGGCTCTGAATTCCACATTTTTGGGTCGAGCTGCTTAAAACTCCCTTGGATGCATCCTTTTCCACCCCCGACAGGAATCCATAACAAACTGTGGTTGGCGTGACCTAATTTTTCTATAGCGCCCCCTAGAATATTTTAAATGATCAGCCCCAAGCCATGCTTTAAGATAGAATTACGTAAGTTGGTACACAACATACACATGTGGAATATTGCTAAAGTGTTACTTTTACATTATTACTTTTGGGTGTGTATCCACCAATTTAACTGTCAAACTTTCATAAAAGCTGTCTTAATGCAAGAAACAAAACCCTTAAACACATGAAATAACAATTAACTTTAAATAACTAAAAAGGTTTTGTTAACTTTTCACATGAAGCTGGATTAACAGGTAGTAAGATACCTTTGATTAAATTGGTATACTAATGTTTAAACCAGGGGTGTCAAAACGTATGGCCCGCGGGCCGGATCCGGCCCACCGAACGATTTTGTCCGGCCCAGTGGCCAAATGCAATATCAATATTCAACGGCTGTATATCCTCGCTGCATCGACCGATCTACACCAGATTTGTTGTGAGTCGTGGGGGAGCGCTGCCGAATGCGTTCGTGGGAATCTCCCGGCGGACGGGCGGGGAAAATGCGTGACAGTTTCTGCGGTGGCTGGCGGCCGGCGGTGCGCGAACCCCCGCGGTGGCCAATAGGCCGGAGCGGCGCTTGGCTGCGAGGGCCGATCGACGCCGCTTGCGGCTTTAATTATTATTATTAGGCCCGAGCAGCTAAGCGCTGCGAAGGCCTATTGTATCTGTATTGTAAATTATTCTTATTATTCTGCCCCCCTAAAGAGGGGCCTTTTTGGGGGCTTTATCATACTCAAAAACTCACCAAACTTTGCAGATGCATGGTGACTGTTTAAAAATTTTGTATTTTAAGGTTGTTACAAAAATCAAAAGAAAAATGCCTCAACGGCGCCACCTAGCAATTTTCAAAGGACCCTTTGCTATTCACTTACTTCATCGTAGAGACATGAGATTTGGTACAGTGGTAGAGCTCACCAAGACGCTCAGAATTTACAATTAATGTCATAGTGCAAGTATCACAGGAAGTTGGCCATTTTAGACTGAAAGTCTGATTTTGACCTAAATTTTGACAGTTACAGCATTGGTATAAGATCTAACTCCTCCTAGAGATATCGAGCGATCGGCTTGAAACTCGGGCAGTCTGATCATAAGGCATGGCCAATCAAAAGTTATCAAAACGGTGAGTTTTTGAGCATGCTGGAGGGGCGTTGGCAGGGGTCAAAGTTCACCTATTTGCCACAAAATATAAAAGTGTTATATCTCCTACACAGAAACAGACAGATGCACCAAACTTTCAGTAATTGATCACCATCAGGTCTCCTATAATATCCAATGGTCAAATGATGACATTGCTTAGGCCACGCCCCCTGACAACAGGAAGTGTCATGTTTTGTTGTAAGCGGTCGCTATGTTACCCCTCTGAGCTAATCAACATGAAACTGTGTCCACAGACAGAACACATGTTGATATGTTGTGGATTTCAGGCCCAAGTGGATTCGATGGAGCAGGAGAGCGTGGCGGCGTGGTGAAGTCACCTCAAACGCCGCTGCCATACGTTTGGCTCTGAATTCCACATTTTTGGGCCGAGCTGCTTAAAACTCATTTGGATGCATCCTTATCCATCCCCCAACAGGAATCCATAACAAACTTTAGTGAGCAGGACTTAGTTTCTCTATAGCGCCACCAAGCAATTTTCAAAGGACCCTTTGCTATTCACTTAGTTCATCGTAGAGTAATGAAATTTTGTACAGTTGTAGATCTCAGCAAGACGCTCAGAATTTACAATTAATGTCATAGTGCAAGTATCACAGGAAGTAAGCCATTTTAGATTGAAATCTGAATTTTGACACCATGTTGACATGTAAAGCATTTGTATTTGATCAAACTTGTCCAGCAGGGGGCAGCAAGAGACCACAAATAAACCCCAAAGGAATTTCTCTTGGTAAGTAAGTGATCTTAACTCTTTGGTTTCCTTATGTATTTAAGTTGAACAGATATACAAATCCTGCTTGAAAACTGACAAACTTACTGTTCTTCAATACATTTCAGTTTTTATTTATATAGCGCCAAATCATGAAACATGTCATCAGGGGTGGACTGGGAGAAAAAAATCGGCCCTGGCATTTTGGATTAGTGAGAGTGGACACTTAAAATACTTCCAAAATCTTAATTTATTAACACTGTAAAATGTAAACTCCACCACAGCACAGCAACAATTCTTAGATCAGAGAGAGAGAGAGAAAGAGAGGTGTCACGGTCAATCACACATATTATCACGTTACATCATCATAAGAAGTTATTGTAAGTTGCTCATCAGATCTATTAAGTTTTCCAGATACTGTAGGGTAACATTGGACTAATGTGCACTCACTGTGTAAAAAAGGATGCCAATGACAAAATGAACCAGAGAAATGCCTCACTTGTCATCATGGAAAGAAAGAAAATATATAATAACATAATATAAATTTTGATTTACTCAGTCATTTGTAATAAGTATTTTATTTATCTAATTTCCTAATTTTTGATCATATTTTCTTTAAAATCGCAGACTTTTCGCTATTTTTCATGTAAATCCTTGGTGGCGCTTCATAGCGAAGCCGGTGAGGCCGCAGCGAGCTTGGCCTCCCCTGGGATTGCGCAATCCCATGTTAACTGCGCTGACTTCCATTCTGTGAATGCATCTTCCTGTCTCTAGATCAGAAATTCAATTGTTCAAACAGTTATGAACTGATTTTCCACAATTTAATATACGAATTGTGTTTTGGTCATCAAACTGTGTGCAGATAACATGTTTTCGTGGTGCTGGCCGATCATAAACAGCAAAGAACTGGTTGTAGATGAGGCCGGCAGTTCCTTGGCCACTAGGCAGGGGGCGCTCAAGGGGCACCGCTCGTGATCCCCAAATAGTAGAGTCAAAACAAGTTATTGATGTTTTATTAGCGAGTTTTGCTAAACAAGTAAAGCACTAAAAAGACTCTAAACATCCAGCTGGAACAGGACTGATCAGGGAAGGCTTTCCTCCCTGGCAGTGAGCTCCATTGAGACTGAGAGACTTTTAAAACTGAAGAAGATAAAGGGAACTTTTACCGGAAAATGATGATATTTTTGTTCAGAAAGAGCGCCACAGGGACTTAAATTATAAGTAGAGGTAAGACAGCGATACTTATTCATGTTTTGTTTTTGTGATAAAATGTGCGTAATGTGGGTTATAGTTTTAGAATGTGTTACAAATGCAGAAATCCATCATAACTCATAAACTGTTACCAATCAAATGACAAATTTTTTTTCATCAAAGAACCAATATTTTTCCGTGTATCTTGGTGAATTTATTTGGCTCAATCAGTCTCCTTCAGCTAGGGTGACCACCTGCTAATAAGCCCAAGGGGGGACAAGGGGTATGTTTCTGAGGGACAAAGTGGGACACTGCTTGGCGCGCGGTGCCCCCACCTCACGGGCAGACTCACTGATAGTGGTTTACACATTTCTAGCACATACCACCTTACATGGTATATTAATAATGCCCTATTCCCATAAATATGTGTAATTGCTGATGTATGCTCAGGAATAGGCCAACCAATGTGTATTTCTTTCTAAATAAAGATTCATAATACGTTGAACATTCAATGAACAGATGCACTTCCAATTCCGATTTACTTTAGCTATTTAATTTTATTTATTTTTCATTACAATTTATTCACTTTAAATAAATTATAATTTAAAATTAAAGGATTAACAGGAATTGTAGTTGCTCTACACCACAGGAACTGTAAAAAAGTCTTAACTCACGACTCCAGAGGTTCACAGAACGAGAAGGGGGAGGAAGGATGGTGAACTTGGATGTTGGTAAAGGCAGGCGCAGGAAAAAAAAAACTGTTCAACATTCTGGGGACACTTTTAGGACTTTGGGGTCACCTTTAGGACTCAAACCTTTTCAAGCCAAAACATGAAGTGGGCAGAATGTTTAGATGTCCACTTATAACATCAGTTTAATCCAAAACATTACAAAATTAACTGACCAGCAATCTAATCACAACGAGCCAACAGCCAGGATGTTTCTGAATCAGACCATTCATCAGCCTACCTTCCATAAGGTCGCTGCTGCATGACTGAAGGCTTCCCCTGGAGCCGCAGCACCAGAGCGCTCCGGTCGTCTCGGTGGAGCCGGTTGATGCAGTCAGGATCCAGCAGCGTGAACGTCGGACTAGTTTTGGCTTGAACGGCCAACAGCCTCCATGAATACCAGGTTATCCTTGTTGATATTTATTAACACCGATTCAACTTTTTCACTGCGGAGGTTCGCCTCGGTAAAGTCGCACTGCAGAGCCGCCCGAACCAAGTGACGACACGAAACAGGTTAAAATGTCCTCGTACGTTATATGAGGCACTTCTTCATGTCATCCTCTCAGTCATGAATAGTTTGAAGCTGTGGCCATAGTTACTTCGTCGTTCGAAAATAAGGTGGATAGAGCGACCAACTTTTTTTTGAGAAAGCATTGATTATGCGTGACACGGTCTCAATTTGCGGGACGCATGAATTGGGCTTCAAACGCTGTGCGCGCACGCGCTACGCGGGACAGGTGGTCACCCTACCTTCAGCACTTTGCAACGAGTCTACTCTGTAGAGTGTATATATTTGTAAATCTGACTCTGATGACGTCAGTGCCTCACCAGCTATGAACCCTACCGCACGTCACTGACTACAACCACCACCACCACCATATCTTACATCAGACACCGGAGCAGATGAAGGGCCTGCTGTTGGGAACATGTCAGTCAGTTTGACACATTTCGCAGCGTCCGTTTGAAGAACTCGTTTCTTTTTTTCGTGCAGTTTCTCTGCGCCTCCCTTGCGTTTCTTATCCATTACTACTGTGAACACCGCTGCACAAAGTTCCACATGGAGCGTGAAGGTGTTTTTCTACTTTATGATTGGCCTAGCCCTTTAGACTGTCAGGGATGATAACCAATGGGCTGCAGTAGCCTGTGGTAAGGGCCGGATGATCGGAACAGACTCTTGCGCTGCTGATATTTTTCTTCATGCATTATGCAAATATAACGAGGCAGATATATAAAATAATAATAATAATAATACATATTATTAATATACATGTCGGGTCTGCCGGCCCAAACAGCACGTCGGCCCACCGGGAAAATGCCCGGTACGCCCGATTACCAGTCCATGCCTGCATGTCATCTAAAGGCAGTTTACAATGTCAAAATCAATCAGATTATACATATTAAGTCAGATTATCCAGACTGGTAAAAGAAATTCCTATATAAGTGAACCAGTTAATTGCATCAAAGTCGTAACAAGCAGCATTCACTCCTGAAGAAGCGTAGAGCCACAGGGAGAGTCGTCTGCATTGTACATGGCTTTGCAGCAATCCCTCATACTGATCAAGCATGAAGTGACAGCAGAAGGAAAAACTCCCCATTAACAGGAAGGAAAAACCTCCAGCAGAACCGGGCTCAGTATGAACGGTAATCTGCCTTGACTGACTGGGGGTTACAAAAGAGAGAGAAGAGACACAACATGACAGACAAAAAAGCACAGAAGCACACATTGATCCAGTAATCTGTTTTACATTAGATGGTAATAGCAGGTGATCTGTCTTCCCTGGATAATGTCACAGCTAACAGAACGCCAGACCAGGTGTACCTACTATGAAGAAAAAATAGAAAAAACAAAAAGTTAAAAGCTGAAATGACAAAAGTCATGCAAAAACAAAGAACAGTAGACCCTGATGTCCTCCAGCAGTCTAAGCCTATAGCAGCATAACTATAAAGGTAGCTCAGCGTAACATGAGCCACTCTAACTATAAGCTTTGTCAAAAAGGAAAGTCCCAAGAGCCAGCTTCTAGTGGAGGAGTTCAAGTATCTTGGGGTCTTGTTCACGAATGAGGGGAAGATGGAGCGGGAGATCGACAGGCGGATTGGTGCGACGTCTGCTGTGAAGCGGGCGCTGTACCGGTCCGTTGTGGTGAAGAGAGAGCTGAGCCAAAAGGCCAAGCTCTCGATTTACCAGTCGATCTACGTTCCTACCCTCATCTATGGTCACGAGCTTTGGGTCGTGACCGAAAGAACGAGATCCCGGACACAAGCGGCCAAAATGAGTTTTCTCCATAGTGTGTCTGGGCTCTCCCTTAAAGATAGGGTGAGGAGCTCAGTCATCCGGGGAGGACTCAGAATAAAGCCGCTGCTCCTTCACATTGAGAGGAGCCAGTTGAGGTGGCTCGGGCATCTGGTTAGGATGCCTCCTGGACGCATCCCTGGTGAGGTGTTCTGGGCACGTCCCACCGGGAGGAGGCCCAGGGGAAGACCCAGGACACGCTGGAGAGACTCTGCTGGCCTGGGAACGCTTTGGGATTCCCCCGGAGGAAGTGGCCCAAGTGGCTGGGGAGAGGAAGGTCTGGGCCTCCCTCTTGAAGCTGCTACACCCGCGACCTGACCCTGGATAAGCGGAAGACGATGGATGGATGGAAAAAGGAAAGTTTAAGGATTAGTCTTAAAAGTAGACAGGGTGTCTGCGTCACGGACCAAAACTGGGAGTTGGTTCCACTGGAGAGGAGCATGATAGCTAAAGGATCTGCCTACCATTCTGGTTTTACAGACTTTAGGAACCACCAGCAGACCTGCTTTCTGAGAGTGAAGTGGTCTGTTAGAAATTACTAAAGTTTGTACACAACATACACATGTGGAATATTGCTAACGTGTTACTTTAGCAATATTCCAATTGCTAAAGTGTTACTTTTACATTATTACTTTTGGGTGTGTATCCACCAATTTAACTGTCAAACTTTCATAACAGCTGTCTTAATGCAAGAAACGAAACCCTTAAACACATGAAATAATTAACTTTAAATAACTAAAAAGGTTTTGTTAACTTTTCACATGAAGCTGGATTAACAGCTAGTAAGATACCTTTAATTAAATAGGTATACTAATGTTTAAACCAGGGGTGTCAAACGTACGGCCTGCGGGCCGGATCTGGCCCGCCGAACGATTTAGTCCGGCCCGGTGGCCAAATGCATTTTCATTATTCAACGGCTGTGTGTCCTCGGTGCATCGACCGATCTGCACCAGGTTTTTTGTGAGTCGTGGGGGAGCGCTGCCCAACGCGTACGTGTGTATTGCATGTTAGACGGGTGAGGAAAATGCATGACAGCTTCTGCGGTGGCTGGCGGCGGGAGGTGCGCGTACCCTAGCGGTGGCCCATAGGCCAGAGCGGCGCTTGGCTGCGAGGGCCGATCATCACCGCTTGCGGTTTTAATTAGGCCCGAGCAGCGAAGCGCTGCGAAGGCCTATTGTTTCTGTGTTGTTTCTTATTAGGCCCGAGCAGCTAAGCGCTGCGAAGGCCTATTGTATCTGTAGTGTTAATTATTATTATTATTAGGCCCGAGCAGCTAAGCGCTGCGAAGGCCTATTGTATCTGTAGTGTTAATTAGGCCCGAGCAGCTAAGCGCTGCGAAGGCCTATTGTATCTGTAGTGTTAATTATTATTATTATTAGGCCCGAGCAGCTAAGCGCTGCGAAGGCCTATTGTATCTGTAGTGTTAATTAGGCCCGAGCAGCTAAGCGCTGCGAAGGCCTATTGTATCTGTAGTGTTAATTATTATTATTATTATTATTATTCTGCCCCCCTAAAGAGGGGCCTTTTTGGGGGCTTTCTCATTTTCAAAAACTCACCAAACTTGGCAGATGCATGGTGACTGTTTAAAAATTTTGTATTTTAAGGTCGTCACAAAAATCTAAAGAAAAATGCCTCAACGGCGCCACCTAGAAATTTTCAAAGGACCCTTTGCTATTCACTTACTTCGTCGTAGAGACATGAAATTTGGTACAGTTGTAGAGCTCAACAAGACGCTCAGAATTTACAATTAATGTCATAGTGCAAATATCACAGGAAGTTGGCCATTTTAGACTTAAAGTCTGATTTTGACCCAATTTTTGACGTTTATAGCATTGGTATTTGATGGATCTCCTCCTAGAGATTTTGAGCGATCGGCTTGAAACTCGGGCAGTCTGATCATAAGGCATGGCCAATCAAAAGTTATCAAAACGGTGAGTTTTTGAGCATGCTGAAGGGGCGTTGGCAGGGGTCAAAGTTCACCTATTCGCCACAAAAAATAAAAGTGTTATATTTCCTACACAGAAACACACAGAGGCACCAAACTTTCTGTGATTAATCATCATCAGGTCTCCTATAATATCCAATGGTCAAATGATGACATCACTTAGGCCACACCCCCTGACAACAGGAAGTGTCATGTTTTGCTGTAAACGGTCGCTATGTTACCCCTCTGAGCTAATCAACATGAAACTGTGTCCAGAGACAGAAAACATGTTGTTGTGTTGTGGATTCCAGCCCCAAGTCGATTCGATGGAGCAGGAGAGCGTGGCGGCGTGGTGAAGTCACCTCAAACGCCGCTGCCATACGTTTGGCTCTGAATTCCACATTTTTGGGCCGAGCTGCATAAAACTCACTTGGATGCATCCTTATCCACCCCCCAACAGGAATCCATAACAAATTTTGGTGGGCGTGACCTAATGCCTCAACGGCGCCACTTAGCAATTTTCAAAGGACCCTTTGCTATTCACTTACTTCATCGTAGAGACATGAGATTTGGTACAGTGGTAGAGCTCACCAAGACGCTCAGAATTTACAATTAATGTCATAGTGTAAATATCACAGGAAGTCGGCCATTTTAGATTGAATGTCTGATTTTGACCCCATTTCTGACGTTTATAGCATTGGTATTTGATGGATCTCCTCCTAGAGATTTTTAGCGAGCGGCTTGAAACTCGGGCAGTCTGATCATAAGGCATGGCCAATTAAAAGTTATCAAAACGGTGAGTTTTTGAGCTTGTTGAAGGGGCATTAGCAAGGGTTAAAGTTCACCTACTCGCCACAAAAAATAAAACTGTTATATCTCCTACACAGAAACACACAGAGGCATCAAACTTTCAGTGATTGATCACCATCAGGTCTCCTATAATATCCAATGGTCAAATGATGACATTGCTTAGGCCACGCCCCCTGACAACAGGAAGTGTCATGTTTTGTTGTAAGCGGTCGCTATGTTACCCCTCTGAGCTAATCAACATGAAACTGTGTCCACAGACAGAACACATGTTGGTATGTTGTGGATTTCAGGCTCAACTGGATTGGATGGAGCAGGGGGGCGTGGCGGCGTGGCATATTCACCTCAAACGCTGCTGTCATACGTTTGGCTCTGAATTCCACAGTTTTGGGCCGAGCTGCTTAAAACTCATTTGGATGCATCCTTATCCACCCCCCAACAGGAATCCTTAACAAACTTTAGTGAGCAGGACTTAGTTTCTCTATAGCGCCACCAAGCAAATTTCAAAGGACCCTTTGGTATTCACTTACTTCATCGTAGAGTAATGAAATTTTGTACAGTTGTAGATCTCAGCAAGACGCTCAGAATTTACAATTAATGTCATACTGCAAGTATCACAGGAAGTAAGCCATTTTAGATTGAAATCTGAATTTTGATACCAAGTTGACATGTAAAGCATATGTATTTGATCATACTTGTCCAGCAGGGGGCAGCAAGAGACCACAAATAAACCCCAAAGGAATTTCTCTTGGTAAGTAAGTAATCTTAACTCTTTGGTTTCCTTGTATATTTAAGTTGAACAGATATACAAATCCTGCTTGAAAACTGACAAACTCTTGTTCAATACATTTCAGTTTTTATTTATATAGCGCCAAATCATGAAACATGTCATCAGGGGTGGATTGGGACAAAAAATTGGCCCTGGCATTTTGGATTAGACTGGCCCACCACATTTTTTTTGTGTACTGAATGTGTATACCAACTGTGCAATACCAACTGTGCAATACCTTGAAGTCAGGATAATGGAAATTAGTGAGAGTGGACACTTAAAATACTTCCAAAATCTTAATTTATTAACACTGTAAAATGTAAACTCCACCACAGCACAGCAACTATTCTTAGATCAGAGAGAGAGAGAGAGAAAGAGAGGTGTCACGGTCAATCACACATATTATCACGTTACATCATTATAAGAAGTTATTGTAAGTTGCTCATCAGATCTATTCAGTCTTCCAGATACTGTAGGGTAACATTGGACTAATGTGCACTCACTGTGTAAAAGAGGATGCCAATGACAAAATGAACCAGAGAAATGCCTCACTTGTCATCATGGAAAGAAAGAAAATATATAATAACATAATATAAATTTTGATTTACTCAGTCATTTGTAATAAGTATTTTATTTATCTAATTTCCTAATTTTTGATCATATTTTCTTTAAAATCGCAGACTTTTCGCTATTTTTCATGTAAATCCTTGGTGGCGCTTCATAGCGAAGCCGGTGAGGCCGCAGCGAGCTTGGCCTACCCTAGGATTGCGCAATCCCATGGTAACTGCGCTGACTTCCATTCTGTGAATGCATCTTCCTGTCTCTAGATCATAAATTCAATTGTTCAAACAGTTATGAACTGATTTTCCACAATTTAATATATGTGGATTACGAATTGTGTTTTGGTCATCAAACTGTGTGCAGATAACATGTTTTCGTGGTGCTGGCCGATCATAAACAGCAAAGAACTGGTTGTAGGTGAGGCCAGCAGTTCCTTGGCCACTAGGCAGGGGGCGCTCAAGGGGCACCGCTCGTGATCCCCAAATAGTAGAGTCAAAACAAGTTATTGATGTTTTATTAGCGAGTTTTGCTAAACAAGTAAAGCACTAAAAAGACTCTAAACATACAGCTGGAACAGGACTGATCAGGGAAGGCTTTCCTCCCTGGCAGTGAGCTCCACTGAGACTGAGAGACTTTTAAAACTGAAGAAGATAAAGAGAACTTTTACCGGAAAATGATGATATTTTTGTTCAGAAAGAGCGCCACAGGGACTTAAATTATAAGTAGAGGTAAGACAGCGATACTTATTCATGTTTTGTTTTTGTGATAAAATGTGCGTAATGTGGGTTATAGTTTTAGAATGTGTTACAAATGCAGAAATCCATCATAACTCATAAACTGTTACCAATCAAATGACAATTTTTTTCATCAAAGAATCAATATTTTTCCATGTATCTTGGTGAATTTATTTGGCTCAATCAGTCTCCTTCAGCACTTTGCAACGAGTCTACTCTGTAGAGTGTATATATTTGTAAATCTGACTCTGATGACGTCAGTGCCTCACCAGCTATGAACTCTACCGCACGTCACTGACTACAACCACCACAACCACCATATTTTACACCAGACACCGGAGCAGATGAAGGGCCTGCTGTTGGGAACATGTCAGTCAGTTTGACACATTTCGCAGCATCCATTTGAAGAACTCGTTTCTTTTTTTCGTGCAGTTTCTCTGCGCCTCCCTTGCGTTTCTTATCCATTACTACTGTGAACACCGCTGCACAAAGTTCCACATGGAGCATGAAGGTGTTTTTCTACTTTATGATTGGCCTAGCCCTTTAGACTGTCAGGGATGATAACCAATGTGCTGCAGTAGCCTGTGGTAAGGGCTGGATGATCGGAACAGACTCTTGCGCTGCTGATATTTTTCTTCATGCATTATGCAAATATAACGAGGCAGATATATAAAATAATAATAATATTAATAATAATAATACATATTATTAATATACATGTCGGGTCTGCCGGCCTGCATGTCATCTAAAGGCAGTTTACAATGTCAAAATCAATCAGATTATACATATTAAGTCAGATTATCCAGATTGGTAAAAGAAATTCCTATATAAGGGAACCAGTTGATTTCATCAAAGTCGTAACAAGCAGCATTGACTCCTGAAGAAGCGTAGAGCCACAGGGAGAGTCGTTTGCATTGTACATGGCTTTGCAGCAATCCCTCATACTGAGCAAGCATGAAGTGACAGCAGAAGGAAAAACTCCCCATTAACAGGAAGGAAAAACCTCCAGCCGAACCGGGCTCAGTATGAACGGTAATCTGCCTTGACCGACTGGGGGTTACAAAAGAGAGAGAAGAGACACAACAAGACAGACAAAAAAGCACAGAAGCACACATTGATCCAGTAATGTGTTTTACATTAGATGGTAATAGCAGGTGATCTGTCTTCCCTGAATGATGTCACAGCTAACAGAACGCCAGACCAGGTGTACCTACTATGAAGAAAAAATAGAAAAAACAAAAAGTTAAAAGCTGAAATGACAACAGTCATGCAAAATTGAAGAACAATAGACCCTGATGTCCTCCAGCAGCCTAAGCCTATAGCAGCATAACTATAGAGGTAGCTCAGCGTAACATGAACCACTCTAACTATAATCTTTGTCAAAAAGGAAAGTCCCAAGAGCCAGCTTCTAGTGGAGGAGTTCAA
The DNA here is from genome assembly GCA_037039145.1 of Fundulus diaphanus. NCBI lineage: Eukaryota > Metazoa > Chordata > Actinopteri > Cyprinodontiformes > Fundulidae > Fundulus > Fundulus diaphanus. The sequence continues at coordinate 22,992,569 of CM073144.1, forward strand.
GTATCTTGGGGTCTTGTTCACGAATGAGGGGAAGATGGAGCGGGAGATCGACAGGCGGATTGGTGCGACGTCTGCTGTGAAGCGGGCGCTGTACCGATCCGTTGTGGTGAAGAGAGAGCTGAGCCAAAAGGCCAAGCTCTCGATTTACCAGTCGATCTACGTTCCTACCTTCATCTATGGCCATGAGCTTTGGGTCGTGACCGAAAGAACGAAATCCCGGATACAAGCGGCTGAAATGAGTTTTCTCCATAATGTGTCTGGGCTCTCCCTTAGAGATAGGGTGAGGAGCTCAGTCATCCGGGGAGGACTCAGAGTAGAGCCGCTGCTCCTCCACATTGAGAGGAGCCAGTTGAGGTGGATCGGGCATCTGGTTAGGATGCCTCCTGGACGCCTCCCTGATGAGGTGTTCTGGGCACGTCCCACCGGGAGGAGGCCCAGAGGAAGACCCAGGACACGCTGGAGAGACTATGCTGGCCTGGGAACGCTTTGGGATTCCCCCAGAGGAAGTGGCCCAAGTGGCTGGGGAGAGGAAGGTCTGGGCCTCCCTCTTGAAGCTGCCCCTGCGACCCGACCCCGGATAAGTGGAAGACGATGGATGGATGGAAAAAGGAAAGTTTTAGGATTAGTCTTAAAAGTAGACAGGGTGTCTGCGTCACGGACCAAAACTGGGAGTTTGTTCCACTGGAGAGGAGCATGATAGCTAAAGGATCTGCCTACCATTCTGGTTTTACAGACTTTAGGAACCACTAGCAGACCTGCTTTCTGAGAGTGAAGTGGTCTGTTAGAAATTACTAAAGTTTGTACACAACATACACATGTGGAATATTGCTAACGTGTTACTTTAGCAATTTTCCAATTGCCAAAGTGTTACTTTTACATTATTACTTTTGGGTGTGTATCCACCAATTTAACTGTCAAACTTTCATAACAGCTGTCTTAATGCAAGAAACGAAACCCTTAAACACATGAAATAATTAACTTTAAATAACTAAAAAGGTTTTGTTAACTTTTCACATGAAGCTGGATTAACAGCTAGTAAGATACCTTTGATTAAGTTGGTATACTAATGTTTAAACCAGGGGTGTCAAACGTACGGCCTGCGGGCCGGATCTGGCCCGCCGAACGATTTAGTCCGGCCCGGTGGCCAAATGCATTTTTATTATTCAACGGCTGTGTCTCCTTGGTGCATCGACCGATCTGCACCAGATTTTTTGTGAGTCGTGGGGGAGCGCTGCCCAACGCATACGTGTGTATTGCATGGTAGACGGGTGAGGAAAATGCATGACAGCTTCTGCGGTGGCTGGCGGCGGGAGGTGCGCGTACCCTAGCGGTGGCCCTTAGGCCAGAGCGGCGCTTGGCTGCGAGGGCCGATCATCACCGCTTGCGGTTTTAATTATTCTTATTATTCTGCCCCCCTAAAGAGGGGCCTTTTTGGGGGCTTTCTCATTTTCAAAAACTCACCAAACTTGGCAGATGCATGGTGACTGTTTAAAAATTTTGTATTTTAAGGTCGTCACAAAAATCTAAAGAAAAATGCCTCAACGGCGCCACCTAGAAATTTTCAAAGGACCCTTTGCTATTCACTTACTTCGTCGTAGAGACATGAAATTTGGTACAGTTGTAGAGCTCAACAAGACGCTCAGAATTTACAATTAATGTCATAGTGCAAATATCACAGGAAGTTGGCCATTTTAGACTGAAAGTCTGATTTTGACCCAATTTTTGACATTTATAGCATTGGTATTTGATGGATCTCCTCCTAGAGATTTTGAGCGATCGGCTTGAAACTCGGGCAGTCTGATCATAAGGCATGGCCAATCAAAAGTTATCAAAACGGTGAGTTTTTGAGCATGCTGAAGGGGCGTTGGCAGGGGTCAAAGTTCACCTATTCGCCACAAAAAATAAAAGTATTATATCTCCTACACAGAAACACACAGAGGCACCAAACTTTCTGTGATTAATCATCATCAGGTCTCCTATAATATCCAATGGTCAAATGATGACATCACTCAGGCCACACCCCCTGACAACAGGAAGTGTCATGTTTTGCTGTAAACGGTCGCTATGTTACCCCTCTGAGCTAATCAACATGAAACTGTGTCCAGAGACAGAAAACATGTTGTTGTGTTGTGGATTCCAGCCCCAAGTCGATTCGATGGAGCAGGAGAGCGTGGCGGCTTGGTGAAGTCACCTCAAACGCCGCTGCCATACGTTTGGCTCTGAATTCCACATTTTTGGGCCGAGCTGCATAAAACTCACTTGGATGCATCCTTATCCACCCCCCAACAGGAATCCATAACAAATTTTGGTGGGCGTGACCTAATGCCTCAACGGCGCCACTTAGCAATTTTCAAAGGACCCTTTGCTATTCACTTACTTCATCGTAGAGACATGAGATTTGGTACAGTGGTAGAGCTCACCAAGACGCTCAGAATTTACAATTAATGTCATAGTGTAAATATCACAGGAAGATGGCCATTTTAGATTGAATGTCTGATTTTGACCCAATTTTTGACGTTTATAGCATTGGTATTTGATGGATCTCCTCCTAGAGATTTTTAGCCAGCGGCTTGAAACTCGGGCAGTCTGATCATAAGGCATGGCCAATTAAAAGTTATCAAAACGGTGAGTTTTTGAGCTTGTTGAAGGGGCATTAGCAAGGGTCAAAGTTCACCTACTCGCCACAAAAAATAAAACTGTTATATCTCCTACACAGAAACACACAGAGGCATCAAACTTTCAGTGATTGATCACCATCAGGTCTCCTATAATATCCAATGGTCAAATGATGACATTGCTTAGGCCACGCCCCCTGACAACAGGAAGTGTCATGTTTTGTTGTAAGCGGTCGCTATGTTACCCCTCTGAGCTAATCAACATGAAACTGTGTCCACAGACAGAACACATGTTGGTATGTTGTGGATTTCAGGCTCAACTGGATTGGATGGAGCAGGGGGGCGTGGTGGCATGGCATATTCACCTCAAACGCTGCTGTCATACGTTTGGCTCTGAATTCCACAGTTTTGGGCCGAGCTGCTTAAAACTCATTTGGATGCATCCTTATCCACCCCCCAACAGGAATCCTTAACAAACTTTAGTGAGCAGGACTTAGTTTCTCTATAGCGCCACCAAGCAAATTTCAAAGGACCCTTTGGTATTCACTTACTTCATCGTAGAGTAATGAAATTTTGTACAGTTGTAGATCTCAGCAAGACGCTCAGAATTTACAATTAATGTCATACTGCAAGTATCACAGGAAGTAAGCCATTTTAGATTGAAATCTGAATTTTGATACCAAGTTGACATGTAAAGCATATGTATTTGATCATACTTGTCCAGCAGGGGGCAGCAAGAGACCACAAATAAACCCCAAAGGAATTTCTCTTGGTAAGTAAGTGATCTTAACTCTTTGGTTTCCTTATATATTTAAGTTGAACAGATATACAAATCCTGCTTGAAAACTGACAAACTTACTCTTGTTCAATACATTTCAGTTTTTATTTATATAACGCCAAATCATAAAACATGTCATCAGGGGTGGACTGGGACAAAAAAATCGGCCCTGGCATTTTGGATTAGACTGGCCCACCACATTTTTTTTGTGTACTGAATGTGTATACCAACTTTGCAATACCAACTGTGCAATACCTTGAGGCCAGGTTAATGGAAATTAGTGAGAGTGGACACTTAAAATACTTCCAAAATCTTAATTTATTACAGTTTTTTACAGTCGCTAGGACACATTTCTCAATACTTAGGTCACTTTTTCAAAACTCTTCACACAGTGAGGACAACAGAAGTATATGTGGGCTAAACTGTGGATCATTTATCATTGCTTTGGCACAAAATGCATTCAATGACTACATCTTTCAAATTACATTAATTCTTTTCTCACTTCGACACAACAACCGCCAAAACTCTGTGTACCTACAGGACAATTTGCACATGCTTACATACTGTTTTCAAAACTGTTAAACTTATGTTCAAAACAATAACATAATACAAAACTGAATAAGACAGCAATTTCCTACATTTCTACAGGAATATTTTAATGAAATATATTTTACATCTTAAAATTAAATGCTATAAAAATAAGTGGACAATTGGACCAACCACAGCTGATTCTCATTGTAGATGAACATCTACACAGGTGTTACTCTTTCAATTTCATTACAAAAAGAGACAACTGCTGAATAGTTTTGTATTGTGATGTAAACATGGACCCAGCCAGAAACAGAGAAGTGGCTGAAAGAGGAAGAAGAGGGGCTGGGAGGGGGCGAGGAATACGTATGCGTGGTGGAAGAAGAATAAGAGGAAGACCAAGAGCTGTAGTTTCAGATGAGATCAGAGCTACTGTAATTGATCATGTAGTAAATCATGGTCTCTCAATGAGAGAGGCTGGTCAGAGAGTGCAGCCAAATCTGCAACGCTCAACAGTGGCATCTATTGTTAGAGTTTTCCAGCAAACCAACAGGTAACTTGTATTCTGCAAGGGCATTTGACTGAGTTGCACATTACAGAAGTAAATAGACTTGTGTGTAATTGCTTCTGCATTTCTGCTTAGGACTCAACGGTTACCTCACACAGGTGGGAGAGGAAGGATGCTCACTGATGTGCAGGAAACTGCCATTGTTGATATGGTCATCAGAAACAATGGCATAAAACTCACTGAGATTCGAGACACAGTTTTGGCAGACAACATTACTTTTGCAAATATTCACAGTGTAAGCATCACAACTATTTCTAGAGTCCTGAAAAAACATCAGGTAAGGATGAAACAGTTGTACACTGTGCATTTTGAGAGGAACTCTGAACATGTCAAGCAACTCAGGAACCAATATGTCCAGGTAAGATCACAATAAAATACAGAACTGTTTTTGAACAAAACACACACAAATAATTTTTTTTTAGGTAATGTTTACTACTGTAACAGCTTATGTTGCCTTGTGGATTTATTATAGAGAGTCATGGAGATTGAAGGCAGGCAAACGCCCCACATTTTCATCTTTGTGGATGAGGCAGGTTTCAACCTGGCCAAAACACGGCGACGAGGAAGGAATGTGATTGCGAAGAGAGCCACAGTGGATGTCCCGGGCCAGAGGGGTGCCAGCATCACAATGTGCGCAGCAATATCCACTGATGGACTGCTGTTACACAAACCACTAATTGGGCCATACAACACTGAATGTCTCCTTGCGTTCCTGCATGATCTCTATGGAAGGGTTGTGCTAGGTGAGGAAAGGGATGCAGAGAGAAGAAATCCACCAACATTTATAATTGTATGGGACAATGTGGCATTTCACCACTCTCGTGCAGTCACCGAGTGGTTTGCAGCCCATCCCAGAATGGTGTCACTTTTCCTCCCACCTTACTCTCCATTCCTCAACCCCATAGAGGAATTCTTTTCCTCATGGAGGTGGAAGGTTTATGACCACCATCCACATAATCAAATGTCCCTCCTGGACGCAATGAATGCTGGATACCTGGACATATCAGCAGAAGATTGTCAGGGATGGATCAGGCATGCCAGAAGATTCTTTCCTAGGTGTATTGCCCTAGATGACATAAGATGTGATGTGGATGAGAACCTGTGGCCAAATGGAGAAGACCGAGTAGATTAGCATTACTATTGTATCTGTATCAGTGGATGATGTGAATACAAATTCTTGTATTTTGGAATTACTCCTAAAAACAAATAAAAGACATAAAATATATTGAAGCATTCTGCATCATGTCTGATTCATTCCAGTAACCTCTATTGCAGTGAATTATTAACCGAGATTGTATAATGCTACATGTTGTTAGTGTTTTTTAGGTCATTGTTTTGTGGGTGACAGTGTGTTTGTTGGCTGTCAACCTTTGCTAGTGTTATGGAAGAATGTGTTGATTTGAGATATGTATGAAGTGATTTGGTAGTTTTAGTGCATTTTGAATGTGAAATGAACTGCTGTGCCAAGCTGAAAGTTGGTTTGGAGAACTGTGTGAAGAATTTTGAAAAAGTGACTTAAGTATTGAAAAATGGGTCCTAGCGACTGTAAAAAACTGTAACACTGTAAAATGTAAACTCCACCACAGCACAGCAACTATTCTTAGATCAGAGAGAGAGAGAGAAAGAGAGGTGTCACGGTCAATCACACATATTATCACGTTACATCATTATAAGAACTTATTGTAAGTTGCTCATCAGATCTATTCAGTCTTCCAGATACTGTAGGGTAACATTGGACTAATGTGCACTCACTGTGTAAAAAAGGATGCCAATGACAAAATGAACCAGAGAAATGCCTCACTTGTCATCATGGAAAGAAAGCAAATATATAATAACATAATATAAATTTTGATTTACTCAGTCATTTGTAATAAGTATTTTATTTATCTAATTTCCTAATTTTTGATCATATTTTCTTTAAAATCGCAGACTTTTCGCTATTTTTCATGTAAATCCTTGGTGGCGCTTCATAGCGAAGCCGGTGAGGCCGCAGCGAGCTTGGCCTCCCCTGGGATTGCGCAATCCCATGTTAACTGTGCTGACTTCCATTCTGTGAATGCATCTTCCTGTCTCTAGATCATGAATTCAATTGTTCAAACAGTTATGAACTGATTTTCCACAATTTAATATATGTGGATTACGAATTGTGTTTTGGTCATCAAACTGTGTGCAGATAACATGTTTTCGTGGTGCTGGCCGATCATAAACAGCAAAGAACTGGTTGTAGGTGAGGCCGGCAGTTCCTTGGCCGCTAGGCAGGGGGCGCTCAAGGGGCACCGCTCGTGATCCCCAAATAGTAGAGTCAAAACAAGTTATTGATGTTTTATTAGCGAGTTTTGCTAAACAAGTAAAGCACTAAAAAGACTCTAAACATACAGCTGGAACAGGACTGATCAGGGAATGCTTTCCTCCCTGGCAGTGAGCTCCACTGAGACTAAGAGAGTTTTAAATCTGAAGAAGATAAAGAGAACTTTTACCGGAAAATGATATTTTTGTTCAGAAAGAGCGCCGCAGGGACTTAAATTATAAGTAGAGGTAAGACAGCGATACTTATTCATGTTTTGTTTTTGTGATAAAATGTGCGTAATGTGGGTTATAGTTTTAGAATGTGTTACAAATGCAGAAATCCATCATAACTCATAAACTGTTACCAATCAAATGACAATTTTTTTTCATCAAAGAACCAATATTTTTCCATGTATCTTGGTGAATTTATTTGGCTCAATCAGTCTCCTTCAGCACTTTGCAACGAGTCTACTCTGTAGAGTGTATATATTTGTAAATCTGACTCTGATGACGTCAGTGCCTCACCAGCTATGAACCCTACCGCACGTAACTGGCTACAACCACCACCACCATATTTTACATCAGACACCGGAGCAGATGAAGGCCTGTTGTAGGGAACATGTCAGTGAGTTTGACACATTTCGCAGCATCCGTTTGAAGAACTCGTTTCTTTTTTTCGTGCAGTTTCTCTGCGCCTCCCATTACTACTGTGAACACTGCTGCACAAAGTTCCACATGGAGCGTGAAGGTGTTTTTCTACTTTATGATTGGCCTAGCCCTTTAGACTGTCAGGGATGATAACGAGGCAGATATATAAAATAATTAATAATAATAATAATAATAATACATATTTATATACATGTCGGGTCTGCCGGCCCAAACAGCACGTCGGCCCACCGGGAAAATGCCCGGTACGCCCGATTACCAGTCCATGCCTGCATGTCATCTAAAGGCAGTTTACAATGTCAAAATCAATCAGATTATACATATTAAGTCAGATTATCCAGATTGGTAAAAGAAATTCCTATATAAGGGAACCAGTTGATTTCATCAAAGTCGTAACAAGCAGCATTCACTCCTGAAGAAGCGTAGAGCCACAGGGAGAGTCGTTTGCATTGTACATGGCTTTGCAGAAATCCCTCATACTGATCAAGCATGAAGTGACAGCAGAAGGAAAAACTCCCCATTAACAGGAAGGAAAAACCTCCAGCAGAACCGGGCTCAGTATGAACGGTAATCTGCCTTGACCGACTGGGGGTTACAAAAGAGAGAGAAGAGACACAACAAGACAGACAAAAAAGCACAGAAGCACACATTGATCCAGTAATCTGTTTTACATTAGATGGTAATAGCAGGTGATCTGTCTTCCCTGAATGATGTCACAGCTAACAGAACGCCAGACCAGGTGTACCTACTATGAAGAAAAAATAGAAAAAACAAAAAGTTAAAAGCTGAAATGACAACAGTCATGCAAAATTGAAGAACAATAGACCCTGATGTCCTCCAGCAGCCTAAGCCTATAGCAGCATAACTATAGAGGTAGCTCGGGGTAACATGAACCACTCTAACTATAAGCTTTGTCAAAAAGGAAAGTCCCAAGAGCCAGCTTCTAGTGGAGGAGTTCAAGTATCTTGGGGTCTTGTTCACGAATGAGGGGAAGATGGAGCGGGAGATCGACAGGTGGATTGGTGCTACGTCTGCTGTGAAGCGGGCGCTGTACCGGTCCGTTGTGGTGAAGAGAGAGCTGAGCCAAAAGGCGAAGCTCTCGATTTACCGGTCGATCTACGTTCCTACCCTCATCTATGGTCACGAGCTTTGGGTCGTGACCGAAAGAACGAGATCCCGGATACAAGCGGCCAAAATGAGTTTTCTCCATAGTGTGTCTGGGCTCTCCCTTAGAGATAGGGTGAGGAGTTCAGTCATCCGGGGAGGACTCAGAGTAGAGCCGCTGCTCCTCCACATTGAGAGGAGCCAGTTGAGGTGGCTCGGGCATCTGGTTAGGATGCCTCCTGGACGCATCCCTGGCGAGGTGTTCTGGGCACGTCCCACCGGGAGGAGGCCCAGGGGAAGACCCAGGACACGCTGGAGAGACTATGCTGGCCTGGGAACGCTTAGGGATTCCCCCGGAGGAAGTGGCCCAAGTGGCTGGGGAGAGGAAGGTCTGGGCCTCCCTCTTGAAGCTGCTACACCCGCGACCTGACCCCGGATAAGAGGAAGACGATGGATGGATGGAAAAAGGAAAGTTTTAGGATTAGTCTTAAAAGTAGACAGGGTGTCTGCGTCACGGACCAAAACTTGGAGTTGGTTCCACTGGAGAGGAGCATGATAGCTAAAGGATCTGCCTACCATTCTGGTTTTACAGACTTTAGGAACCACCAGCAGACCTGCTTTCTGAGAGTGAAGTGGTCTGTTAGAAATTACTAAAGTTTGTACACAACATACACATGTGGAATATTGCTAACGTGTTACTTTAGCAATATTCCAATTGCTAAAGTGTTACTTTTACATTATTACTTTTGGGTGTGTATCCACCAATTTAACTGTCAAACTTTCATAAAAGCTGTCTTAATGCAAGAAACGAAACCCTTAAACACATGAAATAATTAACTTTAAATAACTAAAAAGGTTTTGTTAACTTTTCACATGAAGCTGGATTAACAGCTAGTAAGATACCTTTGATTAAGTTGGTATACTAATGTTTAAACCAGGGGTGTCAAACGTACGGCCTGCGGGCCGGATCTGGCCCGCCGAACGATTTAGTCCGGCCCGGTGGCCAAATGCATTTTCATTATTCAACGGCTGTGTCTCCTCGGTGCATCGACCGATCTGCACCAGATTTTTTGTGAGTCGTGGGGGAGCGCTGCCCAACGCATACGTGTGTATTGCATGGTGGACGGGTGAGGAAAATGCATGACAGCTTCTGCGGTGGCTGGCGGCGGGAGGTGCGCGTACCCTAGCGGTGGCCCATAGGCCAGAGCGGCGCTTGGCTGCGAGGGCCGATCATCACCGCTTGCGGTTTTAATTATTATTAGGCCCGAGCAGCTAAGCGCTGCGAAGGCCTATTGTATCTGTAGTGTTAATTATTATTATTATTAGGCCCGAGCAGCGAAGCGCTGCGAAGGCCTATTGTTTCTGTGTTGTTTCTTATTATTATTATTATTATTATTATTATTATTATTATTATTTTTATTCTGCCCCCCTAAAGAGGGGCCTTTTTGGGGGCTTTATCATATTCAAAAACTCACCAAACTTGGCAGATGCATGAAGACTGTTTAAAAATTTTATATTTTAAGGTCATCACAAAAATCTAACGGAAAATGCCTCAACGGCGCCACCTAGCAATTTTCAAAGGACCCTTTGCTATTCACTTACTTCATCGTAGAGACGTGAAATTTGGTACAGTTGTAGAGCTCACCAAGACGTTCAGAATTTATAATTAATGTCATAGTGCAAATATCACAGGAAGTCGGCCATTTTAGATTGAAGGTCTGATTTTGACCCCATTTTTGACGTTTACAGCATTGGTATTTGATCGAACTCCTCCTAGGGATTTTGAGCGAGCGACTTGAAACTCGGTCAGTCTGATCATAAGGCATGGCCAATTAAAAGTTATCAAAACGGTGAGTTTTTGAGCATGTTGAAGGGGCGTTAGCAGGGGTCAAAGTTCACCTACTCGCCACAAAAAATAAAACTGTTATATCTCCTACACAGAAACACACAGAGGCACCAAACCTTCTGTGATTGATCATCATTGGGTCTTCTTTAATATCCAATGGTCAAATGATGACATCACTTAGGCCACGCCCCCTGACAACAGGAAGTGTCATGTTTTGCTGTAAACGGTCGCTATGTTACCCCTCTGAGCTAATCAACATGAAACTGTGTCCAGAGACAGAAGACATGTTGGTGTGTTGTGGATTCCAGCCCCAAGTGGATTCGATGGAGCAGGGGGGCGTGGCGGCGTGGTGAAGTCACCTCAAACGCCGCTGCCATACGTTTGGCTCTGAATTCCACATTTCTGGGCCGAGCTGCTTAAAACTCACTTGGATGCATCCTTATCTAGCCCCCGACAGGAATCCATAACAAACTTTGGTGGGCGTGACCTAATGCCTCAACGGCGCCACCTCGCAATTTTCAAAGGACCCTTTGCTATTCACTTACTTCATCCTAGAGACATGAGATTTGGTACAGTAGTAGAGTTCACCAAGACGCTCAGAATTTACAATTAATGTCATAGTGCAAATATCACAGGAAGTCGGCCATTTTAGATTGAAGGTCTGATTTTGACCCCATTTTTGACGTTTACAGCATTGGTATTTGATTGAACTCCTCCTAGGGATTTTGAGCGACCGACTTGAAACTCGGTCAGTCTGATCATAAGGCATGGCCAATTAAAAGTTATCAAAACAGTGAGTTTTTGAGCTTGTTGAAGGGGCGTTAGCAGGGGTCAAAGTTCACCTACTCGCCACAAAAAATAAAACAGTTATATCTCCTACACAGAAACACACAGAGGCACCACACTATCTGTGATTGATCATCATCAGGTCTTCTATCATATCCAATGGTCAAATGATGACATCACTTAGGCCACGCCCCCTGACAACAGGAAATGTCATGTTTTGCTGTAAACGGTCGCTATGTTACCCCTCTGAGCTAATCAACATGAAAATGTATCCAGAGACAGAAGACATGTTGGTGTTTTGGATTCCAGCCCCAAGTGGATTCGATGGAGCAGGGCGGCGTGGTGGCGTGGTGAAGTCACCTCAAACGCCGCTGCCATACGTTTGGCTCTGAATTCCACATTTTTGGGTCGAGCTGCTTAAAACTCTCTTGGATGCATCCTTTTCCACCCCCGACAGGAATCCATAACAAACTTTGGTTGGCGTGACCTAATTTTTCTATAGCGCCCCCTAGAATATTTTAAATGATCAACCCCAAGCCATGCTTTAAGATAGAATTACGAAAGTTGGTACACAACATACACATGTTGTCATGATTTTAGGTTCTGTCTTAGTTTTGATTCATGGAATAGTTTGAGTTTTGTTGTGGTTTGATTTTGTTCTTTGTGTTATACTATCTGTTAGGGTTCTGTAAGCTTTTAGCTCAGTTCTGTTCACCTGCCAGCTCACTCCCCTGTCAGCAGTCACCAACCTATCAGTTCAGTTCACTGTCAGTCACTTCCCTGCCTCTGATTAGTTCCAGCTGTTTCCCGGTAATTAGTTTTCACTCCATTTCACCTGTGCACTTCACTATATAGTTCTGCCTCAGTCTTTAGTTCTCCGCCAGATCATTAACGAGCCACGGTGAGTTTTGTTCCAGCGTTCCTTTCTTGTGTAACCTGTTGATGCAAACCCGATTGCCTTTGATTCTGAGCCAGCCTGTTCCCTGATCTGTTTTTCCTGCCCTGTCTGACTGATTTACCGGTTTACCGACTTAATTCTGTCCCATGGTTATCCGAGCTTGCTTTTGCCCTGTCTGTACCTCTGCCTATTTTGGACTGCTTTTTGTGTACCGGATTTTGGACTGCCCTTTTGACTATTGAGCCCGCCTGTCCCTGTTTTCATTATTAAAATCCTGTTTTTTGCCTTCACCTCACTTGTTTGGTTTGAATACTGGGTTTGCCTGATTCACGTTCGTAACACATGTGGAATATTGCTAAAGTGTTACTTTTACATTATTACTTTTGGGTGTGTATCCACCAATTTAACTGTCAAACTTTCATAAAAGCTGTCTTAATGCAAGAAACAAAACCCTTAAACACATGAAATAACAATTAACTTTAAATAACTAAAAAGGTTTTGTTAACTTTTCACATGAAGCTGGATTAACAGGTAGTAAGATACCTTTGATTAAATTGGTATACTAATGTTTAAACCAGGGGTGTCCAACGTATGGCCCGCGGGCCGGATCCGGCCCACCGAACGATTTTGTCCGGCCCAGTGGCCAAATGCAATATCAATATTCAACGGCTGTATATCCTCGCTGCATCGACCGATCTACACCAGATTTGTTGTGAGTCGTGGGGGAGCGCTGCCGAATGCGTTCGTGGGAATCTCCCGGCGGACGGGCGGGGAAAATGCGTGACAGTTTCTGCGGTGGCTGGCGGCCGGCGGTGCGCGAACCCCCGCGGTGGCCAATAGGCCGGAGCGGCGCTTGGCTGCGAGGGCCGATCGACGCCGCTTGCGGCTTTAATTATTATTATTATTATTCTGCCCCCCTAAAGAGGGGCCTTTTTGGGGGCTTTGTCATTTTCAAAAACTCACCAAACTTTGCAGATGCATGGTGACTGTTTAAAAATTTTGTATTTTAAGGTCGTCACAAAAATCTAAAGAAAAATGCCTCAACGGCGCCACCTAGAAATTTTCAAAGGACCCTTTGCTATTCACTTACTTCGTCGTAGAGACATGAAATTTGGTACAGTTGTAGAGCTCACCAAGACGCTCAGAATTTACAATTAATGTCATAGTGTAAATATCACAGGAAGTCGGCCATTTTAGATTGAAAGTCTGATTTTGACCTCAATTTTGACAGTTACAGCATCGGTATAAGATCTAACTCCTCCTAGAGATATCGAGCGATCGGCTTGAAACTCGGGCAGTCTGATCATAAGGCATGGCCAATCAAATGTTATCAAAACGGTGAGTTTTTGAGCATGCTGAAGGGGCGTTGGCAGGGGTCAAAGTTCACCTATTCGCCACAAAAAATAAAAGTGTTATATCTCCTACACAGAAACACACAGAGGCACCAAACTTTCTGTGATTAATCATCATCAGGTCTCCTATAATATCCAATGGTCAAATGATGACATCACTTAGGCCACACCCCCTGACAACAGGAAGTGTCATGTTTTGCTGTAAACGGTCGCTATGTTACCCCTCTGAGCTAATCAACATGAAACTGTGTCCAGAGACAGAAGACATGTTGTTGTGTTGTGGATTCCAGCCCCAAGTCGATTCGATGGAGCAGGAGAGCGTGGCGGCGTGGTGAAGTCACCTCAAACGCTGCTGCCATACGTTTGGCTCTGAATTCCACATTTTTGGGCCGAGCTGCATAAAACTCACTTGGATGCATCCTTATCCACCCCCCAACAGGAATCCATAACAAATTTTGGTGGGCGTGACCTAATGCCTCAACGGCGCCACTTAGCAATTTTCAAAGGACCCTTTGCTATTCACTTACTTCATCGTAGAGACATGAGATTTGGTACAGTGGTAGAGCTCACCAAGACGCTCAGAATTTACAATTAATGTCATAGTCTAAATATCACAGGAAGTTGGCCATTTTAGATTGAATGTCTGATTTTGACCCCATTTTTGACGTTTATAGCATTGGTATTTGATGGATCTCCTCCTAGAGATTTTTAGCGAGCGGCTTGAAACTCGGGCAGTCTGATCATAAGGCATGGCCAATTAAAAGTTATCAAAACGGTGAGTTTTTGAGCTTGTTGAAGGGGCATTAGCAGGGGTCAAAGTTCACCTACTCGCCACAAAAAATAAAACTGTTATATCTCCTACACAGAAACACACAGAGGCATCAAACTGTCAGTAATTGATCACCATCAGGTCTCCTATAATATCCAATGGTCAAATGATGACATTGATTAGGCCACGCCCCCTGACAACAGGAAGTGTCATGTTTTGTTGTAAGCGGTCGCTATGTTACCCCTCTGAGCTAATCAACATGAAACTGTGTCCACAGACAGAACACATGTTGGTATGTTGTGGATTTCAGGCTCAACTGGATTGGATGGAGCAGGGGGGCGTGGCGGCGTGGCATATTCACCTCAAACGCTGCTGTCATACGTTTGGCTCTGAATTCCACAGTTTTGGGCCGAGCTGCTTAAAACTCATTTGGATGCATCCTTATCCACCCCCCAACAGGAATCCTTAACAAACTTTAGTGAGCAGGACTTAGTTTCTCTATAGCGCCACCAAGCAAATTTCAAAGGACCCTTTGGTATTCACTTACTTCATCGTAGAGTAATGAAATTTTGTACAGTTGTAGATCTCAGCAAGATGCTCAGAATTTACAATTAATGTCATACTGCAAGTATCACAGGAAGTAAGCCATTTTAGATTGAAATCTGAATTTTGATACCAAGTTGACATGTAAAGCATATGTATTTGATCATACTTGTCCAGCAGGGGGGAGCAAGAGACCACAAATAAACCCCAAAGGAATTTCTCTTGGTAAGTAAGTGATCTTAACTCTTTGGTTTCCTTATATTTATATATTTAAGTTGAACAGATATACAAATCCTGCTTGAAAACTGACAAACTTACTCTTGTTCAATACATTTCAGTTTTTATTTATATAACGCCAAATCATAAAACATGTCATCAGGGACAAAAAAATCGGCCCTGGCATTTTGGATTAGACTGGCCCACCACATTTTTTTTGTGTACTGAATGTGTATACCAACTTTGCAATACCAACTGTGCAATACCTTGAGGCCAGGTTAATGGAAATTAGTGAGAGTGGACACTTAAAATACTTCCAAAATCTTAATTTATTAACACTGTAAAATGTAAACTCCACCACAGCACAGCAACAATTCTTAGATCAGAGAGAGAGAGAGAAAGAGAGGTGTCACGGTCAATCACACATATTATCACGTTACATCATTATAAGAAGTTATTGTAAGTTGCTCATCAGATCTATTCAGTCTTCCAGATACTGTAGGGTAACATTGGACTAATGTGCACTCACTGTGTAAAAAAGGATGCCAATGACAAAATGAACCAGAGAAATGCCTCACTTGTCATCATGGAAAGAAAGAAAATATATAATAACATAATATAAATTTTGATTTACTCAGTCATTTGTAATAAGTATTTTATTTATCTAATTTCCTCATTTTTGATCATATTTTCTTTAAAATCGCAGACTTTTTGCTATTTTTCATGTAAATCCTTGGTGGCGCTTCATAGCAAAGCCGGTGAGGCCGCAGCGAGCTTGGCCTCCCCTGGGATTGCGCAATCCCATGTTAACTGCGCTGACTTCCATTCTGTGAATGCATCTTCCTGTCTCTAGATCATAAATTCAATTGTTCAAACAGTTATGAACTGATTTTCCACAATTTAATATATGTGGATTACGAATTGTGTTTTGGTCATCAAACTGTGTGCAGATAACATGTTTTCGTGGTGCTGGCCGATCATAAACAGCAAAGAACTGGTTGTAGGTGAGGCCGGCAGTTCCTTGGCCGCTAGGCAGGGGGCGCTCAAGGGGCACCGCTCGTGATCCCCAAATAGTAGAGTCAAAACAAGTTATTGATGTTTTATTAGCGAGTTTTGCTAAACAAGTAAAGCACTAAAAAGACTCTAAACATCCAGCTGGAACAGGACTGATCAGGGAAGGCTTTCCTCCCTGGCAGTGAGCTCCATTGAGACTGAGAGACTTTTAAAACTGAAGAAGATAAAGAGAACTTTTACCGGAAAATGATGATATTTTTGTTCAGAAAGAGCGCCACAGGGACTTAAATTATAAGTAGAGGTAAGACAGCGATACTTATTCATGTTTTGTTTTTGTGATAAAATGTGCGTAATGTGGGTTATAGTTTTAGAATGTGTTACAAATGCAGAAATCCATCATAACTCATAAACTGTTACCAATCAAATGACAATTTTTTTTTTCATCAAAGAACCAATATTTTTCCATGTATCTTGGTGAATTTATTTGGCTCAATCAGTCTCCTTCAGCACTTTGCAACGAGTCTACTCTGTAGAGTGTGTATATATTTGTAAATCTGACTCTGATGACGTCAGTGCTTCACCAGCTATGAACCCTACCGCACGTCACTGACCACCACCACCATATTTTACATCAGACACCGGAGCAGATGAAGGCCTGCTGTAGGGAACATGTCAGTGAGTTTGACACATTTCGCAGCGTCCGTTTGAAGAACTCGTTTCTTTTTTTCGTGCAGTTTCTCTGCGCCTCCCATTACTACTGTGAACACCGCTGCACAAAATTCCACATGGAGCGTGAAGGTGTTTTTCTACTTTATGATAACCAATGGGCTGCAATAGCCTGTGGTAAGGGCCGGATGATCGGAACAGACTCTTGCGCTGCTGATTTTATTTTTCTTCATGCATTATGCAAATATAACGAGGCAGATATATAAAATAATTATTAATAATAATAATAATAATACATATTTATATACATGTCGGGTCTGCCGGCCCAAACAGCACGTCGGCCCACCGGGAAAATGCCCGGTACGCCCGATTACCAGTCCATGCCTGCATGTCATCTAAAGGCAGTTTACAATGTCAAAATCAATCAGATTATACATATTAAGTCAGATTATCCAGATTGGTAAAATAAATTCCTATATAAGGGAACCAGTTGATTGCATCAAAGTCGTAACAAGCAGCATTCACTCCTGAAGAAGCGTAGAGCCACAGGGAGAGTCGTTTGCATTGTACATGGCTTTGCAGCAATCCCTCATACTTATCAAGCATGAAGTGACAGCAGAAGAAAAAACTCCCCATTAACAGGAAGGAAAAACCTCAATCAGAACCGGGCTCAGTATGAACGGTAATCTGCCTTGACCGACTGGGGGTTACAAAAGAGAGAGAAGAGACACAACAAGACAGACAAAAAAGCACAGAAGCACACATTGATCCAGTAATCTGTTTTACATTAGATGGTAATAACAGGTGATCTGTCTTCCCTGGATGATGTCACAGCTAACAGAACGCCAGACCAGGTGTACCTACTATGAAGATAAAAGAGAGAGAACAGAAAGTTAAAAGCTGAAATGACAACAGTCATGCAAAATTGAAGAACAATAGACCCTGATGTCCTCCAGCAGCCTAAGCCTATAGCAGCATAACTATAGAGGTAGCTCAGGGTAACATGAACCACTCTAACTATAAGCTTTGTCAAAAAGGAAAGTCCCAAGAGCCAGCTTCTAGTGGAGGAGTTCAAGTATCTTGGGGTCTTGTTCAGAGATGAGGGGAAGATGGAGCGGGAGATCGACAGGCGGATTGGTGCAACGTCTGCTGTGAAGCGGGCGCTGTACCGATCCGTTGTGGTGAAGAGAGAGCTGAGCCAAAAGGCCAAGCTCTCGATTTACCGGTCGATCTACGTTCCTACCCTCATCTATGGTCACGAGCTTTGGGTCGTGACCGAAAGAACGAGATCCCGGATACAAGTGGCCAAAATGAGTTTTCTCCATAGTGTGTCTGGGCTCTCCCTTAGAGATAGGGTGAGGAGCTCAGTCATCCGGGGAGGACTCAGAGTAGAGCCGCTGCTCCTCCACGTCGAGAGGAGCCAGTTGAGGTGACTCGGGCATCTGGTCAGGATGCCTCCTGGACGCCTCCCTGGTGAGGTGTTCCGGGCACGTCCCACCGGGAGGAGGCCCAGGGGAAGACCCAGGACACGCTGGAGAGACTCTGCTGGCCTGGGAACGCTTTGGGATTCCCCCGGAGGAAGTGGCCCAAGTGGCTGGGGAGAGGAAGGTCTGGGCCTCCCTCTTGAAGCTGCTACACCCGCGACCCGACCCCGGATAAGCGGAAGACGATGGATGGATGGAAAAAGGAAAGTTTTAGGATTAGTCTTAAAAGTAGACAGGGTGTCTGCGTCACGGACCAAAACTTGGAGTTGGTTCCACTGGAGAGGAGCATGATAGCTAAAGGATCTGCCTACCATTCTGGTTTTACAGACTTTAGGAACCACCGGCAGACCTGCTTTCTGAGAGTGAAGTGGTCTGTTAGAAATTACTAAAGTTTGTACACAACATACACATGTGGAATATTGCTAACGTGTTACTTTAGCAATATTCCAATTGCTAAAGTGTTACTTTTACATTATTACTTTTGGGTGTGTATCCACCAATTTAACTGTCAAACTTTCATAAAAGCTGTCTTAATGCAAGAAACGAAACCCTTAAACACATGAAATAATTAACTTTAAATAACTAAAAAGGTATTGTTAACTTTTCACATGAAGCTGGATTAACACCTAGTAAGATACCTTTGATTAAGTTGGTATACTAATGTTTAAACCTGGGGTGTCAAACGTACGGCCTGCGGGCCGGATCTGGCCCGCCGAACGATTTAGTCCGGCCCGGTGGCCAAATGCATTTTCATTATTCAACGGCTGTGTCTCCTCGGTGCATTGACCGAACTGCACCAGATTTTTTGTGAGTCGTGGGGGAGCGCTGCCCAACGCATACGTGTGTATTGCATGGTAGACGGGTGAGGAAAATGCATGACAGCTTCTGCGGTGGCTGGCGGCAGGAGGTGCGCGTACCCTAGCGGTGGCCCATAGGCCAGAGCGGCGCTTGGCTGCGAGGGCCGATCATCACCGCTTGCGGTTTTAATTAGGCCCGAGCAGCTAAGCGCTGCGAAGGCCTATTGTATCTGTAGTGTTAATTATTATTCTTCTTATTATTCTGCCCCCCTAAAGAGGGGCCTTTTTGGGGGCTTTGTCATTTTCAAAAACTCACCAAACTTTGCAGATGCATGGTGACTGTTTAAAAATTTTGTATTTTAAGGTCGTCACAAAAATCTAAAGAAAAATGCCTCAACGGCGCCACCTAGAAATTTTCAAAGGACCCTTTGCTATTCACTTACTTCGTCGTAGAGACATGAAATTTGGTACAGTTGTAGAGCTCACCAAGACGCTCAGAATTTACAATTAATGTCATAGTGTAAATATCACAGGAAGTCGGCCATTTTAGATTGAAAGTCTGATTTTGACCTCAATTTTGACAGTTACAGCATCGGTATAAGATCTAACTCCTCCTAGAGATATCGAGCGATCGGCTTGAAACTCGGGCAGTCTGATCATAAGGCATGGCCAATCAAAAGTTATCAAAACGGTGAGTTTTTGAGCATGCTGAAGGGGCGTTGGCAGGGGTCAAAGTTCACCTATTCGCCACAAAAAATAAAAGTGTTATATCTCCTACACAGAAACACACAGAGGCACCAAACTTTCTGTGATTAATCATCATCAGGTCTCCTATAATATCCAATGGTCAAATGATGACATCACTTAGGCCACACCCCCTGACAACAGGAAGTGTCATGTTTTGCTGTAAACGGTCGCTATGTTACCCCTCTGAGCTAATCAACATGAAACTGTGTCCAGAGACAGAAGACATGTTGTTGTGTTGTGGATTCCAGCCCCAAGTCGATTCGATGGAGCAGGAGAGCGTGGCGGCGTGGTGAAGTCACCTCAAACGCCGCTGCCATACGTTTGGCTCTGAATTCCACATTTTTGGGCCGAGCTGCATAAAACTCACTTGGATGCATCCTTATCCACCCCCCAACAGGAATCCATAAGAAATTTTGGTGGGCGTGACCTAATGCCTCAACGGCGCCACTTAGCAATTTTCAAAGGACCCTTTGCTATTCACTTACTTCATCGTAGAGACATGAGATTTGGTACAGTGGTAGAGCTCACCAAGACGCTCAGAATTTACAATTAATGTCATAGTGTAAATATCACAGGAAGTTGGCCATTTTAGATTGAATGTCTGATTTTGACCCCATTTTTGACGTTTATAGCATTGGTATTTGATGGATCTCCTCCTAGAGATTTTTAGCGAGCGGCTTGAAACTCGGGCAGTCTGATCATAAGGCATGGCCAATTAAAAGTTATCAAAACGGTGAGTTTTTGAGCTTGTTGAAGGGGCATTAGCAGGGGTCAAAGTTCACCTACTCGCCACAAAAAATAAAACTGTTATATCTCCTACACAGAAACACACAGAGGCATCAAACTTTCAGTAATTGATCACCATCAGGTCTCCTATAATATCCAATGGTCAAATGATGACATTGATTAGGCCACGCCCCCTGACAACAGGAAGTGTCATGTTTTGTTGTAAGCGGTCGCTATGTTACCCCTCTGAGCTAATCAACATGAAACTGTGTCCACAGACAGAACACATGTTGGTATGTTGTGGATTTCAGGCTCAACTGGATTGGATGGAGCAGGGGGGCGTGGCGGCGTGGCATATTCACCTCAAACGCTGCTGTCATACGTTTGGCTCTGAATTCCACAGTTTTGGGCCGAGCTGCTTAAAACTCATTTGGATGCATCCTTATCCACCCCCCAACAGGAATCCTTAACAAACTTTAGTGAGCAGGACTTAGTTTCTCTATAGCGCCACCAAGCAAATTTCAAAGGACCCTTTGGTATTCACTTACTTCATCGTAGAGTAATGAAATTTTGTACAGTTGTAGATCTCAGCAAGACGCTCAGAATTTACAATTAATGTCATACTGCAAGTATCACAGGAAGTAAGCCATTTTAGATTGAAATCTGAATTTTGATACCAAGTTGACATGTAAAGCATATGTATTTGATCATACTTGTCCAGCAGGGGGCAGCAAGAGACCACAAATAAACCCCAAAGGAATTTCTCTTGGTAAGTAAGTGATCTTAACTCTTTGGTTTCCTTGTATATTTAAGTTGAACAGATATACAAATCCTGCTTGAAAACTGACAAACTTACTCTTGTTCAATACATTTCAGTTTTTATTTATATAACGCCAAATCATAAAACATGTCATCAGGGACAAAAAAATCGGCCCTGGCATTTTGGATTAGACTGGCCCACCACATTTTTTTTGTGTACTGAATGTGTATACCAACTTTGCAATACCAACTGTGCAATACCTTGAGGCCAGGTTAATGGAAATTAGTGAGAGTGGACACTTAAAATACTTCCAAAATCTTAATTTATTAACACTGTAAAATGTAAACTCCACCACAGCACAGCAACAATTCTTAGATCAGAGAGAGAGAGAGAAAGAGAGGTGTCACGGTCAATCACACATATTATCACGTTACATCATTATAAGAAGTTATTGTAAGTTGCTCATCAGATCTATTCAGTCTTCCAGATACTGTAGGGTAACATTGGACTAATGTGCACTCACTGTGTAAAAAAGGATGCCAATGACAAAATGAACCAGAGAAATGCCTCACTTGTCATCATGGAAAGAAAGAAAATATATAATAACATAATATAAATTTTGATTTACTCAGTCATTTGTAATAAGTATTTTATTTATCTAATTTGCTAATTTTTGATCATATTTTCTTTAAAATCGCAGACTTTTTGCTATTTTTCATGTAAATCCTTGGTGGCGCTTCATAGCAAAGCCGGTGAGGCCGCAGCGAGCTTGGCCTCCCCTGGGATTGCGCAATCCCATGTTAACTGCGCTGACTTCCATTCTGTGAATGCATCTTCCTGTCTCTAGATCATAAATTCAATTGTTCAAACAGTTATGAACTGATTTTCCACAATTTAATATATGTGGATTACGAATTGTGTTTTGGTCATCAAACTGTGTGCAGATAACATGTTTTCGTGGTGCTGGCCGATCATAAACAGCAAAGAACTGGTTGTAGGTGAGGCCGGCAGTTCCTTGGCCGCTAGGCAGGGGGCGCTCAAGGGGCACCGCTCGTGATCCCCAAATAGTAGAGTCAAAACAAGTTATTGATGTTTTATTAGCGAGTTTTGCTAAACAAGTAAAGCACTAAAAAGACTCTAAACATCCAGCTGGAACAGGACTGATCAGGGAAGGCTTTCCTCCCTGGCAGTGAGCTCCATTGAGACTGAGAGACTTTTAAAACTGAAGAAGATAAAGAGAACTTTTACCGGAAAATGATGATATTTTTGTTCAGAAAGAGCGCCACAGGGACTTAAATTATAAGTAGAGGTAAGACAGCGATACTTATTCATGTTTTGTTTTTGTGATAAAATGTGCGTAATGTGGGTTATAGTTTTAGAATGTGGTACAAATGCAGAAATCCATCATAACTCATAAACTGTTACCAATCAAATGACAATTTTTTTTTTCATCAAAGAACCAATATTTTTCCATGTATCTTGGTGAATTTATTTGGCTCAATCAGTCTCCTTCAGCACTTTGCAACGAGTCTACTCTGTAGAGTGTGTATATATTTGTAAATCTGACTCTGATGACGTCAGTGCTTCACCAGCTATGAACCCTACCGCACGTCACTGACCACCACCACCATATTTTACATCAGACACCGGAGCAGATGAAGGCCTGCTGTAGGGAACATGTCAGTGAGTTTGACACATTTCGCAGCGTCCGTTTGAAGAACTCGTTTCTTTTTTTCGTGCAGTTTCTCTGCGCCTCCCATTACTACTGTGAACCCCGCTGCACAAAATTCCACATGGAGCGTGAAGGTGTTTTTCTACTTTATGATAACCAATGGGCTGCAATAGCCTGTGGTAAGGGCCGGATGATCGGAACAGACTCTTGCGCTGCTGATTTTATTTTTCTTCATGCATTATGCAAATATAACGAGGCAGATATATAAAATAATTATTAATAATAATAATAATAATACATATTTATATACATGTCGGGTCTGCCGGCCCAAACAGCACGTCGGCCCACCGGGAAAATGCCCGGTACGCCCGATTACCAGTCCATGCCTGCATGTCATCTAAAGGCAGTTTACAATGTCAAAATCAATCAGATTATACATATTAAGTCAGATTATCCAGATTGGTAAAATAAATTCCTATATAAGGGAACCAGTTGATTGCATCAAAGTCGTAACAAGCAGCATTCACTCCTGAAGAAGCGTAGAGCCACAGGGAGAGTCGTTTGCATTGTACATGGCTTTGCAGCAATCCCTCATACTTATCAAGCATGAAGTGACAGCAGAAGAAAAAACTCCCCATTAACGGGAAGGAAAAACCTCCATCAGAACCGGGCTCAGTATGAACGGTAATCTGCCTTGACCGACTGGGGGTTACAAAAGAGAGAGAAGAGACACAACAAGACAGACAAAAAAGCACAGAAGCACACATTGATCCAGTAATCTGTTTTACATTAGATGGTAATAACAGGTGATCTGTCTTCCCTGGATGATGTCACAGCTAACAGAACGCCAGACCAGGTGTACCTACTATGAAGATAAAAGAGAGAGAACAGAAAGTTAAAAGCTGAAATGACAACAGTCATGCAAAATTGAAGAACAATAGACCCTGATGTCCTCCAGCAGCCTAAGCCTATAGCAGCATAACTATAGAGGTAGCTCAGGGTAACATGAACCACTCTAACTATAAGCTTTGTCAAAAAGGAAAGTCCCAAGAGCCAGCTTCTAGTGGAGGAGTTCAAGTATCTTGGGGTCTTGTTCAGAGATGAGGGGAAGATGGAGCGGGAGATCGACAGGCGGATTGGTGCAACGTCTGCTGTGAAGCGGGCGCTGTACCGATCCGTTGTGGTGAAGAGAGAGCTGAGCCAAAAGGCCAAGCTCTCGATTTACCGGTCGATCTACGTTCCTACCCTCATCTATGGTCACGAGCTTTGGGTCGTGACCGAAAGAACGAGATCCCGGATACAAGTGGCCAAAATGAGTTTTCTCCATAGTGTGTCTGGGCTCTCCCTTAGAGATAGGGTGAGGAGCTCAGTCATCCGGGGAGGACTCAGAGTAGAGCCGCTGCTCCTCCACGTCGAGAGGAGCCAGTTGAGGTGACTCGGGCATCTGGTCAGGATGCCTCCTGGACGCCTCCCTGGTGAGGTGTTCCGGGCACGTCCCACCGGGAGGAGGCCCAGGGGAAGACCCAGGACACGCTGGAGAGACTCTGCTCGCCTGGGAACGCTTTGGGATTCCCCCGGAGGAAGTGGCCCAAGTGGCTGGGGAGAGGAAGGTCTGGGCCTCCCTCTTGAAGCTGCTACACCCGCGACCTGACCCCGGATAAGCGGAAGACGATGGATGGATGGAAAAAGGAAAGTTTTAGGATTAGTCTTAAAAGTAGACAGGGTGTCTGCGTCACGGACCAAAACTGGGAGTTGGTTCCACTGGAGAGGAGCATGATAGCTAAAGGATCTGCCTACCATTCTGGTTTTACAGACTTTAGGAACCACCAACAGACCTGCTTTCTGAGAGTGAAGTGGTCTGTTAGAAATTATTAAAGTTTTCACACAACATACACATGTGGAATATTGCTAACGTGTTACTTTAGCAATATTCCAATTGCTAAAGTGTTACTTTTACATTATTACTTTTGGGTGTGTATCCACCAATTTAACTGTCAAACTTTCATAAAAGCTGTCTTAATGCAAGAAACGAAACCCTTAAACACATGAAATAATTAACTTTAAATAACTAAAAAGGTATTGTTAACTTTTCACATGAAGCTGGATTAACACCTAGTAAGATACCTTTGATTAAGTTGGTATACTAATGTTTAAACCTGGGGTGTCAAACGTACGGCCTGCGGGCCGGATCTGGCCCGCCGAACGATTTAGTCCGGCCCGGTGGCCAAATGCATTTTCATTATTCAACGGCTGTGTCTCCTCGGTGCATCGACCGAACTGCACCAGATTTTTTGTGAGTCGTGGGGGAGCGCTGCCCAACGCATATGTGTGTATTGCATGGTAGACGGATGAGGAAAATGCATGACAGCTTCTGCGGTGGCTGGCGGCAGGAGGTGCGCGTACCCTAGCGGTGGCCCATAGGCCAGAGCGGCGCTTGGCTGCGAGGGCCGATCATCACCGCTTGCGGTTTTAATTATTATTATTATTCTGCCCCCCTAAAGAGGGGCCTTTTTGGGGGCTTTCTCATTTTCAAAAACTCACCAAACTTGGCAGATGCATGGTGACTGTTTAAAAATTTTGTATTTTAAGGTCGTCACAAAAATCTAAAGAAAAATGCCTCAACGGCGCCACCTAGAAATTTTCAAAGGACCCTTTGCTATTCACTTACTTCGTCGTAGAGACATGAAATTTGGTACAGTTGTAGAGCTCACCAAGACGCTCAGAATTTACAATTAATGTCATAGTGCAAATATCACAGGAAGTCGGCCATTTTAGATTGAAAGTCTGATTTTGACCTCAATTTTGACAGTTACAGCATCGGTATAAGATCTAACTCCTCCTAGAGATATCGAGCGATCGGCTTGAAACTCGGGCAGTCTGATCATAAGGCATGGCCAATCAAAAGTTATCAAAACGGTGAGTTTTTGAGCATGCTGAAGGGGCGTTGGCAGGGGTCAAAGTTCACCTATTCGCCACAAAAAATAAAAGTGTTATATCTCCTACACAGAAACACACAGAGGCACCAAACTTTCTGTGATTAATCATCATCAGGTCTCCTATAATATCCAATGGTCAAATGATGACATCACTTAGGCCACACCCCCTGACAACAGGAAGTGTCATGTTTTGCTGTAAACGGTCGCTATGTTACCCCTCTGAGCTAATCAACATGAAACTGTGTCCACAGACAGAAGACATGTTGTTGTGTTGTGGATTCCAGCCCCAAGTCGATTCGATGGAGCAGGAGAGCGTGGCGGCGTGGTGAAGTCACCTCAAACGCCGCTGCCATACGTTTGGCTCTGAATTCCACATTTTTGGGCCGAGCTGCATAAAACTCACTTGGATGCATCCTTATCCACCCCCCAACAGGAATCCATAACAAATTTTGGTGGGCGTGACCTAATGCCTCAACGGCGCCACTTAGCAATTTTCAAAGGACCCTTTGCTATTCACTTACTTCATCGTAGAGACATGAGATTTGGTACAGTGGTAGAGCTCACCAAGACGCTCAGAATTTACAATTAATGTCATAGTGTAAATATCACAGGAAGTCGGCCATTTTAGATTGAATGTCTGATTTTGACCCCATTTTTGACGTTTATAGCATTGGTATTTGATGGATCTCCTCCTAGAGATTTTTAGCGAGCGGCTTGAAACTCGGGCAGTCTGATCATAAGGCATGGCCAATTAAAAGTTATCAAAACGGTGAGTTTTTGAGCTTGTTGAAGGGGCATTAGCAAGGGTTAAAGTTCACCTACTCGCCACAAAAAATAAAACTGTTATATCTCCTACACAGAAACACACAGAGGCATCAAACTTTCAGTGATTGATCACCATCAGGTCTCCTATAATATCCAATGGTCAAATGATGACATTGCTTAGGCCACGCCCCCTGACAACAGGAAGTGTCATGTTTTGTTGTAAGCGGTCGCTATGTTACCCCTCTGAGCTAATCAACATGAAACTGTGTCCACAGACAGAACACATGTTGGTATGTTGTGGATTTCAGGCTCAACTGGATTGGATGGAGCAGGGGGGCGTGGCGGCGTGGCATATTCACCTCAAACGCTGCTGTCATACGTTTGGCTCTGAATTCCACAGTTTTGGGCCGAGCTGCTTAAAACTCATTTGGATGCATCCTTATCCACCCCCCAACAGGAATCCTTAACAAACTTTAGTGAGCAGGACTTAGTTTCTCTATAGCGCCACCAAGCAAATTTCAAAGGACCCTTTGGTATTCACTTACTTCATCGTAGAGTAATGAAATTTTGTACAGTTGTAGATCTCAGCAAGACGCTCAGAATTTACAATTAATGTCATACTGCAAGTATCACAGGAAGTAAGCCATTTTAGATTGAAATCTGAATTTTGATACCAAGTTGACATGTAAAGCATATGTATTTGATCATACTTGTCCAGCAGGGGGCAGCAAGAGACCACAAATAAACCCCAAAGGAATTTCTCTTGGTAAGTAAGTGATCTTAACTCTTTGGTTTCCTTGTATATTTAAGTTGAACAGATATACAAATCCTGCTTGAAAACTGACAAACTCTTGTTCAATACATTTCAGTTTTTATTTATATAGCGCCAAATCATGAAACATGTCATCAGGGGTGGATTGGGACAAAAAATTGGCCCTGGCATTTTGGATTAGACTGGCCCACCACATTTTTTTTGTGTACTGAATGTGTATACCAACTGTGCAATACCTTGAAGTCAGGATAATGGAAATTAGTGAGTGGACACTTAAAATACTTCCAAAATCTTAATTTATTAACACTGTAAAATGTAAACTCCACCACAGCACAGCAACTATTCTTAGATCAGAGAGAGAGAGAGAGAAAGAGAGGTGTCACGGTCAATCACACATATTATCACGTTACATCATTATAAGAAGTTATTGTAAGTTGCTCATCAGATCTATTCAGTCTTCCAGATACTGTAGGGTAACATTGGACTAATGTGCACTCACTGTGTAAAAGAGGATGCCAATGACAAAATGAACCAGAGAAATGCCTCACTTGTCATCATGGAAAGAAAGAAAATATATAATAACATAATATAAATTTTGATTTACTCAGTCATTTGTAATAAGTATTTTATTTATCTAATTTCCTAATTTTTGATCATATTTTCTTTAAAATCGCAGACTTTTCGCTATTTTTCATGTAAATCCTTGGTGGCGCTTCATAGCGAAGCCGGTGAGGCCGCAGCGAGCTTGGCCTCCCCTGGGATTGCGCAATCCCATGGTAACTGCGCTGACTTCCATTCTGTGAATGCATCTTCCTGTCTCTAGATCATAAATTCAATTGTTCAAACAGTTATGAACTGATTTTCCACAATTTAATATATGTGGATTACGAATTGTGTTTTGGTCATCAAACTGTGTGCAGATAACATGTTTTCGTGGTGCTGGCCGATCATAAACAGCAAAGAACTGGTTGTAGGTGAGGCCAGCAGTTCCTTGGCCACTAGGCAGGGGGCGCTCAAGGGGCACCGCTCGTGATCCCCAAATAGTAGAGTCAAAACAACTTATTGATGTTTTATTAGCGAGTTTTGCTAAACAAGTAAAGCACTAAAAAGACTCTAAACATACAGCTGGAACAGGACTGATCAAGGAAGGCTTTCCTCCCTGGCAGTGAGCTCCACTGAGACTGAGAGACTTTTAAAACTGAAGAAGATAAAGAGAACTTTTACCGGAAAATGATGATATTTTTGTTCAGAAAGAGCGCCACAGGGACTTAAATTATAAGTAGAGGTAAGACAGCGATACTTATTCATGTTTTGTTTTTGTGATAAAATGTGCATAATGTGGGTTATAGTTTTAGAATGTGTTACAAATGCAGAAATCCATCATAACTCATAAACTGTTACCAATCAAATGACAATTTTTTTCATCAAAGAATCAATATTTTTCCATGTATCTTGGTGAATTTATTTGGCTCAATCAGTCTCCTTCAGCACTTTGCAACGAGTCTACTCTGTAGAGTGTATATATTTGTAAATCTGACTCTGATGACGTCAGTGCCTCACCAGCTATGAACTCTACCGCACGTCACTGACTACAACCACCACCATATTTTACACCAGACACCGGAGCAGATGAAGGGCCTGCTGTTGGGAACATGTCAGTCAGTTTGACACATTTCGCAGCATCCGTTTGAAGAACTCGTTTCTTTTTTTCGTGCAGTTTCTCTGCGCCTCCCTTGCGTTTCTTATCCATTACTACTGTGAACACCGCTGCACAAAGTTCCACA
The DNA here is from genome assembly GCA_037039145.1 of Fundulus diaphanus. Classification (NCBI taxonomy): domain Eukaryota; kingdom Metazoa; phylum Chordata; class Actinopteri; order Cyprinodontiformes; family Fundulidae; genus Fundulus; species Fundulus diaphanus. The sequence goes on from CM073144.1 coordinate 23,021,647, forward strand.
TGGAGCGTGAAGGTGTTTTTCTACTTTATGATTGGCCTAGCCCTTTAGACTGTCAGGGATGATAACCAATGGGCTGCAGTAGCCTGTGGTAAGGGCTGGATGATCGGAACAGACTCTTGCGCTGCTGATATTTTTCTTCATGCATTATGCAAATATAACGAGGCAGATATATAAAATAATAATAATATTAATAATAATAATACATATTATTAATATACATGTCGGGTCTGCCGGCCTGCATGTCATCTAAAGGCAGTTTACAATGTCAAAATCAATCAGATTATACATATTAAGTCAGATTATCCAGATTGGTAAAAGAAATTCCTATATAAGGGAACCAGTTGATTTCATCAAAGTCGTAACAAGCAGCATTGACTCCTGAAGAAGCGTAGAGCCACAGGGAGAGTCGTTTGCATTGTACATGGCTTAGCAGCAATCCCTCATACTGAGCAAGCATGAAGTGACAGCAGAAGGAAAAACTCCCCATTAACAGGAAGGAAAAACCTCCAGCCGAACCGGGCTCAGTATGAACGGTAATCTGCCTTGACCGACTGGGGGTTACAGAAGAGAGAGAAGAGACACAACAAGACAGACAAAAAAGCACAGAAGCACACATTGATCCAGTAATGTGTTTTACATTAGATGGTAATAGCAGGTGATCTGTCTTCCCTGAATGATGTCACAGCTAACAGAACGCCAGACCAGGTGTACCTACTATGAAGAAAAAATAGAAAAAACAAAAAGCTAAAAGCTGAAATGACAACAGTCATGCAAAATTGAAGAACAATAGACCCTGATGTCCTCCAGCAGCCTAAGCCTATAGCAGCATAACTATAGAGGTAGCTCGGGGTAACATGAACCACTCTAACTATAATCTTTGTCAAAAAGGAAAGTCCCAAGAGCCAGCTTCTAGTGGAGGAGTTCAAGTATCTTGGGGTCTTGTTCACGAATGAGGGGAAGATGGAGCGGGAGATCGACAGGCGGATTGGTGCGACGTCTGCTGTGAAGCGTGCGCTGTACCGATCCGTTGTGGTGAAGAGAGAGCTGAGCCAAAAGGCCAAGCTCTCGATTTACCAGTCGATCTACGTTCCTACCCTCATCTATGGTCACGAGCTTTGGGTCGTGACCGAAAGAACGAAATCCCGGATACAAGCGGCCAAAATGAGTTTTCTCCATGGTGTGTCTGGGCTCTCCCTTAGAGATAGGGTGAGGAGCTCAGTCATCCGGGGAGGACTCAGAGTAGAGCCGCTGCTCCTCCACATTGAGAGGAGCCAGTTGAGGTGACTCGGGCATCTGGTCAGGATGCCTCCTGGACGCCTCCCTGATGAGGTGTTCTGGGCACGTCCCACCGGGAGGAGGCCCAGAGGAAGACCCAGGACACGCTGGAGAGACTATGCTGGCCTGGGAACGCTTTGGGATTCCCCCGGAGGAAGTGGCCCAAGTGGCTGGGGAGAGGAAGGTCTGGGGCTCCCTCTTGAAGCTGCCCCTGCGACCTGACCCCGGATAAGCGGAAGACGATGGATGGATGGAAAAAGGAAAGTTTTAGGATTAGTCTTAAAAGTAGACAGGGTGTCTGCGTCACGGACCAAAACTGGGAGTTGGTTCCACTGGAGAGGAGCATGATAGCTAAAGGATCTGCCTACCATTCTGGTTTTACAGACTTTAGGAACCACCAGCAGACCTGCTTTCTGAGAGTGAAGTGGTCTGTTAGAAATTACTAAAGTTTGTACACAACATACACATGTGGAATATTGCTAACGTGTTACTTTAGCAATTTTCCAATTGCCAAAGTATTACTTTTACATTATTACTTTTGGGTGTGTATCCACCAATTTAACTGTCAAACTTTCATAAAAGCTGTCTTAATGCAAGAAACGAAACCCTTAAACACATGAAATAATTAACTTTAAATAACTAAAAAGGTTTTGTTAACTTTTCACATGAAGCTGGATTAACAGCTAGTAAGATACCTTTGATTAAGTTGGTATACTAATGTTTAAACCAGGGGTGTCAAACGTACGGCCTGCGGGCCGGATCTGGCCCGCCGAACGATTTAGTCCGGCCCGGTGGCCAAATGCATTTTTATTATTCAACGGCTGTGTCTCCTCGGTGCATCGACCGATCTGCACCACATTTTTTGTGAGTCGTGGGGGAGCGCTGCCCAACGCATACGTGTGTATTGCATGGTAGACGGGTGAGGAAAATGCATGACAGCTTCTGCGGTGGCTGGCGGCGGGAGGTGCGCGTACCCTAGCGGTGGCCCTTAGGCCAGAGCGGCGCTTGGCTGCGAGGGCCGATCATCACCGCTTGCGGTTTTAATTATTAGGCCCGAGCAGCGAAGCGCTGCGAAGGCCTATTGTTTCTGTGTTGTTTCTTATTATTATTAGGCCCGAGCAGCGAAGCGCTGCGAAGGCCTATTGTTTCTGTGTTGTTTCTTATTATTATTATTATTATTATTATTATTATTATTTTTATTCTGCCCCCCTAAAGAGGGGCCTTTTTGGGGGCTTTATCATATTCAAAAACTCACCAAACTTGGCAGATGCATGAAGACTGTTTAAAAATTTTATATTTTAAGGTCATCACAAAAATCTAACGGAAAATGCCTCAACGGCGCCACCTAGCAATTTTCAAAGGACCCTTTGCTATTCACTTACTTCATCGTAGAGACGTGAAATTTGGTACAGTTGTAGAGCTCACCAAGACGTTCAGAATTTATAATTAATGTCATAGTGCAAATATCACAGGAAGTCGGCCATTTTAGATTGAAGGTCTGATTTTGACCCCATTTTTGACGTTTACAGCATTGGTATTTGATCGAACTCCTCCTAGGGATTTTGAGCGAGCGACTTGAAACTCGGTCAGTCTGATCATAAGGCATGGCCAATTAAAAGTTATCAAAACGGTGAGTTTTTGAGCATGTTGAAGGGGCGTTAGCAGGGGTCAAAGTTCACCTACTCGCCACAAAAAATAAAACTGTTATATCTCCTACACAGAAACACACAGAGGCACCAAACCTTCTGTGATTGATCATCATTGGGTCTTCTTTAATATCCAATGGTCAAATGATGACATCACTTAGGCCACGCCCCCTGACAACAGGAAGTGTCATGTTTTGCTGTAAACGGTCGCTATGTTACCCCTCTGAGCTAATCAACATGAAACTGTGTCCAGAGACAGAAGACATGTTGGTGTGTTGTGGATTCCAGCCCCAAGTGGATTCGATGGAGCAGGGGGGCGTGGCGGCGTGGTGAAGTCACCTCAAACGCCGCTGCCATACGTTTGGCTCTGAATTCCACATTTCTGGGCCGAGCTGCTTAAAACTCACTTGGATGCATCCTTATCTAGCCCCCGACAGGAATCCATAACAAACTTTGGTGGGCGTGACCTAATGCCTCAACGGCGCCACCTCGCAATTTTCAAAGGACCCTTTGTTATTCACTTACTTCATCCTAGAGACATGAGATTTGGTACAGTAGTAGAGTTCACCAAGACGCTCAGAATTTACAATTAATGTCATAGTGCAAATATCACAGGAAGTCGGCCATTTTAGATTGAAGGTCTGATTTTGACCCCATTTTTGACGTTTACAGCATTGGTATTTGATTGAACTCCTCCTAGGGATTTTGAGCGACCGACTTGAAACTCGGTCAGTCTGATCATAAGGCATGGCCAATTAAAAGTTATCAAAACAGTGAGTTTTTGAGCTTGTTGAAGGGGCGTTAGCAGGGGTTAAAGTTCACCTACTCGCCACAAAAAATAAAACAGTTATATCTCCTACACAGAAACACACAGAGGCACCACACTATCTGTGATTGATCATCATCAGGTCTTCTATCATATCCAATGGTCAAATGATGACATCACTTAGGCCACGCCCCCTGACAACAGGAAATGTCATGTTTTGCTGTAAACGGTCGCTATGTTACCCCTCTGAGCTAATCAACATGAAAATGTATCCAGAGACAGAAGACATGTTGGTGTTTTGGATTCCAGCCCCAAGTGGATTCGATGGAGCAGGGCGGCGTGGTGGCGTGGTGAAGTCACCTCAAACGCCGCTGCCATACGTTTGGCTCTGAATTCCACATTTTTGGGTCGAGCTGCTTAAAACTCCCTTGGATGCATCCTTTTCCACCCCCGACAGGAATCCATAACAAACTTTGGTTGGCGTGACCTAATTTTTCTATAGCGCCCCCTAGAATATTTTAAATGATCAGCCCCAAGCCATGCTTTAAGATAGAATTACGAAAGTTGGTACACAACATACACATGTGGAATATTGCTAAAGTGTTACTTTTACATTATTACTTTTGGGTGTGTATCCACCAATTTAACTGTCAAACTTTCATAAAAGCTGTCTTAATGCAAGAAACAAAACCCTTAAACACATGAAATAACAATTAACTTTAAATAACTAAAAAGGTTTTGTTAACTTTTCACATGAAGCTGGATTAACAGGTAGTAAGATACCTTTGATTAAATTGGTATACTAATGTTTAAACCAGGGGTGTCAAAACGTATGGCCCGCGGGCCGGATCCGGCCCACCGAACGATTTTGTCCGGCCCAGTGGCTAAATGCAATATCAATATTCAACGGCTGTATATCCTCGCTGCATCGACCGATCTACACCAGATTTGTTGTGAGTCGTGGGGGAGCGCTGCCGAATGCGTTCGTGGGAATCTCCCGGCGGACGGGCGGGGAAAATGCGTGACAGTTTCTGCGGTGGCTGGCGGCCGGCGGTGCGCGAACCCCCGCGGTGGCCAATAGGCCGGAGCGGCGCTTGGCTGCGAGGGCCGATCGACGCCGCTTGCGGCTTTAATTATTATTATTTTTATTCTGCCCCCCTAAAGAGGGGCCTTTTTGGGGGCTTTATCATATTCAAAAACTCACCAAACTTGGCAGATGCATGAAGACTGTTTAAAAATTTTATATTTTAAGGTCATCACAAAAATCTAACGGAAAATGCCTCAACGGCGCCACCTAGCAATTTTCAAAGGACCCTTTGCTATTCACTTACTTCATCGTAGAGACGTGAAATTTGGTACAGTTGTAGAGCTCACCAAGACGTTCAGAATTTATAATTAATGTCATAGTGCAAATATCACAGGAAGTCGGCCATTTTAGATTGAAGGTCTGATTTTGACCCCATTTTTGACGTTTACAGCATTGGTATTTGATCGAACTCCTCCTAGGGATTTTGAGCGAGCGACTTGAAACTCGGTCAGTCTGATCATAAGGCATGGCCAATTAAAAGTTATCAAAACGGTGAGTTTTTGAGCATGTTGAAGGGGCGTTAGCAGGGGTCAAAGTTCACCTACTCGCCACAAAAAATAAAACTGTTATATCTCCTACACAGAAACACACAGAGGCACCAAACCTTCTGTGATTGATCATCATTGGGTCTTCTTTAATATCCGATGGTCAAATGATGACATCACTTAGGCCACGCCCCCTGACAACAGGAAGTGTCATGTTTTGCTGTAAACGGTCGCTATGTTACCCCTCTGAGCTAATCAACGTGAAACTGTGTCCAGAGACAGAAGACATGTTGGTGTGTTGTGGATTCCAGCCCCAAGTGGATTCGATGGAGCAGGGGGGCATGGCGGCGTGGTGAAGTCACCTCAAACGCCGCTGCCATACGTTTGGCTCTGAATTCCACATTTCTGGGCCGAGCTGCTTAAAAGTCACTTGGATGCATCCTTATCTAGCCCCCGACAGGAATCCATAACAAACTTTGGTGGGCGTGACCTAATGCCTCAACGGCGCCACCTCGCAATTTTCTAAGGACCCTTTGCTATTCACTTACTTCATCGTAGAGACATGAGATTTGGTACAGTAGTAGAGCTCACCAAGACGCTCAGAATTTACAATTAATGTCATAGTGCAAATATCACAGGAAGTCGGCCATTTTAGATTGAAGGTCTGATTTTGACCCCATTTTTGACGTTTACAGCATTGGTATTTGATCGAACTCCTCCTAGGGATTTCGAGCGAGCGGCTTGAAACTCGGTCAGTCTGATCATAAGGCATGGCCAATTAAAAGTTATCAAAACAGTGAGTTTTTGAGCTTGTTGAAGGGGCGTTAGCAGGGGTCAAAGTTCACCTACTCGCCACAAAAATAAAACAGTTATATCTCCTACACAGAAACACACAGAGGCACCAAACTATCTGTGATTGATCATCATCAGGTCTTCTATCATATCCAATGGTCAAATGATGACATCACTTAGGCCACGCCCCCTGACAACAGGAAATGTCATGTTTTGCTGTAAACGGTCGCTATGTTACCCCTCTGAGCTAATCAACATGAAAATGTATCCAGAGACAGAAGACATGTTGGTGTTTTGGATTCCAGCCCCAAGTGGATTCGATGGAGCAGGGCGGCGTGGTGGTGTGGTGAAGTCACCTCAAACGCCGCTGCCATACGTTTGGCTCTGAATTCCACATTTTTGGGTCGAGCTGCTTAAAACTCCCTTGGATGCATCCTTTTCCACCCCCGACAGGAATCCATAACAAACTGTGGTTGGCGTGACCTAATTTTTCTATAGCGCCCCCTAGAATATTTTAAATGATCAGCCCCAAGCCATGCTTTAAGATAGAATTACGAAAGTTGGTACACAACATACACATGTGGAATATTGCTAAAGTGTTACTTTTACATTATTACTTTTGGGTGTGTATCCACCAATTTAACTGTCAAACTTTCATAAAAGCTGTCTTAATGCAAGAAACAAAACCCTTAAACACATGAAATAACAATTAACTTTAAATAACTAAAAAGGTTTTGTTAACTTTTCACATGAAGCTGGATTAACAGGTAGTAAGATACCTTTGATTAAATTGGTATACTAATGTTTAAACCAGGGGTGTCAAACGTATGGCCCACGGGCCGGATCTGGCCCACCGAACGATTTTGTCCGGCCCAGTGGCCAAATGCAATATCAATATTCAACGGCTGTATATCCTCGCTGCATCGACCGATCTACACCAGATTTGTTGTGAGTCGTGGGGGAGCGCTGCCGAATGCGTTCGTGGGAATCTCCCGGCGGACGGGCGGGGAAAATGCGTGACAGTTTCTGCGGTGGCTGGCGGCCGGCGGTGCGCGAACCCCCGCGGTGGCCAATAGGCCGGAACGGCGCTTGGCTGCGAGGGCCGATCGACGCCGCTTGCGGCTTTAATTATTATTATTATTATTCTGCCCCCCTAAAGAGGGGCCTTTTTGGGGGCTTTCTCATTTTCAAAAACTCACCAAACTTGGCAGATGCATGGTGACTGTTTAAAAATTTTGTATTTTAAGGTCGTCACAAAAATCTAAAGAAAAATGCCTCAACGGCGCCACCTAGAAATTTTCAAAGGACCCTTTGCTATTCACTTACTTCGTCGTAGAGACATGAAATTTGGTACAGTTGTAGAGCTCAACAAGACGCTCAGAATTTACAATTAATGTCATAGTGTAAATATCACAGGAAGTCGGCCATTTTAGATTGAAAGTCTGATTTTGACCTCAATTTTGACAGTTACAGCATCGGTATAAGATCTAACTCCTCCTAGAGATATCGAGCGATCGGCTTGAAACTCGGGCAGTCTGATCATAAGGCATGGCCAATCAAAAGTTATCAAAACGGTGAGTTTTTGAGCATGCTGAAGGGGCGTTGGCAGGGGTCAAAGTTCACCTATTCGCCACAAAAAATAAAAGTGTTATATCTCCTACACAGAAACACACAGAGGCACCAAACTTTCTGTGATTAATCATCATCAGGTCTCCTATAATATCCAATGGTCAAATGATGACATCACTTAGGCCACACCCCCTGACAACAGGAAGTGTCATGTTTTGCTGTAAACGGTCGCTATGTTACCCCTCTGAGCTAATCAACATGAAACTGTGTCCACAGACAGAACACATGTTGTTGTGTTGTGGATTCCAGCCCCAAGTCGATTCGATGGAGCAGGAGAGCGTGGCGGCGTGGTGAAGTCACCTCAAACGCCGCTGCCATACGTTTGGCTCTGAATTCCACATTTTTGGGCCGAGCTGCATAAAACTCACTTGGATGCATCCTTATCCACCCCCCAACAGGAATCCATAACAAATTTTGGTGGGCGTGACCTAATGCCTCAACGGCGCCACTTAGCAATTTTCAAAGGACCCTTTGCTATTCACTTACTTCATCGTAGAGACATGAGATTTGGTACAGTGGTAGAGCTCACCAAGACGCTCAGAATTTACAATTAATGTCATAGTGTAAATATCACAGGAAGTCGGCCATTTTAGATTGAATGTCTGATTTTGACCCCATTTTTGACGTTTATAGCATTGGTATTTGATGGATCTCCTCCTAGAGATTTTTAGCGAGCGGCTTGAAACTCGGGCAGTCTGATCATAAGGCATGGCCAATTAAAAGTTATCAAAACGGTGAGTTTTTGAGCTTGTTGAAGGGGCATTAGCAAGGGTTAAAGTTCACCTACTCGCCACAAAAAATAAAACTGTTATATCTCCTACACAGAAACACACAGAGGCATCAAACTTTCAGTGATTGATCACCATCAGGTCTCCTATAATATCCAATGGTCAAATGATGACATTGCTTAGGCCACGCCCCCTGACAACAGGAAGTGTCATGTTTTGTTGTAAGCGGTCGCTATGTTACCCCTCTGAGCTAATCAACATGAAACTGTGTCCACAGACAGAACACATGTTGGTATGTTGTGGATTTCAGGCTCAACTGGATTGGATGGAGCAGGGGGGCGTGGCGGCGTGGCATATTCACCTCAAACGCTGCTGTCATACGTTTGGCTCTGAATTCCACAGTTTTGGGCCGAGCTGCTTAAAACTCATTTGGATGCATCCTTATCCACCCCCCAACAGGAATCCTTAACAAACTTTAGTGAGCAGGACTTAGTTTCTCTATAGCGCCACCAAGCAAATTTCAAAGGACCCTTTGGTATTCACTTACTTCATCGTAGAGTAATGAAATTTTGTACAGTTGTAGATCTCAGCAAGACGCTCAGAATTTACAATTAATGTCATACTGCAAGTATCACAGGAAGTAAGCCATTTTAGATTGAAATCTGAATTTTGATACCAAGTTGACATGTAAAGCATATGTATTTGATCATACTTGTCCAGCAGGGGGCAGCAAGAGACCACAAATAAACCCCAAAGGAATTTCTCTTGGTAAGTAAGTGATCTTAACTCTTTGGTTTCCTTGTATATTTAAGTTGAACAGATATACAAATCCTGCTTGAAAACTGACAAACTCTTGTTCAATACATTTCAGTTTTTATTTATATAGCGCCAAATCATGAAACATGTCATCAGGGGTGGATTGGGACAAAAAATTGGCCCTGGCATTTTGGATTAGACTGGCCCACCACATTTTTTTTGTGTACTGAATGTGTATACCAACTGTGCAATACCAACTGTGCAATACCTTGAAGTCAGGATAATGGAAATTAGTGAGTGGACACTTAAAATACTTCCAAAATCTTAATTTATTAACACTGTAAAATGTAAACTCCACCACAGCACAGCAACTATTCTTAGATCAGAGAGAGAGAGAGAGAAAGAGAGGTGTCACGGTCAATCACACATATTATCACGTTACATCATTATAAGAAGTTATTGTAAGTTGCTCATCAGATCTATTCAGTCTTCCAGATACTGTAGGGTAACATTGGACTAATGTGCACTCACTGTGTAAAAGAGGATGCCAATGACAAAATGAACCAGAGAAATGCCTCACTTGTCATCATGGAAAGAAAGAAAATATATAATAACATAATATAAATTTTGATTTACTCAGTCATTTGTAATAAGTATTTTATTTATCTAATTTCCTAATTTTTGATCATATTTTCTTTAAAATCGCAGACTTTTCGCTATTTTTCATGTAAATCCTTGGTGGCGCTTCATAGCGAAGCCGGTGAGGCCGCAGCGAGCTTGGCCTACCCTGGGATTGCGCAATCCCATGGTAACTGCGCTGACTTCCATTCTGTGAATGCATCTTCCTGTCTCTAGATCATAAATTCAATTGTTCAAACAGTTATGAACTGATTTTCCACAATTTAATATATGTGGATTACGAATTGTGTTTTGGTCATCAAACTGTGTGCAGATAACATGTTTTCGTGGTGCTGGCCGATCATAAACAGCAAAGAACTGGTTGTAGGTGAGGCCAGCAGTTCCTTGGCCACTAGGCAGGGGGCGCTCAAGGGGCACCGCTCGTGATCCCAAAATAGTAGAGTCAAAACAATTCAATTCAATTCAATTCAATTCAATTTTATTTATATAGCGCCAAATCATGAAACATGTCATCTCAAGGCACTTTACAAAATCAAGTTCAATCATATTATACAGATTGGGTCAGATTATACAGATTGGTCAAAATGTCCTATATAAGGAAACCAGTTGATTGCATCAAAGTCCCGACAAGCAGCATTCACTCCTGGGGAACCGTAGAGCCACAGGGAGAGTCGTCTGCATTGTACATGGCTTTGCAAGTTATTGATGTTTTATTAGCGAGTTTTGCTAAACAAGTAAAGCACTAAAAAGACTCTAAACATACAGCTGGAACAGGACTGATCAAGGAAGGCTTTCCTCCCTGGCAGTGAGCTCCACTGAGACTGAGAGACTTTTAAAACTGAAGAAGATAAAGAGAACTTTTACCGGAAAATGATGATATTTTTGTTCAGAAAGAGCGCCACAGGGACTTAAATTATAAGTAGAGGTAAGACAGCGATACTTATTCATGTTTTGTTTTTGTGATAAAATGTGCATAATGTGGGTTATAGTTTTAGAATGTGGTACAAATGCAGAAATCCATCATAACTCATAAACTGTTACCAATCAAATGACAATTTTTTTCATCAAAGAATCAATATTTTTCCATGTATCTTGGTGAATTTATTTGGCTCAATCAGTCTCCTTCAGCACTTTGCAACGAGTCTACTCTGTAGAGTGTATATATTTGTAAATCTGACTCTGATGACGTCAGTGCCTCACCAGCTATGAACTCTACCGCACGTCACTGACTACAACCACCACCACCATATTTTACATCAGACACCGGAGCAGATGAAGGGCCTGCTGTTGGGAACATGTCAGTCAGTTTGACACATTTCGCAGCATCCGTTTGAAGAACTCGTTTCTTTTTTTCGTGCAGTTTCTCTGCGCCTCCCTTGCGTTTCTTATCCATTACTACTGTGAACACCGCTGCACAAAGTTCCACATGGAGCGTGAAGGTGTTTTTCTACTTTATGATTGGCCTAGCCCTTTAGACTGTCAGGGATGATAACCAATGGGCTGCAGTAGCCTGTGGTAAGGGCTGGATGATCGGAACAGACTCTTGCGCTGCTGATATTTTTCTTCATGCATTATGCAAATATAACGAGGCAGATATATAAAATAATAATAATATTAATAATAATAATACATATTATTAATATACATGTCGGGTCTGCCGGCCTGCATGTCATCTAAAGGCAGTTTACAATGTCAAAATCAATCAGATTATACATATTAAGTCAGATTATCCAGATTGGTAAAAGAAATTCCTATATAAGGGAACCAGTTGATTTCATCAAAGTCGTAACAAGCAGCATTGACTCCTGAAGAAGCGTAGAGCCACAGGGAGAGTCGTTTGCATTGTACATGGCTTTGCAGCAATCCCTCATACTGATCAAGCATGAAGTGACAGCAGAAGGAAAAACTCCCCATTAACAGGAAGGAAAAACCTCCAGCCGAACCGGGCTCAGTATGAACGGTAATCTGCCTTGACCGACTGGGGGTTACAAAAGAGAGAGAAGAGACACAACAAGACAGACAAAAAAGCACAGAAGCACACATTGATCCAGTAATGTGTTTTACATTAGATGGTAATAGCAGGTGATCTGTCTTCCCTGAATGATGTCACAGCTAACAGAACGCCAGACCAGGTGTACCTACTATGAAGAAAAAATAGAAAAAACAAAAAGCTAAAAGCTGAAATGACAACAGTCATGCAAAATTGAAGAACAATAGACCCTGATGTCCTCCAGCAGCCTAAGCCTATAGCAGCATAACTATAGAGGTAGCTCAGCGTAACATGAACCACTCTAACTATAATCTTTGTCAAAAAGGAAAGTCCCAAGAGCCAGCTTCTAGTGGAGGAGTTCAAGTATCTTGGGGTCTTGTTCACGAATGAGGGGAAGATGGAGCGGGAGATCGACAGGCAGATTGGTGCGACGTCTGCTGTGAAGCGTGCGCTGTACCGATCCGTTGTGGTGAAGAGAGAGCTGAGCCAAAAGGCCAAGCTCTCGATTTACCAGTCGATCTACGTTCCTACCCTCATCTATGGTCACGAGCTTTGGGTCGTGACCGAAAGAACGAAATCCCGGATACAAGCGGCCAAAATGAGTTTTCTCCATAGTGTGTCTGGGCTCTCCCTTAGAGATAGGGTGAGGAGCTCAGTCATCCGGGGAGGACTCAGAGTAGAGCCGCTGCTCCTCCACATTGAGAGGAGCCAGTTGAGGTGGATCGGGCATCTGGTTAGGATGCCTCCTGGACGCCTCCCTGATGAGGTGTTCTGGGCACGTCCCACCGGGAGGAGGCCCAGGGGAAGACCCAGGACACGCTGGAGAGACTCTGCTGGCCTGGGAACGCTTTGGGATTCCCCCAGAGGAAGTGGCCCAAGTGGCTGGGGAGAGGAAGGTCTGGGGCTCCCTCTTGAAGCTGCCCCTGCGACCTGACCCCGGATAAGTGGAAGACGATGGATGGATGGAAAAAGGAAAGTTTTAGGATTAGTCTTAAAAGTAGACAGGGTGTCTGCGTCACGGACCAAAACTGGGAGTTTGTTCCACTGGAGAGGAGCCTGATAACTAAAGGATCTGGCTACCATTCTGGTTTTACAGACTTTAGGAACCACTAGCAGACCTGCTTTCTGAGAGTGAAGTGGTCTGTTAGAAATTACTAAAGTTTGTACACAACATACACATGTGGAATATTGCTAACGTGTTACTTTAGCAATTTTCCAATTGCCAAAGTGTTACTTTTACATTATTACTTTTGGGTGTGTATCCACCAATTTAACTGTCAAACTTTCATAAAAGCTGTCTTAATGCAAGAAACGAAACCCTTAAACACATGAAATAATTAACTTTAAATAACTAAAAAGGTTTTGTTAACTTTTCACATGAAGCTGGATTAACAGCTAGTAAGATACCTTTGATTAAGTTGGTATACTAATGTTTAAACCAGGGGTGTCAAACGTACGGCCTGCGGGCCGGATCTGGCCCGCCGAACGATTTAGTCCGGCCCGGTGGCCAAATGCATTTTTATTATTCAACGGCTGTGTCTCCTCGGTGCATCGACCGATCTGCACCACATTTTTTGTGAGTCGTGGGGGAGCGCTGCCCAACGCATACGTGTGTATTGCATGGTAGACGGGTGAGTAAAATGCATGACAGCTTCTGCGGTGGCTGGCGGCGGGAGGTGCGCGTACCCTAGCGGTGGCCCTTAGGCCAGAGCGGCGCTTGGCTGCGAGGGCCGATCATCACCGCTTGCGGTTTTAATTATTATTATTAGGCCCGAGCAGCGAAGCGCTGCGAAGGCCTATTGTTTCTGTGTTGTTTCTTATTATTATTATTATTATTATTATTATTATTATTATTATTTTTATTCTGCCCCCCTAAAGAGGGGCCTTTTTGGGGGCTTTATCATATTCAAAAACTCACCAAACTTGGCAGATGCATGAAGACTGTTTAAAAATTTTATATTTTAAGGTCATCACAAAAATCTAACGGAAAATGCCTCAACGGCGCCACCTAGCAATTTTCAAAGGACCCTTTGCTATTCACTTACTTCATCGTAGAGACGTGAAATTTGGTACAGTTGTAGAGCTCACCAAGACGTTCAGAATTTATAATTAATGTCATAGTGCAAATATCACAGGAAGTCGGCCATTTTAGATTGAAGGTCTGATTTTGACCCCATTTTTGACGTTTACAGCATTGGTATTTGATCGAACTCCTCCTAGGGATTTTGAGCGAGCGACTTGAAACTCGGTCAGTCTGATCATAAGGCATGGCCAATTAAAAGTTATCAAAACGGTGAGTTTTTGAGCATGTTGAAGGGGCGTTAGCAGGGGTCAAAGTTCACCTACTCGCCACAAAAAATAAAACTGTTATATCTCCTACACAGAAACACACAGAGGCACCAAACCTTCTGTGATTGATCATCATTGGGTCTTCTTTAATATCCAATGGTCAAATGATGACATCACTTAGGCCACGCCCCCTGACAACAGGAAGTGTCATGTTTTGCTGTAAACGGTCGCTATGTTACCCCTCTGAGCTAATCAACGTGAAACTGTGTCCAGAGACAGAAGACATGTTGGTGTGTTGTGGATTCCAGCCCCAAGTGGATTCGATGGAGCAGGGGGGCGTGGCGGCGTGGTTAAGTCACCTCAAACGCCGCTGCCATACGTTTAGCTCTGAATTCCACATTTCTGGGCCGAGCTGCTTAAAAGTCACTTGGATGCATCCTTATCTAACCCGCGACAGGAATCCATAACAAACTTTGGTGGGCGTGACCTAATGCCTCAACGGCGGCACCTCGCAATTTTCAAAGGACCCTTTGCTATTCACTTACTTCATCGTAGAGACATGAGATTTGGTACAGTAGTAGAGCTCACCAAGACGCTCAGAATTTACAATTAATGTCATAGTGCAAATATCACAGGAAGTCGGCCATTTTAGATTGAAGGTCTGATTTTGACCCCATTTTTGACGTTTACAGCATTGGTATTTGATCGAACTCCTCCTAGGGATTTCGAGCGAGCGGCTTGAAACTCGGTCAGTCTGATCATAAGGCATGGCCAATTAAAAGTTATCAAAACAGTGAGTTTTTGAGCTTGTTGAAGGGGCGTTAGCAGGGGTCAAAGTTCACCTACTCGCCACAAAAAATAAAACAGTTATATCTCCTACACAGAAACACACAGAGGCACCAAACTATCTGTGATTGATCATCATCAGGTCTTCTATCATATCCAAGGATCAAATGATGACATCACTTAGGCCACGCCCCCTGACAACAGGAAATGTCATGTTTTGCTGTAAACGGTCGCTATGTTACCCCTCTGAGCTAATCAACATGAAAATGTATCCAGAGACAGAAGACATGTTGGTGTTTTGGATTCCAGCCCCAAGTGGATTCGATGGAGCAGGGCGGCGTGGTGGTGTGGTGAAGTCACCTCAAACGCCGCTGCCATACGTTTGGCTCTGAATTCCACATTTTTGGGTCGAGCTGCTTAAAACTCCCTTGGATGCATCCTTTTCCACCCCCGACAGGAATCCATAACAAAGTGTGGTTGGCGTGACCTAATTTTTCTATAGCGCCCCCTAGAATATTTTAAATGATCAGCCCCAAGCCATGCTTTAAGATAGAATTACGAAAGTTGGTACACAACATACACATGTGGAATATTGCTAAAGTGTTACTTTTACATTATTACTTTTGGGTGTGTATCCACCAATTTAACTGTCAAACTTTCATAAAAGCTGTCTTAATGCAAGAAACAAAACCCTTAAACACATGAAATAACAATTAACTTTAAATAACTAAAAAGGTTTTGTTAACTTTTCACATGAAGCTGGATTAACAGGTAGTAAGATACCTTTGATTAAATTGGTATACTAATGTTTAAACCAGGGGTGTCAAACGTATGGCCCGCGGGCCGGATCCGGCCCACCGAACGATTTTGTCCGGCCCAGTGGCCAAATGCAATATCAATATTCAACGGCTGTATATCCTCGCTGCATCGACCGATCTACACCAGATTTGTTGTGAGTCGTGGGGGAGCGCTGCCGAATGCGTTCGTGGGAATCTCCCGGCGGACGGGCGGGGAAAATGCGTGACAGTTTCTGCGGTGGCTGGCGGCCGGCGGTGCGCGAACCCCCGCGGTGGCCAATAGGCCGGAGCGGCGCTTGGCTGCGAGGGCCGATCGACGCCGCTTGCGGCTTTAATTATTATTATTTTTATTCTGCCCCCCTAAAGAGGGGCCTTTTTGGGGGCTTTATCATATTCAAAAACTCACCAAACTTGGCAGATGCATGAAGACTGTTTAAAAATTTTATATTTTAAGGTCATCACAAAAATCTAACGGAAAATGCCTCAACGGCGCCACCTAGCAATTTTCAAAGGACCCTTTGCTATTCACTTACTTCATCGTAGAGACGTGAAATTTGGTACAGTTGTAGAGCTCACCAAGACGTTCAGAATTTATAATTAATGTCATAGTGCAAATATCACAGGAAGTCGGCCATTTTAGATTGAAGGTCTGATTTTGACCCAATTTTTGACGTTTACAGCATTGGTATTTGATCGAACTCCTCCTAGGGATTTTGAGCGAGCGACTTGAAACTCGGTCAGTCTGATCATAAGGCATGGCCAATTAAAAGTTATCAAAACGGTGAGTTTTTGAGCATGTTGAAGGGGTGTTAGCAGGGGTCAAAGTTCACCTACTCGCCACAAAAAATAAAACTGTTATATCTCCTACACAGAAACACATAGAGGCACCAAACTTTCTGTGATTGATCATCATTGGGTCTTCTTTAATATCCAATGGTCAAATTATGACATCACTTAGGCCACGCCCCCTGACAACAGGAAGTGTCATGTTTTGCTGTAAACGGTCGCTATGTTACCCCTCTGAGCTAATCAACATGAAACTGTGTCCAGAGACAGAAGACATGTTGATGTATTGTGGATTCCAGCCCCAAGTGGATTCGATGGAGCAGGAGAGCGTGGCGGCGTGGTGAAGTCACCTCAAACGCCGCTGCCATACGTTTGGCTCTGAATTCCATATTTTTGGGCCGAGCTGCTTAAAACTCACTTGGATGCATCCTTATCCACCCCCCAACAGGAATCCATAACAAACTTTGGTGGGCGTGACCTAATGCCTCAACGGCGCCACCTAGCAATTTTCAAAGGACCCTTTGCTATTCACTTACTTCATCGTAGAGACATGAGATTTGGTACAGTGGTAGAGCTCACCAAGACGCTCAGAATTTACAATTAATGTCATAGTGTAAATATCACAGGAAGTCGGCCATTTTAGATTGAAGGTCTGATTTTGACCCCATTTTTGACGTTTACAGCATTGGTATTTGATGGAACTCCTCCTAGAGATTTTGAGCGAGCGGCTTGAAACTCGGGCAGTCTGATCATAAGGCATGGCCAATTAAAGGTTATCAAAACGGTGAGTTTTTGAGCATGCTGAAGGGGCGTGAGCGGGGGTCAAAGTTCACCTACTCGCCATGAAACACAAAACTGTTATATTTCATATACAAAAACTCACAGAGCCACCAAACTTTCAGTAGTTGATCACCACTAGGTCTTCTACAATATCCAATGGTCAAATGATGACATCACTTAGGCCACGCCCCCTGACAACAGGAAAAACTGTTATATCTCCTACACAGAAACACACAGAGGCACCAAACTTTCTGTGATTGATCATCATCGGGTCTTCTACAATATCCAATGGTCAAATGATGACATCACTTAGGCCACGCCCCCTGACAACAGGAAAAACTGTTATATCTCCTACACAAAAACACACAGAAGCACCAAACTTTCTGTGATTGATCATCATCGGGTCTTCTACAATATCCAATGGTCAAATGATGACATCACTTAGGCCACGCCCCCTGACAACAGGAAAAACTGTTATATCTCCTACACAAAAACACACAGAAGCACCAAACTTTCTGTGATTGATCATCATCGGGTCTTCTACAATATCCAATGGTCAAATGATGACATCACTTAGGCCACGCCCCCTGACAACAGGAAAAACCGCTATATCTCCTACACAGAAACACACAGAGGCACCAAACTTTCTGTGATTGATCATCATCGGGTCTTCTACAATATCCAATGGTCAAATGATGACATCACTTAGTCCACGCCCCCTGACAACAGGAAGTGTCATGTTTTATTGTTAGCAGTCGCTATGTTACCCCTCTGAGCTAATCAACATGAAACTGTGTCCACAGACAGAAGACATGTTGCTGTGTTGTGGATTCCAGGCCCAACTGGATTTCATGTAGCAGTGTGGCATGGTGGCGTGGCAAAGTCACCTGAAAGGCCGCTGCCATATGTCCAGACTTCCATAGGATATTGACAAATTTAATAAAAAGTAACTTAAAATTACCTTAAAAGGACAACATTTTTAAAAGTCAAAAGGCTTATTTAATGCTTTGAGAACATCTCTTCTATTCGGCTACAAAATCAACCAAAACAGGATGATCTTTTAAGCTATAAGACCATTTTTAAGATGTCAATACATAGATTTTAAGCTGGTGGGTCGCCACTGCCTCCGGTGGCCTAATGCATCACTGCATCAACTGATCTCCACCAGTTTAATCTTGTCATGGCAAAATTATTTTTTCTCTTCATGTGTGGCCCTAATACTCCATCGTAAGAACACCGCTGTCGTTACCGCGGGTCCTGGGGAAAAAAAAAAAACGCTGCTCCTGGGGGGAGCGCATAGATGTGTAATACTTCTCATTGCAATTCAGACAGTGCAGTTCATTTTAAAGAGGCAGTTTTGGCGCATATTACGATAGAAATGGGCTGCGGGGAGCCTAAGTGTGTTGTCGTGGGCGTGTTTACCCGCTGCAGGTAACCGCTGTGAAACAATCAGAAAGATTTCCCTGATTAATAACATCTTTATGGAGCGCTAGACTTATTGTTACTATGTTTTACCAGTTCTCTCTCTCTCGCTCGCTCGCTCGCTCGTCATCGGACAAAAATCAAACTGCTTCGTGTTTGTATTTGAAATTGTGCGTCAGACTCAGATTTAGAAGATTGTTACGACGTTTGAGCTGTAACTGCAACCGTTATATATATCTTGTAACTTTGACAGACAACACCAACTGTCCCCACAATCCAGTGCACACAATACCACAACAGACCTCATCACGCTCTACAGTACATCAAGAAAACTAAATCAACTAAAACAAGTTCACGAGTGCACTTGAAATGAAGTTAATCCATATTTGTGTGTCAGGGTGTCTAAGCACTCTCCAGAATTTGAAATCTCAGCAGAACCTGTAATAATTATAGAAAGTAACGTTATAGTTGTTCTGCCTTTTGTTAAGACAGCAAGGAATTCATGTCGTGAATACATTACATAAATAAGATATTAATTAATTCTTAGTCAGAGGAAATCCATGGTAAAAAAAGTTAGAAACGTTTTGGGTTCATATTTAATCAGAGTGAGACATCACAACTTTGTTAGATCTCTATGTGAATTACGTGAGATAGTGAGTGCTCTCACCTTAAAAAAAGATCTTTGACGTATTTTGCTCCGGTTAAAAGCTGCTTTTCAGCTATGAAGCTAGGGAAACTGCTAATGTTGAAGTTGAATTTGTTCTACACGCTTCTGCCTTGGAAAAATATTTGTCTTTTTACAAAAACAATGTTTAAAACCAGATTTGGTAACAAAGGTTATTCAGACAACGCAAGAAAAGGAAGCTTTGTGTGGGGAACTTTTGTCCTAGCTGTCTAGCTGCATATGGCCCCAGGACAGCACAATAGTTTTCTTGAAGTATAATTTTGGAGAAGTAGAAACAAGTATTCATTTCAAAAGGTAGGTAAAAAAGGAAAAAAGTTTTTACAAAATCTTAAAATGTTGGATAGTCGTTATTTCAATCTTGCTGTGAAAATTGGTGAAATATTATCATT
The DNA here is from genome assembly GCA_037039145.1 of Fundulus diaphanus. Taxonomy (NCBI): domain Eukaryota; kingdom Metazoa; phylum Chordata; class Actinopteri; order Cyprinodontiformes; family Fundulidae; genus Fundulus; species Fundulus diaphanus. Next base: position 23,041,374 of record CM073144.1, read on the forward strand.
TTTAATGCTTAGATATAAAATTGCAAGGCGATTACTAAAATTGCCTTTTGTTGAAAATGTTTTTTGGCATGCCATACTTTATATTTATAGGTAGCCTAGATGTGCATAATAAAAGAGTGGAACTAAAACCTGGTCTAATATTATTATGGAGCTTTAACTTGCTAAGAGTAATAACGTTAGATGATTATATCTTTAAAATGAGATATCTGTCTCATAAAATGTGATAGTTTACTTGGTCTAAAGAGATGATTCAATTCAATGTTATTTATATAGCGCCAATTCATGAAATATGTCATCTCAAGGCACTTTACAAAGTCAAAATCAATCAGATTATACAGATTGGGTCAGATTATACACATTGGTCAAAAATATTCCTATATAAGGGAACCAGTTCATTGCATCAAAGTCTTGACAAGTAGCATTCTCTCTTGAAGAAGCGTAGAACCACAGGGAGAGTCGTCTGCTGTGTCCATGGCTTTGCAGCAATCCCTCATACTGAGCAAGCATGAAGCAACAGCGGGGAAAAAACTCCCCATTAACGGGAAGGTAAAACCTCCAGCAGAACTGGGCTCAGTATGAACGGTCATCTGCCTCGACAGACTGGGGGTTACAGAAGACAGAGCAGAGACACAACAAGACAGACAAAAAAGCACAGAAGTTCTACATTAGATGGTAGTAGCGGGTGATCTGTCTTCCCTGGATGATGCCACAGCTAACAGAACACCAGACCAGGTGTACCTACAATGAAGAAAAAAGAAAAATCAAAAAGTTAAAAGCTGAAATGACAACAGTCATTCAAAATTGAAGAACAATAGACCCTGATGTCCTGCAGTAGCCTAAACGTATAGCAGCATAACTATAGAGGTAGCTCAGGGTAACATGAGCCACTCTAACTATAAGCTTTTTAAAAAAGGAAAGTCCAAAGAGCCAGCTTCTAGTGGAGAAGTTCAAGTATCTTGGGGTCTTGTTCACGAATGAGGGGAAGATGGAGCGGGAGATCGACAGGCGGATTGGTGCGGCGTCTGCTGTGAAGCGGGCGCTGTACCGATCCGTTGTGGTGAAGAGAGAGCTGAGCCAAAAGGCGAAGCTCTCGATTTACCAGTCGATCTACGTTCCTACCCTCATCTATGGTCACGAGCTTTGGGTCGTGACCGAAAGAACGAGATCCTGGATACAAGCGGCCGAAATGAGTTTTCTCCATAGTGTGTGTGAGCTCTCCCTTAGAGATAAGGTGAGGAGCTCAGTCATCCAGGGAGGACTCAGAGTAGCCACTCCTTCTTCACGTCGAGAGGAGCCAGTTGAGGTGGCTTGTGCATCTGGTTAGGATGCCTCCTGGACGCCTCCCTGGTTAGGTGTTCTGGCCACGTCCCACCGGGAGGAGGCCCAGGGGAAGACCTGGGACACGCTGGAGAGACTATGTTTTCTCTGCTGGCCTGGGAACACCTTGGGAGGAGGTGGCCCAAGTGGCTGGGGAGAGGGACGTCTGGGCCTCCTTTATAAAGCTGCTACCCCCGCGATTTTGCTAAAGTGTTCCTTTAGCAATAGTCCAATTGCTAAAGTGTTACTTTTACATTACTTTTGGGTGTGTATCACCAATTTAGATGTTAAACTTTCATAAAAGCTGTCTTAATGCAAGAAACAAAACCCTTAAACACATGAAATAGCAAGTAACTTTAAAAAACTAAAATGGTTTTGTTAACTTTTCACATTAAGCTGGATTAACAGCTAGTAAAATACCTTTGATTAAATTGGTATACTAATGTTTAAACCAGGGGTGTCAAAGGTACGGCCCGCCGAACGATTTAGTCCGGTCCGGTGGCCAAATGCATTATCATTATTCAACGGCTGTATCTCCTCGCTGCATCGAGCGATCTGGACCAGATTTTGCCGAACACGTTCGTGTGAATCGCCCAGTGGACGGGCGGGCAAAATGCGTGACAGCATCTGCGGTGGCGGGCGGCCGGCGGTGCGCAAATCCCAGCGGTGGCCAATAGGCCAGAGCGGCGCTTTGCTGCGAGGGCCGATCATCACCGCTTGCGGTTTTAATTAGGCCCGAGCAGCGAAGCGCTGCGAAGGCCTATTGTTTCTGTGTTGTTTCTTATTATTATTATTATTATTATTATTATTATTATTATTATTATTTTTATTCTGCCCCCCTAAAGAGGGGCCTTTTTGGGGGCTTTATCATATTCAAAAACTCACCAAACTTGGCAGATGCATGAAGACTGTTTAAAAATTTTATATTTTAAGGTCATCACAAAAATCTAATGGAAAATGCCTCAACGGCGCCACCTAGCAATTTTCAAAGGACCCTTTGCTATTCACTTACTTCATCGTAGAGACGTGAAATTTGGTACAGTTGTAGAGCTCACCAAGACGTTCAGAATTTATAATTAATGTCATAGTGCAAATATCACAGGAAGTCGGCCATTTTAGATTGAAGGTCTGATTTTGACCCCATTTTTGACGTTTACAGCATTGGTATTTGATCGAACTCCTCCTAGGGATTTTGAGCGAGCGACTTGAAACTCGGTCAGTCTGATCATAAGGCATGGCCAATTAAAAGTTATCAAAACGGTGAGTTTTTGAGCATGTTGAAGGGGCGTTAGCAGGGGTCAAAGTTCACCTACTCGCCACAAAAAATAAAACTGTTATATCTCCTACACAGAAACACACAGAGGCACCAAACCTTCTGTGATTGATCATCATTGGGTCTTCTTTAATATCCGATGGTCAAATGATGACATCACTTAGGCCACGCCCCCTGACAACAGGAAGTGTCATGTTTTGCTGTAAACGGTCGCTATGTTACCCCTCTGAGCTAATCAACGTGAAACTGTGTCCAGAGACAGAAGACATGTTGGTGTGTTGTGGATTCCAGCCCCAAGTGGATTCGATGGAGCAGGGGGGCGTGGCGGCGTGGTGAAGTCACCTCAAACGCCGCTGCCATACGTTTGGCTCTGAATTCCACATTTCTGGGCCGAGCTGCTTAAAAGTCACTTGGATGCATCCTTATCTAGCCCCCGACAGGAATCCGTAACAAACTTTGGTGGGCGTGACCTAATGCCTCAACGGCGCCACCTCGCAATTTTCAAAGGACCCTTTGCTATTCACTTAATTCATCGTAGAGACATGAGATTTGGTACAGTAGTAGAGCTCACCAAGACGCTCAGAATTTACAATTAATGTCATAGTGCAAATATCACAGGAAGTCGGCCATTTTAGATTGAAGGTCTGATTTTGACCCCATTTTTGACGTTTACAGCATTGGTATTTGATCGAACTCCTCCTAGGGATTTCGAGCGAGCGGCTTGAAACTCGGTCAGTCTGATCATAAGGCATGGCCAATTAAAAGTTATCAAAACAGTGAGTTTTTGAGCTTGTTGAAGGGGCGTTAGCAGGGGTCAAAGTTCACCTACTCGCCACAAAAAATAAAACAGTTATATCTCCTACACAGAAACACACAGAGGCACCAAACTATCTGTGATTGATCATCATCAGGTCTTCTATCATATCCAATGGTCAAATGATGACATCACTTAGGCCACGCCCCCTGACAAAAGGAAATGTCATGTTTTGCTGTAAACGGTCGCTATGTTACCCCTCTGAGCTAATCAACATGAAAATGTATCCAGAGACAGAAGACATGTTGGTGTTTTGGATTCCAGCCCCAAGTGGATTCGATGGAGCAGGGCGGCGTGGTGGTGTGGTGAAGTCACTTCAAACGCCGCTGCCATACGTTTGGCTCTGAATTCCACATTTTTGGGTCGAGCTGCTTAAAACTCCCTTGGATGCATCCTTTTCCACCCCCGACAGGAATCCATAACAAACTGTGGTTGGCGTGACCTAATTTTTCTATAGCGCCCCCTAGAATATTTTAAATGATCAGCCCCAAGCCATGCTTTAAGATAGAATTACGAAAGTTGGTACACAACATACACATGTGGAATATTGCTAAAGTGTTACTTTTACATTATTACTTTTGGGTGTGTATCCACCAATTTAACTGTCAAACTTTCATAAAAGCTGTCTTAATGCAAGAAACAAAACCCTTAAACACATGAAATAACAATTAACTTTAAATAACTAAAAAGGTTTTGTTAACTTTTCACATGAAGCTGGATTAACAGGTAGTAAGATACCTTTGATTAAATTGGTATACTAATGTTTAAACCAGGGGTGTCAAACGTATGGCCCGCGGGCCGGATCCGGCCCACCGAACGATTTTGTCCGGCCCAGTGGCCAAATGCAATATCAATATTCAACGGCTGTATATCTTCGCTGCATCGACCGATCTACACCAGATTTGTTGTGAGTCGTGGGGGAGCGCTGCCGAATGCGTTCGTGGGAATCTCCCGGCGGACGGGCGGGGAAAATGCGTGACAGTTTCTGCGGTGGCTGGCGGCCGGCGGTGCGCGAACCCCCGCGGTGGCCAATAGGCCGGAGCGGCGCTTGGCTGCGAGGGCCGATCGACGCCGCTTGCGGCTTTAATTATTATTATTATTATTCTGCCCCCCTAAAGAGGGGCCTTTTTGGGGGCTTTCTCATTTTCAAAAACTCACCAAACTTGGCAGATGCATGGTGACTGTTTAAAAATTTTGTATTTTAAGGTCGTCACAAAAATCTAAAGAAAAATGCCTCAACGGCGCCACCTAGAAATTTTCAAAGGACCCTTTGCTATTCACTTACTTCGTCGTAGAGACATGAAATTTGGTACAGTTGTAGAGCTCAACAAGACGCTCAGAATTTACAATTAATGTCATAGTGCAAATATCACAGGAAGTTGGCCATTTTAGACTTAAAGTCTGATTTTGACCCAATTTTTGACGTTTATAGCATTGGTATTTGATGGATCTCCTCCTAGAGATTTTGAGCGATCGGCTTGAAACTCGGGCAGTCTGATCATAAGGCATGGCCAATCAAAAGTTATCAAAACGGTGAGTTTTTGAGCATGCTGAAGGGGCGTTGGCAGGGGTCAAAGTTCACCTATTCGCCACAAAAAATAAAAGTGTTATATCTCCTACACAGAAACACACAGAGGCACCAAACTTTCTGTGATTAATCATCATCAGGTCTCCTATAATATCCAATGGTCAAATGATGACATCACTTAGGCCACACCCCCTGACAACAGGAAGTGTCATGTTTTGCTGTAAACGGTCGCTATGTTACCCCTCTGAGCTAATCAACATGAAACTGTGTCCAGAGACAGAAAACATGTTGTTGTGTTGTGGATTCCAGCCCCAAGTCGATTCGATGGAGCAGGAGAGCGTGGCGGCGTGGTGAAGTCACCTCAAACGCCGCTGCCATACGTTTGGCTCTGAATTCCACATTTTTGGGCCGAGCTGCATAAAACTCACTTGGATGCATCCTTATCCACCCCCCAACAGGAATCCATAACAAATTTTGGTGGGCGTGACCTAATGCCTCAACGGCGCCACTTAGCAATTTTCAAAGGACCCTTTGCTATTCACTTACTTCATCGTAGAGACATGAGATTTGGTACAGTGGTAGAGCTCACCAAGACGCTCAGAATTTACAATTAATGTCATAGTGTAAATATCACAGGAAGTCGGCCATTTTAGATTGAATGTCTGATTTTGACCCCATTTTTGACGTTTATAGCATTGGTATTTGATGGATCTCCTCCTAGAGATTTTTAGCGAGCGGCTTGAAACTCGGGCAATCTGATCATAAGGCATGGCCAATTAAAAGTTATCAAAACGGTGAGTTTTTGAGCTTGTTGAAGGGGCATTAGCAAGGGTTAAAGTTCACCTACTCGCCACAAAAAATAAAACTGTTATATCTCCTACACAGAAACACACAGAGGCATCAAACTTTCAGTGATTGATCACCATCAGGTCTCCTATAATATCCAATGGTCAAATGATGACATTGCTTAGGCCACGCCCCCTGACAACAGGAAGTGTCATGTTTTGTTGTAAGCGGTCGCTATGTTACCCCTCTGAGCTAATCAACATGAAACTGTGTCCACAGACAGAACACATGTTGGTATGTTGTGGATTTCAGGCTCAACTGGATTGGATGGAGCAGGGGGGCGTGGCGGCGTGGCATATTCACCTCAAACGCTGCTGTCATACGTTTGGCTCTGAATTCCACAGTTTTGGGCCGAGCTGCTTAAAACTCATTTGGATGCATCCTTATCCACCCCCCAACAGGAATCCTTAACAAACTTTAGTGAGCAGGACTTAGTTTCTCTATAGCGCCACCAAGCAAATTTCAAAGGACCCTTTGGTATTCACTTACTTCATCGTAGAGTAATGAAATTTTGTACAGTTGTAGATCTCAGCAAGACGCTCAGAATTTACAATTAATGTCATACTGCAAGTGTCACAGGAAGTAAGCCATTTTAGATTGAAATCTGAATTTTGATACCAAGTTGACATGTAAAGCATATGTATTTGATCATACTTGTCCAGCAGGGGGCAGCAAGAGACCACAAATAAACCCCAAAGGAATTTCTCTTGGTAAGTAAGTGATCTTAACTCTTTGGTTTCCTTGTATATTTAAGTTGAACAGATATACAAATCCTGCTTGAAAACTGACAAACTCTTGTTCAATACATTTCAGTTTTTATTTATATAGCGCCAAATCATGAAACATGTCATCAGGGGTGGATTGGGACAAAAAATTGGCCCTGGCATTTTGGATTAGACTGGCCCACCACATTTTTTTGTGTACTGAATGTGTATACCAACTGTGCAATACCAACTGTGCAATACCTTGAAGTCAGGATAATGGAAATTAGTGAGAGTGGACACTTAAAATACTTCCAAAATCTTAATTTATTAACACTGTAAAATGTAAACTCCACCACAGCACAGCAACTATTCTTAGATCAGAGAGAGAGAGAGAGAAAGAGAGGTGTCACGGTCAATCACACATATTATCACGTTACATCATTATAAGAAGTTATTGTAAGTTGCTCATCAGATCTATTCAGTCTTCCAGATACTGTAGGGTAACATTGGACTAATGTGCACTCACTGTGTAAAAAAGGATGCCAATGACAAAATGAACCAGAGAAATGCCTCACTTGTCATCATGGAAAGAAAGAAAATATATAATAACATAATATAAATTTTGATTTACTCAGTCATTTGTAATAAGTATTTTATTTATCTAATTTCCTAATTTTTGATCATATTTTCTTTAAAATCGCAGACTTTTCGCTATTTTTCATGTAAATCCTTGGTGGCGCTTCATAGCGAAGCCGGTGAGGCCGCAGCGAGCTTGGCCTCCCCTGGGATTGCGCAATCCCATGTTAACTGTGCTGACTTCCATTCTGTGAATGCATCTTCCTGTCTCTAGATCATAAATTCAATTGTTCAAACAGTTATGAACTGATTTTCCACAATTTAATATATGTGGATTACGAATTGTGTTTTGGTCATCAAACTGTGTGCAGATAACATGTTTTCGTGGTGCTGGCCGATCATAAACAGCAAAGAACTGGTTGTAGGTGAGGCCGGCAGTTCCTTGGCCGCTAGGCAGGGGGCGATCAAGGGGCACCGCTCGTGATCCACAAATAGTAGAGTCAAAACAAGTTATTGATGTTTTATTAGCGAGCTTTGCTAAACAAGTAAAGCACTAAAAAGACTCTAAACATACAGCTGGAACAGGACCGATCAGGGAAGGCTTTCCTCCCTGGCAGTGAGCTCCACTGAGACTAAGAGAGTTTTAAATCTGAAGAAGATAAAGATAACTTTTACCGGAAAATGATGATATTTTTGTTCAGAAAGAGCGCCGCAGGGACTTAAATTATAAGTGAGGTAAGACAGCGATACTTATTCATGTTTTGTTTTTGTGATAAAATGTGCGTTATGTGGGTTATAGTTTTAGAATGTGTTACAAATGCAGAAATCCATCATAACTCATAAACTGCTACCAATCAAATGACAAATTTTTTTTCATCAAAGAACCAATATTTTTCCATGTATCTTGGTGAATTTATTTGGCTCAATCAGTCTCCTTCAGCACTTTGCAACGAGTCTACTCTGTAGAGTGTATATATTTGTAAATCTGACTCTGATGACGTCAGTGCCTCACCAGCTATGAACCCTACCTACCGCACGTCACTGACTACAACCACCACCACCATATTTTACATCAGACACCGGAGCAGATGAAGGCCTGCTGTAGGGAACATGTCAGTGAGTTTGACACATTTCGCAGCGTCCGTTTGAAGAAATCGTTTCTTTTTTTCGTGCAGTTTCTCTGCGCCTCCCATTACTACTGTGAACACCGCTGCACAAAGTTCCACATGGAGCGTGAAGGTGTTTTTCTACTTTATGATTGGCCTAGCCCTTTAGACTGTCAGGGATGATAACGAGGCAGATATATAAAATAATTAATAATAATAATAATAATACATATTATTAATATACATGTCGGGTCTGCCGGCCCAAACAGCACGTCGGCCCACCGGGAAAATGCCCGGTACGCCCGATTACCAGTCCATGCCTGCATGTCATCTAAAGGCAGTTTACAATGTCAAAATCAATCAGATTATACATATTAAGTCAGATTATCCAGATTGGTAAAAGAAATTCCTATATAAGGGAACCAGTCGATTTCATCAAAGTCGTAACAAGCAGCATTCACTCCTGAAGAAGCGTAGAGCCACAGGGAGAGTCGTTTGCATTGTACATGGCTTTGCAGCAATCCCTCATACTGATCAAGCATGAAGTGACAGCAGAAGGAAAAACTCCCCATTAACAGGAAGGAAAAACCTCCATCAGAACCGGGCTCAGTATGAACGGTAATCTGCCTTGACCGACTGGGGGTTACAAAAGAGAGAGAAGAGACACAACAAGACAGACAAAAAAGCACAGAAGCACACATTGATCTAGTAATGTGTTTTACATTAGATGCTAATAACAGGTGATCTGTCTTCCCTGGATGATGTCACAGCTAACAGAACGCCAGACCAGGTGTACCTACTATGAAGAAAAAATAGAAAAAACAAAAAGTTAAAAGCTGAAATGACAACAGTCATGCAAAATTGAAGAACAATAGACCCTGATGTCCTCCAGCAGCCTAAGCCTATAGCAGCATAACTATAGAGGTAGCTCGGGGTAACATGAAACACTCTAACTATAAGCTTTGTCAAAAAGGAAAGTCCCAAGAGCCAGCTTCTAGTGGAGGAGTTCAAGTATCTTGGGGTCTTGTTCACAAATGAGGGGAAGATGGAGCGGGAGATCGACAGGCGGATTGGTGCGACGTCTGCTGTGAAGCAGGCGCTGTACCGGTCCGTTGTGGTGAAGAGAGAGCTGAGCCAAAAGGCCAAGCTCTCGATTTACCAGTCGATCTACGTTCCTAACCTCATCTATGGTCACGAGCTTTGGGTCGTGACCGAAAGAACGAGATCCCGGCCAAAATAAGTTTTCTCCATAGTGTGTCTGGGCTCTCCCTTAGAGATAGGGTGAGGAGCTCAGTCATCCGGGGAGGACTCAGAGTAGAGCCGCTGCTCCTCCACATTGAGAGGAGCCAGTTGAGGTGGCTCGGGCATCTGGTTAGGATGCCTCCTGGACGCATCCCTGGTGAGGTGTTCTGGGCACGTCCCACCGGGAGGAGGCCCAGGGGAAGACCCAGGACACGCTGGAGAGACTATGCTCGCCTGGGAACGCTTTGGGATTCCCCCGGAGGAAGTGGCCCAAGTGGCTGGGGAGAGGAAGGTCTGGGCCTTCCTCTTGAAGCTGGTACCCCCGCGACCCGACCCCGGATAAGCGGAAGACGATGGATGGATGGAAAAAGGAAAGTTTTAGGATTAGTCTTAAAAGTAGACAGGGTGTCTGCGTCACGGACCAAAACTGGGAGTTGGTTCCACTGGAGAGGAGCATGATAGCTAAAGGATCTGCCTCCCATTCTGGTTTTACAGACTTTAGGAACCACCAGCAGACCTGCTTTCTGAGAGTGAAGTGGTCTGTTAGAAATTACTAAAGTTTGTACACAACATACACATGTGGAATATTGCTAACGTGTTACTTTAGCAATATTCCAATTGCTAAAGTGTTACTTTTACATTATTACTTTTGGGTGTGTATTCACCAATTTAGATGTCAAACTTTCATAAAAGCTGTCTTAATGCAAGAAACAAAACCATTAAACACATGAAATAACAATTAACTTTAAATAGCTAAAAAGGTTTTGTTAACTTTTCACATGAAGCTGGATTAACAGCTAGTAAGATACCTTTAATTAAATAGGTATACTAATGTTTAAACCAGGGGTGTCAAACGTACGGCCTGCGGGCCGAATCCGGCCCGCTGAACGCTTTAGTCTGGTCTGGTGGCCAAATGCATTTTCATTATTCAACGGCTGTGTGTCCTCGCTGCATCGACCGATCTGCACCAGATTTTTTGTGAGTCGTTGGGGAGCGCTGCCCAACGCGTACGTGTGTATTGCATGGTGGACGGGCGAGGAAAATGCGCGACAGCTTCTGCGGTGGCTGGCGGCGGGAGGTGCGCGTACCCTAGCGGTGGCCCATAGGCCACAGCGGCGCTTGGCTGCGAGGGCCGATCATCACCGCTTGCGGTTTTAATTTTTCTTACACTTCACAACACTTCTCTACTTTGGAGGCTGTATTTGGAATGTGTCACAATGTAGGAAAAACAGAAAAGAGTGTGAACATTTGCACAATGTGATGTAAGAGTGGACCACACCAAATTTAGAAGGGCTTTACCTTGAACGCATATTTCTTGCTGATGTGATCGTCCACGGACAGCATGGAAATGTGAAAACTGGGCAGGAGGATACTTCCCAAGATGCTGTCCTCTTTCTCATCTGCAGAAATGAGAAAGAAAAAAATTAGACATAATATGGCAAGACGTATGAATATAAAGTCACCGTCTTTTACTTAATCTTCCTAAAGTCGTTGGTCGATCAAATATGAGGATTCAGCTGTTTATAAGCTGACTTCAGATTGCACAATGATTCATGTTTTTTATTTGCATTTAAGGTCTTAAAGTCTTGATCTTTGAGGACCAGAGAAGATGTAAAGATTCTGGTTCATTAAGTACTAGATGGGCTGAACTGAGTGGTTATGTTTTTAAAGGCTCCTTTTCAGAGATGAACAGCAAGGGTCGTACTCAGGCTGGGTAGAGGCAGAGAGTAACACTGATGCTCACCAGCTGAGTCTCTCCGTGTAGCTGGAACATGGTAAACTCACAATGTTTCTGTTAGAATGTCAGGGGAAAGTCCTCGCACTTAGAGATGAGGAGAAGCAGGAAGTGATCAACAGATATTAAAGTGTTCAGTATATGCTCAGAATTTAAAGAACTTTCGATCTTTCCAATTAGAAATCCTTCGTTTCACAAACCTCCCACACAAAGGTAGAACTAGGCGATGCGTAGATTTTATGCAAGAGTTGGCTGTAATTTGTTGCTGGATGAGCAACTTGTCTGTCTTGAGGACGACACTTTTGGAGGAGAGACTTTTAGCCTTTTAGTGCACAAACCAAATACAGGTCTATATATACACAATTTTTACACCTGACATATCCAGTACGGCCCTGTCGGTTCGACGGGCTCCAGAACTAAACAAACACAGTGTTATTTTCTACCTCAACACATGCAGAACGTTCATGAGTGGTACTAAGCATGCAATGCAGCATTCTGCAGGAAAACTTAGAAAGATGTCACTAAAAGCTGCTATTTGGGAACATAAGGTTTCTGATGCAGCCACAGTGGAGAGAGAAAGGTGCACCGAACCAAAGCTTTACGTTAGCATAAGCATCTTTCAACAGCAATAGGGTATGAACTACTCAGTTGAAACGTCAAGTTCGACATAAGCATGACTTGTACTGGAGAAAAATCAGTTGAAGTCCAAATCCAGCTGCCCGCAGAGGTCATTTCCAAACAGCTGTGCTTTTATGGTCCATTGAACAACATCTGGCACCCTGGTTGTCTGAAAACAACTCACTAAGGATTTAAACCTTTGTTTTCAAATGTTTGCAGTCCAGTCAGTGGCTAAACACACTTTATTAATCCTTCATTAATAGAAAAATATCAAAGCAAATCTCTAGTCAGTTTTGAAGCGGGCGCTTTTTGTTTGTCTTTCTTGATAGAAGCAAACCACAGCTGTACGGTACTGTGCTTGTTATCTACCGTCACAACCCTTCAAAGCATGATTCAGAAAAATCTTACGTCCCTGTGCATCGTGTTCTGCTTATGCCAATACAGATCTCAGTCTGCAGGTGGCAGAAGAGAGCAGAGGAGATTGCAATTACTTTAAATGTCTTTTCTTTGGCCATAGTGGATGTGAAGCTGCGGCCACACTACGCGTTTTTCTGACCGATCTGACACTAAAACACAGTAAATAATGAATTATTGAAAATAAACCAATACTGAATAGTTATTGAACATGAAAGTTCAACCCACTAAATATGGCGTTGCTCAATGTAAGATACATAGCAGGGAAAACCCTGTTGAATCAATGATTTCACTGTCCAACACCAACTAAGTCTTTTGTTCCTAATTGAAACCTGCTTCAGTAAAGAAGACAGCGCAGCAGTATTAGCAGCAGTAGTTTCTTCCAGCTTGAACATTTTGAGCGTAGAATAAACAAAATGGACGGCACACTAGCAAACTCCTCCCCCGAAAAAAAAAAACCAAACAAAACATTTAAAAAAAATGTTTTTGGGAACTTTATTTTATTTGACCATGACACAGCCCAGTCCAAATCTTTTCAGTTATGGAACAATTTTCACCATCTACATGCCTGCAAAGTTTACTGCATAGTTTTTCGATGTATTCTGTCTGTTAACTGCTTTGGGTTTAACTGCAGTCTGATAACAGGAGATTAAAACGCTCATATCATTATTGCCAACCATAGAACTGCAACAGAGTCATTGAGGATTCTGGTTGGCTTTGGTTCTGTTACGTGTTCCCCAACATGCAACAGAAACAACCCATAACAAAAGGACATGTTAACAGGTCTAAACATTGCTGATGTTGGTCTTTCTGACCCTTCTCTGTTATTTCAAGAGATTATCCCCGGAATCAGAACCAGAGCTGAAGTGCTCACAAAACGCTGAATTAGTCACAGCACCTCTGCGGTTTCGCCCGGCTCTTTTCACAATCGCCCACTCAGTCCGCAGCTTCTGTCGATGACCTTGTAGATGACTTTAGTCTGAACAATGCGATGCTTAGAGATTAAATCGACACAATAAAAACCACAAGAACGTCTGTGGGGGAAAAATATACAGGTTGAGGGAAAAAAAAGTCTTCCTCTTGAATCAGGAGTTAAAAAGAATGAGGCAGTTATAATGAATATAGTCCCTCCAGTGACTTCCCAGATTTAATTTTTCATACCAAACTCAGTGAACTCGGTCTTCATTTCTGGTAAACTGCTGATATTTCCTGTGCAACTGTTTTACTTGTGTACTCTTAACCAGGTACGGGAGGTCTGTCCCTGTTGCACCCTACACATGATTGCATCTCTGAGGAGCTGCGGGTGAAGGTGGCTCAGATGGTTGCGTCATCTTCTTCCGTCTGGACGGTGGAGGCGCAACAGCAGTACGGAAAAGCTGAAACAACTAAAGAGTATTTCTGTGGGGGAGTTTTGTGACAGAAGTGGGAGAAAGGGGAATGAATTGACTATCCTTGACAACGGATGGATTATGAACAAAAGCATCGGAGGTTATCAGACTGAGAGGATGAGACTGAGCTTCACTTGTGCGTTAGCGCCAGTCTGCTTACCCTACCACTGTGAAACACGCGTACGGACAGCAGAGCACACAGTGGCAGCACTGTCTGTTTTCTCTTTCATGTTTTCCTTTTAAATATCCAAAATAAAACACAGGAATACATTAAACCCTCTTGTGAGTAAATATTTAATGACACCTCTTGACAAAAAGCCTTGTGTCAACTATCCCAGCCTAAATGTGCAGGGGAGGTAATAAATTTTTCAGCTGTAGTCCGCCGAGTGCATGGATTGTGTATCCGTAAAACAGGAGACTACAACGAATAGAAGCCGGTGGGTTTAGGCTCACTGCGAATAAACCACGCCAGAAAGCCAGGGAGCCTGCAGCTTCCAGCTCTGTTTGGTTTAGTTTCACTGTGAGCCCCGACGCTCCTGCTGTGCCATTCCTGCTGCTTAATTATTAACATCCAGACTATGGGGGGGGGGGGGGGGGGGGGGTCCAGCGTCTCACTGGATCAAGGTTAAATGGGTGGATCGAACTGTTGTGTAAACCTTTTTGTGTTCGGACTTGTTTCTGACGTCATCATGTTCTAAATAAGTACAAGAGTCACCATTGCATCGGCGAACCCATTCACACTTATTAAGCACAAGACAGGTTTCATGTTTTGACATGGTTTTATCAGGGATCTCTGGAAAACTATTGAATCTTTCCTTTAACAAACCCTGGTTGGAATAACGAGGGATTCCTGGGACATTCAGACCCTCGAAATGAATTATGTCAAACAGGACTTTTTTATTGTGCGATTTGGACCTTTGCTGTAAAATCACTTCTTTCACATGGTCACACCTGCTGGGGGAGGGACAAGCAGAATCAGTAGTTTTACATCTTGGATTCTGCCTCACTAGAAAAAAAGCACCGCCCTCCTTCCCCTACCCTCTCCGGATCCTGACCCCCAGTGGAAGGACTGTCCCCACACAAGTAAAATCCTCTGAGCCCTGACCACTGTTCCCACCAACCACTGTAGGGACTTTGTAGTCAGAAACATGTGATGCTTCTCAACAGCTACCATCCATGTTTTTCTGGGTAACCTTCCGAGTCTGTTCGGCTCTGGCCCAAATTCGGTTAAACACTGATCATGTTGGAGTCTGTTATCACACAGAAGCATTTTAGCGGGTTCTTTTGGGCTTTCTAAGTAGCAGTAGAATGTTTTTATCACTGGTCCGATTTCCATGGTTGGTCTTCCCAGTATATAGTACTGTGCAAACGTTTTAGGCTGGTGTGAAAAATGTCATAAATTAATGTTTTCAAATATAAAAACAATTGTTTTTTTCCCCCCAATTTACAAAATGCGAATTGAGTGCATATGTATTATTTGATTGAATTTGACTTTGTAAGGTTTCCTGAGATGACATATATCATGAATTGGCGCTATATAAATAAAATGGAATTGAACTGAATTGACCTGAGTGAAAAAAAAAGCTAAATCCAAAACACTTTCATATTTGGTTTCCCTGCACGTTCACCTTCAATACAGCAACAATTCTTATAGGAACACAGTCAGGGGTTCTGTAGGTTTGTAGGCAGGTGTCTGATTAACCCATTATACCAAACAGGTTCTACTCCTCATCAATGTCACATGTAGGTTGAAACAAAGTCATGAGCTGAAAAAGAAACAGTTTTATACGAGGCTTAAACCTGTGTGAGGAAAAGCCAGACTCCGCTACCAAGATGAGGTTACAGTATGGCAAGACTGAGTACAGCAGCAAGACAAGGTGGTTTTACTGCATCAGCAAGGTCTCTCCCAGACAAATATTTCAAAGCAAACTGCCGTTTTAAAATGTGTGGTTGAAGCTCTTGAAGAAGCACAAAGAAACGGGCGACGTTGAGGATTGTAGAAAGCTTGTGCAGCAGATGGAAAGCATATTGAGCTTATTTCACTTCGGAATCAGAAGATGTCCAGCACTGTCATCAGCTCACAACTGGCAGACATCAGTAGGACCCGGGTACGCCCATCTACTGTCCGGACAGGTCTGGCCAGAAGCGCTCTTCATGGTAGAGTTGTAGCCGAAGGGCCGAATCCTAATAAACAAGGCCAAGTGACCCAACTATGCACGAAAACAGAGGAACTACTGGTGCAGAGAAATGGCAGCAGATGATATTGACTGATGAGTCAAAATTAGAAATATTTGGCTGTTGCAGAAGGCAGCTTGTTCACCAAAGGCCGCAATAGACAGTGTCTGCAGGCAACGGTGAACCATGGTGGAGGATCCTTGCACGTTTACGGCTGCATTTCTGCACATAAAGTGGGAGATTTGGTGAGGAGTTAAGGTGTCCTCAATGCTGACAAATACGGGCAGATACTTCTCCATCATGCAGTACATACAGAGAGGCATAAGCTTGGCCTCAAATTTATTCTGCAGCAGAACTATGACCCCCAACATACAGCCAAGGTCATCAAGAACACATTTTCAGAGTATAGAAGCACAAAAAGTCCTGGAAGTGACGCAGTGACCTCCACAAAGCACCTACCTCAACACCATCAGGCGTTTCTGGGATTACATGAAGTGACGGAAGGTTTTAAGGAAGCTTACATCCACAGAAGATCTGTACTGCATCGACAATGTCGAAGAGTAATAATGTCGAAGAGTACGAAAAGTCACTGAATAACAAAGGTGCGTTATTTTAGGGGATCAATGTTTGACTGCTTGTGTATGTATTGAGCCACAGCGCCACACATGCTGAGAACTTAGATAAATGGCTTTAGTTGTTTACATGACAGCGCTAATCATCAGTTCATCACGCCACTCTGCTAATAACAGAATTATTAGAGAGAACGTAAATCCAGTGAATGAGTTTAACTAGATGAGATTTACTGTGGCAGGGATGCTTATCGACCTTGCCCAGAGGCGAGGAATTAAATGTAGCGGCTGCAAATTTTGCAGGCATTTCCAAAGCAGACTGATGAAAGGCACTTAGAACCAAGTGATCGAACAAGTAGGACGAGTATGAAAATAAGAGGTTTATTACTGGGAAAACAAGCGTGCTGTCCTTCCTGAGGATGCCTCAGCTGGCTAAACCAATAAACATCCAATTCCCCCCAGTGTTTGCCATCAAAGTGGCTGCTGATTGTATTCTGGGAGCGGCTAATTTGTCACTTTAGAAGGAGGGAAAACCTCTTTTTAAGCGTTAAGCAGAAATGAAGGGTGAGAAGATAAGCTTTTGTGAAGGCAAGGTTCTCAATTAGTAGCCCTGCAACATGGGAGTGTCATCTTAAACCTTAATAGTCCCTGTTTAAATGACCTAAGTTAGGTAATATTTTCCCACAAGCGTGACAATCTCCCATTTTTCCGCTTGTTACGTCAACACCATGACGTTGTAGCCCTAGTTCTGGTCTTTGACTCAAGGCGTTCTATGCCACATGGAGCACACAGAGTGCATGTGTGTGTGTGTGTGTGTGTGTGCTCTTACCTCGATAGTAGAAGAGGCACATGTCAGACAGAACAAACCACCTCTTCTTCCACAGCTTCATGCCTGTGCTGTCCTGAAGGGGTCAAAGGTTACATAAGGTCAGCCGCTTAAGGTTTAGAAATGACTCTCACTTACTCACTCACTTGCACACAGTCTCTATCTTTGCCTTCCTCTTTTTCACTCTGTTCATCCTGACTGGTTTAAGTTAACAAGTTCCCTCTCATCCTGAGAGAAAATATCCTCCCTGTATTTTTTTGCGTGGGTCGGGGGACCGGAGCCTGTGTGTTGTTCTCCACCCTGTTGATGTTGTGGACCTGTCACCACTAGAGCAACAGTTACAAAAAGGCTTCAATCACTTGGATTTCAGGCCGTTTTGCAATGAGTCAGAGTTGGCCGTAGATGTTGAGGACAGGGGCTGTGGGTAAATACTGATGACATCTGGTTGGTGAAGGGGGACGTTACCTGTTGACTTAGACTTAGACTTAGACAACTTTATTTGTCATTTTGTATGCACAGAGTGCGTACAGAACGCGATTTCGTTTGCATACAGCTTGAAAAATTACAGTAAATTGCAGTAAATTACAGGATAAGGTGCAGCAGTGATTTATAGTAAACAATTGAAATGTAAACAATGCAGGGGAATTGTTGACTGGAGGGAGGGTGGGGATGCTTGGAAGTGAATTGATAGCCATCTCAGAGGGAAATTAGAGGGCAGTTCGGCAGGCCCTGAAGCTAAGGCAGACCTAATAACAGCACATATAACTGGGGTAAGTCAGTGTTTGTAAGGATGTCCTTAGGGGAGAGTATGTTGTGGAAAGATTATGGTCGTCTAGAGCTCAGTGGGCTCCAAATAGCTAAAGGTAACGGCGTGAAAGGTAGCAAAATAACAAACTAATGCCCAGTCTAGCCAAGCAGTTTACCAACTTTACACGCTGTACCTGTTTATAAAGCCAGTTCCTCTTGATCACCGGGGCATTAAGGTTCCTCTTGATGGAGTTGGACCTCTTACCAAAATTATGGACTTTTTTGGACGACCTAGAAGGCTTTCAAAGCACAAAAATGAAAGATAAATTAATAAATGCTTAGATATGCTTACAGACCAAAACAGTTTTCAAGTTAAGGTATTAAAGGGATGTTCTGATTTGGACACGATATATGACACAGGACCAATAATGGGCATAAAGGGAGGCTAACAACTAATCATGTGATTGTTACTGGTATGATGACACAGACCTCAAACAGCTCTGATCAAAACCAGTACATACTTCATGCCAGCGTTTCTAGGGTTGAAGGAAAGGAGTGAGAGGATCGCTGTCAGGGGGCAGTAATCTTTACAAAAGTCGTTTTAGAGAGAAAGAGCCGGAATGACCACAGTAGCTGTGGGAAGCATGGGCCACTGGCACAATCTTATTTGGACTTGGTGTCACGATCCCCAGGGGTTGATTACTTTGTTTTAGGTTCCTGGGGATCCTGCAGTCTGTTTATGTTTTGCACCTCTTTAGTATTATCTGTAGATTCAGTTCCTATTGTTGGTTAGTATTTTGTTCATTATGATG
Organism: Fundulus diaphanus; assembly: GCA_037039145.1. NCBI lineage: Eukaryota > Metazoa > Chordata > Actinopteri > Cyprinodontiformes > Fundulidae > Fundulus > Fundulus diaphanus. The sequence continues at coordinate 23,060,064 of CM073144.1, forward strand.
TTAGTAAAATGGTAAATGGCTTGTACTTGCTTTATCAAGTCCGACAACCCCAAAGACACTGCAGTCAGTCATTCACACCCTGACGGTGGTGAGCTATGTTAGCAGCCACAGTTGACCTGGGGCAGACTGACTGAGGCGAGGCTGCAACACATCGGCGCCACCGGGCTCTAAGTTTTGTTGTTATACTTATTTAATAAACTTCGTTCCACCTCACCATGAAGCTCCTGAGTGCTTGTCTGAAAAAGGGTCCACCTACCATTAACCAAAACCTGACACTTAGATGGTTTTTCAGTAAGAACACTCATCTGGTAAGGTTAGAAAGGGCCGATCAGGCCTACTGTCATTATCCACTATGATCGGCCATGCATAGAAAACATAGAAAAACTTGTGAATTGGAACCATTTTCTAGCAGTATCTTATCAAAACTGTGGGAGCATGGTTTTTAGTGTGTGGATTTGTCAGATGGAAATGGATGCATTTTTTATCTGTTTGTATTGCTAATAGAAGTCAGCACAACATTGATTAGTGCATTCCCCTGGTCTTTACAGCGTTCATCAAACTAAGCACCGCTGTTTTAAATGTTTGTGTGAATATTATAGTATTTTTACTCCAGGCTGTTACAGCAAGAGAGTCTCATACCGGCCCTGTAATGATACATTCAGCTCACAAGATAAAACTATTTATTACCAGATGAGATTTAATGATTCTTTTTTAGAAAATTACTATTTCTTTTAAATAAATAATGTAAAGATGTAATGATGATTCTTTGAGACACCTGAGAGAGCACCAGGAGTCACAGGGCTTTGATTGAGGAGCTGTTTAATCGAGCTCCAGCTGAACAAACAGCCAACGAGTTGCTCTAGTTTCAGCTGCCTTATATATTAACTTTACACACACAGATGAATCTAGTTCTATATCTGTTGGCTTTGACATAAAGAGCAATTAATTGTCAGCTAAAATAGTATAAGAACTTAAGACTGAGACATTTTTTAAGGATAGTTTTACTTCCTAGGTTTCAGCTTAGTAGTTTTAGTTAAGTTTCACTAGCCTAGTAGAGAGGATTTATTGCTTGAAATATAGTGTTAATTCAGATAAACAGCATTATATAGTGATGTTCTCTGGGTGTTTATTTTATTTCTGTTATTGAATTCTTGAACTTGAAGAGAAGTTGTCACTCCTTTATTCTATATGTGTGCAGAGCTTGCTGTTAAAAGATCGCTAGTTCTCGAATTCATCCCTTTCAACTATTGTCCTGATATCAGCTTAAGAGCTGATATTCACCGGACAATACCTAACAGACAGAGAGTTATGTATTAAACATTAAATAACTGTAAACAGTGTATAATAGCTGGGTTTCAGTCACGTGATGATTATGACGCGGCCAGGGGGTGCGATTTCAGATGGAGGGCAGGACGTCTATGAAGTTAGCGTAAACATGGAGGACACCGTTACCGAAAGCCCGTATTGTATGGAGTTTAGAGCCTTTTTCAAGACATAGATACAAGGAGTTGATTGACAGATGTGTTGGACGTGACCCGTACCTCATGAAGATGAGTGAGTTTTCGGTGGACCTTAAAGATTTGCCGACAGTGGAAGCCGTTGACATAACAAACTATCTGGTCCTTCAGACATCGTAATACACCAAACAGCAAATGAAGGCCTATAAAAGTATGGAGGCATATAACTTCTTTGTCAGCGGGTGGGTCCACAACCTCGGCACCAAACGTCTCCACGACGATCATCGTTTAGTCTTCGCCAGGGTGAGTGTTTGTTCTTATATTGTTTTGTGTTAAAAGATGCTAGCGTTAGCAGTAGCGGCTATCCAACATAGCCTCTGCACATTTCGACCGGCTTTGTTGATCTTCTTTGAGCTTCATCCTCTTCTCTCGTTGAAGAGATGCTTCTGATTTGGGCTTAGTTTTTTGGAGCCCAGTCTACCGACTCAACGTCACCCAAAGCGCTAGGACAGCCTAAACAGTCCCAATGAAGTCCATATTAGACTATCGGTAACTTATTAATCATTACTAAGTAAATGAGCATTTAACGACAACCCTTATGCTATATAAACACAACCACAAAAACAAGTTAGCTAGCTAACATAACGTTATAGCTTACCTCCGACGAAGTGGTCGCTGCAGACACGGGCATTGGCAGACTCTGCTCCTCCAGACCGCAGACGTACGTTTAAAATCCATTTTTTACGGCGTTGTTCTGTGAGCTTTTTACAATTTTCACCTTTATGAACGACAATCTTTGGTACTCTGTAAAAGCTCCTTTTCTCGGTTCGAACGATTGGAGCAGCCATAAACTACACAAAACATATGCATTATTTCCGACAGCAGATCCTCAGCTACTTCACTTCTGCCCGCCATCTGAATTTCGCGGTGTCGTGAAGCAGCACTGTGACGTCACGTGAAACCCAGCTATTGCATGACATGTAGGTTTTGGTTTATTAAGTTTTGTTTTTCTTGAAAAAAATTAAGAAAGGTGCTTCCTTAGTGCAAATCTCTTTGATATATGTTACTGCATTTTATTCCAATTTCTGAAACAACATAATGTGCACATATATCCTCTGGTATGTTGTGTGTCTCCACATATTGTAAAACAAATCACGGTGGGCTGCCATGACCAAAAATGCTAGGGCCATTTTTGGTCCCAGTCCAGCCCTATCTATCCCTCATCATTGATCAGGTAAAGTACAAGAGATGTACAAGAGAGCAGGTTTGCACTATTCAGTTGGAGGCTGTTCAGGCTCAGCAGTCTGAAGTAAACATACATGTGAATGTTTGATGTATATGTATCATGGTCTGACCTCTCCTTCAATTAGCCTGTTTGTGCATTTAAAAACAACTTCTGTGCCGTTGCCCTCAGGAAAACTTGTTTGGTCTGTATTTTCTGCAAAGGTTACTCTGGACTGGAGCTCCATTCCGCAGGTCATTCACAATGTGAAGCAGTGAAGCAACCAACATTGTGCCCACATCTTATAACCATTTAATCATGATCCGTTTACAATGGGTAACAGAGCATTTAAACGCTTTCAATCAGTGAGTTTGCATTAACTTAAAATTATAATTAGTTAGACATATTTACACAAACTGATCTGCAACACCAACAAATCAATGCTGGATTTTCATTTTCCATAATAGCTACAACCCTTAAATACAAAGAAGTAAAGAAAAGAATCCACAGTCTCGGCTGAACTTCCCTTGGCTCAGTACAGTAATGTGAAATGATGCGTTTGATGTGCTGGATGTAAAGACACCGCCAACAACAGCTTTCACAGCTGCTATAAAAAGCACTAACAGAGACAGATAAATGTGTCAGTTCAAAGGAGCCGTATTCTACATCTCTCCTGGATCACAGCTTACTCGTGCAGGTGACAGTAGTGGATGTGCTTTGACTCAGCTTAGATTGAAAAAAAGGTGAATCCCATTATATTTAACATGTCACCATGTACTGAGGATCCCTTGTGCTGTTCCATCTCTATTCTAGGGTAAATTCTATCATTTTAGCAGCTAAAGAAAATATTAGGGGATCATATACAGTCCAATACTTCCCAAGATAACCCCGTCTGAGCAACAGTGATAAAAGGACCCAGTCAGACACACACCGGTTTTCCTCTCCCTTCCATAGTCATCCAGGTTTGCCCATGTTAAACAAAGGGCATGCTAACAGTGAGTGATCATTTTGACTTTCTCAAAACATCCTGGGCTCATGATCACATCTATCAGTTTACTTTACGCGAGGCAAGGTTAGAAATGCAAAATTACCCTCTGCATGGTGCTGTAAACACCGACGAGAAGTATGGTTTGAAAGGCACTTACCCTTGTAGATGAGGGGGTGGTGGCAGTAGTGACAGTGGTAGCTGGGCTGCCAGGGAAGGTGCTGTAATCTGAGCCACCGGTGTAGTTAGAGGCCTCACTCATGATGCTCATGGGACGGTCTTTCTTGTCAGTGCTGCCTTCCTGCTCTGCGGAAGCCTTCGGAGCTGGTCTGCAGCAAGGTACAAGACCGAAAGGCCATCAATGGTTAAAGCACTTCAAAGCTGTTGTTCTGAATTACATTTTTATAATTAGTAGCAGCGTGGTGGATAAAGTCATCATTTGTCAGATGGTGGTTAAGCAAAGCAGGCATGCAAAGACAAAAAAAACAAACAAGTTTAGACAGCTTTAGACTACAACCCTCCATGAATTCATTTGGGTCAAGCGTTAAAGAATATTGTTCTCTAAGATTAAGATTGAGCTTCAACATCTAAACATACATTGCTTTATTATTTGGTGGTAGATCAGGGGTTCATCTCTCTGTATCGGACCCTGATGGAAACGCGTGGATCCTTGTGGCATTGAATAGGACGGACTGTGTTATTGACACCTTTCAATCACAACTCACATTAGCGTTTTCAGCCCTCTAGCTACACCAACTACTGGACTGGTCTGAACAACACAGGCCACTGTTTCCCCATTAGATGTTTGGATAAGACCCGGTTGACCATGACCCCATTATTAACTCCCTGGTTTCTCTTCCTTTGAAGATTTATCGTAGCTTACCACTCAAGACCCTTTAACTTCATGGATGCATAATTAATTTGCTACTTAATATAACGTTATTTCCATCAGGTGACATGATAACAAGATAATCAATGTTTTTCTCTTCCCCTTTCAGTGCTCATAAAGCTGTGGCTGATAGTGACTGATTGCACTACCAGGCAGACAGGAGTGGTGCCAATCTTTAAATCTTCATTTGTCCCAGGACGCCGGTAAACCAATCGCCCAGCACCTTCACCTCATCAAGAAGTGCTTCGCTTCATTGTCTTAATGAAACACTCTCTCTCTGCTGGGGCCATTTAAAAGTAGGGGGATGAAAGTGAAAGGCAAGGACGACTGGCGCGAATGAACACGAACACAGTTGTAGTGGTGGTACCTTGATCCCAGCAATCACTGTCAGAGTGCTGACTCCGATATATACTTCTATGTTAGAGTGACTTGATTGGTTGTCCGAACGGTCTGACTAACTAATAGAAATTAAAGTTTTTTTTGTTGAGTGGAAGGGCAATGCTTGAAGAAGACAGCACAATGTCTCTAAATGGGATGAAAATAACCAAGTGACAGCTTTATCCAAGTTCTGAAGGTCAGCAGAAAACATGCAGATTGCATTAACTTTGAGAACAAACACCGGTTTCAATCCGTCTCATTTCTACCATGATTTAAGTTCTGATTTAGTCAATATTACTCCTTTTATGCGTTTTATTGTTTAGAATCCAACATGCCATGTGGCGTGTGTCAAGTTACAGCCGACTTAAAACAGCATTTATAGAAACAGATCATGACTCGATGTAACCTGCTAGTTAGACTTTTAGACTTAGACAACTTTATTTGTCATTTTGTATGCGCAGAGTGCGTACAGAACGAAATTTCGTTTCGCATACAACTTGAAAACAATGTAAACAGTGCAGGAGAAAAACGACAGTGGTAACTGAGAGTTCGGCAGCATTTGTAGTGCTAGATAAGGATGCAATGATGGAATGCGCAAATATACGTATATTGTACAGAGGCCATTTTGTGGCTGTTCAACAGTCTGATGGCATATGTGCAAATGTGTAAATGTGCAATTATGCAAATGTGCAATGTGCAAGTATAAGAATGTGGTACAGAGTCCATTTTTGTGGCTTCAGCAGTTCAACAGTCTGATGGCAACAGGGAAAAAGCTTTTGCAGAACCTGGTGGACCTGCAGCGGATGCTGCGGAACCTCTTCCCAGAGGGCAGCAGGGTAGCACCCCTGCTTCAAGTCAGCCAGCAGTAAGGTTCTATCTATGTAGTTCTATCAACTCATTCAGACAGGTTGCTTAAAAAGGTTCTATCTGACTTAATAAAGTGCCTTGAGATGACGTGTTGGGAATCGGCGCTATATAAATGAAGCAGGACTGAATCCTTATACCTACAGCCAAACATGGTGGTGGTAATGTCATGGTCTGGGACAGCCTTACTGCTGGCTGACTTGAAGCAGGGGTGGATCAGGACTTTTTACAGAACAGCAGGTGTAAAAGGATGTTACAAGCTTTGCTGCCTTAAGCATGCACCATGGTCAATAGCAGATTCTGAGTTTGGAGTTAGATAAAAAAAAAAACAGAATTTTAGAAATTATCTATTATTATAAGGACAACAACAAAAGAGCATCTTGTTGTACATTCTGAGCACAAAAGGCCTTTGTTTCCGGTCTAAAATGTTTTCCCAGTCATATTTCCACAAACGCTGCTGCCTGTGTCCCATCTGACACGTTAATATGTGAGCAAACATGAAGGGTCTTTAAAAGTGCTCAGCATTAACAGATGGTGCCTGCTGCAGGTTGGAAATGATTGCTCACAGCAAGAAGGTTTTAGAGCATCAAGGCTGCCAAAAAAGCTGGCGCTACAGCAGCACCTTCAAGCCAGCTAAAGTATCGTTACCTGGTGCGTGCTTCTGTGTCATGGTGAACAAACTTTCCACTATTCACACTGGAGATTGGATAAGGAGGGAGAGATAAACAAAAATCATGTGACATAAATTCGTGACTTGAAACACTGGCAGAAATTACATTAAACATTCAAGGGGGAAAAAAAAATGATGTCCTCATAAACAGGAGTGCATTCGTGTCTTCATACAAGTATCCACATCATTCATTTAAAGCGGTGCTAATCCTCGAATGGCTTCCCCAGACACACCCTGAACTTCCCTTTAGCCAGAGCTGCTGCAGCATCCTTTGCTTTCCTGCACAATTCAAGTCGGTCTGCGTTTTTCCACCTCGGGCCGTCATGTTGCTTGGATTGCCAGTTGCACACATGCAAGGAAGGTTTGGTAATAATTAAGAACATATGGTTACATGGAAGGAAGGAAACAGCTAGAGTCTGAAAGGGTCATACCTGGCCTATAAAACTCTACAGATCCACGTGTAAGACACGCAGGGCGGGGGGCTATGATGTGCAGGATTTGGACAAAACCGCGCAGCTCATCATGGAACTCCCTTAAAGTTTATGAGTACATGTTGAGATGATTTAATTGTTTCCCTTTAAAATTACGCAAATTTATGTTTCACTTTTGATGTCAGCTCCAAACGTCCGCCGTTTACGCGTACATTTTAGGATTAACTCCTTATGTATGCAACTTTATCAGCGTGGACTGTTGCTTCAGCACAAGGAATCAAGCTTTGTTGGACAATTATTAGTCCATACGTCTGCAAAAGGATGCTCGACAGTGCAACATTTCAGCGAATGTGTGTATTGTGAGTTCTATTGGGTAAATGATTTTTCTTCATCAATTAAGTTTCACCATTAAAAAATTCTGGCTGGAAAATATATTCTAAATTTTAAAAACAATCTTGCAATTAAATTAGGAAATAATACTGAACTATGATTTCTAGAAGGATGGCTGTTGTACATCTGGACCTTGTGCGTGTTTTTCTATTAATTAGTTGTAAGGGACAGTGAATAAGCTTAGAACCAGATCATGAGCAGTTTATGATATAATTCAACGTCTGTATTGCAGTTCTCTCTTGCGTGACCAGAGGTCAGGGATTCCTGGATTAAACAGATTTTTTTTTTTTTTTTTTACAGTGATTAGTGGCTTTTAGGTCATCTACCAAGGTATATTATTATGGCTTTACATCAAAATCTAGAACCCAATTTAAAGGATGGAAACCTGGTGCTCCAAAGCAAAGCTTCTCTAAGCAACATTTTCTGGACAGCACACATTCAGACACCGGTCACTATGTGGCGCTGCATCAGGTTACTGAAGATGAAATTGCCTTCAATAAGATGGAGAAATGTCCAAAAACATTTTTAACATCATTTGTGAAGTTCTGCAGCATGACTGATTTAATTTAGGTCTGAAGGCTGAGCATGGACACCACTGGGGTGCAGCAGGTGTTGTTGTGTTGCTGCTTCCTCTGAGGCCTTTCAGTATTATAGATGTCTGGAATATTAAAAAACCTCCTCTCAGAACTGGTTTTCAGATCCCACCCCCTATAAAACTGTCACAAGGGATCCCTTTAGATAGCAGCTTGTAATCCAGATCAGAGCTCTCCTTTTTATTTCGTCCCAGAGTTGGGAGTTGGAATCAAAACACTTCATTTAAAATCCGCTCACATTCCCATTTTCATACCGTTTTGAGTTCCAGTCCAGGGCTTTTAAACCATAACTCCTATGAAACCATCCAAGAAAAAAAAGCTATTCTGGCCTGTTTTTACTTTTTTTTAATCACGTTCTGGACTCTGCTGTTGTGGGCGGAGATGTGTGTTCTCACATTACAGGAGCACTGCAACAGGAAGATGAACTCCTCAGTGGCAGGGACCTAATCTATGAAAAGGGTCCAGTTTTAGAGGGAACAATCAAGAAATGGTCTTGATGGATAAAAAGATATCGATGACCCATCGTTGAAATGCAAATATTTTTTTCACCTAAATGGACACCAGTTTTCAATGAATGTGGACCAAGATTTGCTTCTTGGTGGCGTCTGCACCCCTCTGCAATACACCGAATCAGTTAAACCCCTGGATTTTAACAAGCAGAGAACATGGCTGGATTTGGAGTTGCATACATTTTGACAAAATTTTAACAAATGGATGAAATGTAAGCAGCTATGTTTGTCAAAATAACAATTATCATTAGTTGTGACTACATATTTTCCTCTTATCTCTGACATGTATACATTATTAATTGTGTAAATGTATAATAAATTATAGATTTTGATTGTTTAGTATTTGCCAGAAAATGTTGCTGTTCTCTATATCGCTACATTTTATTAGTTTATTTTTTCTATGGCATCCCCTATTTAAGGAGAAGATTCAACAGCTGGGAAAATTTCACAAACAAAGCAGTTTACTGTAGTTTAAGAGCAACAGATGCACCGTTTTTTGATCAAGGTCTTTGTATTGAGAGAATTACACATGGAGATTTAGGATTTGAGGTGTGTAAACATATATACGCTTTGGTGTTTGCAAACAGAAACAGCTACTTTATTCAATAAATCTCAGAAATGGTTGCCAAGTGGTGTAGAAGCTGGACACAGAACCTTAGGCTTTGTCCACACGTAGCCAAGGTTTATAAAAACAAATATCTTCCCTTCATTGGTTTTAAAAATAATATTGTACACATGGAATCATTTTCAGAAAAGTTTTCATCCACACAAACATGCCACCGAACGTTGCTATAAACACGACAAACACATAGCGGACAGTGTAACGCAAAGCTGAAACCCATGTCAGCCAATCAGAATCCTTCAAAACGATGGCGACGTTGATCAGCATCTGTGTTGGGATGGAGAGTTGGTGTAAAACCGCTGACCTCCAAGTGCTCTTTCTCCTTTGAACCTCAACGTATTGGAGCAGCTGGACTTGTAAAAACCAGCAAGCAAAAAAGCGTCTTAACCAACCGTAACGTTTATCATCAGTTGGAAATAAACGATCGGAGACGCAGCTGATTTTGTTGCACTATTTGTCCAGTTTAACAATGATTAGATACAACAGCCAATGCCAACACCAACGTAAAAATCAGCACCTCTATGACAGCATTGATTTGTCCTTCACTGCATGGTCAAGTAAATAACGATAGTCGCACATGTGACGTCAGCGGCGCATTATTTGGCACAGACTGTGATGTGCCAGACTCTGTTTTGTCATGTACAGCTGCAGGCTCTAAAATTTAGTTTTTAGGCATCTGCAATTAGGCCAAAGTTTTCAGAATCCATTTTTTTTTTTTGTGATGTAAAACAGAGTTTTTATGTGGACGAAAGGCCAAATCACATAAAAATGCATTTTTTGACTAGGCCTTAGATTGAGTGTGTTTAATCTTTGCCATGCAGTCTCAGATTCTGCGTGACTTCTGTGATCCATTGACAAAACAAAGGAGGTGATGAGTTCCTCCAATGCACCTACACAAGTCTTCTAGCTAGAAAAGTACACAAAGCTAACAGAGTAGTGCTAAAGATAAAAATATTTCTTTATTAATCTTCTGTGTACTGTATTTTATGCATTTATATAGCTCTTTATCTTTGTCTTATTTTCTTTATCTTAGCTCTGTCACCTGTGTGTGAGCGCACACGAATCAGCGTGAATCTGTGTCTGTAACAGAGAGCTGACAGTAGCAACATAGGGACAGAAATAGCTCATGATGTGATCTGGCATTATTTAAATGGGCTGATAAATTTAAATATATTCACTGTGAATACGTGCAAATACTACATGCCATAATCTTCTTGAAGGGGCGGGCGGTCTGGTTGGTGAGGCAAGGCACCCCCCTAGAATAATGGTAGGAGAAACGCTGTAATGGATCTGTTGCATCACTGTGGGGGGATTTTGGCCCCGCTGAACTTTTAGGTTTCATTTTTGTGGCACTAGTGGCCTTTTTTTGTGAAAGCAGGCTTTTTAGGAACATTTATTTTACTGTTTATTTCAATTAATTTTAATAACAATAAAACTTTTCTGCCTGTCCCTCTGGTTTTTATGCACACCAGTCTCATCAGTTCATGGAGCGGAAGTTCTCAAAAGCTGGAGAACTTTCACCAAAAACCTGACTTGCCTAAATACCAAAACTTTGAAAACACTTATTTTTTAATACAAATCTTTACTTAAAAAATCTCCCTGCATCAATGACAACTCAACAAGCAACATCACATCCACAAAGCTTTCTCTTTAATTTCCATCATTTATGACATACTCACATTTATTAACTGTATATTTTAAAGACAGCAAAGAATTTAGATAACTTGGATTGAGGTATAGAATAATACAGCATGACATACAATAAATTAAATATTACTCAGTGTCAGATCGATGTTTCAACTAATTGACCTCCAACGGTGCTTAAGATCCAGCAGGTGTCAGAATAGAGCAACACAGTGACAGTACCGACACCATGGCAACACAAGCTGGGAATGCGCTGCAACGCTTCACAAGGCCTTATCTACCCATCACTAATCTGAAGTATTTAAAGGTTACATATCAGTTCTTCCTTTTCACATTGAAACCAGTCAGTTGTGGTCTACATAAAGTGGAACTGCAGCGCTTTGGTCTGAATTCCTTATTAATTTAGCCCCACGTTCCCACTTTTTACCCCTGTTCTGAGGTGCATCTGAGAGCAACTTGTTTTGGTGCTGCCTCTTTAAATCTAAAGGAGACACTTCAGACCCCTCCCCTCTCCAGGTTGCAGGGCGTTCCACTCCACCCTGTTCGGCCATTTTTGTAGTATGCTGGGGTACTTATCCACTTGTAATTTTAGGATCCTGCAGCTTGGACTAAAAAAAATTGCTCCGAGAAATAAAAATGGCGGATTCATGAGAGTGGTAAGCTGGAAGTCCATGAACTTGTTGAGCAGCGGCGCAGCAAACACTGTGACGTAATTGTTCAAAGAAACATAACAGAAAACAGAGAAAACTGAACGACTTGAAAAATACGACCAAAAAAGAATATAAAAATATCTATGCCTCTCCTGCAAGGACTACATTCATTTTTTTGCACTCCTAGAGGCTCCAAGTACACAACAAAATGTATGCAAGGGATAAAAAGGTGGATTTTGCAGGATACGTCCCATTTTACCTAAAATGGAAGTTTGTAAGGGGTCAGAATCGATTCACATCACTATGTTTAATGGTGGTAAAAAAAACCTCTGAGACAAAATTTCTGCTGGTGTGAACAGAAACGGCATGTATGGAGTTATTTTAAGCTGCATTTAAAGAAAGCTTCTGAGTTGTAAAGCATGTACACAGCATTTATTTCAATGAAGTACCAGACCGGCACTATTATCAGCTATATGCCTAACCTTAATTGTCTGTGGTCTGTTTGGTGGAAAAAAACAACAACTACGAACCCTGTTTAAACTCCACTTAATGCTAAGCCGCATCAGGTTTAGCCGCACGCGTTCTGGTTTGCTCATTGATTTTTTTTGTGTGTGCTCTTATGAACTATCATGTTGCGAAGGCCGATGCTTAAGAACATTGCAGGTTTGATGATTAGCAGCCCTGCAAACCACATTGGAACCCATCGGCCCTTCATCCTCAAGCATGTTGTGTGCATGAACAAGCTGACATTCTCATTAACGGGTCCACCGCAATTAAACACCTTTCATGACTCACGGCGTTTTCACCTCCACTCTGCTCAACAGGGTTAAAAATATAAATCCCACACCCGATTTGCATAATTTACACATCCACAGAGAGGCACGGTGGCACTCTCAACGAGGAGAGGTAAGAGCAAGGAGATAATTGGGATGGGACATAGGTGTGTGTGTGAAGAGAACGAGAGAGTCAGTATCCGAGCGAGAAAATTGTTCCCACATTGAACTTGTTAGCAGACGAGATAAAAGGTGTTGGTAATGTTTGTGTGGCAGTGGGGGAGGGGGGGAGGGGGGGTAGTCAGGGCTTCACGGCTCATACATGAAAACGCTTGTTTCGGAGGTGGAGCGTTTAAACGCAGGGATTTGTTTGAGTTTGTTTGTCGCTTAGCTCCTACATTTCTCTTCTGCATTTTATTTGGTTTTGTGGTTTCCTGCTGATTCTTGGCAGAGGATAGTCTCACTTTGAATACTGTGCATGGAGCACAGAAGGGATCACATCCCACAGAGACTCATTGTATTGAATACGCGAAGCTTATTGCGTAAAGATACAACAAATGACTTAGAAAAAGAACCACCGTCACAGGTAGGCAGGTCAAAAGACCAAAACAAACCAAAATGCTGCCTAATATTTGGTTGGAGCAATAATTTAGGGTGTTTCATATTGTACGAGTACAGCAAAGTGGAAGAATTCAGTCGCGTAACAGAGTGGTTCGTAATAAATCGCCGCTGAGAACACAACCAAATGTTCAGGGTGTCCCTGTTTGCCAACCACTATGACGATTTTTCTAGAGAGGATGCGGAGTTCGGCACGCCTTCCACCAAACAAAACACTCACCACCCTTTGTGCCAAGTAAGCACGGGACCCAGGGAGATTTTCTCTGTGATCATTTTGTTAATACCAAGAAACATAAGCAGTTTTACCCAAACTATTTAAAAGAAAATATACAACAATATCTAATTGCTTTAACTTAAAACAGCTGGCCAACAGGCGAGGGAGGTGCAGTGCTGTGTTATTTACTGTTCTATACAGCCGAAGATAACTCTGGAGCTGACTCAGCACTTTCTCTGGCATCTCAGGACCAAAACAGGTGCCTGTAGAAAGACTGCCATCAAGATACATACAACTACAGCGCTACAATTTCACTTTGATTAAAGCGTCTTATGCATGCATTACTGCATCAGGGTGGCGTGGCATGGATGGGACCAGACTGTGGTTTCAGGTCATCTGAACTGTTGGGTCTGGGGTCACTCATCTTCCTCCAGACAATACTCCATAGATTCTCTAGGAGGTTCAGGTCAGGCCAGCGTGCTGGCCCGTCAAGCACAGTTCAATATTTTTTGCTTTGTTTGCTTTGCTTTCTGAGTTTTAGATCTTAATGTTTGCATTTAGAACGTGACTAATTGGAAAAGGCTTAAAGGGTTACAAACATTTTTGCATGGTCCTGTATAATCATCCCCAATAATGTAAGCCGGTACACATACGACTTGTTAAAGAATAGCTCATGAGAAATTTGCTCTTCAAAAATTCGGGCACTATCAGTGTAATATTTAGTTTACGTATTTTTCCCATTACCGTCATTCCTCGATGCTTTATGCAAAGTGTTCGAAGCTAACATTATGTAACTAAGATCAGCCAACTTTTACAATTATTTATAATGGTTTAACATAACAGGTGATGAAGCATTAAAAATCCCGATGACATAAGGCCAAAATATTTATTTAACATTGTTGTCTGCTTTGCAGAAATATCTTTAAACAATCCTTCTACTGAGTGAAAGATGTTAACAGGAACAGAGTCAAGCCTTGTCTGATCTTTATGGACTCTGCGCAGGCAAAGAGAAGATCAGTCTAAATACTAAATAAAAGACATTGTACACTGTGCATTTACGCCGCCCAGCTGCACACCAGCACTCCACAGATGCAATAGTTGTCTACGAAATGAATCAGTCCATTAGCTTGCTTTGGACATCTCAGTCCGGAGCAGAACTGAGCGGCATACAGCGCTGCCTGGGTGTGTCATGCTGCAGAGAGACTTACTGTTCATTTACGACAAAGATACAGTTGTCTTGCGATGGGACGCCTGACACCGGGTGCTTGCAGGTCACCTTTCTTTCATTGTGGCTAAAGGAAAACAGAGAAGAATGGAAAACGTCAAGGTTGGAACATGTCAGTATAATGACAATGTTTAAATCTATTAGAGGAGCCACAGAACCGGGCCGTAAAAAGACAAGTTAGTTTAAACTGAAAACAGAACAACGTTAAGACTCAGTGATGAAGGTAGCTTAGCTTTCTGCAGACACCGTAAAGCATGGCATTACTGCAGCAAGGCTCACCTGCACAAACACACAAGCACACACACACACACACACACACACACACACACACACACACACACACACACACACACACACACACCTGGAGCCATGTGTGACCCTGAACTTCAGCATTATGTTCCTGTTTTAAAAGTTGCAGCAGAGATCCAACAAACGGCACCTTCCAGGAAAAAAACTCAATGCATCAAGTGTCCCAGACTAAAAGATCCTGCATCAGAGAAGTCCACAGCAGTCTGTGTAATGGAAGGGCAGCAGCACAACATCCTCCTCCAGCTCTGTCTCTGTCAGTCTGAAAAAGTTCCTGTCCTCCTTTCAGTTCAGTTCTTTATTGTCCCACAAGGGGAGATTTGGTGCACAGCAGCACCAGTTTCCCCCTGACTGCCTCAGTCATGTTCTTTGCTTTACTCTGTTTGAGTGTCACCATCAGTTTAGGATGGCTGGAGCGCAGGGCAGTGTTATTGGGATGTGTTTTCTTCGTCTTTTTCTCTTCCATTTCTATTGGTCAGATGGTGCATCACGAGAAAACTGCTGACTCTCTTGTTCTTTTTATAAACATAGGAGGCTTGTTATCAACCCTGAAACCTCGCAGGCAATCACAGTTAGAGGAAAGCTTGGCCTGACTGAAGCTGGTCCCCTTATTCTGCAATATTGTTTTTATGTAACTTTAAAAACTGATTTACAATTTCATATTTCAATTCATTATCCAAATGGTTCCACAAATTAAATCCACAGACTGCTACGTACATTCTCCTCGATTGTCTTTGCTTCATGTTTTCTAAAATTTTGCCCTCCCCTTAACTCCTAACCCCCTTTTCTTTCAGAGCAAGATATATATATATATATATATATATATATATATATATATATATATATATATATCTTGCTCTGTACATCATTTGAGGTCAATTTTGAATTTGAAAAGATTCATACAATTCATCATGTCTGACTTTAAAAATGAGGAAGTCGTGTGCTCCAGATCTCCTACCTCATCTACGATCCTTATTCCTCTTTTTTTATGTGCCAAGTGACTGTAAAGTGGTTTAGCATGTGTTTTCCCGAATCTCCACACATGTAATTTACATATGCTAAAACCATCAAACAACGTGGAATCGTTGGTGATTCCTGGTTTGACACGCGGTTTGATTTTGATCTGTACTCGTGATTCTGATGTACCCATATACCCATTCTATAGCTACATATTATTTATCATGACTTGTATTTGATTTATTACCTTTTGTGTTCAAAACCAAATAATCTTTGTATAACTTAAAATCTATTGAAAATTTATTCTTATCAAACAATTCTTTCAAATTATTCATATAATATTTCCCTATCTAATCCCACAGAGGGGAAATGTCTCTGCGTTTAAACCATCCCTTAGGGAGCAGTGTGCTGCCAACACTGAGTGGCGCACGGGGAGCAATCTGTGCTCAAGGGTCTTGCTCAGGGACCCAGAGTGGCAGATTGAGCTTCAAACCGCCGACCTTTGCAGCTTCAAGAGGCAAACGCCTGGCAGTGCACTAGGCCACTACTTCCACTTCCCATATCAAACGACTGTTTCAATTTATTCATGTCTGATATCGTCTCTAACAGCTACTGTAAACTCACCTCTCCCACAATAAGAATGTCATTTATGTATAATATGAACATATAGTATAGAGCATAATACGGACAGTACAGTATTCCGGTAACATAAGCAGCTAAAAGAAACTATTGTGTTAAGGATTGCAAGTGGGGTCCCACAAAGTTTTATGCTGAGTCCACACTAATTAATTTGTCAATTCAAATATATCTGGTTTGATTTAGTTGCTTTAGGGTCAGCATGAGTTAGTAGCAGATGGAAAATGAAAATGAGGATCTTCATGATTTTCACACCACCAAAGTTGGAGGGTTGTCTGGGCGTCTATTCTAGCCAGCTTCAGTCGGTTGGGGGAGGGTCAGGGTCAGGCCATAGAAAGGCTTCAAAATGAATTGAAGTCTATGGAAGTCACGGTCCTCATTTTGTACTTTAAACAAGGATGTGTGTGTGAGCTTCAATCTGCTACAAAACATTTAATTTCCCCTGTGTTTGTCAAGTAAAGCCAAATCTTTAAAAGAAATCTCATGAGTTACTCTAACAGATTTTTTTTTTTTTATAGAAAGACTGAGCGATGCTGGAGAAACAAAAACATATGAAACTATGAACAGCAAGGCATTGGGTAGAAGGACCAAAATGTCGGACCAAAAGATGACAAGATGTGAATAAACGGTGGAGGGGGATTTAAACTTGAACTTAAAGGAATCACAGACTCTATTCCATCCAGGTGTAGACAGGAAGTAAGACAAATCCAGTGAGGATTGAAGCAACTAAAAATCTAATTAAATTTAACTTCAACACTGTCTCACAAAGTCTGACATAGCTGCGAAAACAGCAAAAGTCGCCTGAGTCACCTTCAGCGTCAAACTAACAGTTCACACTTCCCTGAAGAGAAACTGCAAAAGCTGTTTATGAGCTTTAGAAAAGCACAACGCTTTCCTTTCATGCTGCTCTTATAGGGGCTTTTCTGAATGACATTCTCACAAACAAATGTAAATCTGAATTAATGTACTGCTCTCTAACCACTGGTAAATCAACTTTTCATGTCATACAGGTGAGGTCTCACACCCCGCCCCCCTCCAGGTCGCAGAGCAATCCATTCCACACTACAACACTTTAGAGGTTGCTTTTTTCACCACAACAGAAGTATGAATCAACCACAATGAAGGAAATAACATATCTAAAATTTTGATGGGTTGGGCCCAAAAAGGTGTGTAATAAAAAGACAATTTTCTAACCCAAATTGGAGCCAGATAGTGACAACGTTTAACCTTGCCTCCAAGCTGAATTCTCGCGGTACTTGTGCGTTCACAAAACACACGAGAATCCGTCGTGTACACCTCCTGCTTCAACCGTTTGTGTCTGAACCAAAAACGGTTCGGGCCAATCACGTTGCAGTATTGAGGTTTAAGGCGGGACATACTGGTGCCGCAAAAGCAAGAGCGGCTGAGCCCACAGCCGAACCAAGACAAACATGGCAGCGCAGGAGGATGCCTGCGTAGCTGCTGCTATAACATCTGTTTTGTACAAATCCATGATTTCTTTGATAGTAGAACAGCCAGAAGTGCCTTGAAAAGCATACCTTCTGGTGGTTTGCCATAGCAGCTGCTGCCTACGTTTTAATTTGATACCGTGATTGGCTAAAACCAACCAGGTGTCGCCTCGCCCAATCAGCTTGGAGAGTTCTGTTAAACGTCCCTCCTTTCCCCAAACGGATTCAAATGGAGCGGTCCCAGATGCAGAACTAGAGTGCTACACATGATCCGTGTTAGACGACGTTCATTCATACCACAAATAGCAACAGACATGGCGTGATATAAAAGTCTACGTTGCTAGGGTAGTGAGCTGTCTGATGTGTTTAGGAGGTTTTTTTTTTATAAGCCTCCATCAAAACAGTAGCTTTTGTTCAGCAAACATACCAAAATGTTGTTTGTTCAAGGTTTGCGGGACCTCTAAAAGATGGTGTACATATACACAAAAACCATTTGAGTACTTGTATTCGAGTGTTTGTATACTTTCACTGAGTACGGGTATTCAAATTCCAGATCCCCTTTTAACTTTTCCCCTCAAAAGATTACTTATGGTGTATCCATGTCAAGTAATATGATCATGGAATACAGTTCATTTGCAGCATATCAAATTTATTTTCAGACGCAGGCTGTTGTCCATGTCCTCGTGACATTTAACTAGAAAATTAATTACTTCACCGTTTGAGCCTTAGGGCAATAGGAGGATGAATTGCATCATCATGTGACAGAAAAATAAAAAAGCGTATTTACGAGTGGTTCAACCCAGAAACTGGAGCATTGCAAAGCAGTATGTGGAATAACTGAGGAAACAATTAGTCTTTAAAGCTTATATGAACTCTGAACCATCTTTATGTAGGTCAGTTAGAAAACATGACAACCATTAGAGAAGTGAGGCAGTGTGTGTGAAGTCAACCAACTCTCTCCTCAAACAATAACAACTCAATCCATTTTGGCATCTAGACATGATGAAGACAAATTGCTGAAGTTTGAAATGAGAATTAGAGTGGGGGGGGGGAGAGAGGATTCCAGGGACTTTGAATATAGCACGGATCTTGGTGCCAGACCGGCTGGTCTAAGCATTTCAGAAGCTGCTGATCTTCTGGTATTTTTACTCCCAAGTCTCCCAGGTTTACAGAGAACGGTGCAAGAATATTAGATAACCAGTCAGCAGCCTCATGAAAGCAGGGATGCATTCTGCTTTGTATCAGCGGTTCAGGCTGGTAGTGGTGGTGTCATGGTGTGGGGAACAGCTGTTATTTTAACACTTTGGTTCTCTTAGTACCAAGGGAACATCATTTAAGCTCCACAGCTTATATGAGTGTTGCTGCTGACCACGTCCATCTGCTGATGGCTGCTTCCAGCAGAAACATACTCACATCATCTCAAACAGGTTTCTAGAACATGCCAAGTTCACTATCTTCCAATCGCCTCCACAGTCTCCAGACTCAATCTGATACAGTTCCTTGACCGCATGAATGCTCAGACAACATATCAGCAGCAACTATTTAACGCCATCACGGCAATATGGGACAAAATCACTTGGGAATGTTTCTGACACCTTTTTGTATCCATTACATGAAGGATCGAGGAAGCCCTGAATACAAAGGGGAGTAAAATCAAGGTGTATCTAATAAAGTGGCCAGCGAGTGTGTTTTGCGTAGGGAAGGATTGCTGAATTTGGCTTTTTTTGTCCATCCTGGGAAGTTCTAGTTAAAGCTCTTCGTATCAACCAGCCACTTTGAACTGTGTTCAAGGTTTTG
The DNA here is from genome assembly GCA_037039145.1 of Fundulus diaphanus. NCBI lineage: Eukaryota > Metazoa > Chordata > Actinopteri > Cyprinodontiformes > Fundulidae > Fundulus > Fundulus diaphanus. The sequence continues at coordinate 23,079,342 of CM073144.1, forward strand.
CGTTGACTCAAACAGAGCCGACTGAAACAAATGCAGTAGCTTCCCTGAAGTACCAACAACATCACTGCAAATGTCAAAGCCATTCAGATTCAGCTAAGACAAGAACATGAACTTAAAAAAAGGAAATGAGTGAAATAAAGGACACTTTTAGTTTTCCATTCTAAAGAACAGACGGCGAGATCTGATGCAGCGTTTAAAAAGCCATAAATGAAGCATGAGTAAAAATGTTAACTCTCCTGTCCGATCATGCGACAGCAGAGTTTTCCCTCTTACCCAGCATTCCCCATACACATAAAAGCCCATGTGCAGTCATTTATATGTCTGCAGATCGCAGTTAGGAGTGACAAAGCTTCTCCCCGTTGCTGCAACAACATGAGACAGCACTTAGTTACATGGCAGAACACACCTACATGCAAACACACACGAACGCGCCGTCTCTGAACAATATCTCATTTGTTTTCAAGTGTGGCAAATGTCAGCTGATGTTTAATGTCAGTAGCTATCATTGTGTTTTGTTTTAAATGCCACTTGAAAAGGAAGCCCTGTGGTCAGAATCCAGGGGGCGTGCATGTGTGGGCTCGGCTCTCCTCCCTGTGGAGCACCTGCCATCCAGCTCTTTTCTCCATCCATCCAGGCCGCTAACCTTTCAGAAAGGCCACAGCACAGACAGCCCTGCCCCCACCTATTCTTCTCTTCCTCCCCAAGTCTCCTTCCTCTCCTCAAGTCAGCCTTTTCTTCTCATATTGTTTCATTCTTCTCTCTGGCCCGAGTCTGACCTTTCCCTTCGACTTCTCTGTTACCTTCTTAGTTAGGTCTGTCCCCGTGTTCAAGCCACTAAACTCTCCCAACCTTCAACATACATCTGACTCATTTCTGTTCATCTTTCCTGACGAAGGGAGGGAAAAGCTCCAAAATAATCTACAAAACAAATGATAAACCTACCTCAACTTTGTCTGGGGATGCACAAAAATAAAGGATTGTTAGGAATTTAGCAAAATAGCTGTTGGGAATTAATGATCCTGTTTGAGAGTTTGCAACATTTCATTTACAGAACATGCCTGCAACTTTGAAGTTGAACTTTTATTTATTGTGAAAGGGAAAAACAAATAAGACTAAATAACCGAAAACTTCACTGTGCATAACTGTATACCCCCCTAATGTCAGTATTCTCCCCCCTTCTTTTAATATTCTTTTGGAGAGAATGCAGGGTCTCTTTTGTACAAAGAAATACATGCAGTCTCCAGTATTACTGTAATGTTTTAAAATGTTGACATTCTAAAGATACACATGGAAATATGTAGGAAATATGTGGCTATATGTAGACGGTTCAGTAGACTAGAGTGAGCAAAATCAAGACAGCACAAAAAAAAATGTAAACTGTCATATGTATCTTTACATATCTATACTGTGCATCCATTTACACTTGTATACATTTTCTTTCCCCACTGCCGGCACTCTGGGTCCCTAAGCAAGACCCTTAACCCCAGATTGCTCCCCAGGCGCCGCACATGGCAGCCCACTGCTCCCCAAGGGTGATGGATTAAAAGCAGAGAACAAATTTCGTTGTAATGTATGTTTCAATGTATGTTTCAATGACAATAAAGATGATATTACTATTACGATATTACTATTACATATTATATTATCATTATATATATACACTACCGTTCAAAAGTTTGGGGTCACCCAAACAATTTTGTGTTTTCCATGAAAAGTCACACTTATTCACCACCATACGTTGTGAAATGAATATAAAATAGAGTCAAGACATTGACAAGGTTAGAAATAATGATTTGTATTTGAAATAAGATTTTTTTTACATCAAACTTTGCTTTCGTCAAAGAATCCTCCATTTGCAGCAATTACAGCATTGCAGACCTTTGGCATTCTAGCTGTTAATTTGTTGAGGTAATCTGGAGAAATTGCACCCCACGCTGCCAGAAGCAGCTCCCACAAGTTGGATTGGTTGGATGGGCACTTCTTGCGTACCATACGGTCAAGCTGCTCCCACAACAGCTCAATGGGGTTCAGATCTGGTGACTGCGCTGGCCACTCCATTACCGATAGAATACCAGCTGCCTGCTTCTGCTCTAAATAGTTCTCGCACAATTTGGAGGTGTGTTTAGGGTCATTGTCCTGTTGTAGGATGAAATTGGCTCCAATCAAGCGCTGTCCACTGGGTATGGCATGGCGTTGCAAAATGGAGTGATAGCCTTCCTTATTCAGAATCCCTTTTACCCTGTACAAATCTCCCACCTTACCAGCACCAAAGCAACCCCAGACCATCACATTACCTCCACCATGCTTAACAGATGGCGTCAGGCATTCTTCCAGCATCTTTTCATTTGTTCTGCGTCTCACAAGCGTTCTTCTTTGTGATCCAAACACCTCAAACTTGGATTCATCCGTCCACAACACTTTTTTCCAGTCTTCCTCTGTCCAATGTCTGTGTTCTTTTGCCCATCTTAATCTTTTTCTTTTATTGGCCAGTCTCAGATATGGCTTTTTCTTTGCCACTCTGCCATGAAGCCCAGAATCCCGCAGCCGCCTCTTCACTGTAGATGTTGACACTGGTGTTTTGCGGGTACTATTTAATCCAGTTGGGGACCTGTGAGGCGTCTGTTTCTCAAACTAGAGACTCTAATGTACTTATCTTCTTGCTCAGTTGTGCAACGCGGCCTCCCACTTCTTTTTCTACTCTGGTTAGAGCCTGTTTGTGCTGTCCTCTGAAGGGAGTAGTACACACCGTTGTAGGAAATCTTCAATTTCTTAGCAATTTCTCGCATGGAATAGCCTTCATTTCTAAGAACAAGAATAGACTGTCGAGTTTCATATGAAAGTTCTCTTTTTCTGGCCATTTTGAGCGTTTAATTGACCCCACAAATGTGATGCTCCAGAAACTCAATCTGCTCAAAGGAAGGTCAGTTTTGTAGCTTCTGTAACGAGCTAAACTGTTTTCAGATGTGTGAACATGATTGCACAAGGGTTTTCTAATCATCAATTAGCCTTCTGAGCCAATGAGCAAACACATTGTGCCATTAGAACACTGGAAATGGGCCTCTATACACCTATGTAGATATTGCACCAAAAACCAGAACTGGACCTCACAAAAGAACTAGGAAACATAATACATAGGAATGAACAACTAAGGAGAGAACCTAATGACACTACAATGATCTAAATAAAAACACAAGTGAGAACCAAAACACAAAAAGCAGTGGATCATGACAGGGGCATATTCTACTGTATGATGACCATGTGGAAACAGCTCAGAAAGACTGAGCTGCATCCTCTGCCGGGTGTTCATGTACAGCATTGATGCCTGGATGTACTGCGTGTACAGATGAGCAGTGACATAAAGAGGCCACACAAGCAGTCTTTTTTTTCCCACTACATCGCCAAACTGAGCAACACACAGAATTAAGCTGTCCTAAACTAATCTGCCAATGCAGTCACACAGCAGCAGGGAGACCTTTCTCGTTAAGCTTCTCCCTTCAGATTATCTGCCTCCATCTCAAAATCCTGAACTCCCTCCTCGGTCAAATCAATCCTCTGCATGCTCCTCCACTACATCTGGGAACATTGTCTTTGGTCTCCCTCTGTTCTTTCAGCCTGGCAGCGCCATATTCAACATCCTTTGGCCTATGTATGTATCCTCCTCCCTACGTCTGCATGTCCAAACCAACCCAGCATTGCTTTTCTAGTCCCAAGCTTCTCAAACTGAGCGGGCCTCTGATAAACTTTTATATTCAAGAAATTAGAACCTGTGTCCCGATGAGGCTCCTCTGTCAGATTTGAAAATAACAACCTTTAAGCAGGCATTAAACATACTTTTCATTAAGCCCACATTTCTGTATTCAAAATGGTACACCCTAGATAGGTTGCCAGTCCATCACAGACTTGGTGAGTTGAGTTACTGAAATTCATTAACTTTCTATAATATGCTCATATATCAAATGGACAATACAGTTTGAATGCATGTTTGTTTGAAGTGTTTAGTAAATACATACACTGATCATTAGGTCCAGAGGATATACTTGCGCTGCAAGTGTCCTGTCCCCGCCTCTTGCCTCTCGCCCATTGACAGCTGGAGATAGGCACCAGCACCCCTCGCAACCCCACAAGGGATAGACGTGTTAGAAAACGGATGGATGGATATGCTTGTGTTATTATGCCATTATCATATTAGTTGAAAAGGGTCTCCAAATGACAATAATATTATTCGTCGCAATAATTTTTAGAAAGATGTATCTTTCAGCAAAATTTGTTATTGTGACAGGCTTTGTTTGAACTGTTAGCCCCACCCCCAACGTTTTTTCCCCAATTAGAAACCCTCATCATGCACGAGACTAAACACCCGCCTCACACTCGTGCACAATCCTCCAGAGGACGCAAGGCTTCATTGAGGGGCTTTTCTCTGTTTTCTTTGACATAAATGGCTAAGTCTCGGGTAAATTATATTTTCCTTTGTGAATGGTCAACACTTACATGCATACCATGCTGTTCTGTTTACATGCCCTGTCATGCACGCGCTGGAGGAGCTGCTGCTTAGCAACGGCTCCACACCTCGTCATGCCATTGGCAGAGAAGTCGTTCCGGGTCGTCCCTGGTTTGCCACTTATTCTTACTAAAAAAAGAGCCTGGAGTCGCTCAATAGCGCAATAGGCTCCCACAGAGATCTAATTTTCTAACCTCCTTTTTCTGAATACATAATGTATTTACTACTGTCAGGATGGAAGGACCATTTCACACAGTATAACACAAAGTGGATCTGAACAGGATTACCAACTATAGCTTGAACTGTCACCGCTGACAGCGGAAGTCAATGACACTGATAATCTCTTCATCATGGCAGCTGCTTATGGGTGGGATCTACTAAGCAGCAAGAGAACATTTTATCCCCAAAACCGATGTGTTAGAAGCAGGAAAAATGGGAAACACGAGGATCTGAGTGAGTTTGAAAGGAGCCAAATCAAAGACCAAGTACACCCTCCTTTCAGTAGGATAATGCTCCCTCCCATAAAGCAGAACTAGTTCAGGAAAGCTTGAGGAGAACAGCAATTACTTTTAGGCGTTGACTTTAACTCCAAGTTCCCCACATCTCAGTCCCATTGAACATACATGGGATGTGCAGGACAAAGAAGTCCAGTCCATAGGAGCTAAACCTCATACTCTCCGGGACTTAAAGGATCGGCTGCCAACATCTTAGCAGTAGAGACCACCGTCCACCTTCGGGGACCTGCTGAGGTCCATGCTTTAATAAGTTAGGCTACTAGGCAGGTGGTCATAATATTATGCCTAATGGGTGTATGCAGCTGAGAATAAGGAAACTACAACTAGTCAACTAAACAGATGTATCGTTGGTGCTTTTGGTGGTACAGTGATCCAGAGTTTCCCAGCTAACACTCATTTCTTGGTTTTCTTTGAGCTCTAAACTGATTCTCCCAAAGTCTTTTTCTTTTTCCAGGAATTACAGTAGAAAACTACGGCAGAATGCAAACGATTGATGTTCTGTGTTCTCTTCCTGATACAAAATATTTAAATACAGATGGAGAAATGTTCCTTTTTCCTTAAAGAAAATGATATATTTGTATCCGAAAGCAGACAACCTCTGAGACAGTAGATTAATTAATATCTGATTAGCTAGACCAATCACAGTTGAAGCACATATGTTTGTTTTAAGAGAACCTAGAACTATATTTTATGTGTACTGATGTCAACAGATTGTTCTGAGTTTAAAACACAGTGTGCAACGTAGTCAGAAACTGAGTTTATGGCGTTCAGCTAAGAGAGAAGTCGTATGTTCCAGCTGATGAAGGAAAGCCTGCCACTGCTTTATGATGGACCAGCTATTATCTTGCTCTGATTTCCTTTCCTCTAAATAAACGATCTGTCCTCACGCTGTCAGCCAATGACAGCAGGAGCAGCAGAGCTAAATTGACAAAAGTGCATTTAGAAAATGACACGTTCTGAATCAGCCAGATGAAAGCGAAACACAAACCCCTCTGAGCTACGCTGGAGCAGCTCTTTGATTCACCTTGTTTTCTCGGAGAAAGCCCTGGCAGCGGCACGGCTCGGTCGTTCTTCACGTTTCCACAATGCCAGTGAAAAAGCTCGCAGCATATGCCAACCGTGAGAGAATTCACAGTGTCAGTGCTTCCCCAGACACACAGCCAAAAACACGCACCGCCAATAAAGTCCACAGCTTGTTGACTCACCACAGGAGTAGTAAATGGAGTTAAGGATGCAGGCAGGCAGGGCAGGAGGAGGACGGCTGTCTCTGTCCACAGGCTTTGCTCAGGCTTCAACGCTTCTTGTGAGATTGCTGCTAAACAGCCGTCCCTCCCTCGCTTCCCCTCTCCTGGTCTGCCTGCGCCACTTCTCTTCCAGCATTATCAAGCAGATGTTTCAACGTAGGGCAGGAACATGGGAGAAGACATGCCCAGCAAGGATGCCATGAGAAGGCACCCAGCTGAAGTAATTGGAGGAGTAAGTGAGTTTAGGAACATTTCCTAAGCTTGATTCATGCTCTGACCACAGAGGGGCAGCGCTGTCTCTAACTGGAAACCATGCAGTGAGACACATACTACCTATAACATCATATAATTAGACATACTAGATATACTGCACACTAAACATACCGGCATTGAAAAGTTCATTTCAGTAATTCAATCTATGCCACACAGAGGGATCCATTCCCAGCACTTAATTCTGTTCATTTTGTTGAGTCTGGCTTACAGCCAATGAAAATCTGAAATACAGTTGAAAGAAAATTTGAACATAAAACCGAATAAAAAAGATTTTAAAAAGAGAAATGATATGCTTTGTCCCACTTTATTATGGGGAAGACTGAAAATGTGATAGCTGTCCAGCAGACAGTCATTGAAACCATCCACAAGCATGGTGAGAAGGAAAAGCTGAAGGGAAAGCTGTAACTAAGCAATAGAAAAACTAGTGCAAAAAAAAAAAAGGTCTGGAAACAGATGCAAAAGCCTTAAGGTTCAAGGAATCTTTATTATCCCCATAGGGCATTTTGTTTTACAGCTTGCAGTAGCAGGCACACGATTAAACAACAATCACTCAGACAAAAAAAACAGGTTAATCACTTATTCAGTAGAGCAATAGCTGCAGGGACAAATGAATATTTTAGTCTATTAGTCCTACATTTTGGCAGGGCGTCCCTACGGCTCGTAGGTAGAAGCAGGAATTTACCAGCCATGGGGTGGCTCTGATCCCCAAGGATGGAGCGGGCCTTGCTAAGACTTCTGAGCTGGTAAAGGGCAGTGAGGTCACTCAGGTGAATACCTGCAATATTTTAAGAAGATTATGCTGCAAAGCTATTGCCTGCAGCTGGAATCAGAGCTTCAGGAGCAACCACAACCAGATGTATGTAGGACATGGACTCCAACTGTCACATTCCTGGAGGTAAACCACTCCTTAACCAGAGAAAACATCAGAAGTGTCCTCCTCTTGGATCAAGTCAAATTTACATTGACAATGATTTGAAAATTGTTTCTTTATTATTATGTTCCTTTGACCAGGTCAGTCCTATTGAGATAAAGGATGCATTTTCCAAGGGAGACTTTGCCAGGAAGGCTTCAGGAGGAACCACGTTTATAAAAATGCAGTTTAGAAGTAATTTTACAAACTGGTCCAACCTGGGACGTTTTGGTCACCTATGCCACCCGCCTGACCCGGAACAGAAACCACAAGAGTAGGCCAGAAGGGCCAGAATAATAACAGGATGGATGTTTTTTTAGAAGCGGGTCTGGGAAACTGGTCCAAGATGAGGGAAAGACGGATGGTGCTAAACACAGGAATGCTCTGGAGCAGAACCAGTGTCAGTCTGCCTGTGATCTGAGACTGGGACAGATGCTAAATGTCCTGGAATGGCCTAGTCAAAGTCCAGACCACAATCCAATTGACAATGTGTTGCTAGACTTAAAGATTGTTGTTCACAAACGAAAACCATCCGTCACGAAGGAGGTGGAGCAGTTTAGCCTTCAGGAATGGGCAAAAATCCCAATGGCAAGATGCAGCAAGCTCTAAACTAATGAGTTTTCATCCTTTTTAGTCTCAAAATAGGAAATCAAGCTCCGCTAGTCTTGTCCCAGTAGCTAATTGTCCATGAGGAAGCTGTCCCATCATCCTCCAGGGTGTACTGGTAGCTGGAGGATGGCTAATTAGCAGCCAATAAGCCGCTGCAGTAACAAATTCTTCATCTCGTGTGAAAAACCAATAACAGTGTTTCATCCTGTGTTGCTTGGCAACAAAAGATGAATCTATAGTAAAAAAAAAAAAAAAGAAAGAAAAGAAAAATAGAACCTCTGACTGTGCTTGAGAGCTTTCCAGGTCTGGAAGATGAGGTATAACAGCTGTGCAGAGGAAGACAAAATAGGTAAAAAAAAGAAAAAAAAGAAGGAGACTATAGATGGGAATTCAATTCCTGAAAAGCCATTCATGCATTCATTCATTTGCCCGATGCTTAGAGCAGATTATTGTGCTCATTGGTAGCTTGCCAGAAAATAAATCCAATTCTTTCATGTGTATTACGAGACATCTGAATGTGACTTTCCTAAGCTGGCTGCAGCTGGTGAGCTCAGCTAAATAATTCTAGCACATGAAGGTGGACATGTTTATCTCTCGTCTATTTAGTTGTACTTTAGGTTGAGTAGTTGAGAATTTTAACGTTTCTTTCCTCCACTTTTGCTCATTTCCCATTTCCCTTCATCTTCGCTTGGTGTTTACTGTGTATCTGTTTGTTTTTAGTTTTTTTTGCGTGTATCCTGGGACATTTGCAGCATTTTTAAACCCAGTCTGTAACCCCAGAGAGGATGATCTGGGGCATGAAGTTATTTTCCCAGGACACTTTAAAGTGCTTTCAGAGACTCTATACTTCACCCAGAAGCAGATAAAAAAGCTTCTGTAAAGCAACATCTACAAAATGTTTTGAATCAGGGGTGACCAAGTCAGATGGCTGATTTCCCTCCTCAGCATTCAGTCATCCTGCTCTGCAGAGGCCTGCTGAGGAATCACTCAGGTATGTTGGAGAGGGGATGCATCTAAAAGTCGGAGGTTAGTAGCTCTACGGGCCTGGAGCTGGGTACATCTGTAAATTTAGATTAATGCCCTCACTTTTAAGTCAGTTATTAGCCATGCATACTAAAGTTGTTTAAAACGGCCTCCTCATACAGTAAACAGAAGTAGATCTCTAGGTTCCCAAGATTTCCCCCTTTTAAAATGAGAAACATCTCACTGAACCTTTTCTAGTTAATTCTATTAAAAAAAAATCAACAGATGTTTACCTAACGCAAACCATCCATCATGAAGGAGGATTGGCTTGACATGGACACGGGGTAAATGGCCACTTCACCAGGTCCACCTTGATAGTTTATGGGTTAATCACCTTTTGGCTTCAGAGCCAACTTAATTCTTATTGTAACAGATTCCAAAAATGTGTAAGAAACATTTGTAAGAGATTTTGTTGGAAGTAAGTAATTATCGGAAGATGGGTCCACTGTTGTCATACAGGGATTCACGTGGTCAGAAACAATACTCTGTTGCTGTTGGGTTTAAATGATGCACCACCACCACCAGAGATAGTATCCTGATTACCTTGGGTGTAATTAGTGGTTATTTGAGCAACTGTAGCTTCTTTGTACGAATGTCTACCCAGTTTTCCCATTCTTCACTAACCTCTGCCATCAGCAAAGATTTCCCATCCACACAACTCCTACTGTGTGGATATTTCTCTTTTTTGCACCATTCACTGTTATCTTGAGAGATGGTTGTTAGTGAAAATGACAGCAGACCAGGAGTTTCTGAAATATTCAGATCAACCCATCAGGCACCACAAAAAGGCCATGTTGAATGTCAAATAATATCCGTTCTTCCCCATTCTGAGGCTAGCTTTGAACTCCTGCAAGTTGTCTTCTCCACATCTATATGCCTGAATGCATTGAGTTGGAGCTGTGTCAATGGCTGATTTGTGTTAACTAGAGATTGAAATGGTATACCTAGCAAAGTGGCCAGTGATTATATATCGCAGAAGCACATTCCAGCTTTTAAGATTGGTGTGTTGGAACCATGAAGAATGTTGATTTGTAGAAGTTTAAAAAAGACCCAGCTGTGATGGTAGACATCATCACTTCAGGACAAAACCCATGAATACCCCCTGGTGGAATCAGGTTTAAAGGTCATAGCTACAACCTTTTCATCAAAACGATTCATCTTGTGTGATGCAGAATAAAAGTATTAATTTTACTGAAAAATTAATATATAGTATATAAATAACTGTTTTGACAGGTCCAAAATATATGAATATTAACTTCTGGTTACGATTCAGATGTCTGTACCAATAGCAATAGTATGTAAAAGTCACATGAGACAGAGCTGAGGCGTTGGCAGATCGTAGTAGCTCCATGGCAGAGCAGAGAAATGGTCTCTTCTCAGCGTTGCATTTCTCAGATTCAAGCGGATCCAAAAAATAAGCAAGACAAGGGTGAATTTTGGTCAAGCTTTTGAATGTTGCTGCCAACTTAAGGAAGTGGTTCCAACTTAAGAGGTTCAGAAGCCACGCAGGGGTTTGGACAGGTAAGTTAAATGTTTGCTAATGCTAACCATTATGCTAATGCTAATGCTACTGGACCTGGCAGCCGGCTGGCAAACAGTACAGTTGAGGGTTGGAAGGAGAGTGGACGAGCGCGAGTGTGCCACCTACTGGCTGGGAGGAGTTAAACTTGTAGCTATCTCCTTTAAAATAATCTTTTATCTAAAAGTTTTTTTCTACCTGAAATAACCTTATTGTTTTGGAGCGGCCTAGCCGGAGTGCTGACGTGAATCTGATGGAGAACCGATGGAGGGACCTACAGATTAGGGTGATTGCCAGTAGAGATGCACCGATCCGATACCCGGATTAGATATCAGCTCCGATATCGACCAATTAGCTGGATCGGATGATTGATGTCGATCCAGTCATTTAATTTTTTACTAATACTATACACAGCAATACAGTTACGCCGATCTAGTCACTTCTATTCTCTGTTTGCAATGGTGGTTATGCAGAGCACGCACAGCAGTTAGCGGTGAGCAAACACAGAGCAACATGGAGCAAGCGCCGGACCGGGCCAAGTCTGCTATTTGGAAACGTTTCAAACTTGATACGCCAACAAGTCCGACTGCAACATGCAATATCTGCAATGCGTAAGTTGTGAGGAGGGTGATAAGGTTGGTAAATGCAATACCACAAACTTAAATAAGCACCTCCAAAAGCACCATGCTAAAGAACATACTGAACTTTGTTTAACAATGTTTATGTAGGGTTAGGGTTGGGGTTAGGGTTTATGTCAAGCCTGATAACTTCACTCACATGGCAAGGTACACGGTTTATTCATTCAGCAGCAGTATCGGTAGCCTCGTGAGACCATCCTGATCTCGCGAGCTTTCAAGGTTTCACTCGCAGATCAGTCTGGCTACTCTCCGTTAAAGAAAATTTGGAGCCGTTCACCAAACAAACGTCCAATCAGCGTTGGCTTTGAGGCGGGTTGAAGTGTGACGCAACCAGAAGCGCGACAGTTCAGTCTAAAGAACATGGCGGCTTCAGCCGATGAAACTAGCGTTAGCGTGGCTATCGAGCAAGTTTTATCGGAATTACAGAGTATTTCTTTGTTGAGCTAACGAGCCTTTACCTGCAGCAGCAAGAGTAGCTTGGCTTGTGGTTGTGTTTTCGTCGTCGCTCGTAACAGAGCGACGACGAAGCATGTTGACGAGTACGTCATATGCTTCGTTGATCTGATTGGTTTATTTGGCCCGTCTATCACCAACATAGGCCAATCAGCTAACGAGTATTTTCGCCCCTTCCCAAAATTACTTCAACGGAAGGGTTCCAGATGGATATGCGGAGCAAATCTATCTGGCGGCGTCAGGTTACAGTATCGGATCAGTATCGGTCAATACGCTTAGTCCAGGTATCGGTATCGGATTGGATCAGAAAAAACTGGATTGGTGCATCTCTAATTGCCAGGAGGTATTCCATCCTCAAAGGCTTATCACCAAAGATAAATCATCAAATATACCAGACAAAACATCCAAAAATCTGCTCGGCAATTTGAAAAAGAGTTTGATTGCTTTATTTTTAATCAACATTTTTTCACTGATTTTTGTGAATGTTATCAATCATTTTAGACATGTCTTTTTTATTAGAGGTGTATCAAAACTGATAAACCTTTTACAATGTTTTATCTGGTCCGAGATGCTCTGACCAGATATGTAAGAAAGAAATTGGTTGAACATTTATTACATTTCTATTTTCCAGGGGTATGAATCATTTTGGACATCATTGTATAGAATTGTACAGGTAGTATTGCCACAACTACTGCTGTTTGACAAATTTCCAGTCTGTAGTGGTCAGGTTCAGTTAAATGTGGTCTAAAGCAGAAAAAAATAGGTAACAGGAAGAGTGGATCATGGATGGTGTAGGAACCATAAATAAATAGGCAGTAGAGGTCTCCCTGTGTTTAATCCAAAGAAGAGCTGCTGCTACTCAAACTGCTGAAAAAAACTCCTGCTGTGGCTGACAAATGTGTCAGAATACACAGACAATCCCAGGTTGTTGTATCTGGGCTTGTTAACATGGACAACAGTCATAGTGTTCAGGTCCAACAGTGAACACTTCCACAGTGGAGACACGGGTATAAGAACTGAATCAAAGAGCAGTGGCAGGAGGTAGCCTGAGCTGATGAATTCAGTTCTTTTACATCATAAGGATAGTTCACACTTACTGGGGAAGGACACTGAAAGCAGGATGCAACACAGGAAGAAGACAGTTTTACAGGGCCAGAATGATACTTTTAGCACTGTTCGACTGGAAAACCTTGCCCTTTATGTGGAAGTTTGGACATGTGAATGCCACAGGCACCCTCCAAGATCTTTGAAATGGCAATACAGCCATACTAATCTGATGGATACTGTAGTATCCAAAATTATCAGTGATGCTGCTATGAAAGCCACCAGACAAGAAGCACGATGGAATAAACCATGCACCAAATTTCAGGATGTGTTAGGATTCACACCTACAGCTCAATGAATCAAAGACAAAACACATGGCCATTGATTTTAGAAAACGATTTTCCAGTACGCTGGAACTCATTACGATCCAGTAATTGAACAAGTTAAAGCTTATATCTTGGGACTATCACTGACTCTACTTTGAATTTTAAATTAAACTGTGAACCTGTGAGCAGGAAGGGACACCAGCATTTATTCTGTCTGCGCAAGTTGACCCGTTTCCACATTGATAGGACCATGATGACACATTTTATTGCGCTTTTATTGAGTCGGTTTTAACCTTTTCACTTGTGTCATGGTTTGGAAACCTAACCCTAAAACAAAGGAACTCACTGAACCACATCATTAAACTGTCTGGTCGACTCATAGCTGTGTCTACAGTCGCCGTACACTAGGCAGGTACAGCAACTGGCCATCTCCAGCTCTGCGGACGTCTCCCATTCCCCGGTGAGTGAGTTCCAGTAGCTACCATCTGGACGGAGACTCAAAGGCCCGAGAGTTAAGACCACTCACTACAGGAACAGCTTTGTTTCTCTTTTAAATAGGTCTTTATGCACTTGACTTATTTTTGTGGTCTTGACCTGCTTACTATTTTTATCTACTTATTTACTATTAATTTACTGTCCTTTGTATCGTGTTCTTATGTCTTAGCATGCTCTTGACTGGTTTTATATTGGCATTTTAGGGAAATTTGTCACGTTCTGTTCTGGTCTATGTTTATTATTTGGTTAAGTAGCTCTTTCCGCCTTTGGGTTTATTTCGGTTTTTGGATTCTAGTTTAGCCCCCTTATTGTGTGTGTTATCTGGTCCCTGTTTTTGCTCTGTTTTTAGTTCTGTGCTTGGTTTGTTCGGTTTTGTCTTAGGTTTATTTTCTAGTGTCCTGTCGGCGCCCTTAATCACTCCCACCTGTCCTTGATTAGTTTCCCTTCGCTCACCTGTCTATCCGCCTATTTAAACCTCCCCCAGTCCTCTGCTACCGGTCGGGTCGTCACCTATTATTCCATGTGTACATCCCCTGTTTGTGGTCCCCTCCTGATAAGAGCTCCCAGCATCTTGATCCTGTTTTGTATTTTTCTGCCCAGTTCTGTCTACCTGTCAAGTGTCGCCTGGATGTCTGGCTTACCCCTTTTTTGGATCCTGTTCTGTTTGCCTGTTTGATTCCCTTTCCTCACCTTCCCTCAAATAAATCACCGTTAAAAGCATTGCAAAATTGTTTGGCTGAATTCCGGATTCTTCACCACACCAGTCATGACAGAAATTAACTTATTTTATGTATTTATATCCTTGTTTTTCTAACCATGTTGAGTGAGCTGCTGCGAGTACCTGTCAATGTCTTGATCTGCGCTCTTTTAATCTGTCTTCTGTATGTGTCCTGTGCTTTTAATGTCTGTGAATAGCGTTTCGGATGCCCTCTCCAGACCGCTAAACAAATGTACCTACATTTCTCAATAAGGTCACCTTGAACCTCTCATGGTGGCTGTGTGCTGATCAGTTAAAACTGTGTAGTTATGATTTTGGACGAAAAATATTCCTCGCTTTCAGATCTTGTTCCAAATACATGTCAGCTGTGTAACATTCAGTCTACTTCAACTCTGCTATGTCGATGTCACACCTCCTGCTCTATCAGCATTATATTCTGCCATCAACCAGAGTTCGTTTTTCCAAATAATTGCCTCAATGTGTCTGTTTTCAACTATGCAGGCTAAATCTGTCAACCAGTGCGACATTTAAATATAGCCTGGATCATCCGAAGTGAGGTTTTGTAAAATATTATCAGCAATAGTTCCCTTTTCTTTAGAAGGCTACCAGCTAGTCTGACAGGAGCTCCCGTTTTCAGCAAACATGTTCAGAATCATGAGGGCTTATCAAACATCTCCACTTTCACAACAGACTCTTTGTCGCCGTTTTATCAGCTGAATGTCTGCTTTACTACAGCACAGATAGCTTGATGGGGGCTTCCAGAGGTATGAGTCTGCCTGACTAGCTGATTGCGAGTCAACTGAGATCATTTCCAAAACAACCAAACCTTCAACTAAAGTTATGTACAAAATGATGCTGCTGTCTCTGTTGCTTCACCTGTCCTGAGGCATCTCAACCAAATCTATGTATTTGATGGCACAAATATGAATGACAATAGACGGAATAGATGGAAATCCTCGAATCTTTCAGATTTTCTTTCATTTTTTCAACAGCATCCTCTACTCTTGGAAGAGTTTGAGTGGACTGATCAATCACAGCAGATATGGAGAACTGATCAAGTCCCAGACGGTGTTGTTAGGTTGAGAAAAAGCCAACAACCGGAGGAACAATCTCTTGTAAAAGTGTAGAAGGTGAAATCTGCAACTTTTGTGTTGCATCAATAGAAATATATCTGGTTGAACTGTTTTACATCATGCAATCATATCTGTAATATTCGATTAAACCTCCTTTGATTTCACAGCCCCTTTCACCAAAGAGCGTTTGGCTGGCTATCTCAGGAGTATGAGCAAAAACGTGTGCACAAAGACACATGGTGCCATGGCCACTGTGCTCCTGTGCTATAATGTAAAATGGCACATTTTACATTACAGTCAGATATGGCAGAACGGAGTGGCACACTGTGTCCTCCAGGCTGACATGTCGGCTTAACCGACATCTGACTCACATATGTAGGTGCGACACAAATCAACCTTGAGTTGGGGCAGCAGCACATACAGGCAAACATGCACACACATCCAGTAAAGTCATAATACCTGCCCATCATCCTGCAGCTCAGGCACACACACATTTTATATATATATATATATATATATATAAAATGTGTGTGTGTGTGTGTGTGTGTGTGTGTGTGTGTGTGTGTGTGTGTGTGTGTGTGTGTGTGTGTGTGTGTGTGTGTGTGTGTGTACAGTGACTTGTATGCACAAAAGTAATCAGGTCGAAATATTTCTACCTTTAACATTTTTCACATTTTATCACTACCATCCACAAAACCTCAGTGTATTTGGTGACACTTCATGTGATAGCCCAACGTAAACCAGTGAACATTTCGTACTCATCTTTAATCAGGCAGACCTGCATTTAATTCCGTCCTAATTAGCATTCAAGGTGAGGCGTGAGGCTGAAGTTCACAAAGCAATAATAAAGTCATCAACAGCAGCAGCCAACAGTGATGATAATGAGGTCACTGGGCAGGAAGCCACTATTTTCCTCCCTCCTTAGGCAACACTGAGATAATCATGTCATCACATCAGCTGGAGGTTTTTATCCAACCCCTGTCTAACTGAAGAGGTGAATTATTACCCCAGACTGCCACTACTAAGCAGCAGAGGAGAGGACAAAGGGACGGGTTCATGGCAGAAGAGCAAGTGATGCTTCATGATGAAGGCACAGTTGGTAGGAAGAGGCCTGCAGGTTTTCTAGGCTGTTCTGAAAGCTGCAGATATCAGGTGTGGTGTACACACTGTGGCCCTATACTGGGCCCTGATAGTTAATACCTTAAATGACCAATCGCCAATGACCAATTTTCTAAACTACTTTGCTATGCAGACAGAAGGAGGCTGCAGATGAGCGATAACAACCGGAAAGCAACAAGTCTTGTATTTTTTGATATTGTATAGTGGCTTCTCCACTATCGACGTCAATACAAATAAGAACTAGAACTGCATCCAGCTATGAGAGAGGTTCTAGCCCTCTTACCAGGTCTGGTTCCTCCCACATCCCTCCCAATTAACCTCCCATCACTATTCCAGCAAACGCCTTTGATTTACCTACTAAATAAACGTGTAGAATTTCAAACTGACATGACTCTCTACTGAGGACAGCCGTGATAATTTACTGCAACCATAATGACAGCATCAATGCACACTTCAAGATTCACCAGCAATGTAGGAATTGCCATCACGCTTCTCAAAATATTCTTGTATGACCAAGTCTTTGTCTGGTGCAAGTTCATGTTTTCTCGTCGCCTCAAACAAACACAGCTTGGTAAACGGTCGTTAGCACCTGGGATCGATATCTTGTTCTGCCGTTAGAAAAAACATAAATCATAAACATAAACCGGAACCATACTCAGGGGTTTTCATAGGCAAGCTGTGATGAAGAAGTGTGTAATATTTTGCTGCAATCATCCAAAGCTATATCACGCTTTATAAAATAGTCACAGACCAAAAACTGCAGCATATTAAATGTCCAGTTTCATTTATATACAAATTAAGCTAAACTGGAGTTTGGACTCAAAGCGGACATGAATATTAAAATCGGCAAAGGCTAAAAAAGGATTCTAACTTAGGGAATATGCCAGCCATTACATCTAAAACCTCCTGGATAAAGTCCTTATCAACTTAAGAGGACGCTTATTATCACTCGTTGGTTTTTCTGGAGCATTCTCGGGTCATCTGTGAGAAAAGTGTTCTGGCAATAATTCCAAGCACTGCAGCAACTTTACAACTGGATGGCTTCAGGAAGAATCAAGGTGTTAGAACTGTGCAATTCAAGTCCAGAGATGTTCATTTTTGTTCTTTAATATTTTATTACCATCACACTTATCAGACTAATATTTTTTTTAGAATGAATAGCGAATGAGACAACATTGGTATTAGCAGATCCTTATATAGGACATTTCTGACCAATCTGTATAATCTGATTTATTTTGATTTTGTAAAGTGCCTTGAGATGACATGCTTCATGAATTGGTGCTATATAAATAAAATTGAATTGAATTGAATCAGATGGTTCTAAAACAGGGATTGCTATCATCCAGAAAGCATCCATCAGTGGATTTGTAATAAGCAGAGAAGAATCCACCGGCCGAGTCGCTCAGTGGATCAGCAGCTTCAAAGAAACATCAGCCTGGAAGAGGTCCCGCTTCCAGCTGCAGCTAAACAGGCTCAATTAACTGGACTCTGATTGAGCTCGTCTGTTAAGTTGTTTGAAATGACTCATGGCATAAATGAGGTTCCAGGCTGGAGCAAACCCACTACGTATGTTTTTACACATTTTAAATAAACCCACTCTCGACACAGAATTACTTTACACCCGATTCACAGTGACTGACTTTCTCGGCGGAGGAGAGAAGAGGAGGACTGAGTGGGATGGAGGGTCAGCTAAGGTGAGGATGCTTCAAGGTGTTGAAGGTGTTAAATATATTTAGAGTCAGACAGATAGAGATTCAGCTGTGCCTTCCTCTAATGTCACCAGTGGGGACCAGAGCTCGAAACATAATAACTCAACAGCACCTGAGGAAGCGTCGGGCTCAGATTCCGCACCACCAGCAGAGAGATTAGGATGCAGCTGGAAAATATATAGACTGATGGCCCAGGTTCCCTGCTTCTAGCTCCTCCTGCCTCTCTGTGTGCGTGCTCATCTTGAAGATGATGCGATATACCCAAATTCTTCTCTATTCCTGCATATCATTCACCTTTAACATTTTACCCTCGGCATGATCACTTTCTGCTACCTATTAGGGGCAACAGAAACGCTTGTGATATCAAAATACCGAGATATTTCTTTTCGAAGAGAAATGTGTCTCCCCAGGCTCAAAGTCTGCAATCATTTGGTTATGTCAGCTACTATCCTCAAAGGTTTTGACTCGAATGTGAGTCCACCTGGCCAGCTAGATTGATAATGGTAGGTTTACTTCTACATAGGGCTGGACGATATAGAAAAAAAAAGCATATCGATAAAACAGAAATCATATTTATCGATATCGATAATTATCAACAAATTCAAAACACGGATTTTTAGTGCCGCCCTGCCCATTTTATGCTGTTGCTTAGCGACCTATTTTTATATACAAAACACACAAAAGCTGAATTAAAACTCAGCTCTTTATTCAACCAACTTTTTACCAAAACTTTTTTTAAAAGTTTTTAAAAAAGAAAAAAGAACACATGCTCTCTGAATTCTTTGAAGGGAGCGAGGCCTGGTTCCTGGGTCTGCGTTTGTGATTGGTTGGGATGATGTAATGACTGTAATATTAACCTACATGATGATGCAAAAGGAAGGAAAAATGTTATTCTATTGAACTTTTTATTGACCCTTTCTTTATCATCGATATACATCTATCGATTGATATATATTGTTATTGAATTATCGTCCAGCCCTACTTCTACACATTACCAATCTGGGACTGCTCCCAATCGAATCCTTTCGGGGGAAAGGAGGGACATTCAGCAGAACCTTCCGAGCTGATTGGGTGAAGCGACACCTATTGCTCCCCTACCAAAGTTGGTTTTATCCAATCATGCATGGTAAAAATGCCCAAGGGGCTTCTTGCTGACCAAACAGCAGCTACGCGTGCGTCCTCCTGCGCTGCCATGTCTATGTTGGTTTGGCTGTGAGCTCGGCAGCTCTTGCTTTCGTCACAGTCGTTGGTCCCGCCACAAACCACAATACTGCAACGTGATTGGCCGACTCGTGCTGGGTCGCCTCTCCAACGGTTGAGGCGGGACCGTGGGTTTGTGAACACACAAATACTGCGAGAATTCAGATTGCGGGCAAGGTTAAGTCCAAGCATGTACCTGCATTGTCTAAAAGGAATGCTCCAAAGGAACGTTGTGGGGAAGACGTTCAGTGCTACACTGTTTGCACAGATAAAGCATTTCAGAGGACCAGACCTCACACAACAAGTCACAGCTGGGGATATTAACACTCTTACTGACATTAAAATATAAAGGGATGAAATTATGCATAAAACATAGAAACCTTTTAGTTCACCTGCCAGATACAAATAAACT
Organism: Fundulus diaphanus; assembly: GCA_037039145.1. Lineage (NCBI taxonomy): Eukaryota > Metazoa > Chordata > Actinopteri > Cyprinodontiformes > Fundulidae > Fundulus > Fundulus diaphanus. Next base: position 23,099,120 of record CM073144.1, read on the forward strand.
TAAAGGAAGAAAGCAACATATGGCCCCGGTACAGCAATGCACATGGTTCTGATCCATTCTAAACTGGAAAAATGAGGAGGAGAACTGTGATATCTGTGTATCTCCCTCCACACAGAAAAATATGTGTACAAAGTAGGCACTGCGCCGTGTCTGCCATAAGCAGTCTTACTTCATGCTGCTGTTGTCATGGTTACCCATCTCCACACATCCTCTGTCTGCACAAGCACACAGCCAGAGAGAGACACATTGTGTGCATGCCAATAAGCAAAAAGAAAGCAGGAAAGGAAACAAGGATGGAGAGATATGGTAAATACAGAAAAAGAAGTGATGGAAGGAGCAGAAGGAAAAGAGAAACTGCCAGGGCGAATCCAGCCCTTCGTTCATCTCCCCATTTGGCCTTGAAACTGTCCTCCCTGAATCCATCAGATCCCAGGCAATCTAGACACACCAACACACACCAACACTCTGTTTATTCAGATAAGTGAGGAGGAAATCTGAGCTGTGATTCAAGCTGACATTCAGCTGTTTCAAGAGCTCATGACTTATGCAATAAACTTCCCTTAGAAAGATGTGCCTTCAGTTACTGAAAACACACTCCAGCGTGCGCAAATATAGTACATGCAAGCACACACACATGTATATATGAAGAGAAAAACAGAAAAAGCAGCGTTACACATTTAAAAAGCAGCGTCTCTATAACCTAAAGTCTCTCACGGGATGTAACCGGGTTTCCTGAACACCGTTCATGTACAGGAAAATTATACGTGCTTTAAAGGGAAAGCATAGGAACACAAAAAAATGGCATTAAGGAAAAGGAATATATTGAAATAATGTTAAGAACCACATAAAACAAAAACATCCACCCATCCATTGTCTAGACCTGCTTTTCCAGGCAGGGCAGCAAATGGGTGTTGTCTCCAGCGGTCCCTGAGAAAGAGGCGGGGGACATTCTAGACGGGTCACCAGTCCGTCACGGGGCAACACAGAGCCCCCCAGGACAGACAATCCTGCACCCACTCTCACTCAAACCAAAGGATAATTTAGAGCAACCAACTAACCTACTAACAGTCATGGCTTTGGACTGTGGGAGGAAGTAGAAGAAAGACGCACTGAAATGGTAAGTTTATGTAAGTAAACAGGTTTAACGTCATACAAAATAACTTCATAAAGTTAGAAAGGCCTTTGCTAGAAAACCATCAGTGAACTGTTATGCTTTTAATCCTGCATTATAGGAACCAATAATTTCTGCACATCTCTGGTTTTCAGGAAGTTTCCAGAGCTGAGGAGCATAGTAAGTAAATACTGCAATACTTTGTTTAGTCATCAAATAGGAGGAGCGTCTTGACACAAAAGTTCAGCTTGTTGAACTCGAGCAAAATTTTGCTTTGCGTCCACCACTCCTCTTCACAGTTTGGCTTCACTCTACTTGCCCGAGTTGCACCGCTCAAAACACATTGTTGTCGTCGCCGACCGGTAATTCAGTACTGATCGCGCCTTTAAACCCGATGACATGTAAATCACTGGATCTATTCGCCTTGTTCACATTCGGTGTGAACACACCTTAACAATACCCTACAGCAAATAAAACCATGTTCCAGCTTTTCTGTGTCCTGATTTGGCTGGAAACCCATTTATTCTAGCCATGTTTTAAAGCAGCACAGGGAAACTTTCAGCCACTAAGGGGCGCTACACCTGTATCTTCCAGATTTAGTCCCCCTGGAGGTCACTGGCAAAACTGCTCTGTCACAAAATTATACAGTCTGAAAACAGATGTTTTGGAATCCGATAGCAGACCACTTTGAACCAATAGAGTGAGAAGTCATCAAGTTACTTGATGACTTCTCTTACATCAGAGAACCAAAAATGTGTCTGATCAGGCAGGGTTTCCCACACTGTATCAGAAGCAGCGGGCCACCAGGCTTTATGTTCCCGCTCCCCCGGCTAAGCGGCGGTTGATTATTTTAAATACGTTTCTTATACATCAGCAACAGTGATACCAAACAAGATGATAGCAGCTTGTTATCAGTCTGGCTTTAGCTCTGGCAGCTAGCCAGCAGCTGTAGTGTGCCAACCATATTGGGAAACAGAGCGATCCCAGTGTTCATACCATAAAACTGACTTTTTCTTACAAGGAAGGGACAACTACAGCCTTCTTTTAGCCAACTGAAAGTATAACAGCAACAGGTGCAGGAGGGGAGGGGGAAATGCTCGGTTTCTCTATGCTTCTTAGACTTGGAGAAAACTCAGGGCTTCGCTTCATCTGGCATCGCTAGAGGACTATAAACCCCAGAACGGTATGTCGGGATATTGCAAAGGTTCTAAAGACTTTGCATACATCGAGAACAGTAACCAGCGTGTGCATGGTTCTGACAAATGTAGAGGCCTATATACCATACAGTCTGAACGCAAGGCGCACACTTCTGCATTAAGGTTTAAATTTATGTGAAGAGATGCAGAAATCATCCCCCATGTCACACAGCCAACCACATAGAGGCACAAAAATCCCATAAATCAATATACTTCGGTTCTTCATCCCCCTTTTGGGTGCATTTTGTGGCCTTTGATCAGTGTCATGTCTGCTGTCAGTGTGCCTCTTGATTTCTGTGTCAGAGCTTCTCCAGACAGATTAGGAGAGGAACCTTGTCTCCCTCTTGTGGCCGATGAAAATGTTGACCACCGACTCAACAATACGGCACATGAAATGTCAGGACAGAGGGATCACGTTCTAATAGGGTCATTGTAATTTGAAGCGGCCTCATTAGTTTACATTACTCTGCGAGGATTTACACGCTCCTGGAGGAGCAAACGTCTGCAACAGAACAACGTGTGGACACCCAGCCACATCAAAGTCACTGACATTAGATCCTCTTTGTAACTGCAATTTATATGCAATGAAGTTTGAAACTAATAAACGTTAGCTTTTACAGCTACTTTTAGCACAACATATACTGACATGGTTTAAAAAAAATGTACACCCTCTATTAGTGTTTCAGCTATCAGGACCTTAATGAAAGAGAGTCACCGACTTTATCTAAATCTAACCTCGGGTTTACAAAAGATTAAGCTAAGCTTGCTGTTTTCAGAAGGTTTATACAGGAAAGCAGCAGCCATGTGCTGCTAATTACATACACTTGACCGCTCATGACCGTGTGTGAGCAGCATGATGCTGCAGGGGTGCTTTTCTTCAGCAGGAACGGGGACGCTGCTCAGAGATGACGGGAAGATGGGTGGAGCTAAATCCAGGCCTATCCTGGAAGAAAACCTGTTGCAGAAGACCTGAGACCGGGTGGAGGTTCACCTTCCAGCTGTACAACCATCCTAAACCTCAGACCAGAGGCATGATGCACAACACTTTGTTGATAAAAATTCTGGAAACCATGATTTTTGTCCCCATCACATTAAAACCCAGTGGAATACATGGTAGGTTTTAGTTCTAACGTGACAAAACATGAAGGAGCTCAAGGGCTGTGAAAACTATTGCAAGGCCCTGCAATCCCACTTTTCCTCACTTCAACCAGGTGTCTAGTGGTTGTCAACTGCTCCCCCTATTTCACAAAAAGGTTTGTTTTTTGTTTTTGCTGCTTCCTAGAAGGAAAGCGGGAATAGTAGAAAACCTCCAACTTGCAGGTCAAATTTCACTGACAGACGTAGCCTCTGCTATAGTTTTTTTGGTGGATTTTTATTTGTTTCTTTGATAAAGTTTCTTTGGGACCATGGTTGGCCAGATTTTAAAAGAAAATAACAAAATTGTTCCCTTTTGCTCAAGAAATCTGAAACAGGACCTCCAAACAAAGCAAGACGAGAACCGTTGTTCATCCATTGGGAACCCTTCAGTACCAAAGTTCCTAAGAAAAACTGTGGGTGGAGGTCAAAGGGAGGGCTCGGCACATTTGCGGGAGGGGAAACAAGGGGGTGGCGAACCCTCCATTGCCTGTGAGTGTCGGATGTGTTGCAGCCGAGTGTGCAGACTCCATTATGAGCCCGTAATTAAAATGAGGCAACAGAGGAAAAGTGCCTAACAGCACTGACAGCTTCCCAGGAGAGCTGCGGGATCAAAGCCCGCCCTGATCCGCTGCACTCATGCACCAAGCACCAGCAGCAGCCGGATCGGCCAGCGACTCCACCCAGCCTTCCTCCAGATCACTGTGATTAATATGAGGAGGAGACGAGAGCAGGGGGAGATGCAGGAGGAAAACACAAGTGAGAGAAAACTTTGATTTCTGCTGGAGGTTTAAATCACTAAATCTTCTGTGTGATTTCTTGTAAGGCACACGTGATTTGTTGGGACTGGCATACGAATGTTACTGTCTTGAAATGATGAGTATAATCAGAGAAAAGATAATAATATGTCTGCAACGTAGTTAGGGGACATGTAATGCTCTTCAGATATGTCGCAGAACGTTTCAAACAACTTTCATGCATTCTCATAACTTCTGCTATTAAAGCATTTCTCCTGCACAGTAAAAAAGCTCTCATGGAAAGGGTACATGCTGGGAATTATGTCTTTGCTTCAAAGCATATACACCAATAAGGCACAACATTATGACCCCTTGCCTACATACTAGTGTGGTGGTCCCTTTTTTCTTGCTACAATAGCCCGGACTTGCAGAGACGTGGACTGGTGTAGACCCCTGAGGCTGTGATGTGGCATCTGCCACTGAGATGTTAGCAGCAGATCCTGTAAGTCTTGAAAGTTGCAATGTCTCCGAGGACCGGCACGTTGCACATATGCTCGACTGAATTGAGATGTGAGACTTGGAGTTCAAGTCCACACCTCCAGCTGTTTTCTCTACTTGCTCTCTGTTTGCTCACATTCTTTTACCTTCTTATCTTTTAGCCAAAAACTACAAAAAAAGTAGGACTAAACAACTTTTAACACTTAGGGATTTTTTTTTTTAGATGTGTTGTCTTTTTTTTTGCAAAACCTTAGGAGTAGCTTTATTTCTCGTGGCAACAGCTGATCAGTAAAAGAGGCCTTCCTTTTCCACAGATGACTATGGAACGTATCCAGAACACAGCAGTGATGGAAATGAAAATTCATCAGGTTGAAGTGAATGTGGAGGTAAATACAGCCAGAGGAAATGAAACGTCAATACAGATGACTCAAACCAGTGATAAGACTGACAGACAGCTAACTAGCACCACCAAGAAACAGAAGGCTGATGTAAATGAGAGCGACTAGACCAACAGTCCTCCCAGGAACCCTGTCAGTGCAAAGCCAAAGCATAAATCCCTTCCTTCAGATCTGGGAAGATGGACGACTGGAAGAACCGTGCAGCTGGAAGAAACAGTTAGGCCGCCACCGCAGAGAAATGTCTCTGCAACCCAAGGAGGGTCCAGCAGCAGACTGTGGTCACAACAAACAGTAGCCCCATTTACACTACCGTTGTTAAACCGATCCATGCCGAGCTCGGTCCGAGCTTGGATCAGTTAACCAAGCCAAGCTTGGTTCTGACAACCGTTTACTCATCACGCTATCTCGGTTCCTTGGTTTCCTCGCCTCCTAGTGACGATCTGCGGTACTACTGCTCTCTGGATTTGAAGGCGGCACCAAGCAAATCAAAATGGCGGCGCCCATAACATTCAGGCAGTTATGCTTGGTGATACGTCGTTGTTTGCGGAGAGTCAGGCAAAGACGGCAACTTTTGGTGAATTTACTTGACAGAGTCGGCTTTTGGGAAGTGGATAAGAGAAACGAACGTCTAATAAGGATTTACAGACGCAGGAAACAACGACAGACGCTGAGGTTCATCACACTGCTAAGCAGAATCATCACTGGAGACCGTGTGTCACGGTAGGGAAGCTAGTATTTTTATGAATGTCTGAAATGTCAGCTGACCGCACGGAGATGACGTGGTCTGCTCATGCGCTCTTCGTTATCAGATAACCAAGATAGGGAAAAACCGAGCCGAACCCACCTCTGGAACTGGTCTGCATTTAGCGTGGTCCGGTTGTGTCTGGCTCGGTTCAGTTCAGTTTGCGTTCCATTTACACTCGACAGTTATCTCAGTTACCGAGCTCGGACTGGTCTCGGCTCGGTTAAAAAAGGGTAGTGTAAACGGGGTTAGAGTTAGCTAACACACTGAGAACAGCAACTTTGGTTGAAAACAGGGTTGGTCCACTTCTACGAGACTTACAACTCATCTTCAAGAACCAGCGAGAGATATGAGACCAGATTGCTCAGATGAACGTTTTTCTCCTACCCAGCTTCTCAAGCAGCCCACCACCATCAGGTAAACGCTTCAGAAGCCTCAAAGCCAAAACAAATAAACTTAGAAACAGCTTCTTCCCAAGAGCTGTGAGGGCAATCGCCCCCTGATGAAAGACTGTAGTCCAGCACTTTAAAATCACCCCACTGTTACTAGCCCTACATACGTTACAGTCACCTTAATGTTATTGCCTACGTGCACACTATCATCTCAGAATATCTAAATGCACATTGCTATAAACAAAGCCCCAAATCATCACTGTACAAAAAGCACCTTACCACCTCATTATGTGTCATCTTGTGACTCTCCTGAATGCTACAAATAAGCTATAAAAAAAAAATGTAACCATTGTTCATTGCCCGTTTGTCAGTTTGCGTTCATTATGTGTAATGTATGCAATGTGAACTGGAGTAGCCAAAGAGAGATTTCGCCACGGTAACACGTGGTGACAATAAAAACACTCTTGACTCTTGACCAGGCCAACAACCTTTACAGTGGGTGATGGAGCTGTTAAAGGAGATGTAACACATCTGCAACAATAAAAACACCACAGAACTTAGCTTTGTCAACGATATGATGTCTGATATCTCAGAAAATATGGAGGATGCTGGATGAGCAGCCAACAGTGAAGCAACAACCACAAACCTTGAAAGGATTTTATTCCTTAGCAGGACAAAGTTCAAGGTCTCAATACCGAGGTGTTTTTCGGTGAACATTTGCTGGTTTGGGGTGTAGATGAGAGATTCAGCAGACTGCTGATGCTTAACAAATGGCTTAAGGATGCAATCATCAAACCTTCCACAGTTCCTGGGAACGCGGACATCTTTTCAAGGAAGATGGATTTTGTCTCAGTAACTCTGGAGTAAAACGTTTAATATCCAATATTTTTAATTCTGTGAATAGAACACCAAAAGCCTCTGCCACATACAGGTAATGAGAAGAAAGTCCAAAAAGAACTGATAAGACAGCCCACTAATGGACAACTGCAGCCTGCTGAGATAAGGAAAAACCATGGAAGACGGAGGACCTAGAAAGAGACTTTTACATCACTAAGACAAATATAATCTCCCCAGACTCCGACAGGACACTAATTGGACCCCCTTAGCCCCAACAGAGGTGCCAAAACCTTCCTCCCCCCGGACCCCACCCACATCTCCACTTTGACAAGCCTGTTTGTTTTCAGAACTTTCCAGAAACATTCCTGTGATATGTACAGGGTCCATGTGGTAAGCAGGGGCGGACCCATGATTTTTCAAAAGGGGTTGCGCACCTAAGGGTCATGGGGTCAAGGGTCAAGCCAAGACAAAGAATGCCATCTTTAGTCTTTCACACTACCCTAATTATTCATCTAAGGGTTTTTTAATTGATAATCTCTTTAATGGATGAAAATAAGTGGAATTAGCAAGATTACATTATTGTAATTGAAAAATTATTTTTAAGCCAAAATCTCTTGGTTTTTACAGCATACAGTTAAAAAGTAGTTTGAAGAAAAAAAAGTATCCTTAACATTTAATCAAACAAAGATTTTGTTTATTTCCAGAAATTATATTTATTTAGTAAAATAAAATAAAAAGACCCAAGGACTTAAGAAAAGTTTGTTTGGTTGGTTGGTATGGTTCAAGTGATAAAGGATTTATTTAATGTACATGCATTTTAACAATATATTTCAACTAGATAAACTATATTAAGAAAAAATTACTTAAAAAAGACCCAAGGACTTACAACAGTTTGGTATGGCTCAAGTGATAAAGGAGTTTTGAATATATTTTAACGAGATGAACTTTGTTGAGAAAAAAAAAAACTTTAAAGTTGTCAGGGTTCTCTGTGTTGTTCTGATCTAACTCTACTCCTCAGGTGTGCCTAGTTGGCTGAGGGGGCGTGGCCCACACCTGCAGCTCGTTGCAGGCGGCTTCCTCTGGCTTCTTAAGCAGAGCGCTGACAGATGGAAGACGCCAGAGCCTTAACCAGTCGTGGTACGACGTGGCCTCTGACCCAACTCCTGAAAACCTGCTTGTGAGTTTTTCGTCTTTGAACTTTGACTAATTTTGGATCTCCCTGTTTTTGTCACAGTTTTTGGTGCTTGGATGCACTCACATGTCTAGATGTCTTGTCTGAAGAAACAGACCTACAAAATCCTCCTGCTCAGATTTTGCTATGGCTCTCCCCTCATACTCCCTGGATGTTACCCAGCGGGGCCTGAGATTCCCCCCTCCCGGATTCTGCTGGTTCTTCCCTCACTCTGGTCAATCCATCTGTCACCCACTGCCGAGGAGGCTCGCTCTGGATCCCTCACCAGTAACATCTGCCGCCCTCAGCCACTAGCCGCCTAACACCAACATAGTAGGATCACAGAGTTCCCTCGGCGCTACTTCTCCCCGGTTAGGTCCGCCCAGCTTTATGGTAAGCAGCGCAGCTTCTAGTAGTTCTCCTGGTTCACCTTTCAGAGTCACTTACTCTTCTTCTCTTTGCAGTCTCTCCAGCCGTGATGTTCTGACCCTGCCGAGTTGCCTGTAGTACCGTCCGTTATATCGGCCTGTTACCTAAATAAACATCTTAAAACTGTGCTTTGCTTCCGGATCGTATCTGCATGTGGGCTCGTCATCTGAAAACCATGACAGAAGAAGGCTCTGGCCACCAAAGTCCAGCGGATACGTTCGGGCGGCAGCTTGCCGCACAGCAGGAACAGATGCAGTCGCCTGGGTTTGCTGTAAATTCAACACAGGAACAGCTTGAGATTAGCCGCTCAGTTTAGCCAGCTGATGGACGCAGTCACTTCCGCGATGACTCCGCCTGTCACTCAAGACCCTAATACCCCACCTCCCGCCGCTCAGAGTGCTGAAAGTCATGATCAGACTCCACCTCCTGAGAGTGCGTCACCTTGTCCGGAGAAGTTCTCTGGTGACAGCGGGGATTGCGGCGGGTTCTTATTTCAGTGCAAACTCGTGTTTAACCGTTCCCCTCAGACATTTGCCTCAGATCAAGTTAAAATATCGTATGTTTTACGACTTTTAATGGGTAGAGCTCTCAGATGGGCTGAGGCTCGTTTCCCTGATTGCCAGTCATTCGGGTGTTCCTTTCAGGAATTCGTTACCGAGTTCAAGACGGTTTTTTCAGCTGAGTTAGATTCGGCTTAACAGTCTCGTAATCTCCTTTCTTTGAAACAGCGCGGCCGACGCGTATCTGACTTCTCTGTGGAGTTTCGCACGTTTGCCGCTGCAGCAGGTTGGCAACCTAAGCCGTTAAAGGCAGTATTTTTTTCAGGCTCTAGATGAGGCTTTAAAGGATGAGTTAGCCCGAGTTGAGGAACCTGAGGAGTTTGAGGATTTTGTTGCGTTAGCCATTCGGTTGGATTCCCGGTTACGCAGTCGGAACCGGGCTCGACCGGACCGTATCTTGCGGTCTCCCCCTGTATCAACGTTTACCAATAGGGCACCCCGGCCAGCAGTTACTCCACCCCCAGAACCTATGCAGTTGGGGCAGGTTCACTTAACTAATGAAGAGCGTCAGCAGCGCTACTCGGGCAACTTGTGCCTGTATTGTGGTGGCGAGGGTCATTTTTTAAGAGACTGTCCGGTTCGTCCAAAAGACCGAGTCCGCCATTCGTAATGGGGAGAACGGCGGACGGTAACAGAACAATTCCCCAGGTAGCCACTAAGGCGCCGTCTCTCTCTCGTTTTTGTTTGCCAGTCACTTTAATTTTTAACTAGGACAGCTTTGACGTTTCGGCTCTAGTAGATTCAGGTTCTGATTTTAATCTTATTGACCAAGCCATAGTTGATCAGCTCCGTGTGCCCATCGAGTCTTTACCAGAACCTCTACAGGTTTCGTCTTTAGATGGACAGCAGTTAACCCTGATCACCCATCGGACTCGACCCCTAGTGGTAATAGTCTCTGGTAACCACCGGGAACAACTCTCATTTTTTGTTTTTCCAGTGAAGCGTTCACCCGTGGTTCTAGGTTTAGCTTGGTTAACCGTCCACAATCCACAGCTAAATTGGGCCAAGTCCCGACTGGAGTCATGGTCCCCTGCCTGTCATTCCAGGTGTTTACAGTCCGCTCGCCCCGTTTCTGTCCCTCCGACCGCCTTGTCTGAATCAGAGGATGTTATTGACCTCTCTCGCGTCCCGGAGGATTACCACGACCTACGAATGGTATTTAGCAAGACTCAGGCTTGTTCACTTCCTCCTCATCGGCCTTATGATTGCGGCATTGATTTGTTGCCTGGGGCTCCACTACCTGTCAGTCAGCTTTACAATATTTCGAGGTCAGAACGTCAAGCGCTCGAGAAATATATAGGGGAGTCTCTTGCTACAGGGTTGATCCGCCCTTCATCCTCCCCATTAGGCGCTGGTTTCTTTTTTGTCGGCAAGAAAGACGGGTCCCTTCGACCCTGTATCGACTATCGAGGGCTCAACCAGACAACTGTTAAAAATAAATACCCACTTCCGCTGTTATCTTCAGCTCTTGAACCAGTCCAGAACGCCACAATCTTTACTAAACTCGATCTGCGCAACGCTTATCATCTGGTTTGGGTGAGACAGGGGGACGAGTGGAAGACGGCTTTTAAGACCCCGCTAGGTCACTTCGAGTACCTAGTTATGCCTTTTGGTTTGTGCAATGCCCCGGCAGTGTTTCAGGCACTGGTTAATGATGTCCTTCGGGATTTTTTGAACGTTTTTGTTTTCGTCTATCTGGACGACATCCTTATTTACTCTCGTGATTTAGAACAACACAAACAACATGTCCTTCTTGTTCTCCAGCGACTCTTAGAGAATCGTTTATTCGTTATGGCTGAGAAATGTGATTTTTCACCAGACCTGTTTCTTTTCTTGGTTTAGTTTTAGAAGGCGGACAAGTGAAGTCAGACCCGGAAAAGATAAGGGCAGTAATGGAGTGGCCTGTTCCTGAGTCGCGTAAACAGCTCCAACGGTTTTTGGGTTTCGCAAACTTTTATAGGCGCTTTGTCAGGAATTATAGCCAGATAGCCTCCCCATTACATGCTCTTACCTCCACCAAGGTCCCATACATCTGGAGTCCTGAGGCAGAGGAGGCCTTCAACAAACTCAAGTCCCGTTTTTCCCAGACACCCATACTCGTTCACCCCGACCCAGCCAAACAGTTTGTCCTAGAGATAGATGCTTCTAATACCGGTGTGGGTGCGGTTTTGTCCCAACAGTCAGAGATTGACAACAAGTTACATCCGTGTGCGTTCTTCTCCCGTCGTTTGTCCCCTGCTGAGCAGAACTATGATGTGGGCGATTGTGAGCTACTAGCTATTAAACTAGCTTTAGAAGAGTGGCGGCACTGGCTAGAGGGATCCGAGCAGCCCATCATAATCTGGACAGATCATAAGAACCTCTCCTACCTGCAGTCAGCCCGTCGACTCAACTCCAGACAAGCCCACTGGTCTTTGTTTTTCTCACGATTTAACCTCACCATCACCTACAGACCTTGCTCAAGAAATGTCAAACCTGATGCGCTGTCTCGTCAATTCGCCCCTTCTGAACAGGAGAAGGAGCCGGAACACATTCTTCCCCCCACATGTACTGTTGGAGCCCTGCATTGGGACCTGGAGGACAGGATCAACCAGGCCCAACTATTAGACCCGGACCCAGGTACAGGTCCAGCTGGACTTAAGTACGTTCCCCAGTCTGTTCGCCCTGAGGTTCTACGCTGGTGTCATGATGCTAAGTTTTCCGCCCATCCGGGTATTTATAGAACCCAGTCTCAGGTGTCCCGGCGCTTCTGGTGGCCATCATGGACCAAGGATGTGAGAGAGTATGTCCTAGCCTGTCCCGTCTGCGCCCAGAATAAGCCCTCTACTCAGCCACCTTCCGGTTTGTTAAGTCCTCTCCCCATCCCCAAACGTCCATGGTCCCACATAGCTATTGATTTCGTTACAGGCCTTCCTTTGTCCCAAGGTATGTCAACTATTTTGACAGTTGTGGACCGGTTCTCAAAGTCATGTCATCTCATCCCCATCCGTAAATTACCCAACGCCCTCCAGACGGCCCAGCTCCTCATAAAGCATGTTTTCAAACTCCACGGCATCCCAGTTGACATCCTCTCTGACCGGGGCCCTCAGTTCATCTCCCAGGTCTGGCGGCACTTTTGCTCTGCTCTGGGTGCCCGTTACACACTCACCTCCGGATACCATCCTCAGACCAATGGCCAAACTGAACGAATGAACCAACAACTAGAGACCACCCTCCGCTGCCTCACGTCATCTTCACCTTCAGACTGGAATAAGTTTTTGCCCTGGGTAGAATATGCCCTAAACTCACACATCACTTCAGCCACTGGACGTTCACCCTTTGAAGTAGCTTTAGGATATCAACCTCCACTCCTACCCACGGATGAAGTCAGGATTCCCTTCACCTCCGTCAACGATTACATTGCTCGCTGTCAGGACATCTGGAGAACCACAATCACAGCACTCACTCGCACCGCAGAGCGGAGCAAGAGGTTCGCCGACCAGCACCGCAGACCAGCTCCCCAATATCGCCCTGGTCAGAAGGTTTGGTTATCTTCCAGAGACGTCTTATCCAACCCGTCCGCTAAGAAGCTTGCTCCCCGGTTCACTGGGCCCTATGAGATAGTGACAGTTATTAACCCAACCACCGTCCGTCTACGTTTGCCCCCTCACTCCCGAGTACACCCCACCTTCCATGTTTCCCAGATCAAGCCCGTTTTGGACAGCAACTTGTGCCCTCCTTCCGGACCCCCTCCACCCTCCCAGGACAGTCAGAACCCTCGCGTCCTCAGGGTTGTGGACGCCCGTCGATGAGGTAGGGGTCACCAATACCTCGTCGATTGGGAGGGTCGCAGCTCTGAGGAACGCTCATGGGTCTCTGCAGCAGCTATCTCGGACAAGGATTTGATTTTAGACTTTTGGTCTACTCAGCCCAGCACCTCTTCGTCTGGGCCGCCAGGAGGCGGCCGTTGAGGGGGGGGGGGGTAGTGTCAGGGTTCTCTGTGTTGTTCTGCTCTAACTCTACTCTTCAGGCGTGCCTAGTTGGCTGAGGGGGCGTGGCCCACACCTGCAGCTCGTTGCAGGCGGCTTCCTCTGGCTTCTTAAGCAGAGCGCTGACAGATGGAAGACGCCAGAGCCTTAACCAGTCGTGGTACGACGTGGCCTCTGACCCAACTCCTGAAAACCTGCTTGTGAGTTTTTTTCGTCTTTGAACTTTGACTAATTTTGGATCTCCCTGTTTTTGTCACAGTTTTTGGTGCTTGGATGCACTCACCTGTCTTGACTTCTTGTCCGAAGAAACAGACCTACAGAATCCTCCTGCTCAGATTTTGCTCTGGCTCTCCCCTCATACTCCCTGGATGTTACCCAGCGGGGCCTGAGATTCCCCCTCCGGATTCTGCTGGTTCTTCCCTCACTCTGGTCAATCCATCTGTCACCCACTGCCGAGGAGGCTCGCTCTGGATCCCTCACCAGTAACATCTGCCGCCCTCAGCCACTAGTCGCCTAACACCAACAGAGTAGGATCACAGAGTTCCCTCGGCGCTACTTCTCCCCGGTTAGGTCCGCCCAGCTTTATGGTAAGCAGCGCAGCTTCTAGTAGTTCTCCTGGTTCACCTTTCAGAGTCACTTACTCTTTTTCTCTTTGCAGTCTCTCCACCCGTGACGTTCTGACCCTGCCGAGTTGCCTGTAGTACCGTCCGTTATATCGGCCTGTTTCCTAAATAAACATCTTAAAACTGTGCTTTGCTTCCCGATCGTATCTGCATGTGGGCTCGTCATCTGAAAACCATGACAGAAGAAAGTTAAATGAACATATATGGTGAAGTCAAGCCATAAGTTTATAATAGAACAGTAAGGCTTGACAAAGAATATTGTTCTCTTCTACAACACCTTCAACTTTATGATGACGATAATGGGTTTATGAATGTCAACCTTCTGGGATGCTTCTGGGCAAATATGTCAATGATTTTGTTGTCTAAATGAATGTCCTTGTAGACATACGTAAGTAGCAAAGCCACAAACCTTTACTGTCCCATAGTCGACCTTAGCAAAGATTTCACTGCTTTACGGCCTGAGTTAGCACGTTCCACAGAAGCACTCGTAACAGGTATAACTGACAGAAGGTGAAGTATCATAGAAATGTTTGGGTAGCACTTCATATTTGTTATCCTTAGAATTTCAGGGAGAGAGCTGGGTTTTTTCACTGATGACCACTTTGTGTGCCACAACTTCACTTCCTGCTTGAATGTTGATCCTGATGGTAGATCATCTTTATATGATGTAAAGATATCTTTCTCACTCTCATCGTTCATCATATGTAAGTTGCTTGGCAATAGTTTTAAGCCTATTATGTTTTCATAAAGGAGACCATTCTTAGTTTTAACAAAACACGTGGCACCAACAGCTTTAGACCAGACAATACACACTAAACAATAACTATTGTATGCGTGTCAATGTCCACTTTTTTTTAAACTTTACATTCTTTTTTTCATTACTTTACAAAAACTGTGCAACAAAAAATAACTTTCCCATTACTTAAATTACTTGAAAAAGTTTTCCTAAAATTGAATTACTTTTAAAACTTTACACAACTTTTGAGAACCCCATGTTCTAGCGACCATCATACCTTTTTTCTGTGGGGAGAATATAAGATTTAGGTTGATCCATACTCCAATCTGGAAGGTGGCGGTAATGCACCTAAAAGTTGTTGGCCAACCACCATAAAAAAAGAGAAGAATCCAAGATGGTGACGATCGGTGCGGTAGAGAGTGATGGATAACTCCATCACTTCATCACTCTGGATTACGAGACCTGAGCTGTGAGCAGTAAGAATTCGGCATCACTGTGCGTCCTTTCTCCAAAAGGGGGTTGCCCCTGCCTGAATCCGCGCCTGGTAAGACTACCAGCAGTGACCATTTTCAGGAAAAGGCTAGGGCCCCTTATGGGAGGATGCTGTAAGGTCCCGATGTTTATAGGGAACAGAAAAAAATAAAGCTAATAAGATAAGAAACAATAGACAACAATGAAACTTAAAATCAATTCCTGTCAAGCACGGCTCTGAAGGAAATAATACCAGCCACTGGGTCATTAAAACTGGCTTTATCAAAACATTTACTCATCATAATGATTTTCAATCAAGTACTTCATTACTGAGCATAATCTTGTTTAAACAGAAACATATTTAAAGGTAAATAAGACATTTTTTGGACTTGCTCATCAGTAAAGGACTAAGCAACTCCAAGGTCTTTGGAACAGATGTGCCCAAATTTACTCAATATGACAAAGAGACATTATGTGAAATAAGTCATTTTTTTAAGAGACTCTAAACCTTTTCATTCAACTAGCGAGTTTGCCTCGTTTGTTCTGCCGGGTGTTTACATCCCACCAGAGGAGAAATGGACATGAAGGAAAAAACCCAGACTGTCTTATTATTGTTTTGTGAGATTTTAACAACTCAAAAATCTCCAATGAACGTACAGACAGGATATTAGGGGCCCATCAGGTATAAAAACACAAAGGACCAGTTCTACGCAGCTTTAAAACAGAGTCAACAGAGCTGCTGTGGGACTTTCTGATCACTGTCTGCTTCATCCCATCACAACCTATAGGCAGAAATTAAAAACTTCTAAGTCTGTGGTTCTAACTGTTAGGAAGTTGGCAGAATCTGTTTTGAAGCTTCATCTGCTGACCTGAATAGTTTTACTGATGCTTTGACATCATACATCAGTTTTTGTAAG
Source organism: Fundulus diaphanus (assembly GCA_037039145.1). Lineage (NCBI taxonomy): Eukaryota > Metazoa > Chordata > Actinopteri > Cyprinodontiformes > Fundulidae > Fundulus > Fundulus diaphanus. Next base: position 23,115,040 of record CM073144.1, read on the forward strand.
GACATGTGTGTGCAGAGCAAGACCTTTCACACATATAACAACAATTAACCACGGTTCACGTCACATCTGAGTAAGCTGCATAGGAAGAATGAAGAGGCTTAGCGAGACGCTAAAAAATACTGGCAGACTGTCATGGGCATTTTGAATTTGCCGTTTCATCATGATAAAAGCATAAATCCACCTTGTAAACACCAACTTGAATAAATATATTTTTACAGCTGGTGTTCATTATCCAAGTCCAACCCTAAATGATGCTTATAAATTTCTGTAAGCATTCCTGTTAGAGTGCTGAATTTGAGGATTTAAATAAATCTCTGTTGCTTGTTTACTAAGCCTTGCAGCACACTGCTTGCTGCCAGCTGCACCATTTATTGCTGGCAAGAAAAAGCATGCTTTTCAATGCCATGGTTTTGATTTTTTTTTCCTTTCTGTGCAGGAAAATACTCAGATGTAATGCGACATTGACAGGAAGATGGAGCATGAAAGACGAGACTCTTCTATTTTTAAGGCACAAAATATACATTAAAATGGCTCACATGTTATGTCAGTCTTAACAGAAATCTTGCAAATCACCCTGTTAACAGAACAGATATTTTGACGAAGAATAAAGGTCACAGTTAATTATTTGAAACAAATATGTTTTAGAACGGGAGTTCTAAACGGGAGACATGAGGATGCAAAGACGGATGTTTAGTAAAATGAAGAACATCAGGCACAACCCTGAGCATCCTCTTCATCAGACTGTGGTACAACAACAGAGGGTCATCAGTCAGAGGCTTCTTCAGACCCGCTGTGATACTTACCTCTACAGGAGATCCTTCCTGCTCACAGCTATCAGTATCTGCATCAACTCGTTGAAGAGACTTGGATAATATGAGTTACAACTTGAGCTTTGAATTGCTACAGAAAAACAATAGGAACTAAATATGAGAAACAAAGCTGAAGGTTTATGAGGCTGGAGAACGTTTCCTAAATTTAGTCAACACATGATTTGCTGAACCTTCTGAACATTTTTTCACCGGCGCACAGATTTCTTTTGCTGCGTCACTACTTAGTAGCCAACTGACTGAGCTGTCAGCTGGTTAACGTGTTCCCGCGTTAATTTGTGCCGCAGTAGAACGAAACATTGGAGGATTAGAAATGAGCGTTGCTTTGTTTGGAACTTTGTGCCTGGGAAGCGCATCTTGACAGGGGAGCTTAGACCAACACAACTCTGTCATTGGAGAAGAACAAAGGCAGTCCTGAGGTGAAATGGTGGAAGCGGGGTCAGATGGATATTGAGCAAAGACAAACGCTTATCAATCAATCAATCAATCAATCAATCAATCAATCAATCAGTATCAATCAGTTCAACAATTGATTGCTGTAATCAATGTAGCAATGATTAATACAAACAACACATAGATATCAGCTTTTGAAGAAGTACTTGAACAAATGCGGGAACAGTTGTAGTTTGTTATGACCAGTTGCTAAGCGTACAGCCATCATTGCAGCAAAGTATGTACCTTGACTTCTGGAAAAACATTTCCAAAGCCTCTGAATATGGGTACTCAGAGATGCTTGGCCCATTTATTGATAGCATTATGCAGGCTCTTTTTATCGTTTTCCATCTCTCTCTCTCCCTTTCAATCTTTATCTACCGTATCTTTCTCTCCCTCTTGACTGTCATGTATACATCTACTTACAAAGCTCAGTCTTTCACAGCCAGGGGGAGTATTTCCCCTCTGAAAGCCAAGCCGGGTCAAAACCTTTCATTCGGTGATAACTGGATTTTGAATAAAGGTAGAGGAAACCCTTGGCTCTGGGTGGCCAATTACTAAACAGCTACAGCTATTGCTATCAGGGACACAGATAGGAAAGTACTTGGTAAGAAAAGTTGATAAGGACATTTGGTGGTGGAATGAGGACGTAGAGGAGTGGGTGCAGAGAAACGATCAGCTAAGAAGAAGTCGGACTCTGTGAGGACTGAAAAGAGTCTGCAACTTGGATGCTTAGATGCTGACGATAATGATGTCATGACTTTGTAAACGTCCGATAAGTTAATTCGCAACATCTGACCTAAAAGAGACACAGCTACGGTGGGAAGGGGGGTGGGGGTATTTTAGGGCAACACCTGAAACACTTTGCTTCCATGTGTGACCTCATTAAAAAAAAATCGAAATAAATCAGACATGACCCCCACTAGTCTGGGTCATCCTTGGGCCCCGATGTCTGAAGTTACAACGTTTATCTGTTTAAAGCATTAAATGCAAGTATGAGCACCATGAGAATGTCCACACATTATATCTGTGTCCCAGAGATCAATGTGTTTCAGTATGGAACACACAAATCAACTCCAGAACCCAAGGAAAATACCTTGGGAAGTTGCTGGCTGAAGCGGGCCAGAGTCTGATTATCCACAGAGAAACGAGTCCTGTACTGATAGGGAGTGAATGGCCACACAGAGATGAAGAAGCCAGATCTCCAAAAGAAACATATAAAGCCTGGTTAAACTAATAGTTTAGTGTTTGGCCATGATGACCACCAGTATATTTGGAGGAAAAAGGCGAAAGCTTGCAGGCCTGATAACATTACCATAACTGTAATATATGCTTATATCATCTAAGATACTTCAACTATGCTGGAATTCAGACATTAAAACGGATTAGAATAATCTGAGACACATTTCGGAGGAATTAATGTCTAAAAACTCTTTAAAGCTCATCTGTGTAGTTTAAAAAGATGTGATGTATAAGTAAGAGGGGAAAAAGAGAATAAATAACGTGGGACTTTTCACAGCTCAGTATCAGCACCCAGAGATTTTAACTCCAAGAACAGCACCGCAGTAAAAAAGCTAATGACTGGTTGGGGCAACTTTAATAGTTTTGTTTTTCCAATAAAACTAGAATTCAGTGAAGGTCATATTTATTCCAGTTTCACCGATTTCTCACTAATTGTTCCAATTAAGTCCAGTGATAATAGAAATCATGTCATTACAGTCTGTTTCATCGTATTCATTGAGTTTTCCTCCAATCCTAAAATAACTGATAATCCTCTCCACAGCCTCTAAAATAAGTTGTATATCTCCACAAACCTTCCCAGCCCTCTTTAAAACAGAGCTGGTATAGAATCTACAGAACAGTATGAAACCAGCTCCATTTAGTGGCCACATTCAGGATGCATTCAGTAATTCCATTGGTTACATCTTCTACTTGCAGAGAGTGTCGTGTGCATCTCCTCTGGGAGTCAAACAAGAACAGAACATACTAATTTTCTAATATGGCTTCCAGCGGTCGCACTTTAACAGGGGTGAAAGTAGTTTTAAATTATTGCCGGTAACATTACTACCAGAATCCTTTTCCCCTAAAATATCACTTTGAGCCACAAGCACAGTGGAGGAACTTCAAGATCGTTCCAATAAACTGTGGCAGCCCGTCAAAGTCGTCATCCATCCAGACACCCAGGACACAGCAAACCGTTTTTTCCAAGAATGGAGTACTGCTTTTTTATTTTATCTAATGAAAGAGTCCCACTCATGCGGAGTGCCTCAAGGTACCATTCTTGGCCCCTCCCTCTTCTCGTTTACCCCGTCCCATTGGGGTCAGTTATTAGAAAACATGGTTTAGCCTTTGATCTTTATGCAGACTGTCAGACTTTTGTGGCAATAGAAAAGGAAAATAGTTGCTCTGCTAATAAACTTCCTGAATGCATTCCAGAAATCATGGATGTCAACAGACTTATTACACAAGAACAATAAAAATACTGAGTTTATGTTGTTTGGGCCCATTGATGTCTCTAACATCAGTGTTGACCTGAGACCTTAAAAGTCAGCATCTGACACATACTGCTACAGACCTGAGTGTAAGACGTGAGAATAATCTTAACTTTGATGCTCAATTAAAATCTGCAGTTCAGTCCAGCTTTTTCAAACTGAGACAGCTGACTAAAATTTTTAATTTATGCTTTAATTACAACTTCCTTAGATTACTGCACTGGACTTTATTCTGGGCTTAATGTAACTCTAGTGGCTTGACTGCAGCTGGTCCAAAATGATGCTGCTCTTCTTTTAACTGGTACCAGAAAACGAGAAAAAACTTTTCTCCAGTTTTAACTGCAGTTCATTGGCTACTGGTTCACATTCAGATTGATTTCAAAATTATTTGAATTGTTTTTAAATGTCTTCATAGCTTTGCTTTCCGGTGTGTTTCAGACCTGCTTCATATGTAAAAACTCCCTATCGTTTGCTGAGGTCGACAGATCCGTTTTTAAAAGTAATTTTAAAAACAAACTAAATGGAAAGAAGTTGCCGCACTTTCTCGCCGTTGCACCAAAACTCGAAGTTGCTTCACACAGGCAGACCTGCTTTCTGTTTTTAAATGTTCTCTTAGAACACATTTTTTCTTTTTGGCTTTTAACCCAGTTTAAGACGTTAGCTTTTGGAGTTTTTAATGTTAGTTTTCGTGTATCTGCATTTTATTGTAGATTTAATTGTATTTGACCTCTTTAACTTTTTATTCTGTTACTAGTTTTAAGAGTGTATAAAGCACGCAAGGCAACTGAATTTTATTTTAATGTGCTGTGTAAATAATGTTGAGTTGAGAATATAATCAGTTTTTTTTTTTTTTTTTTTTTTCATATAATCAGTTTTTAAAAAGGGGGGAAATATGATTGAAAGCAGAAAATTTTGTAGATGATTATAAAAGGCACAATCTGAATTATCAGATTCACATCCAGGGAATGAAAACCCCCGATTATCAGAGGGGTCCAGGGAAGGGAGAGGAGGAGCAGTAAGAGCGTTAAGGCACAGAAGCACAGCACATATAGTTCAGAAACAGTTCAGAATGAATAAATAAACTTATAAACAGATTAACTGGTGTTTTAGACTGCATGTGGTTAGCGGATGTGTTTTCTTATCCAACGTGCAGCCGTGACTGGTTCTAAATGAAGGCTTTATAGCTGGCAGCCGCTCTCCCCTTTCTACCACTTTAAAGTGTAAATCAACCCTGTACCAGAGCCTTACCCTACCCACATCGAATATTTAAAAACCAGGGAACGTGCCGGCGGGGGTGAGAGCTGGCCATGGTCTGGTCTACTAGAACAAGGTAAATAAATGTTAAATGAACTAAGTGAATGCTGGAGATAGGCACCAGCAACCCCCGCGACCCCATGAGGGATTAAGCGGGTCAGAAGATGGATGGATGGATGGATGGATGGATGAACTAACTGAATCCTAAGCTAATAAATCGCTAACCTGAAAAATCGATAGAAAGATGATCAAGCTCAGTATTCCAACTTGTCACGGAGGCACGTATGAGAAAGAACTACTTTTATAGCCCACAGCGGCAAAGCTGCTGATGTCAGTTTTTCTAGGTGACGTCACAATATCTTTTGAACCAATACTGACTCAAAACTCAAATGCCGTACATGCGTTCATCATAAGGAGGACGCCACACAGACTGTTTCAGACAAAAAAGCAGGATTTCAACAAATGTGCAGTAAATTGTCAAAATAATGATCATGAGCACTATAAGACATCCAAGTATGCAATTTATAACAATAATAATACATGTTATTTAACAGCGCCTTTCTGGACACTCAAGGTCACTTTACAGAGAATAAATTAGAAAAAAAAGAAATTATCAGCAAAATAAGTCAATTTGGGGGTGAGTTACTCTGTAAAGAAGACGTACTGTCGCCTTTCCATGAGTTGACTAAATGCCAGATTCCTTAATGATCTCTAAAACACACCAAAAGCCTTTTAAAGCCCTCCTTTTGTTTCATAATAATCAACTGAAAGGTCCAGACATGAAGATCATGCGTAGCTGCTATCACATTTGTTCAGTCAGAATCCGCAATTTCATCTTTGAAAGGAGAACACCAAGAAATGCTTTGTGCATTTTCTTTTCTTACTGTGATGGCTTAAAACCAAACTTTGTTAGGCAGGCACAAGGTGTCACTTCTCCCAAGCAGCTTGGAAAGTTCTGCTGAATAGCCCTCCTTTCCCCACATTCAATGGAAGCAGACCCAGATCGATAATGTGTAGAATTAAACCGAGGTTAAAGTCATCAGGTTAGGTTAAAGTCATCCCATCAATATTTCGCCCTTGATACTCCTCAGGAAATAGCCACTAACCCATAACCACTATGAACCATAAGCAGAAATATGGATTACAGAACAAGTGTGATGTAGTGAAACAATACAAAGAGAGCAGCAGCACAGGCTTCAGTGAGCACAAAGCCTAGACTCCACGTGCTCATCCAGAGTCTTCCTGATTTAGGAAACACATTGGTCAGCAGAATCTGATGCAGATCATGGTGAGGATGGTGCACACCAACTTTTTAATCACTCGTATTTAAAAAAAAAATTTGGAGCCTGATATAGAGAGAATCTTCATTTCATCCTCATTTATTTTAGGATGTGTTCAAGTGAATACAGCAGGTTATTAACCACACCCCTTGGTTCTGAGACCCAAACTGCTTGATCTGAATGCACACACAGCTTGTGATCTCTGTGGCTTAATTTGTATGATGCGAAAGAGCAAGTTGTTCTACTATTGGCATTTCCTGGCTGCACTTTTATTATGGATTTATGACCTGAACGAGGCTTGTGACAAGAGGAGAGTACAGAGTATCAGGCATGCAGCAAACCCTTTATCTGGGGCTTGTTTAACAGGTAGGGATCAGTGTGGACAGCTATTGCCCATATGGATAAAGTTTCACTAGTGTTGTGGGTCACTGGTGTTTAGTTTGATAATAAATAGAAATTTCAAAGGGGAAAAAATTAATTAATTGCATTTATATTTCAAAAAAACACAATAAACTGAGGTGCTGCTACTGCACTATAGCTAATTCCTCATTAAGAATACTATAAAACTCTCAATGGGAACAAGTAAAAGGAAGACCAAAGAATTTGGTGAATATATCTTTATCTTTTTGTATTTAACCTTTATTTTTACCAGGAAGGTCAGTCGAGAACAAATTCTCATTTACAATGACCTGGCAGCATACAAGACAGATACACATTAAGTATTGGAAGTACAGATAATGGTGTCATCAGCATATAGATGTACATGGAAACATCTGTGGCAAGGGCAATGTCATTAACATAGATATTAAACAGCGTAGGGCCCAGTATGCTTCCTTGGGTGATGCCTTTGGTTATGGGTGGGTGATTACAGCGAGGACCCTCACAGACTGCAGTCAATTAGAGTAGAAATTTTTCAAGAGTCATATACTGTATCTTTTAGTCTGGTCAACAGTGTTCTGTGGGCCACAGAGGCGAAAGCTTTTACCAGATCAATAAATACAGCAACACAAAGTATTCTTGTCAGTGGCACAAATGACATCATTAGGTACTTTGAGTGTAGTGGTGATACAATGGTGTCCAGACGATATGCAATTATCGGCCAGGATCGTTCCCATATAGGTTTGTCCTGATAAAACACACAGCTCAATAAATAATCAATAAAACATTTCAATAAACTGTGTATTTAACCATAATAGGAGCTACTGTAGTTTTACGTTTAGGGCTGGGCAACGTATCAGGATTTTTAAAATATCTAGATATACGATATATATAGAGTGAATGCACCATGATTTACATTTTTAAAGTAACCGTCATGTCAACATCAACATGTTATGTGATGTGCAGTACAGTCCTTGCTCCCTGTAAATCTGAGGGACAACTGAGTAAGAAACCTTGGTAGTTTATGTTAAAGCCCCAGATTTGTGCTTTTCCAGATTACCAACTTTATAATGGCTTCAGACATGGCTAATCTAAATTAGAAAACTCCCATCCTTGTATCTATCCTTGTATCTATTCTAATGTTGAGGTACAAACTACAGAGCAAAGGAACTGCTTTCTGTCAGAGAGACAAAATTGTGACTCAGCTAATAGGCCCACGTGGCAATGATTTCATGTTCTCCACATCTGACTAATGAGGCTTTGCTTTCTGCACATCCAAGTGAGGTCTGACACCGGGATGTTAGAAATTGACACAGTGTATCAAGAGAGTGTGAAGACTACCAGGATGTGAAGTTTGAAACATGTCCCTGTCAATACTGCGTGCCTAAAAGCAACAGCTACACAAAAAATAACATGTTGTTGCAAGCCAACATAGAATGATCTGCTGATGACTAGATTTCTCGTTTTAAACATTTCTTGAAGGCTTATGCTTGACTTCATGTTTCTGTAAATGTTATTGTTCTGATGTCTGTTATACAGGACTGTCTCAGAAAATTAGAATATTGTGATAAAGTTCTTTATTTTCTGTAATGCAATTAAAAAACATGAAATGTCATACATTCTGGATTCATTACAAATCAACTGAAATATCGCAAGCCTTTTATTGTTTTAATATCGCTGATTATGGCGTACAGCTGAAGAAAACTCAAAAATCCTATCTCAAAATATTAGAATATTTCCTCAGACCAAGTAAAAAAAAAAATTATAACAACAAAACAAAATCAAACATTTGAAAATGTCCATTAATGCACTCAGTACTTGGTTGGGAATCCTTTTGCACAGATTACTGCATCAATGCGGCGTGGCATGGAGGCAATCAGCCTGTGGCATTGCTGAGGTGTTATGGATGCCCAGGATGCTTCAATAGCGGCCTTTAGCTCATTTGCATTGTTGGGTCTGGTGTCTTTCAGCTTCTTCTTCACAATACCCCACAAATTCTCTATGGGGTTCAGGTCAGGGGAATTGGCAGGCCAATCAAGGACAGTAATGCCATGGTCAGTACACCAGTTACTGGTGGTTTTGGCACTGTGGGCAGGTGCCAGATCTTGGTTGTGCAGCGTTTCCTGCCACATTTCCCCCTTCCAACACACTTTTTGTGAATGTGCTTTGAAACTACACTCTGTGAACAGCCTGCTCTTTGAGAAATTTCTTTTTGTGTCTTACCCTCCTGATGGAGGGTGTCAATGATGGTCTTCTGGACAGCAGTTAGATCAGCAGTCTTCCCCATACTTGTGATTTAGTTTACTGAACCAAGCTGAGTGTTTTTCAAGGCTCAGGAAACCCTTGCAGGTGTTTTGAGTTAATTAGACGATTCAAGTGATTAGTTGAATAGCCTACTAGTATACTTTTTCACGATATTCTAATTTTCTGAGACAGTCCTGTATATTGTTCAACAACTGTTGAAGACCATACAGAATAAATTAGTTCTCTTAAGTCTTATGATGGAGGAATCTATCCCTGATGGCACACTCCTGTAGTTGTCCATCTTTAGAAAAGTCTGTCTTCCTAAGTAAAGTTTGCATTCTGAAACTCCTCAGTTATTTGATGCGCCTTGATGACTGTGTGGTGAAAAATAAGAAACATTTATATGCTTTAAGAATATAGAACCCTGGAGTTTTTGTGGCATTCCTATGTACAATAAGCTAATAAAGATGGATTATGTAATAAACAAACCAGAAAACATTTTTAAAATCACTGGCAGTTTTTGATATGGGTAAGATGGCACCCTATCCAGGGCACCAAGTAAGTTCTGTCAGTTGTCCAGTTGATAGAGGTTGGACATCCCACCCCTGCACTGTAAAACTTTTTAGCTGTGGACTGCATTGGTGTTGAATGGATAATGATAAAGTTTGACACCACACTAAAAAGCAGTTTTTGAGGGACTCTGAAATCCTTTGATTGTCTTTTGTTCAAATTATGAAAAAAACGTATCGTAATCTATCTTGAAGTTGTACACCTGTGGTGTTCACACTTTGTCTTGTGGGCTAAAATTGTCACGTCTAAAGTACTTGCAGGTCAAAAAGCATACATTTTTTAAACTAAAAACACAAACGTGATGATTTTTTTTTTACCTTCAGCAAAAATCTAAACATGTAATATTTTAGTTAAACATAAAGTAGTCTAGTCAGATACTTTGGTTCAGAAACTAAAAGATTGTTTTACAAACTAGACATTCTTCCAGTTTGCATATACTGCATATAGGGCTCAATTGAAGGAACTTCGACTTCGACTTTACTGTCATTCAACTGCATATTCGCAATGTACATTTGAGCAAAATTTCACTGCAAGGCTCTCAGTAAAAACCAGAGGACAAAAGAGAAACATTATAAATATAAATATTGGTCATTTGTCTGGAATGTAGCAGTAAACCAAAAAAGAGATTTTACATGTACAGATAAGTTATGTGTAAGACAATATGAATAGTGCAAGTATTTGTAGCAGCAAGGTGTATTGCAACAATGGATGGACCACATGATGGTGCAGATAGTAGTTACTCATAGAGAAGAAAATGTAGTCTACTTTTAGCAATAAGAACAGGATTTAGATTGCTCTTCATTTGAAAACACTTGCTAGATTTAGCCAAGTTTAACAGATTCATTAAAAGTTCTTTCTTTCTTTCTTTTCTCGGTATGGTGAATAAAACAGTATTCTCTAATGAATGACATATGTCTTGGCTTTATTAGATTTCAGTGCTGCGGTTGATACACTTGATTATCACAACCTAAATGGGAGGATTTGGAAAGTTGTCTGGTACTGCACTAAATTAGTTCAGGTCTTATTTGACAAACCGGAATTACTTTCTCTCAATTTTAAGAGCAAAAAAAAATCATGTGGTTTTCCTCAAGGTGCCATTCTAAAAGCTGCTTTTATGTAACATCTATATAAGCTATACTATAAACATCTCCTACAATCTCTATGCTAATGGAATACATAAAACATCCCAAATATGGGAGTGGATGGGTAAGAATATCTTGCGCATGAATGCAACAAAAAATAGTCATTGACTTTTTGTCCCATAAATGCAAGGTTAGAGCTCAACCAAAATCTACGGGGCTGGTAACCACAGACAAGCAAAAAACTAAGCGTCTTCAGAAATTGAGAGATTAACATTAAAAACTCAAAAACAAAAAAGTTTACAGATAAATCAGCCTAAAGCCATCTGTAAAATATTTCCAAAATAAAAGGTTTCCAATCAAAACAAGACACAGAAAATTGCCACATGCTTTTATTTTCATGGTGTATTTACTGCTCTCTGCACAAAATCAACCAGGCAGAAGCTGAAGCTCTTCCAAAATCCTGTTGCCAGAGACACCAAGAAAATGGATCATATTACACCAGAACTTAAATCACTGCAGACTTCCTGTTTTTAAAATGATATAATTTAAAGTCTTGTAGATGATTTATAAGGTGCTGAATGTCCTTGAGCATTTCAGGTAATTAGACGCTGTGTTCCCAGGATGAGGACTAAACAAGAGGAGGCAGCATTTAGTTTCTATCCTGCACTGCTCGGTACCGACTGCTTGGAAACTCATTTAAATCAGGACTAAAGACATTATACTTTACTGTAGCTTACTAATCATAGACACACATTGCTTTATCGCTTCTATCATTTCTTAAATTTTCATTTCTTTAACTCATGTTAATGTTTCTTTTTTATGTAATTATGTATGATGTTGCAATGTTTATATGTGGTGCTTCATTTGTCTTTTGGGGGTACAAGGTGTGGTTTTTTTTTGGTCTGTTCCTTTATTTTACCCGTACAGCACTGTGAAATATCCATGACTCACAATGACACTTCGGTTAAACATAGATAATGGTTTTCAAGTTCATGCAGGTACTAGCTGCTGGTTTGTCTGGTCATGTTTATTTATTTATTTTCAACTGGAAGCTAGAGTTTGGATCAGGGGTGCGAGCTTGCCGCTAACGTTTTGGATTTTGGCCGTGCCATCAAACAACTCACACAGCAGGATTATATCAACCACTAGCAGCCAGGATCCACTCCTTAACCACCCACTCAGTAAAAGTTTCTAAGCCCTTTGTAAAATGTCTTTCTTAACCAGAGTGATGGAGAAGTCCAACCGGCACTCACAACCAGGGTCCAGCTAAAAAGACCCCCTGTCTCAGACATGTGGACAGAAGGTAATGAGTGTAGAGCCATATCCTGAGCTATTTTAAACCAATTTGAGGTTCAAACCTGATAATAACATGTAAAATAAAATAGCAAAAACAAATACAGTTTATCTGGGGAAAAAATAACAGTAGCATGGATCCTCTAGTTTCTATGTTAACTATCGAAAAAGAGGGAACTGACCAATAAAGCAATTACACATGGTTCTGAATTTAAAATAAACATGTGATTTCATGGCACTTCTGCAACAAAGGGGTCTGTCTCCAGGGCCAGAATCCAAGAGTGAGCTCATTAAATAGCCGCCATCAGGGGCATGAAGATGAATTTGATGAGTTATAGTTACTCACAGCCGGACATACTTTTAAAAGAGGCTAAGAAACAGCAGGACTAAGAGACAACCGAACATTTTAGTCTCCATTGCTAGGTTTTATTACACTGGCATTGATATAAATCTATACTTCTTTAACATGTTATTGGTTAAAAAACTGCACTTGCGACTAAAGTAGTTCTAATTAGACATTAACAAGCTATGCTTGGGGCTTAAGCCTGGAATGTTTTTTCAAAAGCCCCAGATCTATTTTAAGTCTTTTTTTATTATCATTAGAGTTGAATGATCATTCTCTATTACAATATGTGCAAACCGTACGAAAAAGAGGCGCTGGCACGCCGTGATTACCCCCTAAACCTTATCTGGTCCAACCAGGTCTTAAAATGTGCCCCGCACGCGTGTTTGTGTGTAGGGGTTCAGTCCACAAGCTGCGCGCGCAGTGCGCCCGGTGTTGGTACGGTGACAGCACCAGAGATCGGTGTGCAGCCCGACCCGCAGCAGCTCCCATATGGCTCTGGAAGCATGATTAAAAATTCTGTTTGGTTGCCGACAATATACAGTACTCTTCAAAAATCACTTTAGCTTTAATTGCCCTGCATTTTGATCAGTAACAGTGAATCAATTGGGTGCGATTGTCTCAAAGGGTGATGAGAGTGGTGACCTGTCCAAGGTGTACCTGCCTTTCCCCTGATGAATGCTGGGATAGGCTATAGCCCTCCTACGACCTAATAAAAGGACTGAGTGGTTCAGAAAATAAATGAATGAATGAATGAATGAATGTCTCAAAGGGCGGTTGATTATTTTGTCTTAGTTTGAAGCTGAAATATCTGAGTATTTAAATGATGTTTGCTGTTTGCAGCATCTGGGTTGGCTCTCCAGCGAACACCAACCTAGGAGTAGTCAGTGCTTAGGGGTTATCAGTCTGTGGGACAGGGTTGAAATTGATGCCATATTGTAGAACACACTTCATAGTTTGTGTACTCCCTTTTGAAGTTAAACTTATCACATTTTTGTCCTGCTAACCGCTAATTTATTGCTGGTTTTGTTAAAATTATGCCCAGACTGAGTCCTGGTTTAGTAATGGGTTCTAACCTAGTTCTGTCCTAAATAAATCCTGGTTTAGTCCTGGGCTGCAACTAGTTTTAATGTAGTTCTGTAGTTCTTTATACAAAATGTCTTGTTTTTCCTGTCTCTGGGTCCTGCAACTATGGTGATAAACTTCTCCTGCATAAATCATCCAGACTCGGGCCTTCTCCTTACCTACATCCTCTACAACAACTAATCATTTCCCTAACAATATTAAGTTGTCAATAATGATTCAATGTGCAATAAATCTTAATACACCAGTGGCACGGAGGACCCAATTCTGTACTTTGAGTAAGATGGGTGACACAAAGAATTTTAACATTAGTGGTTGTCCATTTCATCATTCAAATGAGAACATATTAATATACTATTGGTTTATACTAGTACGATTATTAAAGAACAGCAGATAAAATTTAAGATATGTAAAGGAAAATATTAAATTAGTTTTGCAACCACATCAACAGATTACATAATTTCACCCTCTTAATGATGAAATAGTTTGTGGGATAAGCCCCTGATGATGAGAATGTCTCGCAGTCGATCAGAGGGCAACTCCGACACGTGAAGGACAAACAACTATGCACGTAAACACTCATACCTAGGGGCAATTTCAGGAGCCCAATTTAACTAACAATCACATTTTTGACAAGTGGGAAGAAGCCAGTCAACATACAAACTGGATTTGGACTTTTCTGCTGCAAGGTAACAGTGCTAACCGCTGCACCGTGGTGCACCTCCTGTCTTGAACTAGTAGAGTTTAAATAAGACAGCTAACGTGTCATAAAACTGTCAGTCATGGCTGCCACAAGTCAGCTTCTAAACTCTGAGCCTAAAAAAAAAACTGATACTCTCAGAAAGTACTTTTCCCTTTTATTTTAAGAGATTTGCAGTCAGAGCCAACACATTTAATGCTTTTTAAAAGCTAATGGGTCATGTGACAATCAGAAGCTGTGTATTAGCAAACTGACACTATGGGCTGGTTTCCCAGACACCGATTGAGGCTAGTCGTAGATTTAAATGGCCATTTATTGTAAGCAGCTTTAGGATACTGCCTAATAGATTAGGGCCTATGTTTGGTCTTATGTTAGCAAAAAAAAAAAAAAAAAAAAAAACTTGACATACATCATTCCAGCACAACATTATAGCCACCTCCTAATGATGCGATAGCCCAGTTTTTGCTTCTTAAACTGCCCTGATTGTTTAGATAAGGGCTCCACTACACCCCTGATGCCGTATTTCTTTACAGCGACTCTTTAAATTGAGTGGAGAGAAAACCGTGACTGTTACTCCGCTGTAAACAATCAGCATGTTAAATGTTGAGAACATTTTGTTTGATTGCATATTTTTTTATCGGTGGCTTAGATACTTCACTTAGTGTGATGTGCTTTTAGTCTTTAACATGACTTTGTTAGATAAAAAAAAAAATCTATTAGAAAGCTCTAAATATTATTAATACCCTAAATAACATGACAAGCCTGTCTAGTCAATCAGTAACACAGAATACCTCTGTACTCTTTGATGGCCCAGCCCTAGTTACTAGCAGTTCATTTAAATCCTGGAAGTTGTTAGGTGGGGCCTTTATGGATCAGTTTGGCTAGTCCAGCTAATCCCACTGATGCTCAAATGGATTGAGACCTGCATGCCGGATCAACACCTTGGAACTCATCTTGCTCCTCCAACCATCCTTGAACCATTTTTCCCGACAGAGGCTCCAACTATATATGGGAATAATAATATCACATAAAAGACTGCACATGGTCTTCAACAGTGCTTAGTTCAGTAGTATGGCTCAAAGTAATATCTACATGGATGACAGCATCAAGATGTTTTAGTACTTCTGGGAGTGAAGGGAAGTCAGCATGATACATATAAAGTGTGCAGCTTGTTATTTACTGATCTTGTAATAATTGTAACAGAGTCCAGATGTGAAGGAATTATTACAGCTCAGCAAAGAAATTACATCACTGAGGAGGAATCGTCTCACAAAAACTTGAGCTACATAGGCGTATGTATTTATCTCACTCGCTCTAAATGTACTTGAAGAAAACAGACAGCTGCCCCAAGGTGACTCTGCTGCATGCTGTAAGATGACACAGCTCTTTATACTGACTGTTACTCTGCTACCAACAGCACTCAGAAGGATGTTTTTTCTGGAGAGAACGCCGGGTTTACTTCAATCAGTATCGGCATGGGTGGGAATGTGTGCATTTTGATTTCTATCTGAGCACTATTTAATTTATGCGACTCCTGGAGAAGATACTCTCTGTTTTGTATACAACACACTGACACCAAACAGCTGATGCTTAAATACAAGATGTTGGCTCAGGTCAGGTCAGGGAGACCTGCTGCTGTCTCCTTTCCAGACATTATGAGCTCATTCTGGGCGTTTTTCTCAAAATTGATGCATATCAAATCCCACTTTACACAGCTCATGACATTTAAAACAGTACAAAAATAGTTATATCACATTGCCAGCAAACAGCAAATGAACAGAAAAAACAATATGTGAGAGAAGTAAGGACTACTTTAAGAGAAGAAATGAAAGAGGAGAACAAAGTCTAACATGCAGACAGAATGGGTGGCCTTCCAACTGGCCTGCAAAGGTTTAAAATATTAGTACATTTAGCCAATCAGAGCACTTGCTCACAGCTAGTGCGATGCCGCTAGATAAGAGGTGGAAGTTAGTACAGCTTAGCAAGTGGCAGGTTCACAATTCCAACAATGGTAGTGTTTCTACGACTGTGCTGTTGGGGGCAGCAGTGAGTGTGAATTGCTACTAGACTGCTGTGAATGTCATTATCAGCAGAAGAAGAACTGAATAGCATCTCTGCTTAAGAGTAAAAGCCATGTGGAACTTGTTTTAACATAATTCAGAATATATGGCTACATTTTTAATAAGACATTTTACTTGATTTTATTTATTTTTTTGAATTTGTAACCAAGACAAATATTACTCAAAACCATTTTTTAAGCTGTGGTTTGAAAAATAGTTTCCTCTCCGTCAGAAGGAGGCTTTTAAAAATGTAATGGCCAAATACAGTTGATACAGTCGTACTTTAGATTTTTTTGGGGAAATGCTTTTTGTTTTAAGCACCCAATCAAAGCAGATGTGTTAAAGGTATGGTCAGCAATTTTTTTTCCAGAAGTGCAAGTCCGGAAGAAACATAAGTTCCTTTTTAAATAACTTTACATGCGCAAAACCGTCTTACCTGCTCTTCTGCTCCTCAGGGGGATCACGTGAAAAAATCTCCCAAATCCACTCTGGTTTTATTTATTTCTACTGAGACCTTCCTCCTCTTCTCATAAACGTGTACGCGGTTTGCTTCTTGCGACTCTCAGCCTTGTTCAAAGTATACGGTGTGCGCAGCGGAGCTACAATGAATGGCTAACACCGAAGCTAACCGCTAAGCTAACCAGATTCATAAACACTAAAAGTGCAGATGCGCAACCAGCAAGCAGAAACTAGCAAGGAACGTACGCGCACATTGGCGTTACGTGAGCACATCAAAATGATCGGCATGTGGGACAACCAGTAGATAAGACGATACTCCCAGAACTTAGATGATTCTTGATGGGGGAGGGGGGGGCAGAACGAAACATTAAAGCATCTGATTGGTTCTTTACATTTGGACCGAATGACAGGATTGGTCAGAGTTTTTACAGACCTCAGCTCTCACAGAGATCTTAATTTTTAACCTTCTTTTTCTGAATACATAACACACCAGTACAACAAAAAGTGTTTCTGATCAGCATTACGAACTATAGCTTTAAGTGTCCAAACCGCAGCAAAGTCAGAACATTTCTAATTATAACTAATAACATTGACCCTAAACAACATTTGACTGAACAAGGTGTTTAAAAAGCAAATTGCAGAGGAACAAAACCTAAATCACTTGACCAATAAACCCAACATCCATGCTTCTTTTGAAGGTGTTGAGGTTTTTTTTTATTAACTAGTTTGCAAGTAACTACAGACCTAAAACGGTCCATCGCACAGAACACAACCCATCCAATTTAAAAACCAAACTGTCTGTGAAATATCACCTTTAAACAGCTTTTAAACAGCTGAGTAAACAGGGGACTCTCTGCTTGGTCCACAAGAAAACAGACCTTCTGCCATGATCCATCTGTAGGTAGATGGAAGAAAAGCACAGGTAGTTGCTTTAATTGACAGTTATTTGAAATGTGTTAAAGCATCAGAACACTTCGAAAGAGACTAACTAACTAAAAGCAGTTGTGTTGGGTTCCTTAGATAACAATGAAAAGACAGCAATTTATATGTAAACAAGTTTAAACTGAGTTTAGCTCAGATTTTTTTTCTATATAAAAGGTGAACAAGAGTAAAGTTCAGCTATAATCTGTGAGAGCTGAACTCAGAACAGGTTCTGATGAGACGAGTAACCTTGAACAACAGCCCCTCGCCTCAGAGCGCAGACACAGGGCCACAGATGATGCTGCTTGGAGAGTCGGACCACTGAAGCGTGGCAGTAATTTACCAACTGATTCCACTCCAGTTCAGATGAAGCTGTTTATATCTTCACTCTTTTCTCTTATACAAGATGCTAAAAGCCTAACTAGCTTCAGGCAGACGGATTTTACTCTGGAGTCCACTGGGCCCATTTCCCCTTAAAGTTTAAAGTCAAAACCCACTTTGACAAATAAACGACAAAATCTAAGGCTTAGTTATGAAAACAGCTGATGAAGGCAGCATTAATGTAAGAAACACTCTGAATCATAGGATAAGCTTCCCACTGAGCTCGGTTTAGAAAACTTTAGATGGATTCCTTTTTAATCTCTGCGTCTGCACTTTAGAGTATCCAGAGGTCCCTCGACAGCCAGCACATCAGAGCAAAAAAAAAAAAATTCATTAATCTATTAGTCGCTACATTAATGAGATGTGTAAAATTCTTTAGGGAGGGGAGGAGAGGGGGTTTTGGGCAGCTATTTCAATGTTAGGACCAGTATGCTGTTAACTCCAGAAGCAGGCGGCAGCTCGCCACATGAACCCAGAACATCAGTGACGTCTGCTTCCAGATGAATCCTCATTATTACGGCCCAGTTTTGTTCCAGCTGCCAGTCTGTTAGCATTCCTCCACACTGTCAGCTGGGAGCAGTGAAGGCAGCAGGTTCTGAACTAGAACTCTGAGTCTTGCTAAAGTATTCACACCCAACGGAACTTTTTGACATTTGGTCACTTATGTGCATTATATTGAGATTTTGCAGCGGAAACCAACAAAACGTGGTGCACAAACGGAATTGGGAGGTGGAGGGTTGTGGGTGGAGGGGGGGGCTGGGTTGAATGTTTTATTTACAAAAAGTTGAGATGTGTGGCATGATTTTGTATTCAGACCTCCCCTTTAATGTGTCTGGCTGTATAAATCAATGGGTAGTTCTCCTGCTGAAAGGTGAACCTCCACTACACCCCAGTTTCAGGTCTTCTGGCCAGCTTCCACCACCATGTTTTACTGAGGGTTTGGTGTGTTCAGGGCAGTTTTCTGCCACACATATGTTTCGCATGTGGGGCAAAAAGTTAAATTTTGGTTCTCATCTAAGCAGTACTCCACAAGGCCAGATCTATTGAGTACATGACTAATAGTTGCTCAGACAACAGATTCGCCACCTGAGCTGTGGGTCTCTGCAGCTCCTCCATGTGGGTGACCGGTGAATGCTGTCCTTGCTCTTCCTGTCAAGCTAAATTAGATGACCCTTAAAGGCCATAGTTTAAAACGCATTCTATTAAAGAGGTTTCAGAGTGAGAAGTGCTGAATACATTTGTTCAGATTTCTCTCTTTAAAATTTTTTAAAGTCATTTATTGTTTCCTTCCACTTCACAACTATGCACCACATTGCTTTGGTCTCTCACATAAAATCCCAAAACACTGAAATTTGTGCCATTAATGAGGCAAAATGTGGAAATTATGATAGGGGTATAGTACTTTGGCAAACCAGTGGTTTGCTATTTGTTATTCCTTTTCAAGTTTTAACTCTAGGCAGTGAAAGGTTTACATATTTTACATGTTGACAAATGTTAATAGACTTTTAATGATGCTCTTGAATAATATAAATCTATTCTACATGAGAGCAAAGTGTTCTTTCACTCAACGTGTTGTTTTTTTTGTACAGATCACGCATCTACATCACTCTAGCAGTTGCATGACTCGCACTGAAACAACCCTTACCTCCATGTTGCCAAGGCAACACATGCATGTGTGATTACACATACATCCAAGAGACACTGTTGACTTCCAGTAGAGGAAGAGGCAGTGCAATCAAGCAGCATTTTGAGGAAAAGAGCTCTTTCCTGTAATTATCCCCCTTGTATTTTAGCCAGAGGTTTAGTGGGACTGTTCTGTGCGAGTCTATGTGTGTGTCCCTGTTCATGCACACTTAAACTAATGGCAGCTGGAGAAGAGAGTGCGTGACCTCTTTCCCAAACAGAGCACCACCCCCGTTGAAAACTTCAATGTAAACAGAACATATGTCTGCACACTTAAAGATAGACCAGGCGGAGCAGCACCTTTAAAACGCTGTGGTCAACAGTGTTCGATAATAAATGGTTCAAATTTCAAATCTATTAACTTAAAAGTTGGTTTAACACAAGGTTATTTTTACTGGAAAACCAACCCCTTGACACCTCAAGTCCCGTCAATCCTTTTCCTCTATCTGCTGATCAGGAAATAAGAGGAAACGCCCTGAACAGCATGTTGTCTTTTGCACACTCAGAGAGCCCTTGGTGCTTTTCGGGCCAAGAGAAGCTCTGCTTGGAGCCTAAACCAAGCGTTAAAGGCAAACATCACGTTTTAGGGGCAGAGATGCCGGTTGTACGTCACGCACAAACCATTATCGGCCTTTCCGCTGTTTTCAAAACTGATCATTTTAAAGAAATTTCTGACAACTAAAAGCATCAGTAGCCACACGTCTCCTGTAAAGGGAGTATTTCGTGATAAAATTGTGTCACCTGGATACGCTGCGTCTGTCTATCACTGCATGTGAGACACAACCTGTTTTCTTGATTAAAAAGGACCTTTTCAACAGAAATGGGTCGACTGGATGTGTGGCGACAGGCAAAGAATGGAGTGAGAAGATCACCTATGCAGGAAATGAAACTGTGTATTTCTTAGAGTCTGAGCCACGTGAGCGAGAAAGTGTTAGACAGCAGCTGTAGTCTGACTGCATGTCAGGATTCTAACCTTTCATTCAATTCAATTCAATTTTATTTATATAGCGCCAATTCATGAAACATGTCATCTCAAGGCACTTTACAAGTTAAGTTCAATCATATTATACAGATTGGGTCAGATTATACAGATTGGTCAAAAATTTCCTATATAAGGAAACCAGTTGATTGCATCAAAGTCCCGACAAGCAGCATTCACTCCTGGGGAACCGTAGAGCCACAGTGACAGTCGTCTGCATTGTACATGGCTTTGCTGCAATCCCTCATACTGAGCAAGCATGAAGCGACAGTGGAAAGAAAAAACACCCGTTAGCGGGAAGGAAAAACCTCTAGCAGAACCGGGCTCAGTATGAACGGTCATCTGCCTCGACCGACTGGGGGTTACAGAAGACAGAGCAGAGACACAACAAGACAATCAATCATTCAATCCATCACCTCGGTAACGTTAGCTTGAAGTTACTTTTTGGAGCCAATCAACATGTTGTGGGGAAACTAACGACAGAAGGACACAGAGTTTGACTGGCGTGACGGTGAGTGTCTACATTACTGTAGGCAGGTTAAACCCTCATGAGTAAGACACAGACTATGTGGGAAAATAACGATACTTGCACAACCACAGGATGAACACAGGACACTGTATTCTGGTGACACCGTTGTTGGAAGTGACGTGCTGATGCATGTCTGTGCAAAGGAGCGACGCCGTCGTTCTTCTGTAAAGTTCCACGGTGTTCTCAGCTGCTTGTGCTTGCTTTTTGTCTCTCATGCATTTTTACATATTTCTCTATTTTTGGTAATGGTTATGATTATGACCGGAAAAGTTGTGCTAATTATGATGAATTCAATTGTATTCTATTTTATATGGCGCCAATTCACAACACATGTCATCTCAAGGCTCTTTACAAAGTCCATCCAATCAAATCATGCAGACAGATTGGTTCAAAGTTTTCTGTCTAAGGGAACCCAGCAGATTGCATCGAGCCACTGACTTGCAGCATTCACTCCTCCTGAAAGAGCGTAGAGCCACACTGGACAGTTGTCCGCATTGCTGTTGACTTTGCAGCAATCCCTCATACCGAGCATGTATGTAGCGACAGTGACGAGGAACTCCCATTTAACAGGAAGGAACCTCCGGCAGAACCAGAACCAGGCTCTGTGAACGGCCATCTGCCACGACCGACTGGGGGTTTGAGAAGACAGAGCAAAAAGGAGACAGAAGGACTGGTCCAGGAGTACCTTACATGTTGGAGAGGGTAATAACAGACCGGCTGGCTTTGTCTAGGGAAGACACAGTTAAGCAGACAGACGCTGAGCCTATGCCCTTTAAAAGAAACAGGTAGAAACAGGTAGAACCTCAATATAAGGTTCTGCTTCATTGGAAACAGGTACCAGCCACTATAACAATAGCCACAGATCCCAGAAAAATGAGCCAACAAAAGCAAAAATGAGCATAAAAAAGCAATGGGCTGTTTACATTTCCTACAGGTGGCCAGAACCTTCCCTGAGATACTTTACTTGAGGGTTTTTAGTCCCTGACTTCCTCTATTGTGCCTTATTTGCTAAGCTTTGCCACTGCTTACCATGTGCCACTTCATTTCCACAGCAGAGTTTTCTGCCAAGCCTGTTCGGATGTTTTGGGTTTTATTCTTTGTGGATTCCTCACTATTTGCAACACTCTTGTTTGTAAATGAAGTTTATTTACCACCAGACAGACACCTTCTGGAGCTTGGTGTGGCTATTTCTTGCTCTTCTCTGTTGTGCACCAAAAGGGTTACATCTTAATTTAGGCGGTGATGAAACTGCCTCGGCAGCCGTGCCGTTGTATCTCTGCGCTAACAGCAACACTGAGTCCTAAATGTGTTCCTTTGTTTTTAAGCTCTTTCCTTTAGCAGTTATGTGTTTGATTAACCCAAGGATGAATGATTTAACAATAACTAATCCAGCCTTAGGTTTGAACAAGGTCGGTTCCACAACAGCTTGGTGAAGAGTTGGTTCTGTACTACCAAACTCGACTGCCGTCTCTGTCCATGTATGGCTGCAGTTCTTCAGAGACGCTTTGATGACCAACGTAAACACAGCAGAGAGCGCAGCGAGAGGCGAAAAGAAGAGAAAAAGCACACTGCAGACTGATCCAAGCCAGGGAAGATTATGACATACCAAACGACATGGAGAGGAGAACAGGATGCAAACTGTTTAAAGGGGACATATAATGCTTTTAAATCCTTCCTATTCACAATTAAATCATTCATTTGTGGTCTATATAATGTAAAACTGCAATCCTTTGGCCTGAATTCCTCATTATTTTTGCGCCACATCCCTTCTTTTGCTCCTGTTCTAAGATTGGTCTGAAAGCAACTTGTTTTGGTGCGGTCTCTTTAAATCTAAAAGAGACGGTTCACACCCCGCCCCCTGCAGATCACAGAGTATTCCACTCCAGGCCGTTCGGCCATTTTTGTAGGATGCTGGGGGACGATGTAATGAATTGTGTGGATTAATACACCCAACAATCGAACATTTTCACTTATTACCCCGTAACTTCAGTATCCTTCAGCTAGGACAACAAAATCGCAGCAAGAAATAAAAATTGCAGATTGGCAAATTTGGTTAGCCGGAAGTCCATGACCTAGTTTGGCAGCTCTGCAGCAAATACTGTGGCATAATTGTTCAAAACCCATAATAGAGAACAGAGAAAACTGAATGGATTGAAAAATATGACCCAAACAGAATATAAAGATATCTACACAGCTCCTGACAGACTACATTCAGCTTTGCTGCACTCCTAGAGACTCCAAGTACACAACAAAATGTGTTTAAGGGTTAAAAAAGTGGAGTTTGCATGACATGTCCCCTTTAAACATGGTGCAACAAAGCCAGCTGAATCCAGCCATGATGCAGATGTCGACATGTGAGATGAGACATGAGCAGCCCCAGAATGCTGGGTTATTAAAAAATTTACATTTCCACTGTTGAATAAACTTGCTTCTTGAAAATTACACGGCTAGTTTAATACAACTAAAGATATTTGTAGGAGTGTCATGGTACCCTCAATTAATTAATGTTTTTAGGAAAACTAAAAAGCTCCATTATTTTTGCTCTCAAGTAGAGAAAGGTTGCACAATTTCAGACCAGGGTTGATAAAAAAAAATTATATTGTGATACAATATAAAGAAAAAATACTCGATACCAGAGCAGCCTTTTTCAAGGCACAGGGTTCTTTCTAATGGTAGCAGAACATTTCATCAATCGCTTTGTCACACAGTCTTTGTTGCAATAATTAAGGCAAAACGAATAAGATGAAAATCAGTACCCATTTAGAAGAAATGTAGAATTTAAAAGTGTTGCTTCCCTGAATTTCAAAACATTAGACAAAATAACAAAAGTGTCCTTTATGAGGTATGTACCTTGGATTCTGTTATGTAATTATTCTATTGCTTATCTTCGGTGTGTATCTGTGTACTTCCATCGGTATGTCATTCATTTTCCCACTCAGGGACAAATAAAGGAATATTGTGTTCTAAAACTGTGTTTTTCCAGTTTAAACATAGATGCGGTCCATACGAAAAAGATTTTACATTGTAGAAAAGGATCAGGTCAGAGGAGTAATGGGGGTTTCGTCACATCTCTAGTGAATGGAAATGTCTGCAGAGGGATATTTTTCTTACTACCTGCAGTAGAACGGAGCGTTATATGGTGCTAGACGTGGGAGCACAGGCTAACTCAATATCGTCAATGTGCTGTCTAGGGCTGTATTATTTTGCCAAAAATCTAAATTGTTATATACAGTTGTGGTCAAAAGTGTACATACACTTGTAAAAAAATCATAATGTTATGGCTGTCTTGAGTCTTCAATAAGTTCTACAACTCTTATTTTTCTGTGATAGAGTGATCGGAACACATACATGTTTGTCACAAAAAACAGTCATAAAGTTTGGTTCTTTCATAAATTTATTATGGGTCTGCTGAAAATGTCACCAAATCTGCTGGGTCAAAAATATACATACAGCAACAAAATTTGTCAACTTTGGTGATGTAGCGAGTTGTGTCAATCAAATTAGCTTCATGTCATGGCCTCTTCACTTCTTCTAAGTGATTCTGATTGACTACAGCTGTTGACTTCTCATGAGCCCATTTAAATAGGGCTCATTTGACCCAGTGATTAGACTCAGCTACAAAAGCTACAATGGGAAAGTCAAAGGAACTCAGTGTGGATCTGAAAAAGCGAATTATTGACTTGAACAAGTCAGGGAAGTCACTTGGAGCCATTTCAAAGCAGCTACAGGTCCCAAGAGCAACTGTGCAGCCAATTATACGCAAGTATAAAGTGCATGGAACAGTTGTGTCACTGCCACGATCAGGAAGAAAACGCAAGCTATCACATGCTGCCGAGAGGAGATTGGTCAGGATGGTCAAGAGTCAACCAAGAATCACCAAGAAGCAGGTCTGCAAGGATTTGGAAGCTGATGGAACACAGGTGTCAGTCTCCACAGTCAAGCGTGTTTTACATCGGCATGGACTGAGAGGCTGCCGTGCAAGAAAGAAGCCCTTGCTCCAGAAAAGGCACCTTATGACTCGGCTGAAGTTTGCTGCTGATCACATGGACAAAGATAAAACCTTCTGGAGGAAAGTTCTCTGGTCAGACGAAACAAAAATTGAGCTGTTTGGCCACAACACCCAGCAATATGTTTGGAGGAGAAAAGGTGAGGCCTTTAATCCCAGGAACACCATGCCTACTGTCAAGCATGGTGGTGGTAGTATTATGCTCTGGGGATGTTTTGCTGCCAGTGGAACTGGTTCTTTGCAGAAAGTAAATGGGATAATGAAGAAGGAGGATTACCTCCAAATTCTGCAGGAAAACTTAAAACCATCAGCCCGAAGGTTGGGTCTTGGGCGCAGTTGGGTGTTCCAACAAGACAATGACCCAAAACACACATCAAAAGTGGTAAAGGAATGGCTAAACCAGGCTAGAATTAAGGTTTTAGAATGGCCTTCCCAAAGTCCTGACTTAAACCCCATTGAGAACATGTGGACAGTGCTAAAGAAACAGGTTCATGCAAGAAAACCATCACATTTAGCTGAACTGCACCAATTCTGTCAAGAAGAGTGGTCAAACATTCGACCTGAAGCTTGCCAGGACCTTGTGGATGGCTACCAAAAGCGCCTAGTTGCCGTGAAAATGGCCAAGGGACATGTAACCAAATACTAATGTTGCTGTATGTATATTTTTGACCCAGCAGATTTGGTGACATTTTCAGCAGACCCATAGTAAATTTATGAAAGAACCAAACTTTATGACTGTTTTTTGTGACAAACATGTATGTGTTCCGATCACTCTATCACAGAAAAATAAGAGTTGTAGAACTTATTGAAGACTCAAGACAGCCATAACATTATGATTTTTTTACAAGTGTATGTACACTTTTGACCACAACTGTATTTCTACCATAATTACAATTGTGATTTAATTTAGACTTTTCTCTGCATTAGCCACAAGCAACAAAAATGGCCTGTAGATAAAGATGCTTGTAAATGAGGACTATTTAAAACAAGAAATGTAACTGTTTTTATTATTGAGAATATTATTATTCAAGAGAACAGCTTTTATGAGAATAGCTTTTAATGTAGTTGGATATCAATCCTTATTGAACATAAACACAACACTCTAACACAAGTAACAAAATTAGATTATCTCACTGCTGCAACTCTCTTCCCTTCCATGTGGAGGCAAACCCACTTTAAACACGTTACCAACACCTAAAGGACGTGAAACACCACATTACCCAGGAAAAGAATCTGGGGTGACCGCAGCCAAGTCAAAGATTAAACAACAGGCTAAATGGTAAATGGCTTGAACTTGTATAGCGCTTTTTAACGATATTTAGTCAAAGCAGTTTTAAATACCAATGTTTCTGTTAGCATTTAGCTGGCTTCTTGCCCTCATCACAGTGTTTCTCTGGTTAGCAGCTCCTCAGATTTACGGAGCCAGCCTTGGATCCCAGGGTGTGATCACACTCGGCAGGGCAGCCAGAACCATAACAAGATGTTTGAGAGCCTTGTCCAGGTATAAAGTAGTATAAACTTCCAACAGTATAACGATAAATAAAATCACTTCCAGTAACCTCTCTGCTAAGAAACAACAGTTTGAATGCTTGGTGCGTTGTGTGTTCAGGCGGACAGATATTTAATAAGACAGCAGATATTCTGACTGTGCTGGTGAGTGTAACAGCACTTTGAATCGTCTTGTTACTGAAAAGTGCTTTACAAATAAACTTGGCTTGCCTTGTCTAATGAAATGTTGAAAAATGTAACAACCACTATCGCTACCAATTAAAATGGTAACATTGATGCTGACGTTAAACTGATGACTGGGATGAATTTTCACACAAACATGACACAAAATGTTGCGGATTAATTGGCAAGAGTGAACTCTCCATAAATGTTTTGACAACCAAAATGACATGTTTTGCAAAAACGGTTTGAGACAGCAGCATAATTATTAAATGTCAGTTGTGCTTCAGATTAGTTGGCAAAATGTTTCCACAATGTGACGGGTTATGTTTTTTTTTTTAAAGAGCTATGCTTTCATACAGGGAATTTTTAATATCATGATTGTGACTTTACAATAAAAGACCGGTAATATATCTATGCTATAAAACTCACCCCTATCTAAAGACCAACCTGTACCCACAGAATTTGCAGCTCTAGTGATGGAACTGTTTCTTTGGGGTTTACAGACCAGCTAAGCTTGGCATTAACAAAAATTTATGTCAAGCTTCCTTATAACTTTGCCCAGGGGAACCATGTAAATTGAAAAACAAACTGCTCTCAAAACAAACCCCGTCGGGCCCCAAAATGGTGACACACGGGGGACCTATAGAATAAATAAGACTTGAGCCAGTCTACAGCTCTAGCTATCATAAAGAATCAATCTGTAGCTACCTGAAAGCAAAAAGAAACCCCTGCTACCAAAAGCTCACTTGAGAATGAAACAAAATGCACACTACACACACACATATATACACACACACACACACATATATATATATATATATATATATATATATATATATATATATATATATATATATATATATATATATATATATATCTCAAGGGTTAAAGCAAAAATAATCAGTTTGACTGAAAAAACAGTCATATATGTATATGACTATGTCTCTCGAGAGACATAGTCCCTCCAGCGTGTCCTGGGTCTTCCCCTGGGTCTCCTCCCGGTGGGACGTGCCCAGAACACCTCACCAGGGAGGCGTCAAGGAGGCATCCTAACCAGATGCCCGAGCCACCTCAACTGGCTCCTCTCGACGTGGAGGAGCAGCGGCTCTACTCTGAGTCCTCCCCGGATGACTGAGCTCCTCACCCTATCTCTAAAGGAGAGCCCAGACACACTACGGAGAAAACTCATTTCGGCTGCTTGTATCCGGGATCTCGTTCTTTCGGTCACGACCCAAAGCTCGTGACCATAGATGAGGGTAGGAACGTAGATCGATCGGTAAATCGAGAGCTTGGCCTTTTGGCTCAGCTCTCTCTTCACCACAACGGATCGTTACAGCGCCCACTTCACAGCAGACGCCGCACCAATCCGCCTGTCGATCTCCCGCTCCATCTTCCCCCTATTCGATGACAAAGGGCAACCTTGGCGAAGTCCAACGCTCACCGGAAACGAGTCCGACTTACTGCCGGCAATGCGGACCAGACTCTGACATCGGTCGTACAGAGACCTGACAGCCCTTATTAAAGGGTCTGGTACTCCATACTCCCGGAGTACTCCCCACAGGACCCCTCGGGGGACACGGTCGAATGCCTTCTCCAGATCCACAAAGCACATGTAGACACATATATATATATATATATATACACATATATACATACATATAAATAGATTTTCCTGGACTCGTCCGTCAGATTGCCAGATCAAGAACAACGATTTGTTGTACCTATGTAAAAAAGTGTGTAAAACTTTTAAGAATTACATTTTTTTCAAAATATTTCTTTAAATTTTGTGTTTCTATGCCATTTTCTACTGGAAGACAAATTAGTGTCAAATAATTCCTGATTAAACTGGATGTAAATATTTGACTGAAAAAAGAAAGCTTCACAGATCCACACACAGTCTTCTTAAGGTAGCATTTTCACTGAACTGATGTTCACACTGAAAACAGATTAAGCTCATCCATGTCTTTGTTCTCGTCCTTGTGCTCTCTCTGAGCGGAGTCACGAGCCGCCGCAACCAATGATTAGGGGGGAGGAGGGGAGTTTCCTGCCTGCAACTGTCATCTCAGGCTGGAAAGGTCCTCCAGAATAAACTTGCATGACTACAATGCAGCCACACTAAGCAATAACGCCTGGGGCAGAACCGGTTAATGATGTTTAGCCTGAGTTTACAGCGTGTCTTTAGTGAGTGAGAACCCTCTCCTCCTGTTTTCTGTGTTCAAATGATGTAATGGTTTGACATCATAAGCTTCCTCTGACAATGAAACATAACCACTATAGTAGAGTTTCTGAGAGAAATACACAGCGAGTTATGCAGATGACAAAAAATAAACAACAACTGGAAATGTCTTAAGATGGGTGTTTTTAAAAAGCACTCACAGGCTGACAGGTAAACCATCAGAGCTTTATATCAGTTAGAAATGGACTACATGAGAACAAAATATGACAAGTCTTGACACCCAAACTTGATTACATGAACAAAGGTTCCCAATCGGACGTCTGGAAGATGTTTAAGCATTTCAAATTAACCACAAATGAACATTAAAATTATCCATTTGGACATCAGTGTTTGTACAAAGAAAGACTGCAGCACTAAAGAGCAAAAGCCTGTAAATACTCCACAAGAACAAAGGGACATTATTGTGTGATTTGTCTGACATGTGAAGTGGGCTCTGCTAATACACTGACCAATGCTGCAGTAGGATGGCCCTATAAGGACTTCCCAGGAATTCTGCATTTGTTTTGATGTATGAAATGTTCTGGTAAGAAAGAACCCTGTTCTTGTTCTCTCCAACTCCAGCAAAAGACAATTCCAAACAATTCCTATAAAATACATTTCTATTCAACTTTTGACAGTTGATCAGAGTTAAGAGGAGCTTTCCATTCATAATCCATGACTTCCTGTTTTCTAGGGGTATGAATATAAATATACATATATAGATAGATAGATAGATAGATAGATAGATAGATAGATAGATAGATAGATAGATAGATAGATAGATAGATAGATAGATAGATAGATAGATAGATAGATAGATAGATAGATAGATAGATAGATAGATAGATAGATAGATAGATAGATAGATAGATAGATACCATTCAAGTAAGACACATGAGGAAAATGTCTGCCCTTGGCACTAAAGTTTCAAAATGAAACCCCTATTTGATGAAGACACTTGAGTCTATGGAAAAGATACTAACAAATGAAGCAAGGAACAGCATTTTGTGGTCACCAATCTCCATGACAGCCATTAGATGCTATTCAATAACTGGAGGTTTGGCAGTAAAGTCAGGAAAAAATACCTTTTCTGTCCATGGCAAATGGAAACATGCAAAGTTAATGAATGCAGCCTCAACTTTAACTTAAGCTTTGTGCTTTGAGCCTTTTTAAAAGTGAGACTCAGCTTTTTGGAAATAAACACTCCAGGTTTGGTTTGAAGCAAATTAATAATACATGAGGATTCACCTCGTGATCACTGTCAAATGTGGTGGAAGATCTGCAATGCTGTGGCTCTTCTCTTTCAAAGGTCTTGGGAAGCTTGTTAGTGTTTGACATTATGTACAAGAAACGTAGACATAAACACACAGACATGCAAGCTCACATGTCCAGTCAAACATGCCTGTTTGGCAAGGACGCCTGAACTCCTTGAACAGGTAAGGCTAATCAAACTGGAAATCATGTTTTTGTGACCCAGGGAAAAACACCAAAATCAACTTGAACCACACAACTTTCATTCCAAAGTATCATCTATCACAATGGACATAGGTCCACCGTTTTACCAAAAGCAAACTATCTGACTGAACGAGGACCTTTCTATGCTTCTTCTAACCAGTCAAAACAGATCTGGATCAAAGCAATGTTGGACAACCTTCTTCAGTGTGGAGGCAATCATGGTACTGCCAGGTTTTTAGGGAAAATATGGATCCACTTAGGATTTCAAGGACTGTGGATGTCCAAGCTTCAGACAGAACTCGTGCATTCAATGATACAAACACAGATGGGCAACACACTGTTCACTCCCATGTTAAAGGTCATCAACGATCTAAGAAAACTGGGGACAGTCCCTGTTCCTTAATATGAAGTCAAGATCAACAAAATATTGAAGAAGCAGATTCAAATAATAGTCTTACCTGTGGAGGAGAGGCGGTTGAGCCATTCAGCAGGAAGACATGGAAAAAAAAACACAATGGAGAAATCTGTTAGCATTTTTTCTTAAATGTGCGCTGAGTGTAAAACACACTGCTGTTATAATGGAGGAGAAAAAAAAAACTTCCAATCTGTGACCCTGCCCTAAAATGTACCCTTAAGTCTCTTGTATTTATTCCTCAAGCAATGTCTCAACACTGGACATACAGAGACAGATTTGTTGGCAGCATGCCCTTAAAAGAATTAATAACCCATTGCAGCATCATAATTTCACACTGAAAAATCCTATTTAAAAATGCCATACTTTAATCTCAGTCTATTTAACAAAAGATTCCAACTTATTAACTATGAAATAGATGCCATTTAACAAAACCACGGCCACCAAAGTTGTTGGTAACAATCTAAATGTTATTAATGTGTTTTTTATGTTTGTTTAGGATGATCCCAGCTTCTATGAACCTTTTATAATCCATGGTTCCCTGTTTCCCTGGGGTAGAAATATGGTGTGGCATGAAAAGTTTTTCTTACCACCGCGCATTGTGAGCAGGATGGTATGGGAAGTAAAAATAAATAACGTCCAACACTCATCGCTAACAGTATCGGATTCAATCTTAGCTACATTTTAGCCAGACGTTTGAATCCAACTTGTATGCTAAAGTTCAGAACAAAGTTTAAACCAGACCTACTCCCTGTATCTAAAAATGTATCAAAGAGCCACACACATCTAGCGTCAACCTGACTGAAGTTGCCTCTTATAAAATCAAAGACGGTGTCAAACACTTGTGCTGCTAAAATTTTTGTTTGTGCTACTACCATTTAAAAAAATATCAATAAAAGTTTCCATAGGTCACCAAATGACAACCAGCCCCGCCCACATTAGCTAAACCAATGGAAATTGGGGTCGATCGCTTCTGTTACCTTTGTGCTGTTCTGTACAGTATTCTGAGAGACTCCAAGTACACACCAAAATGTATTTAAGGGCTAAAAAAGCGGATTGTGTGTCTGTGTGAGTGTGTAATGTCGCAGTGGTTCCTCTCGCCGGGTCAGAACTAAATGATGACCTTCTAAAGTACTAATCTTTCTGGATTGGTCTCTACTGCTGGAGAACAAAGGCAGGAGCACACAGATCTTGCTGAACGCTTAGATTGATTGTCAAGATGATGCAGGCTTTGTAAATTCAAGCTAGCTCCTTTGAGTTCTGCGTTCCGTTTCCCTGTCAGCCAGTCCATCTTTCTCTTTTATATCTTTACCACTTTCACAGCTGTTCATATTTTCAGAGATAAGCATGTTTCATAACATCAGAAAACACTGACAGAAAGGAGAGTACTCCCTGTCTCAGACCTGCACTAAGAGAAGACACTAGTGTATTCAGTTCAACTCTTAAGTTCTAAAGAGCACATTAAGATCAGGTATTCTTCAGGTGGTAGCTGCTAAAAGCTTCCTGAACCTCGAGGATTGTCTCACTAAAATTTATTTGAGGCACAAAGCAGTTGAAAAACATGAATCCCACTCTTTATCCTCTCGCAGCATTGCTGCCATCGGACACTTGTTAGAATGTAGGCTAATGGGAGCCATGCGTGCCACACACGGCTAGCATCTCAGAAAAAGAAAATCTCCCCTGTTGCTGGCGTTAATCTCAGAGGAGTTCATCAGCTCCTGGCTCACAGCAGCCTTCAGAGGATACTTGGCAGAGAGGAGGTCCAACTGAGCCAAGACTGCCTTTCTACACTGTAAACAGTCGGGAGCACACACGCCACAACAAAGGTTCGACTACTGCACCAAACAGTTTGTGTACACGGGTTTTGCAGGCTGTGCAGTCCATGCACACCACCAGTAAGAAGATTATGGCAGAGAGCTGAGTTATGAGCGCAGCGAGGACCGCAGCCTGCATGTGTTACTCAGACGACAGCCCTCTCCTATTTCTCTGATTCTCCTTTTGAGCTCTCTCACAACCCCTGGCACCCTTTCTACCACACTCAAAGAAAAAAAAAACACTGAAAAAAGTCATTACACTCATATATTATTCATAGAGAAGCATGTGTTTGTGAATTCAGCTGTTACATTCCGACACAGGGAATATGCTTTGATCTAAACCGTTCCATTTGTTTTGATCAAAACATTTATCTTCCCATCCATTGGTGCCATTTCAGACTTCACACCACACCTCATAAATCAACAAAGTTCACTTTGCTCTCATCTGAGCCGAGCTCCTTCTTCCACGTGTTTTCTGGATTTCCTACATGGTTCTCAGCAAACTACAAACAGAATCTCTTGTGCTTTTTGTTTTTCAACAGTGGCGTCCTTCTTGCAATCGAGACCAGATCTATGAAAGGTATCCCTGATAGCTGTCCCGTCAACAGATCCTCCCAACCAAGCTGTGGAGCAGCTCCTCCAGATATCAGGGGCCTCTTGGCTGCTTCTCTGATTAATGCACTGTTTGCCTGGCCAGCCAGTGCAGGTGGACGTCCATGTCTTGGTAGGTCTGCTGTTGGTGCATCCTCTTCCTATCTTCAGAGCCTGATTCAACAGAGCTCTGTAAGATGTCCAAAGCTTGGAATATTGCTTTACAACCTACTGTCTCTGTGACCCATCTGCTGTGTTCCTTGGTCTTCATGATGCTGTTTGAGCGTTAATATTCTATAACAAAACTGTGAGACCAGAAACTGAACAGCACTGAGAACAGGAAGTGATCCACAGCAGACAAACTGACCATTGTAGGGGGAGTTCTCCGCAGTCTTAAGCAGGCTGAGCTCCAGGTGGTTCTGTCTGCACCAGAACCAGGCAAGCCACCTCCAGTCTGATCGCAGACTTGTCACTGTCCTGGATCAGACCAAAAACAGCGGTGCTGTATGCAAACCTCGCGAGTGTCACAGACGGGTCCGCTGAGGTGCAGTCATTTGCGTACAGAAAGAGGAGGAGAGGGGAGAGAACATGCTGATGGCTCTTGTTCGGGAGACGACACTCTGCAGTCTCAGCTGCCGCCGGTCAGTCAGCAAGCTGCTGACCTACTGACAAGAGGAAGCCGGCGCTGTGAGCTGGGTGAGCTTTCGGTGGAGCATGTCTGGGTTGATGGCGGACATCCCTAGGTTGGCTGCATCATTTGATAAACTTTTTGCCGAGAAAGCAAACTGTAGTGGGTCCAGCTAGGGGCCTGTGATCTCCTTCAGATGCTTCAAAACCTGTCGCTCAAAGGATTTTATGACCACAGATGTCAAGGCAACATCGTCTGACGTGGCCTTTAGTCATTTAATCCCGTGATGGTAACATATTGTAATCTGTGCCACGCAATATTTATCAAAGCTTAGGAATTGCAATCCTCCTACATTTTTAGCCTTTTGTACAGCTTTTAAACTTATGCGTAGAGATTTAGATGTCCATAAAAATCTTAATATGATAGAATCTAAGCTTTTGAACCGAGTCTGGGCTGGTTTAGCTGGGCGCATAGAAAAGATATACAAGGTCTGACAAATCCAGTCATTTGTTTTCACGCAAACATTGGCAAGCTATATAGTAATCAGATATAATGAAACAAAAAGTTTTTATTCTGAATGTTGCAAAATTGTTATGTATTACTTATACGAAACAGATTTTTGATAAACCCAGTTTGGTCTGGATTTACAATATGAGGGGTTATCTTTTAAAGCTTTGAGGCCAGTGTCTTGTAGAGGATTTTACAATCTGCATGAGTGATATCGGGCGGTAGCTAGATGGAAGTCTGGGATCTTTATCCAGCTTGACGATAAGACTTATCTTAGCACAATTCATGTTTGGAGAGATTATTCAGGTTTCTTGAATTCCTGTCAAAATGGTGGGGGTCATCAGCTAATAATACCTGCAGTACTAAAATGCTGGCCCTGTTTCCCATTAAACGTCTGTCAACATTTTATTAGCTTTTAATTTAATTTCCGTGTATTTGGATGTTTGACTGTTTATAAAAGAATATTCTGACATTCATTAAGGATCCTTTTCAACCAGGGGCTATATCCACTATAATGTAAAAGGACCGAAGCTACTGTGTGGCTGATATCAGATTGTGTTTAAAAACCTGATAATCAAAAGCAATGATTACTAACTGAAGTAAAAGACCTGTTAAATGCAGCACAGTGATGATACATTTTCATGTCCTCAAGTTAAAAACGAGCTATCTTCAGAAATGATCAACACTCCCCTTAGGATGTTCTCTGGCACCCCCGCTGTGCTGTCAGTCAGTGACCCCTTTAAAAGTCCCGTCCTCTTACCTTCGAGTTCACCCACTCTGCATCTCCACCGTGCCACTGCCCACTCACAGATTTACCATGTCGCATAAAGTCATTAGCGCAGGTGCTTTATTCAGTCCATGTGAACAATGTGCCCACTCAGAGATTTACCAGGCCATGTAAACTCATCAGTGAAGAAGATCTTACTCTCCGTGTTCAAACACCCACGCTGAAGTCCTTCCTGAGATGAATACGTTGCAGCAATCGGACATAAAAGAGCATGGAGGAGGAGGATAAAGATATGTGTAAAGGGACGGATTACAATGGAGAGAGGGATTCACAGAGTGATGACAGGGGGTGATACAGAGAGAGAGAGAGACCGCTGGCACAAAGCTGAAAGAGGAGAACATTATCTGGCTGTTCCACAGGCACATTTTTACCACTAAGCCCAGAAGCTCTTTTTTCCCACCCGAACCCCTTTTCTTCTCTTCCATTATTCCTCCTTCTCTGATGATAAATCCTCAGCTTTATTTCTCTAAATTTATTCAGTGAACATATTTCCCCGCCCTAATCATCCAGAGTTAGGTGTAACATGTGTCTGGATCTCGTGGTGTGTGCTTTTTAACCAGTTAATGGAACGTTTTGCTCAGGCCTGACCGTGTATTTGCACCAGATTTTTTGTTTTGCTTGGTAGCTGCTTGAACAGAAAGTGGAGCACCTCGCCCCAGTTCTTACACTGGCTCCCTGTATCCCAGAGAATGAACTTAAAGATACTTGTGTTTATAAATCACCGGATTGCTTAGTTAGCACCAAAATACATCAAGGATTTGTTGGTGGATCAATCTTCCAGACCACTAAGGTCGTCTAGTCAAAGTCTACTCCGCATCTCCACAACGAGAACCAAACATGGAGAAGCAGCATTAAGTTATTATGATCCACTAATCTGGAACCATCTCCCAGAGAACTACTAAAATGCTGAAACCCTGAGTTCATTTAAATCAAGGTTAAAACCCATTTGTTTGTAGCTACCTTTGACTGCTCTGTTTAAACTATACACTGAAATGTCATTAATTTCAGTCCTGTCCAACTATTCTTTGCTTTCCTTTATTGTGCCACTGGAACATGCGTTTTATGGTTTTATTTTCTTATGTTTCCATCATGTAAAGCAATTTGCATTGCCTTGTTGCTGAAATGTGCTATGCAAATAAACTTGCCTTGCCTTGTGTTCAAAGTCAGTTAAATCCTCTTTCTTCCCCATTCTGATGCTTACTTTGAACTTCAGAACGACATCTTCACCACAACAAGAAGGCAAGATGTACCGAGTTGCTTCCATATGATGATGATTTGCTACTAATCTAAAGATTTCTTGTACGTACGATAAAATAAATGTTTTTAAGCAACTGGAAAAGTTATACCCATGATCTTTACACATGAAATGCTGGTTAATATTAGAAATACAGAATAACCATGTGAAGAGCATTATTATGATTTGGTCAGTGGAATATTATCAAGCTCTCTAAAATCTTTACGGATGTTCATGGAAGGACTCCCACTATTGACACGGTTCCGCCACAGATGACGAACTAAGAACTAGAAAAGAACATAAGCTTCCACAAAGGTCTTTCTTACTCCTTCAGGATGGCCTAATTATGTCTGGGCGATATGGACCAAAAAAATAATATCTCGATATTTCTAGGCTGAATGCCAATATACGATATTTATCTCGATATGTTTTTTTTAATAAAGTAATTATAAAAAGGCATCTCTGAATCAAAGCATTGCGTCACGTGGGTCGAAGAAGGGGCGCAGCACGTTGACAAAGTGTGCGTCGAGCTAATAACAGCTAGCATATTAGCTATTTAGACTGGGAGGTTTTCTCGCAGCCAGGAACTTTAATGACTGTTAAAGTTTTAATGACCGTTAAAGTTCCCAAAGCGCGGTGAGGGGTGCAACGCCTAGCTAAAAACCGCTAGCGTGTTGATTATTTAGACTGGGAGGTTTTCTCCCGGACGGGAACTTTAATGAGCATTTTTTTGTTGCTCTCAAACATCGAGGAATTTAAAATAAACAAACGATTCTTAGCCTGGCGGGGGGGCCAGTTAAGCCTGACGGCCCGCCAGGCCTATAATACACTGGGGGAAACCCTAAATAAAAGTATAATTAGGACGCAACATAGACCATCTCGATATAAACAATAAAGTCTCATATTAGATCTTAAAAATTCTCGATATTTTTAAAATCTCAATATATTGCCCAGGCCTAGGCCTAAATGCGAAAAAAAAACTGATGTTTAACAGATTAGGATGAGATTTTATCGTTTTAAAATACTTGACAGGGTTTGGACCCTAAGCAGAACAATGGCTCATTCTTCTGTTCCATTTTCGCGAAGTCAAAAAGTGATGCAATTGGTTTTCTGGTCTTACTAATGGCTAACACATCTAAATCATGAAAAAACAACAATACCTCAGATACACAGCTAAAAATGAGCTTCCTCTTTAAAGTAGTCAAGATCAGCCTTAAATCAGGTTCCCACTGTGCAAATAGTGTCAATTATAGAAGTACTTTACTGCAACGCAAAATCTCTGGAGGTGAATTTGAGTCAGTGGTCATTCCATGTGACAAGTACATAAAGCACTGAAAACCTACGGCATCAAGCAACATCATGCAGTTGGATTACTGTAAGTAACTGATTATTGCCTTCTTCTGCCCATCCAGGAACGCCTCCACTGCTGTCTCCTTCCCTCCCTCTTCTCTCTCTCTCTCTCTCTCCAAAGCCTGACTCCAATAAGAATATTAGATTTGTAACTATCCATTTGTAATTATCCATTTATTGTTGAACTGGTGCCTCTGTAGGATCGGCCTGACACAATTCTGCTGCAGCAACAAGTTGTGCAGTCTGCACCTCCTCTGTCCTCCAGTGAGACATGTTCAAAGGCTGTAGTTTTTTTTTTTTATTGCATAGTGTTTCCCAGGCTCATAGGGACATGGTAAGAAGCACAACCATTCTGAGGATCTCAGAGTGGAACCTCTGCTTCTCCAGGTGATTAGGATACCTCCCTTTGGAGATTTCAGCCATGTCCTACTGGGTAGGGACCACAGAGCAGAGTTTCATCTCACTAAGGTGATTATTATTCCCTTTTGGCATGGGAGTCCAAGTAAAATAGAGGTAGACAGCTAGGACATTCAAGACAACAACTTATGTAGAACACCACACAACACAAAAGGCATACTGGTTATATGACAGATAGTATAATAATGTCAGTATGTCATATCATACCTTAAATATACTTTAAATATAGTGTGTTGCTCTAAATAAGTTGTCTCGTTGACTTGTTAAGGTTTTCATCTCCTCAAGACTCGACAACTGCAACTCGACCCACGTTTTTATGGAACTCCATCCAAACGCATCTAAAACTTCAATACATACAGTCCAGCCCGAATTCTGATGAAGCAAAGGAAACATGACCACATGAACCCAACCCTTAACCCCCCCTCCCCACTCTGCATTAAATACAAGCTTCCCTTACTCGCCCATCAATCCATCTACGGCAATGCTTCATGCCATCTTAAACGACATCAACACGGTCGCTCCGCTCCACTAACACCTACCGGCCCTATCCCCCCTGGACAAAACTGCACACCGTGGGCGACAAGGCCTTCTGCTCTGCTGCGCCTCGTCTGTGGAACACCCTCCCTGACCATCTGAGGAGACCGCCGACTACACAGAGTTTTAGGAAAGGACCGAATGCCTTCCTTTTTAAAGGATTTTACAGTGCTTAAATGCATTCTCTTTTTCTATTTAGCTGCTTTTAGTTCTTTTCGTTTTTTAGTTGTTTTATAGTCTAGCACTTTGAGATCGAAATATGTAAGGTGCAGTACAAATGAAATAAGCTATCATCATTAATATCATGACTATAAATCAAGAGAATGACTTTATTTAGTTTGTTGTTTTTGGATACTTTTTTGAAAAGTCCAATAAAGAGCCCTATTTTAGGCGTCATACTGGGGCACACTGACCTGTCCTTCATGGCAGATTTTAAAATATCTGAGAGATGATCACCCAACCTAGCTATAACATGTTATTCACCAATTTGCTTTATAGTTAAAAAGATAAATGGTCATTACTGTGCTGTGGGAACAAGCAGAACTCTTCTTTGAACAAGTTTACTGAAATCTGAAGCTTATGCTCGTCTTTTCGTCATTACAATCTCTTTCTCTCCTGATTTCTCAGCTGGTTGACAACATTTATGTGCCACAGTATGGTGAGTCTGCACATAATTTGCAGCCGGCTCATACGCCTGGTAAACAACCACAGGCGAGAGCAGTGTACGCCCACCTGACCATCATGGCTCTGACAGCTCATCCCTGATTTAAAGTGACACCTCCTCCCACTGGCACTAACTTTTTTATTCTGTTTGGCAGATAAACCTCCCCCTCACTGCTCCTCATTACGTCTAGCCATGTCAGATGCTGGCGGACACAAGAGATCACATGTGCCCTGGGGACTTTGCCCCAAACAAGTACATCCCGGTGTCGTGGCTGAAAAATATGCATGTCCCTGGTCATTTTTAATTCACCTAGCTTCATTGCTTCAAGGTTTTTTTCTGATGTTTACATGCTCATTGTAGGCGTTTTGTCTGGCATGGTCCAGAGAAGGCAACCTACCCAGTTTTGGGTAATGCACTCTTAATTGTGAAGCGTGCTTCCTTTTGTTGCCTCATTAGGTCAGACAAAGGTCTCTATCTTCCATTATTGCAGCACCAGCAGAAGCTTGATGCTGGGGATAATTAAGAGTTGAATCAATTGGTGAATGTAAATACACACCTCCACCTTCATCTCTCCACTTTCTGGCAGCAGCTCTTGCACTGAGCTGTCCGTCCCCCGTTCAATCAAAATGTGCGCTCAATACATTCTTTCAAAGGTATATCAACTTCAAACAAACTTCACTGTCTTTTATTGTGATTTTATTTGATAGACCAACTACTGCAAAACTCTGAAGTGGAATGAAAACGATGCATGGTTTTCAAAAATGTCTATAGACAAAACTCTGGAGTGCGGTGTGCATTTGAACTCGTGCAAAGTGCTGTACCGCCACGTCACTTGTAATGTGATGGAGAGCATCTGTGAACGTTGATTTTTAAGGCTTGCTGCAGACTCTCAGTTGGATTTTGACTGGGCCAATCTAACACAGGTATCTGCTTTGACCCAAACAATTTCATTGTAGTTCTGGCCGTATCCAAAAAAAAAAAAGGTTAAAAAACACCTGCTTGTCAAGAGCTTTTCAATTCAAACCCAGAGAGAGCCTAATTCTAAGTTTTTGAAGCTGTAGGGGCACGCATAGCGCTTTACAGCTAGAAATCCACATACAGATTGGCCATAGACTGGTTAGTTAGCAGTGCTGACTCGCAGGAAGAAACCTGAATTTAAAGGGGACATATCATGCCTTTTAGATCCTTGCTACTCACACTGAAATCCCTCAGTTGTGGTCTATATAAACTGGAACTGCAATGCCTTGGTCTGAATTCCTCGTTTTTGTTGCCCCACAGCCCCTCTTTTATTCCTGTTCTGAGGTTTGTCTGAGAGCGGCTCGTTTTGCTGCTGTCTCTTTAAATCGAAAGGAGGCACTTCACATTCACCCCCTTCAGGTCACAGAGCGTTCCACTGCGTTCGGCCATTTTTGTAGTACGTTGGGGGATG
The DNA here is from genome assembly GCA_037039145.1 of Fundulus diaphanus. Taxonomy (NCBI): domain Eukaryota; kingdom Metazoa; phylum Chordata; class Actinopteri; order Cyprinodontiformes; family Fundulidae; genus Fundulus; species Fundulus diaphanus. The sequence continues at coordinate 23,155,744 of CM073144.1, forward strand.
GTGTAAAGAATTGAGTGGGTTAATACACCCAACAACCAAACATTTTGACATATTCACTTGTAGCTTCGGTATTCACCTTAGACTACAAAATCGTGTGTGTGAGACCTGTGATTGACTTGGCTGTATCCTTGTCTCAACTGACTCCCAAGAAAGGTCTCACCTAATATTCAAGTTGTGCTAACTGGTGTGTGCCTAACCCCAAATCCTACCCATTAACTTAAACTATTAATACTACATAACTAACAAATACATCCCAACTTTTACCTAAACTTGGTTCACGCTTTGGCCCTAACTCTTACCTCGAACCCTGAAAAGAATGTTCCATCACATCAGAACCTGCCTACTGAAGGACCTAATACACAGTTTTTAATCCTTCAAAATGCCTGTGTCTGCTGTCATATTTTGCTTTGGTATTATAATCATAAACTCAATATAAGTCCTCAACTGACTTCAGATCAGTAGCTCGTCTAAAAAATCCTATTCATGTCATCCACTTGTTTTTGTCACAGACAAACAGTGACACACACACACACAGGGTAACACAATAAACAGTGGAGTGTAAGGTTGAGCTCAGCTAGTAAAACCCAGTTTGGGGACATTAGTGAAAAGGGCTTGGCAGCTTCCAGACATAAACTGGGTTCTGATTGTCTCTCGCAGTGATGCTGTGCAGCCTGAACTAGAATCCCTTTTCATCCTAATCTAATTCTACCGGGACGCTTTTCATCAAGGAGATAGAGACAATTGGCTCTATGCATATGCTTGTCTCATTCGACAACTGCCACATGACTTTGATTCCGCGTTCTAAACTGTGAGGGTAACAGCTAACCTACTACACATCCACGCCCATCCAGACAACCAAATTCACCCAGTCACACTCATAGATGCATCCATTATACTGAAAGGCAGGAAAGCAAGAGTGAATCAAATTCACAGCTTTCCACATGGTAGCCGACTACGCTTCCTATTGAGCCGCAGTCGTCCCCGTTATGCTCTCTCACTACATCCATTAACCTTCTTTCTGGCCTCCTGTTGTTTTCCTCCATGTTAGTTCCAAATTCAGCTTTCTTTATCCAATAAATCCACGGTCTTTGTCTGCAGAGGTCTAAGCCATCTCAACCTTGTTTCTCTAACTTTGTCTACAGACCATCCAACTAGATGTGGGAGATATTGCAGTAACAGATTTGCCTAAAGCAGGAAGATCATGATTTTATTATAACGCCTATTCTGTCTGCTGCTTTTCTACGCTTTTGCACAAATACATCAGTTTCCTCTTTTTCCTTTAGCTTCATAAATATAGGGTCATTTGCCTTGACACACACGAACTTTAAAGGGCGCATATCATACTTTGAAGTTCCTTCTTTTCACATTGAAATCATTCAGTTGTCTACATAATGAGAAACTGCAATGCTTTGGTCTGAATTTCTTGTTATTGGGGACCCACAGGCCCTCTTTTGCCCCTGTTCTGAGGTGCATCTGTGAGCAACTCGATTTGGTGCAGTCTCCTAAACGAAAACAAGGCACTTCACACCCAGCCTCCCTCCGGGTCACAGCCATCGTTCGGCCATTTTTGTTGTTGGCAGGGGGACGGTGTAATGAATTGTGTGGGTTGATACACCCAACTACCGAACATTTGGACTTATCCACTTGTAGCTTCTGAATCCTTCAACTTGGACTAAAAATTGCATTGAAAAATAGATATGATAGATTCTCGAAATTGGTTAACTGGAAGTCCATGACCTTGTTTATCAGCTCTGCAGCAAATACTGTGATGAAATTGTTTTTAAAACGTAATAGAAAGTATACAACACTGAACGGCTTGAAAAATATGGCCCAAACAGAATATAGAGATATCTACGCAGCACCTGGACAGATTGCATTAGATTTTTCTGCATTCCTAGGGAATGTAAACAAGTATACAACAAATTCCAAGTACATAACAAATGTACTTAAGGGATGAAAATATGTATTTTGCATGATATGTCCCTTTTGAGTGACATCCCATTGTTAATCCTTAGGGTTTCATATGATTACGGCCAACCCTGTGCAGATAAAACAGCTTCAAATCCTCTTCTTGATGATTCTTCAGGAAGCGCATATGTGAGGTCAAACACTGATGTTGGACAAGAAAGCCTGGCTCACTGTCAACTGTAATTCAACCCAAAGGTGTTCTATCAGATTAAGGTCAGGACCTTGAGTAGGCCAGTCAAGTTCTTTGACACCAAAAGATTTATCCATGTGTTAATGGACCGTGCTTTGTGCATTGGGGCTCAGTCATGACAGAACATGGGAGGGGCCATTCCTGAACTTTTCCCACAAAGTTAAGAGCATGAAATTGTTTACAACGTCTTAGTGTGTCGAAAGCATTAAGAGGCATTTTCACTTGAGTTAAACGCCTGAGTTCAACCCCTGAAAAACAGCCTCATCATCCTGTATATCTGTAGATGCCGCCTGCATGACTAGGTGCTGGATGTTATACTGGTAATCTTTAAGCACCTAACAACTCAATTACAATTTAGAACAGAACTATATATTGATTACTGACATTTAGGTGGACGTCCAAGTCTTAGTAGGTCAGTTGGTCCTGCTTCTTTCCATCTTCAGGTGACAGATCTAAGAGCTCTGGGAGATGTCCAAAGCTTGGAATATTGTTTTAGAACATGACCCTACTTTAAACTGAACCAGAACTTTATCCCTAACCTCTCAGCTGTGTTCCTTGGTCTTCATGATGCTGTTTGTTCTCTAACAAACCTCTGAGGCCAGAAACAGAACAGCTTTATTTAATACTAAGATTAAATTACACACAGCTGAACTCTAGTGACCTATTAAGTGACCTCTGAAGGTTCGCCTAGTTAGTTAGTGCTTTTTACTGTTAAAAGATTAAAGAGGGCAAATACTAATGTACCAACCAGTACAAAAAAATATATATTTTCTTCCACTTTACAAATACACCCTACTTTGTCTATTACAGAAAACACCCAAAAATTACATTGAGGTTGCAATGTGACAAAATGAGAACGAGTTGAAGTGGGATAAATCCTTCTACAAGAGCAGCACTAAGCCGTTGGTTGAGTCAGTATATTTTGATCCCACTGATTCTACATTAGGACTCAGGACACAAGCTCCTACAGCCTGTTTCAGGCCACCGGGCCAACATGACTTAATTACACAGCTGGAGGCGCTGACACTACGTCCTGAACATGAGAGCAAATAGAGTTCTCAGTTGGTGTCAGTGAATGTGAGGATATATGAGAGCACCCACTGAGGGACAATAAATGTCTATTTTATTCTATTCTTAGTTTAAGTATCTATAGGTCTGTGTGAGTTCCTACAGTTCACATTTCAACTTTACCACACAATGCCATATAGTGCTGGGTGATAAATCGATTGAATCGATTCATTTATATTTTATTTTTGGAAAATCTGGATTCGATTTTGCCAATGCACTCATTGGGCTTCCATGAAGAGAATAGCAATACTCAATATATGTTTAGGAAAATATATTGTTTAGGAAAATATATTGTTTAGGAAAATATATTGACAAAGTATTGTAAAGAGGAAACGTTTTTACCATAACACATTTACTTTTTTTAAGTTAGTTTGAAGTTACACAAGAGAAGTGAAATGTGTTCTTAGCTCATTGTGTAATACCACTAGCAACAAACATTTTGTTAGATTTTCATTGTTTACAACGGCAGGGCCGCCATCTTGTTTTACTACCAATGTTTCACTGCTTGTATTTAGTTGCACTTTGAATTTATGTCAACTCCCAGGTGAAATGCTTGAAATAAAAGACAATTTGTGAAACGAAAAGGATGGGGAAAAAAAAAATCGATTAATCAGATTTGGTATAATGAAATCGGAGATTTTATTTTTAAGCCCTATTGCTCAGCCCTATTTAAATAGCACTTTTTAAAGAAATAACACATGGTCGACCAAAGTGCTGCACAACCAGTAAAACACCAGACACAGATTTAAACAATTTAAATCCTAAACACATAGACGCTATTTGAAAAAAGCCGCAGCAGAGACACCACTTCCTGCAGCAACTCAAGAAGTCCAACCTTCCACAGGAGCTGCTGTTCATCTTTTGCACTGCTATCATTCAGTCAGTCCAGTGTTCGTCCATCACTGTCTGGTCTGGCTCATCCACAAAACAAGGCAGATCCAAACTGCAACAAAAAATTAGGTCTGCAGAGAAGAGGATCAGGGTTGATCTTCCCTCTTTCCAGGCCTTCCACAGATCTAGGGTCAGGAAAAAAGCTGCCAACATATCTACAGAACCCATACATCCTGCACACAAACTGCTCAGACCTTTGCCCTCAGGCTGTCAATCTGATGAGCACCGTGCTTTTGGGGCCACAACAGAAAACACTCGATCACCTCTCCGTTTCCTCTGTGATGTAGGAACAAGACACCGTGGGAAAAGACAGTTCCTGCCAGGTTTTAATTTGATGTGCTGTCAAATCTACGTCTTAAAACTGGTCTTTCTACTACATCCAGAACAAATATTAATCATAACATTACAGTCACTGCAAGGTGAAGGAAAACACACAGATTATCTTATTACTGACACCTGGCAGACGTTGGGTATATTAGGAGGCAAATAAAAGTTCTGTCTTTGTTCATGTGATGAAAGCAGAAAAAAAATACCTAGTGAAATGGTTTATAGCTCTTACACGGTCCTGGATACAAAGCTGGGGCTCTACACCCGAGCTCTAGAAGGATGGTCCAGAAAGGATAGAACAAAAGTAGTTCAATTAAATCTGAATCACCAAAAAAGTATTAGTTAAAGCGACGCTCTCCAAATTAGGTCCATGATCATAATGTTATGGCTGAAAAGTGTATTAGAACTATAAATATGAATAATGTTGCCTTTCAGTTTTTATAGCTGGGATTTTTAATTTGCTCTCACAAGTTCCCTATATGAAGTGCCTCAGGACGTGAGAAAATGTAGAGAATTTTGTAAAACAACAAATTCTTTGAAGTGTGTCACTTTTGATGCACCTCTTTTATTAAGTGTGTTGAATACTGGGATGAAGGGTGCAGAATTCAGAGTGCTCTGCTGAATCGAGACGGGCCCTTGTTTCTCTGACACTGCTCAAACGCATGCACACAAAATGGGGATACAGCAACCTTCAAAACGCTACCTGAACGTGAAGAACTTCATTAACGCATGGTTGTCAGAGGGCAAGATGTTTTAGAAAATGTTTAGAAAGGGAAGGGAAGGGGGCGCGCTCGTGGTGCAGCGGGTAGTGCGACCCATACATTAGTCCTCGACGCGGTTGACCCGGGTTCGAATCCGACCCCAGTCCTTTGCCGCATGTCTCTCCCCCTCTTCCACCCCCTTCCTGTCAGCCTACTGTCATAAAAAAGTGAGCCACTAGAAAAATCCCTAAAAAAAATAAAAAAAGGAAGGTTAAGGCAATAGACGAGGATAAGATTCAATACTCATCCCAATAAAGCTTTCGTTTGTTAAAAATTCCCTGTGCTCAACCACTGCAGCCTCACCTGGCACACGCACAAACAAGGCCAAAATTAGTCGGCTGTAATGAAAACCACCTGACAGAAGAACAAGAAAGGTTTCCAGACAAACAAAAGCTCTAAATGGGTAAAGATTCCCAACAGGAAGAAGATGATTTCTTGCTTTTGGGACAGGCCTGTAAATCTACACCATTCCACAAATGTAATTTAACCACATCAACCAAGTGGTTTGTTTTGGTGAGGAACTTTCTAGTCACTCCAGATCTATAGGTACAGCATACGCCAACCATAAACCTCCCTCCCCAATTGTAAGTCTCAAATGTTATATTTACACTTGTGAAAATTTTAATAACAATGGAGACGCATGCGTCAAATAAAGATTTGTTATGTTTAATTTAAAAAAATATTTCCTATTCAAAATATTGATTTCATAAATATTTCACTTCATGGTTATGTGCTGTTTCACACCGTGAATCTGTTTGATCTCTGCCTTACAAGTCCTATTCCCTCTGGGGATCAAAAACTACAACAGAAAAGGTGACTGAGATGTAGATTAGTTGCTGTGTTGTTTAACTAATCAGATGTTAGAGTTTAATTACTGGGTCAAACCAGCTGTTTAAATCAATTCATGACGTACTGTAGCACAGGAAGCAAAAAAAAGAATTTAAAAAAAGAATTTATTTAATTTGATTACTCGATGTAATATGCTAAGACTTTCGAAAACTGTCGTAACAGCCAAAGGCCATGGATGAGAAGTTTTTACCAGACATTTAAAGGATTCTGTGATGTCAGCAATAGGGACATGTAGAGGTAAGGCAGGCTAGTCAAGTCTAGAGTAGCCTGCCTTAGGAGCCTTTTCGCTCTTAGCTCCTCTTCTGTGGAAAACACAATGTTTAAGAGCAGCAATCTCTCTGCTCAGTGCTTCTATCATTTCTATCACCTTTTGTGTTTTTCTCCTTAGTTCATTTCTCGTTTTACAGCCTAACCCTGGGCTTTGACGTGTTTACTGTAAGGTCGCTGTTTCCCTACATCAGCTTGTTCCTAATGCTGCTTCACCCAGGTGTTTGATTAGAATTTAGTAACCTGAAGGTCTCCTACAGGTTTTTAGACTCCACGTCAGAAAGATACTCACAAGGGCTTAAAGGACCTTGTCTTAAAAACTAGAAGTCCTTTCGCTCTGCCACTCAGCTCCGTTTTATAAAAGGTGTAACTTTAGAGTAGATTTTTAAAGTAGTCATTGGAGATAGAGTTCAGCAGTTTCTCCAAAGTAGATCGACAGAAAGATGATAGCAAAGGAGAAAAAGGCTGAACCATTTTTGAGGATGGTCCGGTCAACCAAGAGATTCAGTTCTGTTTAGTTTCACTTCTGACATGACATTTTTTGATACTCTCCCTCAACGTTTGACACAAAACTGGCAATAATTCAAACATACTACATATGCGGGTGCTCCTCTTTCAGGCCCAAGTTAGTTTTCAACTCAAACAGTATTTCTCAGGTACTTTCCTCTCAGTGGCAAAGCAAGAAAAGTTGGTTTTCCTGGTTTCTCAGTATGAGTCAGAGAAGTCATACAGTAAAAATGTACTCTGTGCCAGTGATTATTTTCTTCTTAATGCATCTTTTGTAATGTTTTTTTTTTTTTTTTTAGTTGCTTCAACATGAGTGCTTGACCTTATTGTTCACTGACAGAACACCTGAACAATCCTCATGACAATGCCATGCTGAGACTTGGACACGGGTTGCCCTTATGTCTCAAACCTCTACACATATGAGACAGTCTGTCCTGAAGACTTGAGAGTTGGCTAAAAATCATAAATTCAAGTCTCATGAAGAGTCTTTATTCTAGGGGCTCCAGACTGCAAAATAGACAAGTTAACTACTTGTCCTCTCTGAGTTATTTTAGTGCATAGAAATGCGCATTGCATTGAACACACGTGTTCTCTGTAATGTTTCTCAACAGTCAAAGGGAAGAAATGCCTCCACTCCCAGAAACGCTTTAAACACTAAAAGAGCGCAGTTTCAGCACAGGGACTGATGGGTGTTAATTGAATTAATACAAGGAAACTTCTCAAGGAAGCTTCTCAAAATACACGCGGTTCCTTTTTGAGTAATACAGAACCAACATTAGCTGGTCCGCTACTATTTGAACAAAAATGCATATTTTTATTTTACATCGGTAAATATTATGCTTTATGCACTTTAAAAACAACTTGATATAAGTTATTTTAAATTATTCTGATAAAAAGAAAGATGTTAAATGCATTAGTACGTTTAATGATGATTACTGGAATTCATTACATACTGTAACTTTAGTACAATAAGATTCTGATGTGAGGATGTTAAATTAAGCCATTAGAGACTTGAATTGTGGGGGGGGGGGTGACTCCTACACATCCCTGCCCCCAAAAATAAATGATTTCAGCCTTGTCCTGTTTGTTTTGTGTCAAAAAACAGTCTTGACAATTATTGTCTCTGCCCTTTAGGAAACCTACACAACAACAGAACAACTTGCAGCACTTTGAAGAAATTGAGGACACAAAAAAAAACTTAGCTGGCTGAGAAATGACCACTCAATCTCCAGGCTGAAAGATTACAGATTACTGTTTTACCCCCATTGTTCAGACATCTGTAGCAAGAGTGCATTACATTCACTGGTATTACTTCAAAAACAACAGCTACATGTTGTATGGATGTGAAGTTAATAATAAATCCCGCCGAGTGTAAATATGTACCCCTCACATTAATATGTATGGGCAGATGTGGCCCAGTGCTGGAAGTAACGGGTAGTTTTAATATTCCTGGCTTATTCAATGCACCGCTTTGTGGACCACAATTCAATTAAAAAACCCTTTATTAATCTCAAAGGGAAATTAAAAGTCATATATCATATTATACAAGTTTCTTTAAAGAGTGGTTGGTAGTGGGCAGGAGGGATCTCCTGTAAAGGTGATTATTACAGAGCTGAGAGTTCCAGCACTTAGCCCTTCAGACAGCTGAACTGTGCAGAGCATCATATCGAATCAAATGGGAACCAATGGGCACTAAGCACACATTATGAGATCTTGTGCCATGTCGTAAAAAGTACACTCTGTTGACTGGTGCCTAACTGCAGACATATCAGCTTCTTGAAAAAGGACTCATGAACATGACCTTCACTGTTCTGCATGTGTACCAAAGTAACTCCCAATCGCTCCAATGTTTGTTGGTGCTTAAATGTTTTTAATCAATGAATATTCGGGATTTCTAAGGCTATCCAAGAGAAAAGTGTGACTTTTCATACTCAGACACGTGTTTTTCTTCTAATCAATAGGGAAACCCTTTACAAAGTTGCAGTTTATTTCTTTATGGAGGTCTCTTCTAACTACACAGAAATCACAATATTGAAATTCCCACAAGCACGAGAAAGCCTAATCTCATTCACACCGCTGTGTTTACTATCCTCCCATAAACCTCCTTTTAATGGAATGCGGAGAATGTGCTTCATTCTAGGAAGATCCGAATACGCAACCACGGCCCTGCGGAGAGTTCGGTCGCATGCAAAGCATTAGCTCCTGCAACAGTCATTGCACGTGTAACATGATATCTGTGCGTGTGTGTGTGTGTGTGTGTGTGTGTGCGTGTGTCCCAGAGTATGTAAACTGCACAGGAAAAAGATTTGACCAGCACTGCCCCACCCAGACAAAATTTGACTCAGAAAGTCTCTGCCCAAACGTAAATAAAGGACATAAACAGAGTGTTTAAGAGGCTGCATGGTGAGTATACACACACATTCACACACAAAGTGCTGAGAATTTCAAATGTGCCAGGAAATTTAGCTTCACCGTTTCCTTTTAAAAAAAAAAAGAAACCAACTACAGGAAATTTGAAGTCATTCAGAGTCCAGCATAATACTGAATTTGCAGTTCAGTCAAAGAAACCTTTATTCTTCGGATTCCTTCACCACAGACTGAAGCAAAAACAGCTCCCCCTCAGAAATGCTCTTACCCAACATTACATAACACATTACAAGCCAAGGTGACATTTAACAGGACACCAACAGGACAAAACATTTTTCACCAACCTGCCTAATCACCCAAAACTAACACCATAACAACAATAACAACAGCAATAACTTTATAAAACGCTTCCAATCAAAGTGATGAACAGTAGGTGATAGAAATAGTAAAATAACAAATAAAATAGAACTTAAAATCAGGTAAAAACATAAAAATAAAGTAATATTAAAACAATATAGTTTAGGCATCGAATAACCTGCAATGAATGGCCTCCACCAGACCCAGCGTTGGGCATGAGTAAGTGCAGCTCACATTTCTGAGAACTTTGAATGGCACAATCCTGTTTTTTAAGTGGAACCAAAAAGGTAATGCCGGCCATTTTGGCATCATTAAAAGGAGCAATAAGTAAGACATTTACAGCAACATTAACCAAAATCCTTCTCACTTGTCACCCTGGATGGAAGTAACATTCCCTACTTCGGTTCAGAGTGTAGGCCGTGTTTACTTCCTGGTTCCTGAGCCAATCATATGAGAGTTCCCAGGGTTCCCAAAACCGAGTACAGCATTTGGTATTTTATGTTGGCAAAAGAGCAGCAGCCTGAAAAATTGGAAGCCAGAAAGATAAGCAGAGCAGAAATAGAACAGAATACATCATAGGCCTGTCCTGTGGAAGTAAAAACTCAGTGGCGATTCACACCAGCAACGGACCGTTGAGAAATGGCTGTTCTCCATGAAGGCGTTGGGTATGTGTTGGTCCAATTTGCAACACTAGGTGTCAATATTACTTACTGCTCCTTTAACGGTGCTCTTTTTTGGTGGGAATGACAGGTCTGCACTGTTTTTTTGGGGGTTTTTTTTGGGGGGGGGGGGGAGTTGAGGGGCAAACTTTGGCACTTTGGGTAGAGATGAACAAAAAGGCAGCAGCTTTTAACTAATTTAATAATAATTAATCTTTAATTTGCACGATTTTGTGAGATAATGCGCTAAAACAGAATCAACATTTTATTGAATGCCTTATGGCAAAAATCTTATAAAGACAACCTGAATGTAGTTTAGATTAGATTTTATGATTGTAGAGCTACCAAAAATGAAGCAGTGTGTGCTTTAGTCCCAAGATTACTTTAACTTTCTGTATTTTGCAGTAAATCAGTACTTCTGTGGGTTTTTGACTGTGCTCTGATGGTTAAAAGAAAAGTCTCATGCCAAATTCTATGCTCCGACTTGACGTTAGCAGGACCTATTTGTCTAAGACCTCCCCAGATGGTTGAATGGACTGATCGGAGAAAATCCTCACTTCAAACTTGTTGCTGCCCTAGTTCTGCTGTGTGCCAAGATCCAGTCCTCTGCTGAATCCAACCAAAGAGCATTAGGGAACACAGTTTCCTTGAAAGGGTGCACAAGGTCTTCAACAATGCTTAGTTGAGTGTTATAAAATGACATCCAAAAGGAATGCATTGCTCAGCAGAATTTGATGCAGACAACATGTTGATGATGGTGAGCAACAAAACTGCTTGTATTTAAAGCAGTGAATAGATTTGAAAAGCCAATGTGAGGATCATCTCCCACACATCCTGTGCACTGTTCGGGAGAATGCCGGCGAATGGTGAGAGCTCTGACGGACTGAGCTACCGCATCGAATTTTCCTACTGTGGAACATCTCGACAAGCTAAATCTAGCAGTCGGTTGGGTGTTTGTTAGAATACCTGTAGCCCGTGTAAGTCCATAGTCCCAAGAAAACGATGCAGAAAGTCTTCTGTTTTTTTATTCAATGCTGCCTGCCTGTTTATGTTGCAAGGTCTAATATAATAATATCTGAATGCGGCGCCGCTGGTGAGCGTTTTGTTGTTTACTGCAGCTTGCACCGTTGTCTTGCGGATGTGCTGCTGTTTATATCAGCATCGCCTCGTGGATCTGCGCATGCATCAGAGCTCACTACCTCCGTCAAACATACATCACCCAGCCGGCTATTTAGCAGCGGACAGTTAAAAGATGGAAAACCTGACTTTTTTTCCCCTTTTATTCAATCCGTGACTTTTTGTGAGGGCGTGACTGTGCAACATCAGCCGGAGGAAACGTTATTTATTATTAATCCTTTCGTTGTAGCAGGAAGCCATTAATTATCTGACCAACAGCACCTCATCTGGTTAATCGGAGCACGTGGGGCCAGCCTTCGTTCCCCACGTCCATTAATGGGCCTTGGTCACCAATGTGTGTAAATGTTCCGACCCAGTCAAAACGCTGCCCGTTTCTCCTGCTTCTAACACACCAACTCTGAGGACAAACTGTTCTGGTTGCTGCCTAATACATCCCAGCCACTAACAGGTGACATAATGAAGTTATGCCGTCTCCTTCCAGGGTTAATGATGTTATGCTGACTGCTCAAAAACATGGAGGAAAAAAAAGAAGAAAAAAAAAAAGAATGTCATTGAAAAACAGGAAAAAGTGCCCTTCAGACAGGCTGCAACGTGCCTGGGGCCGAGGTACAAAGTAGGAAACTAGGTTGACTATGCAGAAAGTTTTGTTCCGCTTGCTGGGTGACTGAACAATCATCCACAAAATAGATGGTTCTTCCTTCTGCATCTTGAAGGCAACCTGTTTCCGTCTGCCTGTTGGAGGGGAGCCTCAGCACTGCATTCGCCAGTGAGGGGGAGCAGCAGTCAGGAGGGTGTAGGTTCCCCATGTTCCCTTTCAGTTCAAAATGTTAAGCACAATGTCAGGCCGACGGAGAGTGTCACACCCAAACTCAGAAGAATCAACGGCAGGTACAGGAGCTCAGACTGAGTGGCTCACAGCGATCAGCAGACGCACGCACCACGCCGTGCGGGTTTGCGACGTCTTCCAGCTGGAAGCTTGCTGGCATCGTCACTGGGAGCTGAGCCATATTTGAAATCAGTCCGGCCGCGCGCTCCGCTTCGCATGCGGAAAAACCCAAACGCGCCAAGGGGTCCAGAGCCCACCGCTCGGCGATATGAAAAGCCCCTCAGGAGGGAAAGTTCGCTGGTTGCTAGGCAACAGCGGCAGAAAGAAAGGTGCGAGACGGCAGGATCAGATGTGGATCACGGTGGAAAATCTCAATAAGAGAGGCTGGTGCAAAGATTTCCAGCCAACGGGAAGACCTGAAACTGATCGCTCAAATACTTTCATTGCATTCTGCATCAACACTTGCAGCACTCACTCTGTAGCGCTTACTAATTAATGACAAAGGAGCCATTTTGACTTGTTTTTGACTGCCTACGTTCATTAGTAGGTACTTGTTGAAAAAATGTTAACACTATTCCTGCAATTTATTCTTAATTTTACTTTATTTTTTTAAAACCTGTCGGTTCAAGACAACCCGCCTAATCCTTGCAGGGTAATGGGGAGCTGGTGCCCACATCTAGCTGTCAGGGAGGCGAGGTCCCAGTCCATCACAGGCCCAACCCAGATACGTCAGTGAAAAACAGTCATTTACACTAGTCTCTTTTAAGAAAACATTTCTGACATGAACCCATCAAGACGAGCTGCCTCTGAGCTCCTCTAGTCATCCATAAATCACAAGGTGAGACGGCGATATCCTGCACAGCTGTGAGCTGTTAGAAATGACGGCAGCAGGGCAGGACGACAGGAGGTGTTGTGCAGCATCAACATCTGAACTGTAGATAAAATCTGTCTCAAGGTTCCCACTCCCGTTCTTTTTAGAACAATAGTGGCGGACGAACACAGAGTAGCGATCCTGCTGTCGCTTGAAATGCATGTTGTATATCTCAGCTTGTTGTTCTTGTGGTCTAAAAGGCTTTCGGCGTCTTGTTTTCGCTTGTAAGTCCTGCGGCTGACTGGTTGCACCAACCGTCCATCGTCACTACATCACTCCGACGAAGCCGACTTGCGCCTATACGTGTCTGATGCAGTAATTTCTACCACCTCACCGCATCAGTCCTTTCAAAATAAGCGTGGAAAGGGCAAAAGGCGCTTTAATCCCACTTGTTTTGTGAAAGGGGCTGTTGATTTCTAGCTAAAAGCAATTTACTAAGTCCAATGAATCAAAAATACATGCTCTTAAAAAAACGGAGAACCTGAAGAAATCTCATGAATGCAAGCAAAGAACATGGATAGTGAACACAAAAGTAGAGCTGCACACTGCAAAAGGGGACTAAAAGTAAGTAAAACTTTCTTGAAATTAGTGTATTTTTCCTTGATTTGAACAGGTAAATAAGCCTATGGAATAAGATTTTTGCACTTAAGAACAATTCATCTCCATCATCTTATTTCAAGTGCAGGATATCCAATTATTTATTTTAGGGGTAAAAACACTCGTGCCATTGGCAAATAGACTTATTTAGCTGCTCAACATAAGGAAAAATATACTCATTTCAAGAAAATTTTACTTTCAGTTGCCTTTTTGCAGTGCACAAACATTGCTGTATTTCTTATGCTCAATAAGCAAATCGCAGAGGCTTTCTCGGGTGCAATATTTGGTAGGATGTAATATTTCAAGTGTCTTCCATAAAAATTCTGAGTGCCAATGACATGGCCTGTCGAACGGACTTTTACGATTGTCAATGGCCACATTGAATGCTTATTTTTAGTTGCTAAACCCAAAAGAGAGTGGTGGGGACATTATGATGAAGGATGAGAAAAGAAGGACAGGAAAATAGAGGTTAATTGTAACTGATAGTATATCATAATTGCAATAGTAATAGTATCACAGACATGTTTGCTGTATATCGTGAAGCCTTAAGTACAGGCAAGGATGTTTTCTTTGAGAGACCCACTGTGATGTAATCGCCAGCGATATGTTACCCGTGGACACTGAGAAACATTAAACCGTTCATTTTCAAACAGTGTGACTACGTGTCGCCAAGGTGTTTCTGAAACAGTGAGGGGGGAAAATGATCTAACGTCATATCTGGGTATCGTTTTTCTGCAAATGGCACAGTTAATTCCCCCCCCCCCCGGCTAGATTTAGCAGAGCCAATCTAGCTCGGCCGGGCCGTGTAGGACTTTCAGAAGTAAACAGCAGGATAAAGAAGAGCCAGGAATTAACGTTCCCACAATGCTTGCTGTGAAACAATTGGACGTCACCTATGGGAGTGGGTGCATGGAATTGTGTTCCAGGTGCGCAGGGAGCGGAGGCCTTTTCTATACAACTCAAACTGTATATTGTGTGGGGTTTACAAAGCAGCGAGGGCCTGGCAAGCGTAACAACAGACAAGCATGCATGGACGATGGATAAACCCAATGTAGACGCCCCTCAAAGCTGCAGGAAAGACACGACCCCTGTCCCCTCCCTTTGCTGTGTCATTTCTACGGTTTGGAGCCTTATTCGTTTTTATTTTATTCCTCCCACCGTCTGTGATTGATCTTTTATTCATCTGTGGGTTTGCAGACAGCGAGGCTCCACAGAGCCAGCGAGGCTTTGAATACCTATGAACCTTTTTCATCTTTATGCGTTCCGAGCTGAATGACAACAAGGCCACGCACGTTAACTGTCCCACAACAAGTGATCAAAGGTCAACTGCATGCCAGACAGAATTACATCAAATTATAAAGAAAGGATGGTGAAACTGTCCCCTTTTTAACACTTCTATTACACTCCACACATACGGGTTTCTTGGCAGAATCAGCCTGAACCTTCGGTCTAAAAATGCACCACTCAGACTTGTTTGATCCAATATAGATTTTGACTTTTGCTTGAGATCTGAGCTGCCATATTTCAAACTTCTTATAAACAATATGCAGCTGATTCTTGGTTAGAGGGGGCAGTTTTGAATCCAGGCTCGTCGTCACTTACTGTTTAAATGCATCAAAGTTCATGCATTTATAGACCAAAAATGGTGGGAGTTGTTAGTTTTGATGCATTTAACAAACAGAAAAAAAAAAAAAAAAAAAATATTGGATTTTTCTAATATTAGACTGGCCGTTTAGAGCCCATCAGAAGAAAACTAGTTTCTACTTTTATCCATTTTTAGCAGTCCACTGAACTGCCTTTCAGAAACACCGACAACTGCACAGGGTTTGGTCCAATAAGAAAAACTATTTCCTTATCTGATGTACAGTTGTCATTTAAAAATCAGTATACTAAAGGATACACAATTTCTGAATTTCCAATGTAAGATTTAAACAAACATTGTGTTAAAACTCCCAGTATTTCTGTAATGGCCGTCCAGGTCGCCTGGTGTAATTCAGGGTTGTAAGGGTTTTAAGGAGGGCTGGCACACAGTGTGTCAGCGTGAGTTGTTGGCTTTCGTAAAGTGTATGCTGGCTAGAGACTTGTGCTGGAGTGGATTCTGAAGCCATCTCATTCAGCCAGAAGGTCTGTTATCCATCAGCAATTCAGATCAGAGGAAGCCTTTCAGCCACATGTAGTTCAGCCAGAGACACAATATGACGTTGCAGGGGCAGAAACCAGCAGTGACGAGGGTAATGGTCCGCTTCAGGGCAAACTGGTGCGAATCCATTTCTATTCCTCGTTTATGTGCATGTCGACAACCCGTAAATGCCATGTTCTGCTGTGACACGCCAGGACAGCAGTCGCACAGCTGGCATCCAGTGGAAAAGACAGACGCCACAGAAACAGAGCGGAGGACAGAACAATGTGGCTTGTGTAGAACTGGATCAAGCGTTCGCCCATTCAGTCACTACAACACGTCTTTTTTCTCAGACTGGAATTAACAACATACCTCGGGATCATGTCCAGTTATGATCAAGCTACAGCTAAGCCCAAAATTATCCATGCCCTCGGCAGATTTAGGTTTGAAATAATAGTTTTTCATCAAGATGTTTCTTCTGACTGCGAGTCATAAAATAACGTTTTGAAGCATCCCAGCCAATTTGAACCCAATAGAAGACCTGTGGATGGAGCTAAAGATTAGGGTGATAGCAAGGAGACCTTCCCACCTCCAACGACATCACCTCATCACCAAAGATAAATGATCAAAATACCAGAGAAGGCACGCAGAAAGCTGCAATAATGGCAGTTATGATTTTCCACTGATTTTAGAGAAGGGAATAAACTATTTTCAACATTCAATTTAATTTGATTGGAACATGCTTTATTATTATTATTATTAATTATTATTATTACTTAAAGGGAAATTAAATGTTGTTGTAACTTATATAAGTTTCTTCAGCGTTAAAGATGGTTAGTGGAGAGGACGGCTCTCCTGTAGTATTGATGACACTTGTCACGTGGTTTGAATCACTACAAACACCACAAATCAAAAAGCTACAATTTTACCGTGTATCTGAAGAGGTAAGTTTGCACGTAGCGACTGAACTGATAGAACAGTATAAAAGTGGTTCCAATCAGGTTAGCAAGAGATGATAACAGAGGTTGACAGCTTGGTGCAGCCAGCTGCTCTGACACATATCTTTTAACGATGACTTGATCCGGACCCGGTACCAAAACATGGTATTACAAAGGGATATCTCGAATTGTATCTCCAGGATCTCTTTTCTTTTCTTACATTGTCCTGTAGATGGCCCAGTTTAGACCAAGCTTCAGCTGTTGGTACACAGAGGAGTTTATAGTGCCCAGGTCCTGTGGCTGCAACACAAGCCCTAATCATCATCCTCCCCCTCCATGCTCAACAGTTGTTAGGAGGCGTTTGTGCTGATATGAGCTGAGGGGTATTAATGTCCAATCATCTCTACTATGGCTTCGCCTGTCTACAGAAATGTTTTGCAGAAGCCATGTGGTTGTTACAGATCCAGTTTCATAGAGGGAGAACAGCGTTACTCTTGGCAGCTCTTTCAAACAAGCCAGACTTGTTCAGTCCTTTTCAATTTGTCAGGCCAGCAACGTTTACTTTTATTATGCTGAGATCTGTAGTCTCCTGGCGTGTTTTTGCAGTTTCTTTGGGTGCGTCGTGGTCTTGATCTTGCCGAGACATCAAATCCTGGGGGGGGGGATTAACAATTTTCCTAAATGATTTCCAGTAGTGAATAATGGGTCTTACTGTCAAATGACGGCCTTTAAATAGAATAGAAATGACCGCATAACCATTCTGAGAGTGATTCTCTAGGTTCATTGCTGAGGTGTGGGCTACACGGCATCGTGTTAACACAAACCGCTGCCAAAACTCCAGCTGTTACGGAGGTGGTCAAACTTGTTGCGTTAGATAAGCATCGCTTTTCCCATGATTTCATGGCCTAGCCTGCGCATGAAAGCCAAAACTCCAGCGCTCGTGTAAACCCTGCAACACATCTGGCTGTGAAGAGAGAGGCGGGCCCAGATGAACAAAACACCTCATTCTGCACAGACATCAGCTGATGAGCTGTGTGTGTGCGAAGAATGTGTCTGTCCTGAGACACTTAAGTGCCTGCAGCACCGTTGCAGCTTGGGAAGCGATTCACATTCAGCTGAAGTTTTCACGACGTCACTCAACAAGCAGAGCAGCGAACATAAGAATGGATCACTGTCTAATCAAAACAAACACACACACACGCAGAGAGAGAGAGAGAGAGAGAGAGAGAGAGAGAACGTAAAAACAACAAGGTCACAGTTATGATGCGTAACAGGCATCCATGACTTTTGGAAAAAAGAAAAAAAAAAAGCCAAACAGAAGCAAATTCAGAGGAGAGGTCAAGCAGAGACGCACACACACCGATTCATGGGACGGATTCATGTGAAAAGTAAGCCAAAAAGCACACGTTTCACAATAACAGAGACGCATTCTTAGATATGGGGAGCTGGTAAAGTCTTCAGGGAGTACTTGGTGAAGCAATGAGCAAACATCAAACAGCTCCAGCCAGGAAACATTAAGCACACACACACTCAGAGAGAGAGAGAGAGAGAGAGACACCAAAAGAAGAGAAAGCCATGGTGAGACAGACGGATATGTCAGACAACAAGCAGCTGACAGAATCCTGCAGGGATTTGATATTCGAGGAGCAGAGCCGAGAGCCTTCTGCCTCCCACCGAGCAGAAAGGGTCCCCACAGAAAAAGCACAGTAACGGGGTTTGGTAGAGCACTTCCATGGCTTATATGTGTTCTATTGCTGCAGGACACAGCGCTCACTCTTTAACTGGGAGTATTGGTCAGCACTTTCATATAGCAGCCACTTATTCTTTGGTCCCTCACAGATGAACCGGTGAGGAAGGCCACATCTTCCAGTGATGTGTACGGGCTGTACTAAATCATCGCTGCTGGAAGACAACAGAAATCTGAAGCTGATCCTGATCCGAATCACTTAGAAAGCATCTTACTAGAAAATCAATGTCCTCAGAGAGCTACTAGAAACAACAGGACCCCGTGTGGTGTGGCTGTTCTTTTAGTGCGTCACAAGTGTTTTCACTCCCTGTCAACTGTTCCAGATTTTGTCGACGTTTTAATCGGGATTTCATGTGAGGGACCAGCATCAAGTCCTGTATCGGTGTGAAGTAGAAGGGAAAATCATACATGATTTGCAAAGCTTTTAGAGAGGAAAATACGCCAGTCCAGATCAGTCAATGAGAAGAGGCAACTTTACTGCGATTACAGCAGCAAGTGTCTACCAGGGTGGTCACAAAGCTCAAATTTCAAACCTCATACAAATAGCATTTTCAATCTTGCAGAAAGCCGACTTGAAAGATAAGAAAATATAAACAATTGCATTGGGGCAATATTTTCACCTTTAGTTTAGGGCAAAACCAGCAGAGAAGTCAGTACCAATTGAGAAAAAGAACGCTGTGGGTCCCCTTCCTGTATAACAGCAGACAGGATAAGACTTGGAAGAGTTCACATCTGTATCTATCTGGGATTCGGTATTGCAGTTAATTGGAAGACATTGCCTTTACAGTGTAAACAATGAACTTGACCCTCATCAGCTGCTGTTTCTCCTCATTTTGCTTCATATTTTCTTTGGTGATCAGCTACATTGGCACTTAAGGCGGCAGCACACTCATAGTCTTGGCTGCTTCATTATCATTTGGTGTTTTCGTGCATTTTTGCATCTTTATTGACGACTCTGACATTCAGCTAGTCGAACCGTACTACTGGCAGCCGCAAACAGGATATCTCAAAGCCACATAAACTGGGATTTCGTATCACTGGAAATACAGAGAAAGCCACAAGTGATGAGTTTACCCTCCCCCCATGGCTGAGGCCCAGAGGCCGGCATCAGAGGAAAGAAGAGAGAAAGTAGAGGGGAGACCTTCATGCTAGGCTCAGAGCTAACCCTCATAAGCCTGAGACTCCGGGCCTCTTTCTGGCCAGGGCCCACTCTCAACACGATGGATGATTTAAAGCTGCAAGCTGTCTGGATTACTGTGAGCTGGTTATTACAGCTGGTTGCACAAAAAAAAAATAATCAAAGCAATCAACCTAGAAGGCCGAACAATCTTCAGAGCAGAAAGAACTACTCAATCCGGTAAGAACTGAGGCGGAGGACTTTGTATTTTTATGAACAATTTGAGGTGTGCAAACGGCACAGTAAAAGACTCATTGTTCACCAGAGATTGAACCGCTAATGCTTCACTGCGGACCCTTTTTTCTGCCCAGGGTACTCCTGTGCTGCTAATAGCCGTTTATGCGCCGCCCCAAGCTAACACCTGGCAAGCTCTGGAGCCGCTACCTCATGCCATCAACCAGACATTTGGGGCTCTCTGCTCTCTGGCCCATATCCCTGCCGACAAATCACTCAGCCGCAGACAAAAACCAACCAAAACGGAACTGATACAAGTATCAAGTACTCATACTCGTACTTGTAAAAGCAACCTGATACCAATTTTCCTCTATGCTGCAACTCAAAAGCTAGATAACACCCTATACCAGGTGGTGCTATACACCAAGAGGTTGTTTGCTGAGCCTCCAAAAGAAAAAGAAGGAGAGACGATAACTGAAGCTCTAACCGAATTCATCGCCCTTGATGGTCAGCCGTTTTCAGTGGTCAATGATATTAAGTTATTTGTGATCTATAAGTACCAATTTATTAAGTACTCAGTATCGGTACTTGGAATCGGCTAGTATCTAAACGGAAGTGCTCATACTTGTACTCGGTCTGGGAAAAAAATAGTATTGGGACACCCCCTACTTTTAATTCCTAATCTCGTTTATTGACCTAAAATCTTGGTATACCAAACTATGGCTTTTTAGAACACCATTAGAAAAATTGTACAATCAAGCTTAGAAAGAACTATTAACACAGCGCGAAGACAGTTTATGATGAACATCTGAAGGTAAACTGAAACATAAGTCAATAATAGAAAGTATTGCAAAATAAGGTAATGTATTGTTACTTGTCATGAGTTTCGGAATGAACAGACAAGCATTTAAAAGCTTGTGCATCTTCAACTCACAAATCAGCCAAGGCAAAACGATTTCAGCCACTATGAAGCACATACTGTACATCAGGGAATAAACAGTGCACACATAAGAGTTTTCTCAGTTAATAGAGTTCTAATGTTGTCATTAAATTATCATCAGATGTTAGTAACAGCCCATGTAATCTACACAAAGAAATCCAAACAAAAAAGAGATAGTATGCAGCAGTATTGTTCCTTTAAGCCAACTGAGCTGCACAAGCTGTCTTCCTTAGCCAGCTGCTTGTCCATCATTAACCAGTGATTAACTAATTATTATTTACAGCTGAACTCTGGCAAAACGGAAACCCTAATTGCTTCCCCCGAGAGTGCTCCTCCTCTAACAAAGCAGTACTTGGGTGTGTTGGCTTCTTCTGTTCAGCCTAATCTATGAAACCTTGGGGTTATTGTGACTGGCCATGTCCATGGAATGCCACTCCAAACCAGTTAATAGAAAATTTATTTTATCATGACTGTAATATCTCAATATTAAAATCTCTGGTATCAAAAAGTGAACTACAAACGTTGTCTTTCGTCCTATAAACTTGAAAACTGGCTAAGAGCTTATTTGCTTAGCTGTTTATCTCCTACATGGAGCAGCCAAAGGAGCTAGTCAGCCTTTACCGTTTTACTTTTCTTTCACATAGAAAGTACTTCTGTGTTCTTTTTGTGTGTCTCTGCTCTTTCTTCTCTAACTCCCAGAGGGCCGTGACAGATGGCCATTCACCCTGAGCCTGGTTCGGCTGGAGGTTTCTTCTTGGGGAGGGGAGTTTTCCTCTCCACTGTCGCTGCATGCATCTTCGGTATGGGGGATTGCTGCAAAGTCAACGACACAATGCCAGGAACTGTCTACTGTGGCTACGCGGTCATTCAGGAAGAGTGAATGCTGCAAGTCAATGACTTGATGCAATCGGCTGGGTTTGCTTAGATAGAAAATGTTTAACAAATTCCAGATTATCACGTCCTGCTGGCACATGAGCTGATACTTTGGTGTTTTATGCTTTGTTTTTGCTCAATTTGTTAGTAATTAAAGACTTTAGTGTTTATTTACGATTTTAATGGGAGTACATATTGCACATGCACAACAGGGGTTAAAACAAGGAAGCGGCTAATGGCTATTAGCATCTGCAGGCGAAACAATGAAGAAAGGTCCAAGATCTAATGAAAAAAAAACTGCAAAAAATATGATTCCAAGAGGGAAAAGACTGGTACGTTGCTGAGAACACAGTATGAATGTTGGTGTTCACTGAAGCAGACGCTAAACCTCCCGAGGCTCAGATGTGACCGCAGAGTTGATTGACGTGATTAAATGTTCTGATATGAGGCTCTTAAAGTTGCTATTGATCATTTATTTAATTAATAATGGTTGGTGTTTGATCACGCTGAGCTGCTGCTTTACTGTGAGGCATTGCAGAGGGTCAGGCTCGGTCCGGCATTTTTTACAATTGCTTTATAAATTAAGCAAACCAGCATTATGATAGTTCTGTGATACTGTCATTAGATGGCACCACGCCTGTTTATATATGCTAATCACGCCCAGTGCTGGGGCTATATTTATCCACAAAAAGGACGAGCAAAACATTATCAGGAAGGAGGCTTGGTGTATATAACATTATTTTATCATGATCAAATGGCTTTTAGTCTTTTCTTAAGCATATAATGCATACTTAACTTTTTAAGTTTGGCCTTTGGGTTAGCCAAACTTTGAATTTTATGCTTTTTTAACTTGTAATCCTGAATTTTTCCATTTTACATGAAAGTAGCAGTGACTTACAAAATGCACTGTACAAACTATGAATCTCCAATGTCTTAGTGGCCCTTATTGTCCTTCGGTGGAGAAATCTGTCATCCACATCATAAATCAGCACTTTGTTTTTCAGGGACAGCATCAGTGTGAGTTTTGAACCAGCAACCTTTGCGGCCTCTCCTAGAAGCAAATGCCCAGCTCTCTAACCACCAGGCCACCATCTAACAGTTACAAACACTGAACTCTAACTTGTGTATGATAAGTAGTAACTTTAAGATTACATAAGAAATAAGTAAGAAGCTTTATTGTCATTGTAGAGAAAGTAAAACTAATTTCCTTTTGGCAGCATCTCCTTGGCAGCAATTTTTATTGTTAAAATTGGACATTAAAAGAATACAAACTCTATCTTGAAAGCCAACTCCAAAAGTTGGTTTTCACACATTTCATAACAAAATTTAATAATGTTAAGCATTACAACTTGGTTTTCTTGACTGACTTAAATCATTATCCCTATATGTCACACGTTTTTTTTTCAGGTTTTCATAACTGAAAATAGTTTTTCAGCCCAAAAAAGGAAGTTGTTTTTTTTACAATGCAGACTGTGTTGAATGTTTTATTAAGCACTTGAAGATCCTCCTTTATAAACAGGCTAGTTGGAGAGAGTATTACTACTCTCTCCTATTAAGTATCCTTTGTTGTTTTAGTAGTTTTTAACTTAATTTTGCTGAGAAGCACATTGTGATATTATCTATGAAAAGTGCTATATAAATACAATTGACTACAGTAGCTCCTATATTTTGTGTTGCAAAATGACACTGGAAGTAAAGTGTTAACATGCTTACTGAAATGTATTTTTTGTAGTTATTTATTCAATACTACAACTAATAGATGTCTTTTATTTAATACTTTAGCTTTTGTTGGTAACGTAAGCTTCATGAAGTCTCCTGTTTGACGAATCTAGCCTCATGTGATGCTCAGGTGGGATTTTGGAGTGTTTTTCAACACAAAGTGAAGACCTCTTCTATGCTCTTTCATCTTCAGTTCTTTCCATAGGGTTCAATCACGTCCATGTCCGGTGGCTGGCTGGGCCATTCTAGCAGCTTTATTTTCCTCTTGCTGTAAACCGACCAAGAGTGTACGCTGAAATGCGCTGACCACTCAAAGTGCTTTGTCCTATAGCCGCATTCACCCAATCACACTCACTAACACACCGCACATTTATACGCAGACACGCAGAGCAGTAGGCAACTTGGGTTTAAGTGCCTTGCCAAGAGGCAATTCAACATGTGACAAGGGAAAGCTGGAATCGAACACCTTCTGGATCGGGAGATGACTATGCTTCCCACTGAGCCACAGTTGCCCTCAGCGCATCTTGGTGGAGCAGACACAAAGTTGGCTTTATCGCAAACATCTTGTAATCGATGGATGTTGCGGTAACCGTCTTTACCAGTTAAACTGGAGTCTCTCAACATGTCAATTCATACCTGCTGGGGAGTTTTGCCCCGTCGTGACAAAATAATCTTCTGTACTCTGCTTTTAGCTCGGTCTGAGGAAACAGCGTTGGGCGAATGCAATGAATGGCGCATGTGTGTGGGCATGTATAGCTATTGTTACGAGGACCAACACTTGACCGTAGACCAACGTTGTGTGAACAACTGGCATTGTGAGGACATTTTGCAAGGTCCTCACAATGCAAATTGGGCTAATGCGTAGGTTTAGGGCTAAGGTGTGAATTGAGTTTAGGTTCAGTTTAGGGTTAGGTATGTGACCTGTGACCTTTAGGTTTAGGGTTAGGGCAAATGAAGTCAATGGAAGGGCCACACAATGATGTACATACCAACATGTATGTCTGTGTTTTCTAATTACTTTCATAATAATCTGTTGAATGATCCCAGAAACTACAGCGAAATGACAGTAAGTCGACTTCTCCTCACCAACAGTGAAGGAGGTTTTCCCTTCATGATGCGTTGTGCTGAACTGTTTCTGAATTGCTGAGTCATGAGCAGAGCCTGCAGAATAAATACATTTTGTTTGGATGTGAACCCAAGATAAGCGACAGTCAGAACCCTCCCAGTACCAAACGACTGATAGTGCTGTAAAAATCCTTTAAACACCCATCAAAGCGAAGCATCTAAAGTTTCATTTAGTTTCCTACACAGTTTTTCTGAACATGAAATTCTTTAGCAGTCTGGTTAAAGATCAGAAGCGGGCGTCGCAGTATAAGGTCAGCTGAGGAGGAGCAGCGGACATCGGTGGACTTCATTTACCTGATCTGCCCTGTGCCTTAGAGGAAATGAACCAAAGCAGGGGAGGGGGGGGAGTGATGCTGAAAGGTTAAACACACAAGCCCGTCGTATAAAACGTCACCTCCTATATCCTGCTGGGTTTCTGCTAATGAAAGGAAAAGTAGTCAGGTGTTAGTAACAGCAGTTTATCGGCTGTGCTCCTCCAGTGTCCTCAATTCTTTCTTTTTTTTTTGGACTCCCCTGCATTCCATCAGGCCTCCCCGCCACCACGGGAGGACTGCCTCATCCTTAGCTTGAGCTTGGGACCCATACAGGCCACTATGTCTGCATAATTGTGCAGGGACAGTGTATTTACATGCATGCCCACGTGCTCGTCCTTAAAATGGACCCCGGCGAGCGTAGTGGCACATACAGCAAGTGGGGGAGCATTCATACATTTGAACCGGCAGTGGTTAGAGGTTATTTATAGAGTGGCTATATTAGCTCAGCATATGTGTCAGCTGCTGCTCGGAGAACCGACCACAGACAACACAAGAAGCAGCAGCGGAAGAACGTGGGAAAGTGGGAAGCACAAATCAAAGTGCCAGCTCTGCGGACGTGTGTGGAACGGCTCAGGGTGTGTGCGGCGCCGACAGCTGCAGGGCTTCTTTTGTTGCCACACAGGTCCGCCAAACGATCACGTACGCAGATCGGCTTTAAAGGGCTAAAACACACATTCGGCGCTCAAACAAGAAAAGCCTGTTCAGGACTGCGCCGTAACTCACACGAGGTACTCCCAGCTGGTGGACATGGGTCCATCTGACAAAAGCCGACGGGGATGGGAGGGGACGAACACAGGTGGGATGATCACGGGCCAGTGTGCAGCACATTGAGACGCGGCCCAGCGCCAACGGACCGGAAACAGATACTCTGCAGGCCGAAACTTTCCATACCCCCTAACCTGGCTCCCTTCCAGGATTGCTCTGTAGATCCTACAGCATGATGCTGCCACCATCATGGATTTTATAGTGGGTATAAATTAAAGTCCATACTCTGTAGAAGCACCTCTGGCTGCAGTTCCAGCTCTACCAACTTTGCGCATCGTGTCAACGGGACGTTTCGCCATTTGTCTTTGTGACGCGGCTCAAACTCTGTCAGATCGGAAGCCTTCAGCCCAATCCTCAAGTCTTTTGGGAAGTGAAATGAAGCCAATCACAAGGCCAAACCATGAATCATGCTTCTTCGGCTTCACAGATGTGACCGACTTTATGTTGTTCCGTCACATCAAGACCCAATAAAACAAGCTGTGTGGGTATGGCGTGACCCGACGTGGAACGTTGTAGGGCTATGAACTCGTCTGCAGGCTGATGCAGATCATCTACTCAGCTTGTCCCCATGTTCTGCAGAAGCCTGCTAATGGCGTTCCTTTCAACCCGTTTCGTTCAAGCAGGGAAACACCTCAAACACGCAGGGGACGGAGGCCCGGATGAGCAGAAGTGCCCACCTCTGGGTTCCCCTTCCCCTTCCCCAGTGACCCCAGTATGAGGCTCCAGTGCGAGCGTGAGGCAGAGAGGCAGCATGGCGGTGGGCACTAATGAGACAGGAGCAAAATCTGCTCTTTCCCCGGCCACAGATATTCCCACTCACTTGATGAAGCAGCGAGCTCCCTCGAACGTGTATCCTTCCTCCCATCCTGTTGGTAAATCTGGGGACACAAAACCACACACAAGACAGGGAGGAACGTGAGCAGCTGTGCAGGAGCTCAGCACACACACACACACACACACACACACACACACACACACACACACACACATGCACATGCACAACAATGCAGCGCCTGGACCACACATCGGGCTTGAGTCTGAATATGAAGCGATCAGAGCAGAGCCTCCCCTCTTTTAACATGTCACCTCTGAAGGTTCTGCACCTTCAGTCCTCATGGGGCCACATGATCCAGCAGCGCAGAGGGGAGGGGGAGCTGCCTGCCGACGCTAACGCGGCTTCTGGTCGGGCTGGAGGGGGACGGCGACGGATGGATCGGGACGTGATTTACGCGGGTCAGGTGTGCGGATACCTGAAGATGGCTTCGGATCCATCACCTCTTCGCCATCCGCGGGACTTGGGCTACGCGCTGCCCAGATGTCACTGCGGGGAATCGGATCCGAACATCGGCTCACACCGACGTCCAGGGCTACGTGACGAAACTTTTAAGAAGTCTGTCGCTCGCGAGCTGCCCAGGTGGAGGAGCACTGCCGTGTGTGTGTGTGTGTGTGTGTGTGTGTGTGTGTGTGTGTGTGTGTGTGTGTGTGTGTGTGTGTGTGTGTGTGTGTGTGTGTGTGTGTGTGTGTGTGTGTGTGTGTGTGTGCGTGTGTGTGTGTGCGTGTGTGTGTCAGAGGAGGTTGTTGCTCTGCTGCAGAGGAAAGACCACCCCCTCCTCCGTCTTCCACGGATCTTCCCGCAACTTGTCGCCCCCTTTTTTTTCCGCGAGACAACTCTTGAGACAACAGTGTGTGCGCGCGCGCGTGCAGAAGATAATGAAGCCATCCCCCGCGTGATGTACCTGGAGTTTTCCTGTGGCCTGTGATCACAGCCTCCCCTGTAACAGGATGCAGCCAGGTTGTACTCTTTGCTTCTTCGCTGGTGGAAAAGGGGGGGGGGATAAATGTGAGAGGAGAAGCCGACAGAAAGACAAGGAGGAAAAAGCACAAATCCGACCATCTACGTCATATTTACTTAATGAAGAATATGCGTCCATCCCGAGTCACCCCATAACTCCAAGAAGAGGGAAGACAGCTGAGCCAGTCCGGCTTTGGATCCGCCGCCATGTCTAGCTGAGAGCTCCACTGGAGTGCGCGTTCTCGCGACGAGCGCGCTCCGACATACGGTCGCGCGCACTTGTTTAGAGATCCGGGAACGCGCAGAGTAGCCTCAAAAGTTGATGATGTCTTTGGAAATCTGCAGCTTTACTGTTGCTGCTGAGCGATCAGATCAGACCTGGAGCCAGATGTGACATCTGAAACTACAGTGGTGTTAAAGTGTTGAACAAGAACAATGATTCAAATAAGTGAATAAAACGTTAAAATAAAAAAAGAAACGATTAAAAACAGAAATAAAATCTAAATAAAACTAAAGAATACAGCATATACAGGAAGAAAATGAAAATGAATTGACTATAACAGGTCAAGCAACTGAGAGGGAGGGGCAAGGTAATTTAAAGACTCATAAACAAATAAGAGTTTTAAGATTAACTCATTAAATATTTGTTTCCTTGTTAACAAATCTTCTCATATCTGAACTTATCATAGTATTCAGCATATTTCTTTAATGCAAGTACGCTTTTTTTAAGAAGTGCACAGTGTTTTTTCTTATGTTGTAAATTTGGCCTTCTTTCTGTTTTTAGATTATTTTTATCCTTATGTCTATTTGCATCCTTCCATTTGTCTTTCACTTTGCTCCTGAGTTTCCCTACTATTGAACAATGAAGGTTATTTCTATTCCATGATTTCACTTTGTAAAAGAAGGTGATTTAATTACACTGAAACAATAAAACTGCCACTCTCGCAGAGGTGGCCGCAGAAGGCAATTCGAACTCTGCCAAAGCCTGACGCTCTCTCCGCTGGGCAGCCTGGGAGTCAGCCTAAAATCAAACCGATAAAAATAATTTCACTGCAGTTAAAAATTATTTTAAGCTATTAATGTGTTCTCCTCTCTCCCAACATGGCCGAGGCAAAACAGCTAATATGAAGCTGGAAATTTGAACTCCGGGACTGAAAACACTCGAGTGAAACAGCGGTCTGCTTTCGCAGCGGTGGCCGATGAAGGGGAGCTCGTACCGAGTCAGTTCAATATCAAACCGATGAAAATTATTTCCCTGGGGTTAAAAATCTTTCGCGCTATTAACATGTTCTCGTCACTCCCGCCATGGCAGAGAAAAAACATCTCATAAAGCTGTAAATTATAAGTCCATGAGACAAACTGGAGCAAGTGGAGAGCTTTCTGCTTCTCTCTTTCTCTCACACACACTGACTGAGTTGAGAGCATCTGCCCAGCCGTCTGCCTGCAGAAGTAGAGAAGCTGTGCCTTTTTTTATTATTAGCTCAAGGTGATGTGTGATTCAGATATTTCTCCTAGAGGATTACTTATCCTTAAAAATTTTCAAAGACAATGTTGCAAATACAATGAGGGCGTGGGGGACGCGTGCTAAAACCATCGCCAAGAGGCGATTGCCTCTTCCAGGCATTTTTAGGCCGGTCGATTCACAAACTGTTCGAAGACAAACTGAGTAGGGAGGAGCCAGGCTGGGTGAGCCAAAACCGAGAAAGGTCGGTGGAACTGCGCTTATAGAAGTCTGAGTACAGCCGGCGAACTGAATAAGTTCTTCAGTTGGTTCAGTTCAGGAACTGTCACAATCCACGAGTGTTGTGTTTTGATTTACATCCGTGTTTTCCTTTTGTGCATGCACTGCAAAAAGGGAACTAAAAGTAAGTAAAATTTTCTTGAAATAAATTTATTTTTCCCTGATTTGAGCAGGCAAATAAGACTATTTGCCAATCGAATAAGATTTTTGCACCTAAAATAGGAAAAACTCATCTCCATCATCTTATTTCAAGTGCAGGATATCTAATCATCTTACTTTTGGGGTAAAAATACTCATTCCATTGGAAAATCGAAGAAGAGCGTCTTCGATCTGTCTGTCATACAACAACACACTGTCTACGGTCAGAGGCTTGTTCTGACCCACGGTAACACTGACCGTTACAGGAGATTCTTCCTACCCACAGTCATCAGCAATTTTTCTTCATCATGATTGTTCAATATTTTTCCTATTTTTTATTTATCCTCAATAAAATTACGTCACTGGAGCTCTATTTAACCCATCCAGTCGCTGAAACTAATTAACTTTCATCTATGGGGACGATAAAGTTTATCTTATCAACATATTAATGATATATAGATAAGTATAATATGTAGATATGTATAACTGTTAAAGAAGTTTATGTGCTCATTTCCTCCTCTGTTTAGATGGTGGATCAGCCAATCAGGTTTCTCTGTTTCCACCATCTTCTCTGCTTCAGACCCTCTTAGGCTCATTAAAAGTCCTCCTTACTACTCCTAACATTTTGTCACTTTAGGAGCTCTCTTAAGGCCTCGTATGCTTTGTGAATAACTTTTATCTTACTGAGGTAAAAATCTAAGAAAAATTTTAGAATTCAGGAAATGCTTAGATTTTTCCTAAAATTATTTCACTAAGATCTACTTTTAATGTAGAATATGGGCACAACTGTTTATACTTTTACCTTCATGTTGGTACTACAGAGCACTGTTTGCTATTTGAGACAGTTTCTTTTCCAAGGCTGCCTCTCTGATGAACACAATGCCTCAGCTAGTCTGTTGTAAAACAAAATAAGCATATTTGCACTACCACAACCGTTTTTTTTTCTTTACAAGTAAATTATTAGCTGTACATACACATACATTTAAATACTGTTGCTTTTTGTTGTGGTGTTGTAATTTCCTGGGGTTACAGACATTTCCACTGTCATCATGATCCCATTAAAGGGGTGCTGCAATTGTATTCAATACAGAATGTGTGGGACTAATCCTCTACTCTGCAAAGTATATCACAAAAGAAGAAGAATCCTGTTGTGTGATTACAATGTAGCTGTATTTATTTTGTCTCCGTTTTTTTTTTCTGAAATAAAAGTTCAGACTGACAAAGAAGTTGTCGCGTGCTCACTAATGTGGCAACGCGATGAGCTGTGTTTTAGACAGGTAAGTAGGTAAATAAGTCAGTATTTTTTTTTTATTAACCGCCTTTCACAAACAAAACCATCACAAAGCACTGTAGAAAAAAAAACAATAAAATTACTTTTAAGATTAAATGGCAATAAGATAAGATAAAATAAAAAACAATGAAAATAAATATTCAACAAAAAGTCTCTCAAGCTAACCTTTCCCCCTTGACTTTAAATATGTTTTTTTATGAATGTGGCTATGTTGTTAGCAAGCTGCATAGCAACATACCTGCTTCACGTCTATCTTCTGCGAAACTAATAAAGGAAAAATTGTCTACATTCCCCAAACGGAGATTATAAATACATTATGCATACGTTTTGCCATGCATGTCGTTCCCATCATGCTAGGTTATGACTCCTTTAACTACAGTTATTGAGAATTTGTACTTTACTTGAGTAGCATTTTTAGAACAGTTATTTATTTCACTCCAATATATTTTAACAACAAAACATGTACTTTTTATTGTACTACACTTCTATAAAGGTTTTTGTTACTCATTATTTCGCTTGGCCAGTTTTGTTAATGTAGTTTGTAATGTATGTGCGGCTGCAGTTGAGGACACTGACAAACACCCCCCCCCGTCCTGTAAAACGTGCCCACTGTCCCACAATACACCCCCACAGTCTTTGGGGTTAGGGGACAGCGTTAGGCTTGTTTAGCGGCTGCGGTTGCAGCTAGACCCTTTTCAACTGGACATTTCCCATTAGCCTGGTCGCTGGCCTAGCTGGCTCAGCATAGGCCCAGGGACGGGACCAAAGTCTTAGTTCAGTTGTGCTTGATTTTTTTGTATAAAAAGTCAATGCCATTTGTACGGCTCACTCAGTATCTGCCTTGATGAAGCTCCCACAGACTGAGTAGTATCGATGAGGAAAAGTTATAACAGTGCGGACAGAGACACACAAAAGAATTGGTTCATAAATAGCTTGTAAAATGGAGCGAAAAAGACAGGCAAATAGGAAAGGAATAGTAGAGCAGGAAAGGATAAAAAAAAAAGTTCAGCACTGGCCACAGTAAAGGGCTTTAAATTAATATTTGGGACCAGGTAAGACATAAACACTAGTGGTGAAAACACTTGCATAGTCTTTCCAGTGCAACTAGCTCAATAAGGAGGTTCGTTCCACTTAGTTCCATTTTGCCCCCCATAATCTAAGGGGGGCAAAATAGACTTAATTAAACAAATGTTTTAAGTTTTAACAAATGGTATTGCATATTGTAGAATATGGTTAATGAACAGGGACTCGAGAAAAATATTTGTTCAATACTACAAAGCCCATGAATTAATAAATTGTATGCGCTTCATAAACTACACTGATAAATTATTTAAATATTGAAATCCCTCCATTATATTATTTTATTTAACATTAATTTTACCACTTAAAATCCGGTCAAGATTAACAACATTTGTTGTTACATGAACATCGCTAATGCATTAGAAAAGTCAATAGAATTTTTATAATGTTATTTAGATTTTGTAGAGCAATCAGATGTAATAAGGGAGAGAAAAAGAGATATGGGGAATGAAAAGGTCAGCAAAAATTATGAAAAGTCAATTCTTTGTTCTGCCAGCCCTGCAGCATAACAGATACATTGTTTTTGTGGGTATTCAATTGATCACGTGTGCAGACGATGTGAATTCTTGTACTCATCTCAGTCTGGTGGTTTGCATTAATCAGGTGGTGGTGGCGTGGCGTTATCAGATTTTGTATTATTGTCCCAGTCTGTCCCTGCCATAAACTTTAGTTCACCCAGCGCTGTTTCTATTGCTTTGCAAATGAATCCAGTCTCCTTTACCGTTAAAAGAATACTCTTAACCACAAAAACTCACCACACTGCGTGCAAGTATAAATAACAGAGTGAATTGTCTGAGCAGGCTGCTCAAAGCTTGAGGAGGTAACGTCTGTCCCATTGACTTCTCACAATGTGCAGCTTTTGCTAAAACCTTATTCTTTTTAACAGCCTCCAAATTAGCCCTAGGCCATGTTAAATTAAATCAACCATGCAATACAATATTAGGAGGAGGAAGGTATTTTACTTTAATTAATAGTAGACTAGCATAGATTGGTATTCGTGGACGACTATTAATTGTTTGCATATCTGATCCCTCACAATGTTATCTGATCCCAGACACAATAGACATTAGGAGATTACATATTTTCTGAATAAAACAATGCTTGGGTTATGATCCAACAACTTGAAAGTTTAATAGTCAGGTGATGCGAAGACCACTGGGTTCAAACTAATGAAACAAAACCAAATATCATTTGTTATTTATCAATATTTTTTTCATGTTATATTCTTGTCTTTTTAACCTGACTTATTTCAGGTTAACCTTGCATGCAAGCTGAATTCTTGCGGTATTTGTGCGTTCACAAACACGAGAATCCATCTTTTTCCTTTCCGGTCTACACTGTTCGGCCCCAAATCAAGAATGGTCTGGGCCCATCAGATTGCAGTATTAAGATTTAAGGCGGGACATACCAGCTGTAAAGACAGCAGGAGCCTCCGAGCCCACAGCCTAACCAAAATGAACATGGGAGCGCAGGAGAACGCATGCATAGCTGCTGCTGTCACATCTGTTTTGTGAGAACCCACAATTTTTTCTTTGAAATAAGAACAGCAAGAAGTGCCTTAATCTGCGCGACTTGTTGTGGTTTTCTTTTCATTTGATACCATGATTGGCTAAAACCAACCTTTGCTAGGCAGACACTAGGTGTCGCTTCGCCCAATCAGCTCGGAGCGTTTTGATGGGAGCAGTCAGTCACACTGACAAAGCCTTGTGTGATTTTGCAACATTTCACAACCATTTCAGAAAACCAGGTCAGCCTGTGAATAACTTTGCTGCGGCAGCTTTCAGAGCACCATGACGTTGGAGCATTTTTGGATGACATTTCTTAGTTTTGCGCTGTTTAGGGTAGCTACTGTGTTATCAGCTAATTTTAGTTTAATTTTTCATTTTTATTCTTGTTACGGTTTTAATGTAAATCATCTGTGTATGTTTTGTATTTTACTGAATACTCAAATTTCCCAAGGGATAAATCAAGTATCTGTACGTCAGTCCGCTCGACCGACCGTCCATCCGTCCGTCCGCCTGTCTGTATGTATCGGATTCTGTATTCAGGGACAGATCGGTGTGCGGCATCAATAATGATTACACACTGAGAACAGATGATATGCCAGAGTGACTAACATTTTGGGTGGAGGTTGTAAAGTTAAAAATGTTCCCACTCAGGGGCAGCAAGTGATGTAATGACGGGAAAATGTTAAGAAAAAACTTCAAACACAAAAGACAAAATGTTTTTCTTATGTGCATAAAGAGCAAAGGAGTGTATATGTATGTTCCCCTACCACAGTCACTGTCTGTCAAAGGTGCATACAGATGTGAAATCAGAATAGAAGACTCAGCCGGCTCTGAGTCAGAGCCAGCTGAGAGACAATGGTGAACCACTCCCTGACGATAAAGCTTGGGGTGCTTAAAACAGGTAAAAATGTTGCTGTAGTCACTAACATAAACACATCTCAGCAGCAATGTCCTAAAGTGTTTGAGGGAGTAGTAAAACTAAACACCAAGCAGATTTTGCTGTATGTTAAACCCAATGTGAAAAGAGGAGCACAACCACTCATACCTCGGGATGCAGTGGAAAAGAAAATCCAAGAACTGATTGACATGGACATTATAGAGCATTTCAAGGGACCCACCCAGTGGGTAACTCCATTTGTGATACTCCCTAAACAAGCTAAACAACCCTAACCAAGGGATGTGCTTGGACATGAGAAAGGCAAATGGAGCCATAGTGGGAGAGAGATACCTCATTCCAACAGTGGATGAAATACACAAGGCATGTATGGGTCTGCAGTTTTCAGCAAACTAGTTCTCAATTAGGGATTTCATCAGTTGGAGCTTACCCCAGAGTGGGGAGAAATCACCACATGACAACAAATGGCTGTTTGTTTTCATGAAAAGACTCTCTGAATGTGGACTGACATTAAACTCAGACAATTTTCAGTTTACCATGAGCAGACTTGTATTGACGGGAATCTTGCTGACACTAAAAACCCACCAGCTGTCACGATTTGGGTTTTGTTTTGGTTTATGTTTGTTCTTTGCTTTATTTTGATCAGTTCACATCTCTGTCACCAACCAGTTCAGTTCAGTTCTCAGTCTCCTGCCAGTTATCAGCCAACTCACCTCACTACCCAATCTGTCTGCATGTCACTCCCCCGTAACCATCCACCATCCAATCAGCTTTGGTTTACTTTCAGTCACCACCCTTCCTCTGATTAGTTTCAACTGTTACTAGTAATTAGGTTCCTACACTGTTCACTTGTTCACTTCACTATTTATACCTGCCTCGCTCCTCTGTTCATTGCCAGATCATTACGAGCCATTCGGTGAGTCTTATCCAGTGTATTCTGTTCTGTTTGCCCTGTAGATACTGACCCGATTTGCCTCTTGACATCTGAGCCAGACTGATCCCTGTAACCTGTTTTTCCTGCCTGTTTCAGACTGCTAACTTGTGTGCCGGGCCTAGCCTGTTCCTGGACTATTTGAACTTGCCTGATCCCTGTCTGTTCACCTTGCCTGCCTGTGTACCGATCCGGATTGTTATCTGACCACCGAGCCTGCCTGACCTTGTTTAGCCTGTACTGTTTTTGACCAAGGGCTCTGTCTTATCCTGCCCCTCATACTGTCTGCCTGTGATCCCGGTTCCTACCCACTATCTGTCCTTTAATAAACCCTCTTAAAACGTACCTCATTGTCTGGCTGAATACTAGGTCCATCTGTCCCCGTTCATGACAGCAGCCCAACCGAAGAAGGGAGAGTTGTAGCAGAGGCCAGAGAACCAACGAATGCTGAAGAAGTGAGAAGCTTTCTTGGACTGGTAGGTTTCAGCAGCAGATTCATACCACAACACTCTTAGACACTCGGATGCCTGACTCAAAAAGAGACATTTAAATTCAGGCCAGAAAAAAACAGGCGTTTCAAGGCTTATAGAAGACGTTTAGAAGGTGCCTTAGCATACTTTGAGAAATAAAACCCCAGCTAAAGTAATAGCATGATGCAAGCCCTGTTGGTCTGGGTGCAGGCCACGTCCCCGGCAGGAGATGGCACATAGTAGACGGGGGTCTTGTCAGTAGGAGTGAGGAGGAGGTTGGGAGGGATGGGTGGATCCACATCGTTCTGGGCAGGTTTAGACAAACTGTTAATAATCTTGTCAGTGGTGAATAGTCCAATAAAATGAGGTGAGAGCTTGTTGCAGTCAGTCTCTAGAGGTAAGTCCTTTGTAGATGACCAAACCTCCTGCCCAGGAAGGTACCAGGGAGCTGAAGCGCTGGAGAGGGCAGCATGTGTCTTCTGCCGAAGTCAATGACACAGGCGAAGGTGGTTCTGGACTGAGGGAATGGACAGCTCCTGTTTCTGCAAAGGGAACAGAAGTGGCTGGTGGCCCAAGGGCACTTCAAATGTGGATACACTGGTTACTTGTGAGAGAATTGTATGCATATTCCGCCCAGGGTAAATACTGAGACTAAGAAACAGTGTTAAAAAGCCAGGTGCATCCTTAGAACAGTTTCCAGCTGAAGTGTTCGACACAATCAGAAATGTCTTTTATGTGGATGGCTGTTTAAAATCCCTGGCTTCAGAAGAAAATGTAGTGCATATGGGGAGGAGGCTGTCTGAAATCTGCACTAGGATTCAAGCTTTCAAAAACTATCAGCAACAGTCCCACAGTGCTCATGTCAAACCCAGAGGAAAGGGGAGCAAAGGAAATAAAGGATCTAGATTTGGACACTGATCAACTTTCAAATGAGAGATCCATGGGATTACTATGTTGCATCCAAACAGATAAGCTCAAGTTCAGAAACTCTGTGCTGAACCACAGACCAGAAGGGGCATTTTGGTCAGTGTTTAGCTCACCGGTTGATTCTTTGGGAATCTTGGCTCCCATCAGTGTGCCAGCTAAACTCTTGGTACAAGAACCAAAACTAAGACAATACTGGATAGTAAATGCAAATTTGGCTATCAGGAAAAATTGCTCGTGTCATATGCAGACAGTTGAACAAAAGATGGGAGATCTGCCAGGAGAGAGTCCTGGCAGACACAGCTCCATTCACGAATGTTGGAGTGGAGTACCTCCGGATTATATATAGAGTTAAAAGAGGACAACGTCTCTTTAAAAGGTATGGAGTTCTTTTTACCTGTTTGACCAGCCATGCATTGCATCTGAAAGTTGATACAGATACCTACATAAATGCAGTCCGGACGTTCATCTGTCGACGAGGCCCAGTTTCAACCATTGGGTCTAAAATGCTACAAATTCTGCTTGGTCAAACCAAGAGTTGAAAGCAAGCTTGGCTGAGCTGAACCAGGTTAAAAATTCTCTCAGCGAGGTGATGTTTGTGAGCATCTGATTTATTTTATCAAGAGGTATTTAGTCTCAGTTCGTAAAGTTTTTGGATGATTAATTACTACAAACAAGTAATTTCTGTAAGGTTGAAGCTGTATTAAATGACAGACCTATTACCAATGTTTCAGATAATGCAAATGATATTGAAGCATTCACACCCCATCATTTGTTGTTGCTGAAAAACGAAGCAGTTTTACCCCCAGGACTGTTTGACTGACGTGATCTAAATTACAGGAAAAGTTTGAAACAAGTAGCCTACCAGGAAGCCTGTGAGAGCTGTTGTTGAAGAGATGGCTTTCAGAGGACTTACAAACAAGGACTAGTGTTTTGGAAAGATCAGTGGCAAAGCTTCTTTTCCTCCTGGAAGCATCATCATGAAGAAGTAACGTCATCAAAAAAGGATTGAGGACATCTTTTAGGGAATAGCTCCTTTCTTCAGAGCATTAAAGTAATTGTGATTTTATGCACACATTTATTTGTGTATTTATTTTGTTTCTGTACATTGTGTGTATAAGTCAGCTAGGTAGAACCGTGGGGCCATTTTTATGAGGAAAGGGTTTGGGTTAAGGCCCAGGAAGCGATGGCCTCAGTCCCAGCCTGAAGACCCATCTGGCACGAAATCAAATATGAACACAAGAAATTCAAAGTTACAGGAGTGTAAGTGGACTCTTATTACTGTTTACTCAGGTCTTAAAGAAAAACTAGTGTTTTGAAATTGAAAGGGGGAGAGATGTAATGTTGTAATTTCAGGAGTTACAGTCAATTCCTCTGTCTTCCCACAGGGGAGCGCTGTTGTATAACTACAAAATGTTTGGGAGCAGGTTTTCATAACTACAGATGCTGGTCATAAAATTAGAATATCATGACAAAATGTGATTTCTTTCAGTAATTCCATTCAAAAAAAGTGAAACTTGTGAATCATATTCATTAATTGCACACAGGCTGGTATTATTTCTTTTCGTTTTAATTATTATAACTAATGAAAAATTCCAAATCCAGTATCTCAGAAAATTTGAATATTTTCAATGCAAAACAAGGTTCTCCAGAAATGTTGCCCAACTGAGAAGTATGAACTTGAAAAGTATGAGCATGTACAGCACTCAATACTTAGTTGGTGCTCGTTTCCCTGGATTAATGCAGCAATGCAGCGTGGCATGGAGTTGACCAGTCTGTGGCACTGCTCAGGTGTTATGAGAGCCCAGGTTGCTCTTCTGCATTGTTAGGTCTGGCGTATCACATCTTCCTCTTCACAATACCCAATAGATTTTCTATGAGGTTAAGGTCAAGCAAGTTTGCTGGACAATTAAAGCTATAGTTGGTAATCCTGTTTAGAAATACTTTTTGTGGGTAAAATCGTTCTTCTGCCCTGAAAGTAGTCAATACCTTATGTATTCAGAAAAAAGAAGTTAAAAAATTCTGCAGGCCTGTAAAAACTCTGACCAATCCTGCCCTTCGGGATTTGTCACAGTTTTGGTCCTGCATTCACCGTTCTCTGACCCTAACATTCCTGGGATATCACCGTATCTATTGGTTGTCCCACATGTCAGTCATACTGATATTAAATGAGAGAATGAAGCCAAAATAAATTCATAAAGGGAAAGAGGGCAGACATAGCCCAGAAAGTCATTCAGACGTTTTATGCTAGATTTTCATTTCATTCTCTCTCAAATCAGCTTCAGTGTTGTTCCTAGAGCTTGGAATTGGTCCTTAGGTGGTAGGTTGTTTTCTCTGCGGAAAAGACTTCCTCTGCTATTGCTGAAGAGGATACCAGGATTCTGAGGAAACAGGTATCCTCATGTTGTGTCTCTTCGCTCTCTAACCAACCCAGGTATGCGTCATGGGTCTTTAGATGTCTTTTAACCTACTATGTCTTCCAAAACCTGACAAACTTGGTCCTAGTGGGTTTGTATTTTTTATACATTGCCAAGAAAAATGAGTGACTGGCGTAAACCTGTCTCCACAGCCTCCAGCAGTGTTGCTGTGTATGGAATAATTTACTTTGTAACTGAGGTGTTATAAAATAATGCATGACATTTTTCTAGCCCAATTCCCTCCAGCCTCTGGAGCTTGTGGAGGACTGTTGTGTCTCACATACTGAAAACCAGTTGCTCTTTGACAGTTTCATATCTAATTCTGGTTCCTATTTAGACTTTAAATTTACCCCTCAAGACGTGAGATTTATGTCTAAACATAGGCTTTTTGATATCTAATCAGTTTCTCTTAAAATGTACTTTTCTTTCTCCTGACAGATTTGAAAATGAGGTTTACAGTTGATCAAACATATCTGTTTTAAGAGGAACAATTTTTTCAGCCTTTTCTCAGGCGTCTAAAAGCCTATGTTTTGACCGAAATTCTCGGGTCTTAAGAGGATGATGAGTTATATCCATTGTGCTTTTGTACAGTGTAGAGACAATCTTTATTGGTGTTCATTTGTATGCACCTGTAAGTTATTCAGTCAACTAATTTCCTTCTGGTAACATTTCTTTCTCAATCTATTTAAGAAAAAATGTCTTAGCTGTAGGTATCTGAATATATTCCCATTTGTCTAGGTTTGAAACCGGTTTTCTGGAAGGGTCCCACCAAAAGTTTACTATCTTCTTTTCATTTGTAGATTTCAAGGACTTTATACCATATTTTAATGGTTTCTACTAATTTAAGGTCCTTTGTAATCTTGCTTATTATTTCTATTTTAACAAGAATGGCTTGTAGTTTATTTTGTGTTAAGTTTAATACTATTTGCTTCCATTTGGCTTCATACTCGGGGGAGCACCAATAGATTATGTATCTTGATTGCACAGAGTAATAATATTCTTTACAATTTCCTTTATCTAATTAAAGGGTCTTGAATTTTATCCTTGGTATTTTCCCTTCCATGCAAATTTGGATAACTGCTTATTCCACATTGTAAATTAAGATTCTTGAATGTTAAATGAATGGTAATGATAGGAAAATAAATAGCAGCCTGTGCAGTATATTCATCTTTATTATGTCAATTCTAGAAATCCAAAATCCAATACTAATTTTGACCATTTCAAGAGATCTTTTTGTATTTTGTTGTTGATTATGGTAAAGTTAATTTCTTCAATTTTGCCCAAGTCCTGCATAATTCTTACTCAAAAGTATATTATGGATTTATTTTAAAATGTGTATTCTTGTCTAATTTCCTTACTTGGTTTATAGTTAAGAGCTGGTAATTGTCTTTTAGAGGTAGTTACTTTATACCCTGACATTGTGAAAGGAGAGAAAAATAAAAGGCACACAAATATCTCTTCTGAAAAGTATATTAACAAAGATGACTCAGGCAAAACTCTAGACCAAGGGTGTCAAACTCATTTCTACATTGAGCCACTTTGGCATCATGAAGTCATTTTGAGGGCTGGATGCACCTGTATAAATGACACTTTTGATTTCAAAATTTCATTTCAGTTCACATAAAAATGTAAAAAATTTGACAGTAACATAAAAGTAGCACCCTTAGGCCCAGTTTATCTGCAAAATAAGTTCATATTATGGTGAGATACATTTTAAACTCATGATTTAAACTCATGATTCTGCTCATCACTTTTTCTCGGTTATTTTAATGTGTTATGACCAGTCTAGTGGCGGATGCTGTTTTTAAAAAATCAACATTTGCTACAAGAGGTTTTAGATTCTTTATACACTTTAAAAGGATATATGCCTTTTGTGGCGCTTGAAGGCCGGATAATTTGCCTTGAGGGAGCGGATTCGGCCCGCGGGCCTTGAGTTTGACACATGGCGAGCTCATGGAAGAGATCTATAGCACATGGAGTAAAGCTTCATACACCAATCAAGAAGCTTTGTTTCATCAGGATCTCTCAGAGCTTGGATTACATCAGTAGGGTGCATATACTGTATAGGGTTCTAAACAATATGTTGTGTATGAGAAACCTCTTACCAATCATAAACCAGTCCGTGTTTGGTGTCAACCCTTGGCTTGATCAGTTGTTTTTCTCGTACTTCCCAGATGCATTTCCATGAACCTATTGAAAAGATGTTATTGCAGCTGGTCAGCGTGACACAAAAGGAAGCATCCATCAAACAAAGAACCACGTTGCACGTCCTCAACAAGACATTCAATATTTCCAAACTCTACTTCTGGAAAGATCTACGAGTTATTTTGACAGGCATTATTTCTTTGCAAGCTTTACATTAATCCCTTTTTCCATCACAATATCTTCCAGTGGTTTTCCAAGACTGAAAACAGTATTGAAAGGGTTACATTGGGATTCTGAAGGAATAATTACGTAATCTGCAAAAAGCTAACGTGACCTGGAGCTTGAACCCACACATAAGCTCCGGAGGGTGGAGGGAAGACATCTGAATAAGAGGTTGTCCGCCAGTAAGAGTGGCTATGATGTTATAAATAAACAACTCTGCCGTCTTTATAGTCCAACGGTAATTATCAAAAGCTGTTTTAGATTTTCTTACTGTGTCCCCTGTGATACTCCTCTAGTTTTTCTTTCGCTCTGTGCGGTGGATGTCACGGTCCCTCATTTATTCAGCAACTGTTGCTATCCCAGTAGTTCCTGGAGACATGCTCCAGGGTCGCTGTCTTCTGGGGGCTCTGGCTCCTCTACGGTAAATCCTCGGCTTTTTATCTCCCGCAGCACCTCCTGTGTGCCGCCATAGATCCATGCCCCAATGGTTTTTCATCTTGGTGCACGACGTCTGAAAGCAGATGTTCTTTACTTTTAGCTTTTTCTTTACCCCAGGAGACTTTTCTTGACTATCTCTGACGGGTAGTCATGGTTAAAAATAAACAGAGGAGGGTAGTAACTAGTTGCATTTACTCAGTTACATTCACTTGAGTAAGTTTTTGAACAAAACGTGCTCCTAGGAGTAAAATTTCTGGCTACTCTTTCCACTGTGAGTAACTTTATTGAATAAAGACTTTTTCAAGCAAAAATGCACCAGAGACACACATCTACTGTTCATATTAAGTTGAGACTTTTTGTTTGTGCACAAGATTTTTTGTTGTATTAGTATTTTCTATCTGCTGAGCTCATAGAGCCATTTCCAGCTGAAGTAACCACAGGAAACAGTAGACAGTGTCATTGGAGGTACTTTGCACTGCCCTAACTTACTGCATGTACATTACCTGCTTGGTTTCACGAGTTTTATGTTGAAAAACATTGTCTAGAAAAGTGTTTTTCTGCTTGACTTTGTTACTTTGTAATTGTTATCCTCTGTAAATTTTTATGCTAGTCATTAAAATACCAGCATTTGTACATCATTTAATATTTGTGCCTGAGCGGCTACATCATTTTTGAATATTAAATCAGTTGTTATAAATATTTACTGAGTGCATGATTAGCCTTCTTACCAAATACTTTTTTACTCTTGAGTAATTTCTTGGTTGGGTACTTTTTACTTTAACTTGAGTAAAAATGTGTTAAAGTAGTACTACTCTTACTTGAGGAAAATTTCTTGCGACTCTAGCCACCTCTGAAAATAGAGTCATGTTAAGTTGCTGGGTCTTTCCTTTTCTCCAGGCTTCTCTCAGAACCATCTCCTTGGTTGTGACTATAATTGGTCTTGGTGGTGCTTCAGGCCAGGGATTGGGAGCCAGGGATCCATAACCTCAGAGTTTCCTTCTTCTCTCTATGTCATTTAGAAGATGTCCATATTATTTCTTCTGGCTCTGGCCTCCAGGTCAGTAACATTATGCTGTAAATGTTTTTGCTGGTCCAGGCTGTAACTCGGTCCCCTCTGCCGAACACCACTTCTCTTGTGTCTCCATTTCGCCTGGTGTTCCTGTGAGCTGTGGCTTCGTGATAATAACCACTTGAATATCTCTCCAAATGAATGAATTAAATGATTTGGGCTCATTTAGAAGCCATGTACCCTTGCTTTTAAAAGCAAGAATTCTCAGCCATCACTCAGCGCCTACCACTTACATCGGAACTCAACTCTGAAATTTTGGGGGGGTCCTAAATTGGTTCAGACAGGTTCTGCACCTCCGTTTTCAGGCTGTTGATCTTATCTTGTATTTCTTGTTCTAGTAATTTGATTTCTCAGGTTCCTCTTTTCACTCTTTAAGTCTTCTTTTAACCCCTTTATCACTGCTAATATTTCAGTTGGAGCCATGCTTGTGTGGATGTTAGCTTGTACCGCTTCAGCTTTAGCTTTCATTGTCCGGATGCCTTTATCTTGAGATGTTTTTGCATTTTTTTATGTTATTTGGCCTCTAATGTATCCGTGATTTCATATTTTCTCTGAGTCAGATATTAGGCTGTTAATTAGAGGGATTTGGGTCGTCAACTTAGCAGAGAAGCTTCTCGAGCGTCTGTCTACTCCATGAATTGTCCAGAAGTTGCTTCACTTGTTGTCCTGTGAAAGGATGAGCTTGATTATAAGCCAGCGACGTTGGTGGATTATGGGACGTTAAAGGGTCATAGTAATCTGTTCCAGGGAGCTGTAGCGTCATGATAACCACTTGAATATCTTTCCAAATGAATGAATATCATTGTGAATAAAGACGTAATATACATTGGCGGCTTTTGTTCATTGATGAGCAAAAGATCCACTCATTTATTATTACAGCATTTCAGTCAGGTAGATGTTTGGATTTTTTGAATGCAACAAGCTGTGTCTATATTTGCTTTCACATTTGCTGCTTTGTTTGGGTTTCATGGTTAATGGGCTGCATTTATGTGCTGCTTTTTCTTGTCCGAAACCTTTTACAGCACCTCGCACTCCCCAGTTCAAATATAAATGCACAC
The DNA here is from genome assembly GCA_037039145.1 of Fundulus diaphanus. NCBI lineage: Eukaryota > Metazoa > Chordata > Actinopteri > Cyprinodontiformes > Fundulidae > Fundulus > Fundulus diaphanus. The sequence goes on from CM073144.1 coordinate 23,199,396, forward strand.
ATTCAATTCTACTTACTTACATTGTGTAGATTCCCAAAAACGTTGTCCCAAACCATATTTACAGGACAAAAAGACCCAGATCATCTAATTCTGTGCAGTCAACGCAAATCCAACTTCATTAGATTTAAGACAGCTCATATTATTGCAGTCCAAGCTAGAAAAGTCAAATCCTCTTCCCACAAGTTCAGTTCCATCCAGCGAAGAGTTAGTTACGCTGAGTTGGTCACAAAAGCCCAGTTAGTAATTTGTGTTTTTAGCCGTGTGATTTAAGACCCCACAACATGGGTTCCATCAGTCAGAATAACATCGTTCCAGATGTCTTGGGTTTCATTCAGATGCAGCTTTGCAAAACAATCTTTTTTTTTTTTTTTTTATAAAAGAGTGTTTCTCCTAACAAGCCACCATTTTTTCTCAGGATATTAAAAGTGTAATGGATGACGCTGATGAACAAGACATTCAGCCAAACACAGCTACGATTTAAATTTTTGTTGTGAGGATGAGTCGTGGCAGCTGAGGCAGGCAAGCAGAACCAGACTTGACAGATGAGTAAAGGCTGATGGTGCAGGCAGGGATGAGCAGAACAGGCGACGTGGACCAAGGAACCACCAGAACGGGCAGAGCGAGCGGCTGGAAGTTACGGGGGAAACAGGCAGAACTGCAGCCCGCAGACACAGGCAACTTTCATCAGAAGAGTTCAGCTGGCTGAGCAGGAACTGGTAGAGGCAGAGCACATCACACAAGATGAGACGTTCTGACAGGGATGAGTTGACTGAGGCGGGTACATGTAGACAGGTGAACAGGTGAGTCGAGTTGACTAATTAGTGGCAGCAGGTGGAGCTGATCTAGAGCAGTGGTGGCTGGAGGGAGAATGAGCTGATTGGATGATGTCTTAGAGGTGAAGGCTGATTAAGGAAAGTCCAAAGCAAACATACAAAAACTTAAATCATGACAAAAGGTACGTATGGTGACTGTCAATGTATTCCTTGAACTTTTCCTCTTTTGCCACCTTACACCCATATACTTCACTGCGATTAATTAAGATTTTATGTGATAGATCATCACAAAGTAGTACATTGTTAAGTGGTAGGAAAACGGTCATTGGTGTCCAAATGTTTTGCCACATGGGACAAACTTTCACATTTAAGTGTCCTTACGTTAAATTAAATGAGTTTATTTAATTAGAGCCAATTTATTGTAAAGGTCACCTGAAAGTCCTTCATAAATTTTTTTTGTAAATTCAGTCCAGTCATAAAGTCAGATTCAAAATCAATTCCTTTTTGTTGTCAGCCTCCTCTCCTGTGGAACCAACTCCCAGTTTTAGTCCGTGAGCCAGACACCCTGTCTACTTTTAAGACTAGGCTTAAAACGTTCCTTTTTGACAAAGCTTATAGTTAGAGAGGCTTAGGCAGGGCCAGAGTGGGACTAATTTTCAGCCCTGGAATTTCATGCCTCAGACCGGTCCATTTAAGATAACAACCTAATAGATAATATTCAGATTTACTTCATATTTCATCCTATTCCCTTTCAATTGTGGGCTTTGTATTTCTTGTTGTGATAAGAATTTGGATGTAGCTTGACAACAATAACATCCAACTAGAAATGTCTGAAAAAAACCAAAACTCCCAGTATTGTCAGGATTGTTATTTTTGCTATTTTTTCCACTGTTGGTTTATTGAGCGCATCAATAAATATCAATAAATTCAAAAATATAATTAAATGCAGTTACTGTGTGTAGTTTGGTAATTAAAAAAGTCACACTTCTTAATGTAACTAAAGTCCTGATGAAACACTATTTTGAATTTTGTTTTAATATTCATTACATTTTTTTTTTGTGGAATTAATGCTTATCGGGCAATGATTGAAACGCAGTCACAGCCACAGTTATCTGACAAAGACTACCAGAGGTTGTAAGTATTCTTTTATCATCACTTTTATCATTATCACAACATTACGAAAACATAACGGAACATTTTGATCAATCTGTATGATTTGATTGAATTTGACTTTGTAAAGTGCCTTGAGATGACATGTGCTGTGAGTTGGTGCTATATAAATAAAATTGGATTGAATTGAATTACTCCACAAGTAACCTTGGAGTTTGAAGACAATTTATAATTTACATGAAGAAACTGAAATCTGTTGGACAAATAAGATTTAAACCAGCCTAATGCATTTCCCATGTTCTTTTTAGGAGAATATTGTGATCAACTGTATCGAATGCAGCACTGAGATCTAACAGGACAAGTACAGACACGTCCATTATCTGAGGCCATGAGAATATCATTAGTGACCTTCACCAGAGCTGTTTCAGTGCTATGATTAGCTCTGAAGCCTGTGGTACATATCTATTTACTAAGGATAGATTAGTCATATCTAAAACAATGATGCAATTTAATGTTTGTTACTTGTCTCACAAGCAGTGAACATTTTGATGTATGTATGTTTTCATGATGTAAAGCACTTTGAACTGCCTTGCTGCTGAAATGTGCTATACAAATAAAATTAACTTGACTAAAATGGGGGCAAGGATGAAAGGGAAAATAATTTGGTTGGGATTGGGTCTAACATACAAGTTGAAGGTTTTGATGAAGCAAAAATTTGGGCTAACTCAGAAAGCTCCACTGCGTCTAAACAGTTCAAACACTGATCAGGTTCTAGAGATTCCTCCAACACTGCCTTACTTAATGAGAACGAGGTAATCATGTTTGGGAGGATTCCAATGATTTTATTTTTAATAGAATAAATTTTATTTATGAAGAATCCCATAAAGTTAATACAGCTGAGAGCTAAGGGAATGGATGGATCAACAGAGTTATGACTCTGGGTAAGTTTAGCAACTGTACTAAAGAGAAATCTTTTGAGTATTTTTACCTCGAGTTAAAACAACAGAAACTTCCATGTATTCAAATGAATTCACAGAAACTGTAGCTGGTGGATAAATTAAAAGCTACACCACCTCTTTCCCATCACAGATTGTTCTGTCCCACATTTAAAAAAGTTGAATTGAAGAATATTTTTCTGAGAATGGTTTCTTTGGTATTACTATTGTAAATCTAAAGCATAGTCGTTTTTAAGAAGCGATTGCAGATTTTTTGAAGCAAATGCAAGAGTAACGTGAACAGAGCAGTGAGTTGTCAACATTTCTAAGAAGAGCTGATGAATGATGTATCTGAGTACTAGCAACAACAGCAGACAGGTCTGCTGTGATTGGCTGGGAGCTGCGGGAACAAAAGGTCACCTGGTGGAAGCACCAAAACTGAGCTGAGTGCAGGAAAGACATTAGTATCCACCATACTGGTATAAATTGGAGTTTGGAATCACAAAAAGAGCGATTCGCTTGCAGAAAGATGCAACTGGCGGCCCTTGTTGTGGTGTGCGTGCTGTTCGTTGGGGGTGATAATGGGAGTGTGGGAGCGGCCCCGTTTGGACTTGATTCTGCACAGAAAACTCATGCAACAGGTGGGCTACCTAACAGTGAATTTTATTTTAAAATAGATGTATGAATCTGTAGCTACAGACAGCAGCTGGACAAACCTTGATATGAGAGTTGGTGGAGAGCCAGGCTTATTGTATTGTGTGGTCAATTAGGGAATCAGAAATTTGGGCTTAAGTGTTTTGTTTGTTTTTTCCTCCTGAATTAATTTATTATTTACCTCAGAATAAAGCTGCAGTTTAGTTTAGGGGATGGAGGTTTAATTTGCTCCCTATCGTATTTTTTTTATTTTTATTTCTGACATAAGAAAAATGTTTTACAGTGCATAATTTTGTTTGTTTGTTTGCTTCTTTCAACTTTTATACTTTGGAGTTGTGAAATGTTCTGGATGGTGACTTTGTGATAAAATTCTCCTTTTAAAGATAGATTTGTAGAATGTAATCTGAGTCCATATTGTACTGTACTGTTTGAAAACTTATTTTGAATTTGGAAAATACTTAATAGGGCATGACATGACCCTTCTCTGGGACTTTTATCCTCAGCTCTTGCAGTCTGGTCAATGCCAATAAAGATTTTCCATTGATCATTGAGAGGGATGTAAATATTTTTTTATTATTTCTGTTAAGATGGGAAAAAAAAAGGAAAAAGAAGAAAGAAATACTTTTAAATTATTGCTACTTTTAAATTGCTTAAACACCCTTGTCGAGATGCTGGTCTCGTTCCTATCAGAAACATAATTCACGGTAGATAAAAAAAAGGCATTGAAGAAAAAAAATGTCAAACTCTATCTGCAAGTGAAATTATGAAAGTAATACCTCTAAAGTAAAACACTATTTAGATTTTTATGGTTAGGATGAACTGTTTTGTCAATTTCAGTATGTGGACAGGGCACAAACAGGGATAAAAAATAATGCGTGCACAAAACAATTGTATTCAAAAATACAACGAGAGACAATAGGAAATGGAAGAAAAATCATGCAAGACTATATAATATGGTGAATAATGAATGTAAAGACAGGTAGAAGGAAAATAGATGTGATGATTACACAAAACATGACATTAAAGTGATGTATGAAAAAGGAAATAGTGTGCATTATGGTGCTCAAATACAGAATAAAGAACAACTTGCTATAAACACTAGCCGTTTGTTTTAAGCAATAACACTGCTCATAAAAAACAAATTAACTCAAAAGTGGTAATGTTTGAAAGAATTCCCGTCAGGCAAATAAAAATCTGGAAACAGCTTCATTAAAATAAAGTCCAATAAAAAATAAAAGCTTTTCGAGACCCATTCATCTCCACAAAAACACTGATTCAAGGTTTATGAACTAAGTAAGAAAGAAAAGGGAAATGTTTTAACATGAAAGCATTTCGGTCCGGCATGCCTCCAGGAAGATCTGTTAGAGCTCTTTAAGCTTGTTTGTAGGTCTCCAACAGCAGCTTTATTTAGGTTTGCTGCTCTGGCAGAGCTTCAAAATATATTGTGTCAGCAAAAAGTATTCACATCCCTTCTCTTCTAGATTTTGCTCCATTACAGCCTCATTCTAAACTCATTTCAGAATTATTATTTTTTTAATAACAAAGCAAAAATCAGGTTTTCACATATTTTTATATGCATTAAAATGTTAACATTTAAACAACCTAGGAACAGGTCTAAATATTTGTATACTTTGCTCTGCTGATCAGGTACTGATCTGTTCTCCACTCTTAAATCTGCTGTTAAACATGATCAGGGACGTGCTCCGATGGTGCAGGGGTAGTGAACCCGACCCATGTACGACGGCTTTAGTCCTTGACGCGGCCTGAGGTTCTTTACCACATGTCCCCCCGCCCTCCTCTCTCAAACCCCCTTTCCTGTCTGCCTACTTTGAAAAAACGAGCCACTCGTGGCACAAAAACTCAGTAAAATAATATTTTTAAACAAACAGATTGGGAATGAAGCACACTTGTCTATATAAAGTCTCATAGAGCAAATCAGAGGAGAAACCAAACAATGAAGTCAAATGAATCATCTGTGGACCTCTGAGACTAGATACTGTCAAAGCATAAATCTGCAGAGGGGTACAAAAAGTTTTTTGGCAGAATGTTGGCGAAAAGCACTGTAGTCTCCAATAATCCAACAAAGCAGAGATTTGAACCAACAGGACCCTCCCTTGGTCTGGCTGTGGAACCAGACTTAGGACTCAGCGAAGAAAAGCCTTGACCAAGAATCCAATGGTAACAAAGGTTCAGCGCTCTCTTTTGGAGATGCCACCAATCAGGTCATTATTGGAGAACGGCCAGACGGACATGACAACCATCTTGAAGAGACAAATTTGGCGGTTTGATGAAACCAACAGGGAACTCATGTGTAGGGAAACCGAGCACTGCTCAACACCTCCCTAGTACCATCCCTACTGTGGAGCATGGTGGTGGCATGGTCATGTTGTGGTAATGTTCTTCTGCTGTGGGAACTGAGTGACTAGTCTGCATAGAGGGTGAGATAACAGCAGCTAAACTTGGAGAGATTCCTCAGGAAAGCCTTCTCCAGACTGATCTGGACTTTACTGAGATGGCAATTCATCTTATCACAAGGCCCAGATACAAAGCAGCAGCTTCAGATACAGTCTGTGAATGTCCTTCAGCGGTCCAGCAGAACCTGGACTTAAGACGTAATGCTATCTTGTCCACTGATACTGCCCAGTAAACCTGACTGGGCTTATGCAGAAAACAATGAAACACCAAACACAGATGAGCTAAACTTGTAGAGAAATACTGGAGAATTGCTTAACAAATGATTAATCCATAAGTGTGAAAACTGATGTACATTTTATGTTTTTTTGTGTGTCACAGCCCACAGGAGAAGACGTGCAGGAGACTTACTGGGAGAAGATCCCAACCTGTGCCTCTCCCTAAGGGAGGATGAGCAGCAACAGCTGCTGTGCAACGACCGCCGTAGCAAATTCAACTACAACCCATTTGGCCTCCGCTTTGGGAAGCGCCACAACAACCATGTGCTCAGAAGAGCCGTTAAAAGAGCCAGAACCAGGGGCTTTTTACCCCTGTCCCTCTTCTCCCGAGAGCTGGAGACGTCCTAAAGAAAGATCGTCTTCAGCCGAGGAATTGTGCAATTTGTGGCAGGCAGTCACAAATAAAAGGCTTGAAAAAAAAAAAAAACATTTCCCTGAGTAAGAGTTTTATATCCGTCTGTGATGTATACTGATTTTCAGACCCACTATGAGGCTAGCATGTGAAAAATTACAGTTGGAGCCTGAAAACACACAAGGTCATGCATGCCATTATGTTTGCCGGTAATAGAAAACTGAGTTCATAGGGCACATGTCTAATGTTGCTTACCACTTTAAATCTGTTTAGACTTTACCCTGTAAACATCAGAGGACAGGGTTCAGACATTTTCCATAAAAAAAAAAGAAAATGTAGGAATCGAACTACCAACCTTTAATTTGACAGACAATCTGACAGTTTCCTCCTGAAATAAAGCCCCCACTTTAACCCCCTGGTGTCGTCCCAATTCACAAGGAAGAAACGATTTGACCCTTTTATTGAAAATCTGACAAGCTACTGCAGAGCTTTAGGAGTCCACCAGGTGGCAGTGCATTTTAACCACACCTGTTTACACTGTGGATATCCACCTAGTGTTTAAAGCAAAGTAAGTTAATTGTAATTTAATCGAAGCAGTTTCCTGCCGTGTTTGAAAAGCAGGCTCTAATCGACTGTCCAACCTTGGATCCAGCGGAGCAGTGTGGCTTCTGGACCAGAGGACCATCTGGTCGCTCTGTCCCCAAAGCATGAACAATATCTGCATTCTCATGAAAATAAGTTTAACTCCCAGTGCAGGACCTGCAGAGGGAATGATCTTCTTGTGTTAGCAATGGTTAACTTTAAAGAACACCAATGCAGCCATCATTGCTTAACGTCAACATTGGCCTCACAAGCACAAAACCTCAGCTAAGAATATAAAGAAATGGTATTTAAAATCATTCAAACCTTCAAGCTGGAAGGTTCTGCTGCAGAGAAGACGCTTCAGGAGGTCGGAGTGTCCACCGCACTGCAGGACCGTCTCCTTTAGGAGTGTGCTGCTGCAGCAGCAGCGATGCTCCCACCAGTGCAGAGCTTGCTCAGCATAGTCAGATGGGTGCGAGCGCACGGTTTCCTTCAACTTTCAGATTTGTCTCTTTTCCGAAACACCATTTGTGAAATGGGTCACGTTACGTTTCAGGACACCAGCCCTGATCTAGAGTGAGACGAGAATTTCTGGAGAACACACTTGTGAAAAGGGGAGGAGGAAAAAAAAAAAAAAGCCTTTTCTGCATTATTTTGAATGAGTTTAACAAATATGATCCCCAGATTACCTGTTTGATAATTAAATGTATTAGCTTGATTGGTAATAAAGGCGCTTTATTGGCTTGCCTTGTAGCACTTTTGGCTCTTGTCAAATAGATGGCTTGTTCCTGCCTCCCGTCCCCGAACAGAAAACAGAAGACACAGTGCCCTTTGTGACTATATTTATTATTCCAACACATCTTATGACAAACTGGTTTCCCCTCACTTTAACAACATTCCCATGCGACTGTTCACTGTGCTGGTTTGTCAACATACAGCTGAGTACGAGGCCAGAGGAACACCACTGTTGGACTTTAAGGGTCTTTCAGGGCAGTTGTGAGCTCTTACTAGGAAAATCCCTGCAGCTAAGAGGAGTCCAGTGAGATCAGTAGAAACAACAAAGAGCCTTTGGAAGGTGTTTGATCATCAAAGCCACACTGTAGGAATCCTTCATGAGAAGGCTAGTAGGAGTCGGCAACACAAAACACGGGAGAAGAAGAAGCCAACGAGCGGTTTGGAAGCCGACATCTTACTTTAGGAATCATATCAGTGGATTTAGAGCGACGGTAACCGATGAGCGACAGACTGCAGCACTGATACATAGCGATAGAATTTCCAAATCCTCCCTGCCACGGCTCTAAAAGGCACTCATAGCTTCCTACAGTAAGGGCGTTAAAGTCTGAAAACGGGACGATAGAAAAAAGGAAGGCTGTGAGACGACGGGTGGGGGGGTCTTCTGCACGGTGGGGTAGACTTGTTCACAGGTCCTTCAGGTCCTTCTGGATGCCCCACAGGGTGTCGGCGCTCTTCTTCAGCTGGGCCACCTCTGCGTCCGTCAGACTCATGTTCACCACGCTGCTGACGCCGCTGCCGTTCAGGACGCAGGGCAGAGACAGGAAGACCTCCTCGCCGATGCCAAACATGTCCTGGAATACAAGGACGTTTATGAGAAAAGAGCCAGAGGCAGCCAGGCCCTCAGCTGCTGACGTCATGCATCTCAGAAAAAAAAAAAAAAACATCAATTTACCAGAAGCTGCAGCTCAGTAAATCATATCACTGAGAAGTTTGTTTATTTCTATCCCTCCAGTCCAAAAGTTAAACTCATAATATTGATTTATTCCGCACTGGCTGTGTTGTTTCTGTTCATTTTTATGTTTCTGCCTTACAGATAATGAAAGCCCAAAACTCAGTTTCTCCAAAAAAAAAAAAAAAAAAAAGTGTAAATATTACATCAGACCAATTTAAGAAATTATTTTAATACAGAAATATAATCCTACTGAACAGTAAGTGCCATGTACAGTAGGGCATCTGCAGTCAGTACTTTGTTGGGACTCCTTTTGCATGAACCACTGCATCCATGCGGCGTGACATGGATGTGATCAGCCCGGGGTTCTGCTGAGGTGTTCAGGAAACCCATTTTCCCCTGAACAGCCGATAAATATACAACGCGGTGTAGGCCAGGCTAGTTCGCTGGCGTTACCATGACGACGAAGTGCTAGGGTCTCTTGAACTGAATGCATGTTGTGAAACGGTGGGGCATCACTGAGGAGGATCGACATGTCAGATTCCATAACGTTTACTGGAACCAGTCTTACTCAGAACTCTGCATCTCTCCGAGCCAGTTTCCTGCAGTTCATATTTCTCACTGCTGCAGAGATTTTAAATCGAAAGTAGCCCAGTGATGTTAAAAAAAAGAAAGAATTTTAAAGACACCATTTATGCATGCTGGCGCGCAGTCAGTTCCACCCCAGTCCAGCAGGAGGCAGTTTAAGCGACACGATGCCAGAATGCATTACAGAATATAAATATCAGCGCGTCATCAGGAGGGCGACAGCAAAACTAAACAAGGGAAGATTGTTTCACACTTGTATAAAATATTTTTGAGGCTGTAGGAGCACAAGAAAAAGTGTGATAAGATCTCTTTTGGCAATTTGGAGAAAGTCTTTAAACAAAGTCACGGGGAACTTTAATGCTGCATGTACCAGACCAATTAACCTGCTTCCTGCATGTACCAGACCAATTAACCTGCTTCCTGCTGTACCACCAGGCTCATTCTAGGCTTAAATTCAAACCGAGCTAACGTGTTCTTACCCAGGTAAAGTCAGGAACTTGCAGTCCTGCTGGAAGATAAAAACCAGCATCTCCGTAATGCTTGTCAGCAGAAGGAAACATGAAGCGCTTTAAAGTGCTCTGGTAGACAGCTGACTTGATTAACCCCAGAGGACCAACAGAAAAAGGAGGGCTTGGGACCCCAAATCATCCCCCGCTGGAGGAGCAGCAGCTTGGATCCTGTATCTCTGTGCCCTTCATCCTCATCCTTTCAAGGCTGCAGTTGTTCCCTTTCTCTACCACGCTTTTTTCACCCATTTTCATTTCACATGCGTAGGTACAGTGCTCAGTGAGTAAGCCAGCAACTTAAAAAAAAAAAAAAAGATCTAACGTGACTTTCAAATCATCTAAAAAAAAAAAAAAAAAAAAAAAAGTGACTGTGGAATAAAGAGTTAATAAATAGATGGCATACCTTAACCATGGTGGAGACGGGGTGGACGCGGCTCAAGTTCTTCACAATGCTCTCAGTCAGGTCAGCCACGCTGAAGCCAATGGCCCAGTTGGTGTAACCCTTCAGCTTGATCACCTCGTAGGCGCTGGAACACAAAGTAGTCCTGGGGTTCAGATCCCGCCTCAGTGAGAGAGTGTGTGTTTGTGCTAGGAGCGTTTGAATCACTGCACAAGGCTCACAGATCTTGGACCCACGGTGGGTGCTCGTAGCACCGACGGTGTCGCTGGGTCTGTTCTCCCAGGACTCATCTGTAATTAGTGCAGCAGTGACCCACTTCCACCTCGGCACGCTAAGCAAGTCACTGCTCACGCTCCTAATTACGGATTCATCCGGAGAGCGAAACGAAGGTCCCGGCTGACAGGGAGGTAACCACAGAGCGGAGCGCCAGCTTAGACTAACCTGTCCACCACGGCCTTGTGGGTGGCCTTCCACTGCTCCTTGTCTCCGTCGGTGCCGATCTCCGGGTTCAGCTTCTGCAGGCTGACCCCAGCAACGTTTGCGCCGCTCCACACGGGAACTGCAACCACACCCGTCAGGTCAGTACGCAGTCAGTTACACCCCACCCCCAGAGCGGTTTCCACCGCGCTACACTCACCGCTGGTGTCTCCGTGCTCGCCCAGCACCCAGCCGTTGAAGGAACTGGCGTGGATGCCGAGGCGCTCGGCCATCATGTAGCGGAAGCGAGCGGAGTCCAGGTTGGTGCCGCTGCCGATGACCCGGTGCTTCGGCAGACCGCTCAGCTTCCAGGTCACGTAGGTCAGCACGTCAACTGTGGTTTAACAGGATCGGACAGAAAAGGAGAAGGAGAGAGGGGAGGTTAACGCCCCCAGAGCAGCGTGGCAGCTTCGTGGTCAGGGCGGAACGTGTTCTCACCGGGGTTCGACACCACCAGGATTGTGCAGTTGGGGCTGTACTTTATGATCTGTGGGATGATGCACTTGAAGACGTTGACGTTCCTTTGGACCAGGTTGAGGCGGCTCTCGCCCTCCTGCTGTCGCACGCCGGCCGTCACCACCACCAGGCGGGAGTTGGCCGTCACGGCGTAGTCTGACGGAGGAGAGGCACAGACACGGCCTGTTGGAGCACGTCTGGAGCGGGGCGAGCCCAAGCCCGAGCGCGGCGCAGCCTCTCACCTTTATCGGCAACCACCTTGGACGTCTTCAGGAAAAGGAGGCCGTGCTGCAGGTCCATCATCTCCCCTTTGAGGCGGTCCTCCATCACGTCCACCAGAGCAAGCTCGTCACACAGGTCCTGTCCACGGGAGCACGCGGGGAGTTAGCTCAAACATTCGCAGCGCCTTGTTCACATGCTGGAGGAGGAGGGGAGCCTTACCCGCAGCAGGATGCTGACGGCACACGCCATGCCGACCTGGCCCACGCCGACCACGGTCACCTTGTTCCTGGGAGGCTCAGCGGAGGAGCTGGCCAGGGGGGTGATCAGCTTCTGCAGGACTGAGGACATGATTGCAGCTGTGGGGACACAGAACACAAGCCAGATGAGGCAAGTTCTACCAAGAAGCCCAGCTGCTCCAAACCAACACTTCCATCCATAATACACGGCTCTGGTTTTCCCTTGAGACGAGGGATTTTTCCACAACTTCTGGCCAATAATAATAATAATAATAGTGTTATCCTTCCAACCATCAATGTCTGCTTTCTTTACATTGCTTTTCTTTCTGGAGTTAGCACTGCCAACTTGACTAAAGCTGCCCTTCAATAAACGGGTGTAAAGCCATCAATAAACTAATGTGAGTCATTGCTGGCGCGCTGCAGATTTCCTTAGCCAATACTCCGTGGTACATTGCACAGCCAGCACTGCTCGTGCACTTTCGTTTCAACACGGAGCAACAGGTTTCGCAAGGAAGGTCAAAAGGTCATCCAATAGCCAGCTGAGTCCAGAGGTCATCCTCACTTGAGCAAAAACCCAGAGTTGGTGGCTGGAGACGTCCCCACTCAATAAAAGAATTTTAGAGTTGAATTGAACGATGCAAAAGAAAGCGGATTCATATCCACCGTTTCCTCGAAGCTGCGTCCACGAGCAGCCGCGCACTTCATGTGGGATTTGGCGCGGGCAGCAAATCTAGGCAGCACAGAAAATAAAGTCCAAGCTGAACTGTAGACAAAATGTTACTAAACCAAGTTATTTTGTACCATATTTCCAACTCTGGTGCGAAGGTGAGCCACAGTCCAGCTCTGTGCTGATCGGAGCGCACCACTGATTGATGGGTGGGGCAGATGCCTTTCTGGTTGGCCAGGTGGCCGTGTGTGCATCTTTGTTACTCCTGCTGCATGCCATTTTTAACCAATTTGGTTGTTGTTTGAAAGCTACACCTGCTGTTTGTTCCTGGAGCGCTGTTGCTCCGCTGGCGTTATCAGCTGCAGTCCTTCCAAGTGCACAGCTTCTGTTGGTTTCTGACCAGCCTTGTTCTACCTCCACTTTTGAAAAGCAGCTCTGTTTATACATCTTATTTTATGAGCGCACGTCTGAGGACTACAGATGTGTATGTCCATTCCTGCACACATCCACACCCTGATGGTGGTGAGCTACATTGTAGCCACAGCTGCCCTGGAGCAGACCCACAGAAGAGAGGCTGAACAGAACCACATGCTTGTGCTAAATCCCATTGAACAAAATATAAATAATTTAAGTGCAATAAAATTTGAACTCAGATGTACATGTCTCGGTTCTTTCTTAGCAGGAGCCCTCTGACATAACACCTACTATACAACTCAAAAAAAATAATCTGTCTTTTTCACTTAATCGGGTTAAATCAGTTTCATCTAAACCAAGTAATCTAAAATAAATCATTGCTGTAATTTGATTCTTTTAGTAAGCCATGTAGCTTGTTATAATCTCAGGTTTGGGGACAGGCGTCATACTCTTGTAGACACGTGAACAATCAGGGGGAACATTGTTCACATCGATGGGACTCATTCCGGTCCACAGCAGTGTGGAAACTGAGGACATCTGATCCACATCAAAGCCCTCGGCCTAGAATAGTTCACCTGCTAGCTCAGCTTGCTAACATGCCAGGCATCTCAAGGTCAAAGGAACAGTGGAAACAGGCCCTCAAGGGGGGGGGGGGGGTCCAGGGCCATAAAGGGACACGCCCCCCATCTCCTCTGCCTTCCAGCTGCACATGTGGCTGACAACAGCCTGCAGGACCCAAGGGCCAGCTTTAACCTCCAGAACCTTGGGTCCGTGTTGCATAGGCAGCCATTCACTGTTGCTGCTTAAAAACGGTCTGAGCCTGCCGCACACTTGGACTGGTTTTAAGGCGGACATGTTGGTTCTGCAGCCCGGTGCTGAGGGCCTTTCAGAGGACGCTGGGCCCCAGCCTCCCCCCGGCGACCTTCATGCTGAGGAGCTTCCTAACAAGATGGAGGCTCCAAACAGACGCCTTTTGTTTTAGTAGCCGGGAGTCAGTTTTATTATTTCTACTTCAGACCTGCGCAGTAGTCATTCAATTACATTTAACAGTAAATAAACTTTGTATTGCAGAGTGCACATTATTTTTTTTAAAAAAAATACTTCCGCGTTAAAATGTTAAAGTAACAATTCTGTTTGTTTTGCTACAAACTAACATGATGAGGCTCCCCTCTAAACATGGCGGAAAACCACCAGAGCTCCGGAGGACGGCTCCTTTAGCTGGAGTCACGCCGCACTTCTGTCATCCACGGCGGGCCCACAGCCTGACAGCCAGGCCGAAGAGCATCCATAGCTGCTGCTGCCTTCCGCACGCAGGTCGCGTGACGCGAGGCCGCGCACCCCGACCCCGCGCCTGCGGGACGCCAGCGGGCAGGTCTGCAAAGCTGCAAGGTCAAAACAGAAAGACGATGCAAACACTCACAGATCAGAAGAAAATGGTGGGATCAGAGACTGTGTGGTGCCCGGCGGAGCGAGGAGACGGCCAGCTGCTGTGAGACTGAACGAGCAGAAAGCAGGAAGAGAAGTAGGGAGGAGGAGGATGTGGCCGGGGCCGGGCTCCGGAGGGAGGGAGGAGGGGACTGAACAGGATGTGCGACCGCTGGCAGTCAGTCACATCAGCAGCTCAGGGCCAAGCTGCGCTGCTGCTTCAACGTGTTTGTTCAAAACCTTTCTGATAGTCGATGATGATGCAAATAAGTAGGCCTGCAAAGAGGATCCGCTCTGCACCGCAAACAAGCCTTTTTGTTAGTTTTTTTTTTCTAATACACTACATTTGAATCCTGATGCAGAAATATTGACAGATCAAGACGTGTCTAAGCCAATCGTTAATAAATGAGGGTGCCAAGGATGTCCATTGTCGCCTTTGTTTCTTACTTTAGCAATGGAACCATTTGCAGTGGCAGTAAGACTGCATCAGGCTATAACTGGCATTACAATCAGACAAGTAGAGCACAATTGCCTATTTGTGGTCAGTGCATGGGTGTCCAAGCATTTTGGCTCATGGGCCAAAACCTAATGTATACCCAAAAGTATTCATATGCCGCTGGAGCTTTTACACAATAATCGTCATCATCTTTGTAACATACATTCCAATGAAATTTGTTCTGTGCATTTAACACACCTCCTTGGTGAGCGGTGGGCTAGGGAGCAATCTGAGGTTAAGGGTTTTGCTAATTGAGCCAGAGTGGCAGTGTGTGGGAGTTCAACCCAGAACCTGCATGACATAAGTGCAATGCTCTAACCACTAGGCCATCACTTTGTCACATTACACTCTCAAACCTCTTTGTTTTATTGGGGTCTTATGCGATAGACCAGCAGAAAGTAGGGCATCATTGTGAAGTGGAAGGGAAACTCTTCGTGATTTTCAAACGTTTTTACAAATAAAAATCTGAAATGTGTGACGTGCACGTGTGTTCAGACCCCATGAAACAATAACATATAGGCCCGTCTTTCACTACACTTTCATTCAGTAATAACACTGACGATTTAGATCTGACATGCGACAATACTCCTCTATTAGTTTAAGCAAAACTGGAATATATCTTTTCAAGTTTGAGATTACCAGGATTATGTCATCTGCACATAATGAAAGTTTTTGCTCTACTTGTCTGATTGTAATGCCAGTTATAGCCTGATGCAGTCTTACTGCTATGGCAAAGGGTTCCATTGCTAAAGTAAGAAACAAAGGCGACAATGGACACCCCTGACAGCACCCTCACTAATTAACGATAGGCTTAGACATGTTGTGATCTGTCAATATTTCTGCATTGGCATACAAACATAGTATGTGTATCCAGTTTTTAACTTTATCTCCACAACTGAAATAGTTTAAGACGTTAAAAAGATAGTGTCTTTTCTTCAGCAGGACAAATGGCAATCTGTTAAGGGCTGCAGAAGACCCGGGTGGAGCTTCACCTTCCAGCAGGACTACTGCCCTGCAGCCACAGTTTCAATGGCATGCAGCACACAGTCTTCGTGTGTATGTTCGAAGTCCAGACCTAAATCCATATGAGACTATGTGGAAAGACTTGAAATATTTGTGCTCACAGACACTTTCAATCCGACCTGACTGAACTTACAAAGAAAAAACAGGTCAAACGTTTAAGTTTGATGCACATACCTGGTAGAGACACACCCCAGAGGACTTGGAGTTGTAAGAGAAGAGAAACACCTCCTGGAGTAATTTCTCTGTTAAAAGTTGTTCTGGAAATTTAATTATTTGGGAAATCAGATGCTTTCAAATTTCATCGAAAACAACAAATAATGCAAAATTGGAGAGCAGCAGGAGAATGTACCAGACTGAAGAAAAGTGGTCATTACGTCTTCCAGCAGACTATAATAGAAATTAATAGAAAAGCTTTTTATTTCTGTCCTAGATGGTGACAGGCTAAGCCTAAAGCAGCATAACTACAGGAGATAGTTCAGGATAACCTAGCCCCCCTAACTATAAGCTTTATCAAAAAGGAAAGTTATAGGGCTGGTCTTAAAAGTAGACAAGCGTGTTCTGTACGACTCAGGTTATGATACAAAAGGACCGATTTGGAATAGTGTGTTCAAACTGAACCCAAATCATCAGGGGAGGTTCGCATAACCTGCTGAAACTCACAGGAGGCAGTAGAGTGTGTAAATGATCTGCGTCCCCTGCTGCCATGAACAAAGGGTTTGTCACACTAAGCCTAGACAACACAGATAAGTAGACTTTATCATTAGGCTGCAGCAATTACAGTGCAGGCCTGAGCATTTCCACAGGTTGTTAATCCCCTCTCCCATTAGACTCCCGATCAAACCTAAACGTCTTTTTGGGTCACTGCAATATCAATGTAGATCAATACTGTCCACTGAATCTACATCAATCATACACTTGTGCAATATCTGTATTCGTTGCAGTGACAAAATCTGTTTATTATTTATATATAGCTGTGTAGGAAGGCATAGATTTTTCTGTACATATTCCAAGTTTTCTAAATCTCTTCGATTCTTGTCTCTTTTGAATATTATTCTTCCATTTTCTCTTTCTTGGTGCAGTTTATTCCTATTTTTCTACATATTTTTTACATGAATTTTGTATTCAAGTGCTGTCATTAACAAGAGAATTTACCCAGTGTGGGATGAAGAAAGACTTTTCTAGATTGAGTCATGGGGATTTTTTCTAAGAGGCTGTGTTCAACAGTGAAACCATGCTTAGAAGGATCTAGAAACCGAGCTGTGAAGCACCGGGTCGCGGCTACATGTGCTGTACAAAATCCAAAGAAATAAACAGTTTTGGTTATTACCCACAGTAGTCGGTGTAGTTATTTGAGACAATAAGAATCGAGTTTAAACTGCTGTCATTTTTGTCACATATGTTTATGCATCATGTCTACAAGAGTCTAAACATAAAGAAATAAATAATGATTTGTATAATATTAAATCCTGACAAGTCTATGACATATGTGTCGCTTATGAGCTACCCGTTTTAGATAGCATGAGCATTTGGGTGAAGACTGTAAAGTTTTCAGTGTGGCAAAATTTCTCATTTTCTTCCTCATACTTACTACATACTTCATTGGGGATGACAGTTCAATGCTCTGCACACTATATGTGAGAACCTATCATGGTCAAATACTTCTTAGCTAAATGAGTCAAGAAGTACATAAGTTAGACTGCCCCAGTGATCAAGAAAGAGGATCTTCATCAGTGCAGACAGAGCATCTGCATAGTCTAGCAGGAGATGAAGTAACATTATTTGGTCGTTGCTGCAACATTTGAGAGACAAGGACTCTTATATGCAGTACATACATTGCCTCAGAAATTTTGGACATGTCTTAAAAACACGCAACAGCTGGAGAATTCATATGTCCAGCATTAAATGAGTTGAAAGGCAAAGCTGGATTGTCATTTATATAAAGCCATCTAGTCACACATACGATTGGTGGTCCAATTCAAATGACACAAAAAATATTTTTCAGATCGGTCTGCTAGGGGTTGTGGTGATGGCACTAAAAACAGAGAAAGGGATCAACTAAAAGATTCTCGTGATGCTGAAATCAGCCACATGCATCACAAAAGAGGCAGTTAGGAAGACAGTAGCAGAGCACAGAGAGAGGCAGAAAGCTAGACTATCATTAGAGTCAATCTATGTAAGGAAGGAAGATAGGAAAACATAGCTAAAGATGTCAAACTATCCCCTGAAGAACCTAATGCACATGCATATATCTCTGTGGATGAGAATTATTCAAACAGGACCTTTAATTTGATGGAAACACTGAATCTAACCCTTTCATCGATCAAAAAGCATGCTTAAATCAGAAGTAGCAGCCTCGAGAAACCTCCTAAATTAGATGATGATGTTGAAGACAGGTCAGCTAAGGAAAACTACCAGCCTAATATAAACGACGTCTGGATCATTGATGAAGTAGACAACTGTGATCTGGAAGCAGAACCAGGACATGTAACAGAGGAAACATCAGATGCCTTTAAAGCTCCAAAGAGGAGATCAGTAACAGCTTTGATGCTGAGGACATACAAGAAATATCTTTGGACACCAATCAAAGACAAGGCAGATATGTCAGTGTGACCAGGATAAAAGAGGCATTCAGCATATTCAGAATTTTTTTATTGAGACTTTATTTGGAAAAACAAAACAAACAAAAAACATTGTATGGGGCACTCAATTGATAAATAAAATTAAAAAAACATAAAAGATGCAAGACAGATTAGATTAAAACAGCCAGTAGATAATTATAGAAATATATCTCTGAGAATAAATATGCCAGCTGCTGGCCGAGACACAAGTCTGTGTGTAACGTTCTTGTTTGCTCAGGATAAAGCCTAAAAGATTACAGCTCAGTAACATGATGACGGGGTTCCAGGAAGTCTGCACCGATGTCTTTAGATTTCCTGATGTACCAACTCCTGGCCATTTCTCTCATGAAAAGCAGAGGACACCCAGCAATGCAGCCTGCAAACCAAACCAAGATGCTGTAAAAAGGATCCGAAGGTTCATCTCTACATTATTCCTGCTAAGCAGTTTGATGAAAGATAGGCCATGCTGAGCTCTCCTCACACAGTGTGTGACGGTAGATGACCAGGACTGGTCCTCAGAAATGGAGCAGTTTTCCACCATCTTATGCCCTGGCTTAATTGCACTAATTCAGATGTTTTTAAGCAATTTTTTTTACTGTATATCTAACAAAATCTGCAGCAGCTGGAGTATTACAACAACATCCCTAATTGTTAAAAATTACTTTGCATTTTTTTTATACAGAGAAGCTGTTGTGCCGGGAGGCTTGAGAAATAGTCATCTGGCTATTACACAAAACAGGTTATCCGGCACCAATATGTACTGGTCCGGGAGGTGACTACTGCAACTTCCTCTGGAAGAATCGCTGCGTGTTCACTAAATATTTCACTTTCTGAGCAGGGAAACAGCTTTAAATGACACATAGATCCATAATCTGACATGTTCTATAGTTTTATATGCAGCTGTATTGTAAAAGTATACCCCACCTCCTTGAATTACAATGTTCCAAGTATCAAAATAATAAAACCCATCTGGTTCTTATAATTTTGATTTTTTGGGATGAGAGTCAGCTCCGCTAAATTGGAACTCACTGGAGGGACAATATTTCCCGTCTGGCCTGGGAAGGCCTTGGGATCCCCCAGGATGAGCTGGAGGTTGTTGCTGGGATGAAGGATGTTGGGGATTCTCTCCTGGATCTGTTGCCCCTGAGACTCAATCTTGAAAAGCAGAGGACAATGGATGAATGGATGGATGGCCCTTATTAGGTTCTTAAAGCAGGAAAACGATAACCAGTGACAGCCAATAATCTAATGTAATGTGAGTACTGTTGGCCGCTCCCCTTTTCAGGGGTTGCCACAACATGTCAGTACAACTTGCAGATAGACTTGGGAGAGTTTTCACGCCAGATCCCCTTCCTGGGATACTGGAATCCCAACTGGGATTCAAACTTAGGTCTGAGCCCACTGAACCACAGATGGGTCCTACAAATATCTAATTTAAGAATGGTCAAAGATCTTACTGATCATCAGCTAGTTTCCCAGTTAGCTGCTCTGCAGGATTAAGGGCTGTGTTCGTACCGGGTCAAGGAGAAAAACATGACCTTAGAATCTGCTAGGAAACATTTTAGCACAATTTCGAGCAAGCTGGAGACAGCCATTGTGTTCGTAGTGCACCATGATTGTTCACAATTGAGCAACTGGCCCCTGTTTTTGGCCCTAAAGCCCTGAGCCCTTAAACATGAAAGTTTTATCCTGCTCTACAAGTAGTCAAAACAAGTTTGACAGGGTTGCGGCAGAATCCCAAAACGAAAAACACAGTGCTGTTTAGGCTTCCAAAGTGACACCTCAACAAAGCACAAGCACTCTGAAGTAGATGGAAGAAGGGACATTTGGCGCCAGGGCAAAGTCGGAAGTGTGGAGAAAACCAAACACGGCATATCAGAGCAAACACCCCATACCAACACTGTGGTGATTTAAGCTGAGCCCCTTGCAGTCAGTGCTTTCATCAGAAGCCTTTGTGTAGATCAAAGTGCTCCAGTCAAAGGAGAGGCAAGCTGGCCCAAAAAACTAAAGGTTGATCCAAACTGAGTCGTCACCAGGAAAACAATGCCAAACTGAGTATCTCTATATCAGAATGGCTGAAAATAAAAGCAATAAAGGTGTTGCAATGGCCTGGGTAAAATCCAGACTTCGACCTAGTCTATGCTGTGGTGGGACGGTCATGAAGATGATCACAATCAAATCTGTGTACATCCCACAAACCCGAGGCTAGCTGCTATAGATGAGCAGACCAAAACTCCTCCACAACAATGTGAGAGGTAGAAAAACTTGAACAGAACACGGCTGCTCCGAGTTTCTGCTGCTAAAGTTAAAGGGAGGGATCATTTGAGCTTGCAAAGTTGAATACGCTATTCAGTTATGGGCTAGAAGTCTTTCCCATCATCCCTTTGTATTGATGCTTATTTTTCATTGAATTACATTCTGAATGACGCCCGGCACGTTTAGCAGTTTTTTCTTCTCACAGTGGGGTCACAGGTCAAGAGTTTAACAGAGCAAGTGTCTCTTCAGAGCAGTCTGTTTGAAGCCTTATCTCGATGGAGCTGGATGTGGATTTTGACCTTCAGACAAAGTAGACATTACGTAACCTGTCAGTGAGCCTAAATGAGCATAAATGTGCTGGAGCGCAGCATTTGACCTACATTATATGAAAACTGGTCGGCTGCAAGTAGGTTTTAAACTGAGTCATCAAATCAGACTCACGAGTCAAGCAGGATTTGACTCCATGTGTTTTACTGGGTTAATGGATGTGTACGCTCATATTCCTTCTTTCCTCCAGCATGCATCTTAGAAGGATTATTCTTTTTTTAAATGAGTTCTATCACGTGTTCACAAAGAAATGGCTCTTAAAAAATATGTTGTTTTGCCTCTAGATATCCCTACAAAGCCTCATAAAACTATTCGTAACCCTTCACCTTATTCACAGTTTGTCACCTTACAGACAAACTTTTACGGATTTTGTCGGGATTTTTCTGCCTGTAATCGACCAAAACAATGTTGCGCATGATCGTGCCCAGAAAAGAAAATGATAGATGATTTTCATATTTTTGACAAGTCAAAATCGAAAAACGTTTGGCATGCTTGTGCATTCTGTCCCGCGACTCTGTCCCCTCCAGCTTTGGGATGTCTACAGACTGACATTATTTGCCAATTCTTTGTAACATAGTTCAGACTCAAATTGGAAGGAGTGAACACCACTTTCCAAGTTTTGCCAATGATTCTCAGTTGGATTCTTACAACTTACTACTTGGTCACTTAGCGACTATTCATTTTTTAACCAATCACTTTTTCACTCTTTCTTGAGTAATTTCTTTGTTGGCTACATTTTACTATTATTTGAGCACAAATATACTCAAGTAGCGCTACTCTTAATTGAGTACAATTTTTGGCTTTGTATAGAAACAGAGTGCAGGCAAAGAGGGATTTTCAGGAAGAGGGAGCACAGTAAAGTAATAATAGTAATAGTAATATCATCTTTATTGTCATTGAAACATACATTACAATGAAATTTGTTCTCTGCTTTTAACCCATCACCCTTGGGGAGCAGTGGGCTGCCATGTGCGGCGCCCGGGGAGCAATCTGGGGTTAAGGGTCTTGCTCAGGGACCCAGAGTGCAGGCGCTGGAACCGGGTACTTGCATCCTTCTCTGAGTGCAAGCGCGCTGCTCTAACCACTCGGCCAACACTCCCCCCGGAGTGGGGGAGGGAAGTACAGGCTAGGTACCTGGGTAGTGTTGAGTATAATAACTGTGCATTTGTTTATGTGAGAAAGACCACAAAACTGCTTCACCCTGCCAGAGAATTTCATTTAAAGGAGCATATAGTGTAAGTTCCAGGATTTTTGCAGATGTCTGCCCCCTCTGGCGACAAGTTGAAATGACATAGGTGTTGTGCGGGTGCATGGGAGAAGAGGAAAAGCATCAGCCGCTGCGACTGCACAGGTTTTTAGTTTAGAGGCGTGATGTCTTCTGAGGTAAGAAAAGCTATAAATATTGAAGTTAGCCCGTCTTCTCTCGCTTATGCATCGATTACGGTGGAGACTCAACAAAGCGTGCAGCGTGTCACACCCAGAGGATTTGTGGTCTGTCACATGTTACAGTCACGCTACTGCCAATGCCCATTAGCACTCTTACTTCTCAGGAAAAGTTTAATTGCAGATTTCTGTAAATGAAGCCTTAAGATCACTGCGCAAAAATTACTGCTAAGAGCGCATCATTGAATGAGCCCTGAGGGATTAATTCACGCAACATCACAGTAATTCACATCGTTTGCAATGGGACTGTTATCAGACTTCTTAGACTCGAATACAAATCTTATCAGACCCTGAGACTAAATTTGCACGCTTTTATGTGTATTGCTTTAAAAAGAAACTATAAATACCAAGTCTGTGTGCTATGTTATCCGTGTACATCCTAAGCCGGTGTCACACATGGTGACAATAAAGATTCTTGATTCTTGATAGTTCCAGCTGAAAAAAGGCAGTGTCAGTACTCTGCAGTGGGCACCAGGGATCAGGCAGAGATGGAATGGTTTAAATGCAACATTACAAACATCTACTTGCTTCAGACTAGTGGTGTCCCAGTTTGAATATTGAGTTTGTGAATATCTCCTCTGGTTTCTCCCTTCCAGACGTGCCTTCTGGGTCACGCCATGGTCCTTCCATCCATTCACCTGCCTGTCCACCCTCCAAAGATCCTCCACTCCCCTGCCGTTTCCTTGTTTCCTCCTTAAAGCAAGAGATATACAGCATCAGGATCCATACTACACACAGCTTGCGAACCTCAACTTCTGCAGATAAACTCACCCTCCCCTGGATCCTCACCATTGACAAGTAAGCCACCATCTGAACACAGAAACTCACCATCACATCCTGTTATCCATTCCCGCAAATAATCACTTACATCTCCTTCTCAGTGCCATCCCTGAACCAGCCGCTGAGCCTGGAAGAAACATTCACATACCTTGTAACCTCCATAAATGATTTAAACTGCTATCTGTTGTCCGTATTTGTTGCCTGCATCAGGGTCTCATTCATAAATGCCATGATAAGAATACAAAACTTCTGCCCCTCCTCCAACTGTTGCCTGGTCATTCAGTAACAGTCAGTCACAGCCAGTCAGTCAGCTGGCTGAGGCAGTGTTTTTTTATGAAATGCATGTATGGAAATTAAAATAACAATGACCTTTACCTGTAATTATGTGCAAATATGGGGCAATGATTGCAGACAGACAGATCTATCATGTGGTGTGGGTGCAGAGCACATGCATGTGCATGGAAGCAGTTAAGAACAACAAACTGCTGTTTTTACTGTAAGCAGAAATGAAATGAACTGTGGGTAAAAGTGTTTACTCTTCATTGAGTTGCAAGGTCAGTCAGCAGATCTTTGCTCAAGCTAAATAGGGCACAAGCAGCTGCCTTTATCGGTACTGTCGCAGGTTAACCAAAGCACCGGTAATGATCCCTGTGTTGCTCTAAGAGGCAGCAGGCAGTTCACACGGAACATCTTTACAGCATGACTGCAAGTTACTGTGTGAAGTTTGGCTGATCAGTGAATGTGGGGCATGACCTCGTGCTGCCGCAGGAAAAGCAGCCAAGTGCATTCCTCTTTAACTGCGGCTATCGGAGTTCTATTCTGGTAAAGCAAGTTCTATGTTTAAACCCCTATCCATTGTTCTGACAGTGTAACCACACATGCGTGTCACCTTCAGGTCCAGAACTACAACACTGCGTACAACTGGACACACAAGGAAATACGTTAAAAAACTAAACAAAAAGAAGGCATGCATTGCAAATAAAAATGTAGACATTACATATAATGAAAGAAGCAGTAAAGTACAACATCAAGTAGGTTAACTGGTGAGCTAATAAAACAGTCTTTGAGATTTTGTCATGCTTTTATTAAGGCTTCTGACCCATATATGAAAGACTCTCAAGGTAAAGAGTTAATTAAAGATTGTGGTTGTTTGGGTTTCGTCCAGCAAACTTCTTCCAGTGACACGGGAACAGGAGCAGACTGGAGAAGCAGAGGAGAGGTGAGTAACTGGATGGATGATCATGAAGGTGAGGAAGGGCTGGTTGCTTACTGTGGGTGTGGTGGAAGACGCCAGGGAGAGCTAGTCAGGGTCTAGGGTGTGAGCTAGTGAGCAGTGGCGGAGCTGGAGGGCGGACAGGGTGCGAGGTTGAAGATAGAGGTCAGGAATGCAAAGCGTACTGGAGGGAACAGACTTAAGGTGAGAAAGCTGGAAGATAGGACGGATGCAAAGATTGTCTGGAATGACGACAGTTTCAATTTGATATGGACTGATGAACATGGGAGCGAGCTTCTTAGACACTGATTTTAACAGCACGTCCCAGGATGAAAGCCAAATCTTCTCTCCAGGGTGTACTGTGGAGCATGGGTTCTCCTCTGGACTGGCCTTCCATGATTGGCTTTGGCTGTGCGGTTGAGAGTGGAGATGGTTCTGGTCCATGTGTCTGCAATGACGAATGCGGTGGTGAACTGAGGGAACCGAGGTGTCCCTCTCCTCAGACGGAAATAAAAGCGATTGGCAGCCCAAGGAAACCTCAAATGGAGAACTTCCTGTAGCGGATAAGATGTGTGCATTCTGCCCATACTCCACCCAAGGCAACAGTTTGCTCTGACTGACTGGACTATCAGAAGTGATGCATCTGAGGGCTGCTTTGAGCTCCTGGTTCATTCTCTTCGTCTGGCCATTGGATTGAGGATGGAACCCGGAGGTTAAACAAATCTTGGCATTCAACGCAGCACACAACTGCTTCCAGACTCAGGAGATGAACTAGGACCCTTTGATCAGACATGTCTGAAGACATGTTTGATGGTTTGGAGTGATATGGGTAGTTTTCTGAGGGGAATCAAATGGCAAGCGTTAGAGGAACTGTCGATGATAGTTAAAATGGTGGTCATACCTTGGGATAGAGGCAGATCTGTAACAAAGTCCAGGGCCATGTGGGACCAGAGACGTTTAGGTACCAGAAGAGGCTGTAGTAGCCCAGCAGATGGTTGATTGCCCATCTTGTAACAGGCACAGACATTGATATATTCCCTTACATCCGTGTTAAGTGACGACCACCAAAATCTGATTGAGTAAGGAGATGGTTCGACTGATATTGGAATGCCAGGAGAACTTGCTTGCATGGGCCCAACTCATCAGCTGAGATCTTACAGCTTGGGGAACATAAATATGGTTGGAGAGGCCCGAGCCTGGGTCTGGTTCCTCTTGTTGAGCTTGATGAATGATGTCCTCAGTCTCTCAGGCGAGGGCCCTGATAGTGCAGGTGGAAGGCACAATAATTGTGGGTGACTTGGCTTCGTCATCGGATGAGAATGGATGAGATAAGGCATAAGGCTTGATATTCTTGGACCAAGGATGGTAGGAGATGGACAGATGGAAGGGCAAGTCAGTCTCAACTCCCAAAAGTTGACACTTCTCGCTCCATGCAGCAGGAGCTGCAAATTGGGAAACTTACACTAACCCATCCCTGACCCTGTCCCCTAAATTGTTGATATTGACATTTATGGAAGGTAGCAAATATTATTTACATTTCCTATTAACATTGACAAAATCCTTCTCTGCCCCAAATGATTTTGGACCTGTTTGTGTGATGTGTCATGCCATGGGAGTGTACCATGTATGTTTTCCCCTGGACGTGTTGAAGCATCATGGAAAAAAAATCCTGCCAGTGAGAGTTGACTATCCAGGCCTGCAGGGAATTCCACAGCTAGTCGAGCCACACTTCCTGCTTCACATGACCAGGAACAGTGTTGTTTCATAGTGACATTCACCTCACAGTTGTATGACAGAACTGGAAGGAAGAAGGAACGAGTCTTTCGAGCAAAGGTTTCATTGCAGATGGGGGTACCAGGAGCTGTGGCCTGGAAACTAGCGTTGTCTACAGTGGTGGCAAACAGGGGATGTCATACATCAATGTTGCTGGGACACCAGTCAACACCAGAGGCAAATCATTAAATAAAAAGATGAGAGTGTGTGTCACCTGCTGAGGAAAAGCTTCCCCTGAGTTGTTACCAAGGAGGATCAGAACAGTCTGGCTTTTCTTCTGGCAGTGGAACAGTGGAGTAATTTTACAATTAATTCACATTAATTTATTCAATTATTGTTATAGATTTCAGCCTGTTCTGCTTTGCTGAAATTACCCAAAGTAAATTATATAAAGTCAAAAAACAATTATTTGATGGGATTTTAATGTTTTAGAGAGTAGCCTCTGTAAAAGAATAGGATGTTAATGCTCTCTGTCTAAAAAAAAACAATGAGTTTTAACCCCAACCAGATCTCATTTGTCTCCTCGCTGTCACAAACACTAATATTAAAATCTGTCTCCTTTAATTTGTTTTAAAATCTGTCTTAGTTCCACATTTTCTCAGATTCTGGTTAATTTTGCACAGCTTATGTAGAGTAACCACCATGAA
This sequence comes from Fundulus diaphanus, assembly GCA_037039145.1. Classification (NCBI taxonomy): domain Eukaryota; kingdom Metazoa; phylum Chordata; class Actinopteri; order Cyprinodontiformes; family Fundulidae; genus Fundulus; species Fundulus diaphanus. The sequence continues at coordinate 23,226,143 of CM073144.1, forward strand.
GGAACCATGTTATAGCTTTGTGTCACGTTTTACTAACTTATGATCCTTCCACTTCTTCAACAAGAAAATATTAAAACAGTTAATTGCAACCTATTCGTTACACAATTGTGCTTAATAAGTAATCTCGTTCATCAGCTCTACAATCAACCGGTGACGGTAATTAATTACTTTGAATACACAAAATTTCATCCCATTCACTCACAAAAATTCTGCTTGTTCTGTCTTAAAATTGCCAAAAGATATAATGCAGGTGCTTTGTTAATAAAGTTCATATATTGTTGAATCCTTATTTTATTCATGGAGAAGAAAAAAGCTGATTTCAGAATGAACAAAAAGGAGAGATTTAAAAGGAATGCTTCACCTGATGATCAAACTAAATGCTCATGACCAAAAACACCCTGAAAATCAGAAGACTGAGCCATTGAGACAAATAAAATCCCCCTAATGAGTGCCAGCTGATATGAGACCTCGTCTCCATCCGTTTCCATCAGCCGACAGACGTTCTCGAAATGAAAAACAACTGGTTAGTAGTCAGAAGTCCTAACGGGTTCGCCCGAAGGATCGTCAGGCCTGCGATGAAACAAGCCTCCAAACGTTTTCACCCAGTGGGAAAATAACAGTGATCAAGTCCATAAATGACAACATGTCCAGGTAATGGCTCCTGGAAACCTTTTTATGTCTCGCGTTGCTGATGTTTTATTCAATCTGCCAGCAATGACACCGTACTCTCCCAAACAGCGGAACATGGAAATGGACTCCATTTCCCATGACCCCTTCACTCTTACCCCATCAGTGGACTAATCTGAACACACTAAGCTGCAACCTTCTGTAAAAAAAAAGAAGACGACTCTGAATGCTGCACGTGGCCAAACTTCCCTTTTAGAACAAATGGACTAGAGCGGCAGAGGTGGTCCGTCTGCAGAATGTGTTCACTCCTCAGCTGGAAGCGCTGCCGCATTATGCATGAAACAGAAATCAGTTCCCTGAAGCTCAGTTAGAAACACGATGCCTGTTCTGTATTACTGAACCTCCTCTCCGGGAGATCTAAGTCATCTAAATTTAATGAAGGCTTCATTTGATTGGAGGGTGTTGAAACATAAAATACATCAACGTCACCTTCAAATTAAAGAGCCATGTGCAACCACAAACTAAAAGATGTTTTTTTTGGGAGGGAGGAATCTTATATGACCCAAAAACACAGTGCAGAATTGTGAAGTAGAAAATAACCATAAAATCTGGTTCAACTGCCTTCAGAATTCATCTAATCGGTGAACAGAGGTCGGCTGTTTGTAATCGGAGTCTAACTACGGCTGTTCTTTTTTGGCATTAGAGGTTTTTCTTTAGAGAACATTAGTAGACAATCAGCATTATGAAGACTCTGTAGTCTGTGGTGGCCTCACATGGTCAGGACCTGACTTCTACATATGTCCACGGGCCTTTAAGGAGAACCCTGTGGTTTAACATTTACCATTACCATCTAATGTAGAACAGATTACTGGATCAATGTTTGCTTCTGTGCTTTTTTGTCTCTCTTGTTGTGTCTCTGCTCTGTCTTCTGTAACCCCCAGTCGGTCGAGGCAGATGACCGTTCATACTGAGCCCGGTTCTGCTGGAGGTTTTTCCTTCCCGTTAATGGGTGGTTTTTCTTTCCACTGTCGCTTCATGCTTGCTCAGTATGAGGGATTGCTGCAAAGCCATGGGCAATGCAGACGACTCTCCCTGTAGCTCTACGCTTCTCCAGGAGTGAATGCTGCTTGTCGGGACTTTGAAGCAATCAACTGGTTCCCTTATATAGGAAATTTTTGACCAATCTGTATAATCTGATTGAGCTTGACTTTGTAAAGTGCCTTGAGATGACATGTTTCATGAATTGGCGCTATACAGTATAAATAAAATTTAATTGAATTGAACATTTGGTCCTGGGGAAACCATGAAGGGATGAAGCTTTCTGCAATCGGAGCTTGTGGTTTGTAGGGTCAGCAGTTCCTTGAGGTAGGAGTGAGCTTTACATGGACGCACAGGTGGGTGAGGACACAGAGCTTACTTTGATTTCTAGTGGAAACTGGTGTGATTTCACATGTTTTGTTTTTTGTAAGTTATAGCCCATTTTTCATTGCACGGACATTCAACCATTACACAGGATTTTGAAAGCTCTAAGTGCGTTTTGACACAAGCAGCAAAAACTGTAACTTTCTGTGATGCAAGATGTTTTTTTTTTTTTTTTTTGACGATGATGATGATGTTTAATGTAGCTGTGTAAAACTCAAATATCTGCTCGGTTTATCAAGATAAGGCTTGATTGCAAAAGTTCCCTGGCGTTTTTGGAGATGCTCCTGCTATATACCCGGAGAGAACACCTGATTCCACAAACATTATTTTCAAACTGCTGCTGGCTTTAAGCATTGACTGGAAACTAAAACAAAGAAATAATCCGGTCAGATGAAATTGAAGGAGAAATGTTTGATTCACTTCAGTGGTTCGTTCATAAACGAACAAATCTCGGAGATTAAAATAAAATTCATATTCATTTTAGTTCATTTTAATTACTGGAGAGATGGAGAGTAGATCTGGACATGAACAATTTGCTCATCTTTAACATGCCAGCAGCAGCGGTACAACTGCTGGAGATCCTCAAGGGTTTAATAGGCAAAAAAAAAAAATAATTAGCAAAAGCTTGAGCTCCATTTTCACTTTAACTTGTTTCTGCAATAATTCCACTATATTTGACCTGAAACAGTCTTATTGCTGACCTCTCTGGGTTGTCAGAGTGTGGCTACTGCAGTTCAAGTTTCCTATAGGTTGGAACGGTGCTGATTGGTAGGTCAGTGCTTCTCAAATAGTGGGGGCAACAAGGACAGCTTTGCTTTTTTTTCTGTCCAGGCCTACTAAAGCTTTCTAATTGTGACAACAGCACCACCTGCTGTTCAGTCTGTACTTGCAGTTAATAGTATAAGATGTCAGTGGAGGAATAATATTAATAAACTCCTAAAAAAAAGTATTAAACAACGCAACTGATGTTTGTCTTCAGCATGGGCGGAATGAGGTATGAGTCAGACTGAAACCCTAGATTACATATTACCTGGGATTCCTTTTACCATCGGAAAAATTCCAAGGTATTTCAATTCCGGGACTTATGGTGAAAAGGGGGCTGGTCTTACTTTGTAGAGAAGTTCAAAGAAGGGTTAGGTTCTGAAACAATATCCCAAGCTTTGAACATCTCACACAGGTCTGCGCAATCCATCATCTGAACATGTGGAAACAGGGTGGACCAAACAGAAATGTCCACCTAAACTCACAGGCTCGGGGAGGACGGGCCTTAATCAGAGAGGCAGGCAGGGACCCCTGGGTAACTGTGGAAGAGTTGCAGGGATTCACAGCTCAGGAGAGAAAACCTTCTTAGTAAAAAAGAAGAAGATAGAAAACTCTGCTCTTCAGTCCATTGCTGCATCTGAAACCTAATTATAGCTCTCCTGTTTCCTGACCTTTCATGAGGTCAACAGTAAGAACACCGTCATGGGGAGGAAAGGAGGGTTTCGGACAGCCTTTAACTCCGATGTCATGACGCGACAGAAACACGTGGATGATTCTAGTCCAATCTGGGTCTACAGCCTTCTGAAAAAGAACTACAAAGTGCGCGCTCTCTTCTCTCCGGACTGTGCTTATGTCATGCAAAGGATTGTGGGATTCCTTATAGCTCCTTAGCACCGTTAAGGGACATTTTGAGCTCCCTATGCTAAAGGAACTATGATAGGAAGCATACAGGCTCCTTTTCCTACCTTCATCCTTACTGACTGCACCATAGAATATCTATGGACTGCACTTTTCGGACAGCAGTTATGGCGACTGGAGACGTACTTCCACTTTTTCTGACGGGTCCCGATAACTTAAACGTTTTCGAATGCAGCCCACAATTTTTTTATTTTTTTTATGGGACAGAAAATATAAACAATTTTCCAGAGCTTCCTTGAGGTCAGCTGAAAGTTTATCTCTTTGGCCTTTTGTCCAATCCATATCTCGTATCTGTAGGTGAGATTTAGAACGTAGACTGATTTCTTGAAGCATTACCCATCCACAAATCAGAGATACTTGAGCTCCTCCACCTCAGGCAAAGGCTCCATACGAATTCCCTTAATTAAAGCTCCTAGCTTCTGTTCCTCGACCTAATTATCTTTGGACCTAAAGAACGAACTACGGTCAGCACGCAGCCTCAGTTATTACAACTACAAACTAGTGATCAGGCCTGAAATCTGAGTCTAGTGATGGACTCAGACCTGAACCTTCTGGAACACATCAAGACAGTTACAAAGTCAGCCTTCTATCACCTGAAGAACATTTCCAGGATTAAAGGACTGATGTCCCAACGAGATCTAGAGAAACTCATCCATGTGTTTATCTTTAGTCGCATTTATTACGGCAATGGCGTCTTCACACCCTCCAGACCACTCAGATCTTCTGGTTCTTGTCTACTCTGCATACCCAGAACCAGAACCAAACATGTATAAGAAGCATTTAGTTCCTATGTTCCACAAATCTGGAACAAACTTCCAGAAAACTGTAAAACAGCCAAAACACTGAGTTTTGAGCTTAAATCAAGACTAAAACCCATCTGTTTAGTTGGTTTAGATCACAATAACAGGAAGACTGGCCAACATATTTGATGTTTTCACCTGATATAATTTAGTTTGCTACTGGTCTCACAGTGACCGTTTTGACGTGTTTATGATTTAAAGCACTTTGAATCGCCTTGCAGCTGAAATGTGATATACAAATAAACTTAGACAAACTTTATCATTTTGTATGTACAGAGTGCATACAAAACGAAACAATATACGAAATAAACTTGACTTTCTTGGAGTGAACAGTAAGAACACTGTCACACAGAGACAGGTAGGGTAATGGTTTTCTGTTCCTTTAATATTACTTTACATATTGATTAGTGAGTAGTTTAGATTCTTATCTTTAAAATTGTTTTCATTAGTCTGACTCTTTAGTTAACTATTTGCTGTGCACACATTTAGTTAACTTTGTCAGTTCTTTTGTATTTTTTGTTAAATGCAACAAATTAATTTCATAAGCTCCAGCTTATGTCCCTATATGGCTGTCAAACTTCCTCAGCGGGTCGTTCCATTTGTTTGCCAGGGGAAGGGGAAATTTGGCCTTTAGTTTAATTTTACCATTTCTTTAATGTTTCTTCTTTTTGTAACTTTCAATTCTAATATTTATTGAATTTAAAGATTTAGTAATGTGCTGACCAGTATTTGTTTAAGTTCTTGTGTGTTTAATTACCCCTGTGTGTGAATTAGCAGTGGTCTGATCAGCTATTTAAGTTTCCCTCATGTCTTGTTTGTTAGGTCAGTTTTGTACTTCAGTTCTTTGTGTTTCTACCTGATTTGTAGGTTGTTATGTTGACCTCAGTTTTGGGCCCCGATTTATTATTTTTGAATAATTTTTGTAATAAATTAAGAATATATTTTGAGATTTTTCAACGTCTCTTTGGCTGGTCTATGTAAAACCTTCACAAACACTATCGTGGGGAGGAAAGGAGCCAATTTTGGACAGCCTGTAACTCATTTCATGACGCGGCAGATACACACATGGAAGATTCTAGTCAAAGCCGGGCCTACAGCCTTATGAAAAGGAACTACACACTGCACACTTCTCTCTGAACATTTTCGTTGGATTTCCGTGCTTACACATCACGCAAAGGATTGTAGGATACCTTATAGTGCTAGTTAGGGATGTTGCGAGGTTACTAGGCTAAACTTAAAGTAGCCATGAGAGGAAGCATCCAGGCTCCTTTTCCTACCTCCTTCCTTACCGACTGCACTATTCGGACAGCATTTATGGCAACCGCTCATGCACTTCCACTTTGGCTAATGAGTCCTTACTCAAGGGTATTTGGATGAACGCCAAGGCTGAGGCTCAATCAGAACACCCTTATATAGATTGGAACATATATGTACTGGAATAGTAATCAGTCTGCATGATTTGACTGAACTGCCTTTTCTTTGCCTTGAGACGTGTTGTGAATTGGTGCTATATAAGCAAAAGAAAGCTGACCATACATCCCACGTTACCTTACATCTAACATTTTTTTATTCACAGCATAGAGTGCAAAAACACAATTACCATTTTCCAAGGAAATTTTATTAGAATTTCCACATATTTATTCTAAGACAGGGGTCAATAAAACCATACAGGTGTTTCTATAGCTGAATATTTACTGTCAAAACATAATGAGCAAGAAGCAGCCGCCTTCTCTTCTTTTCCGGGTTGTTCAGTGAGAAAAGGAGCAGCCCCCTGTTCAGCGTGGGCCGAGGACAGAATAAACTGCAGAGTGCGTTTTGGAAATTTCAGTTGGGGACTGCAGGACTCTGAGGTGGTGATGGGAGGGGAGTGTCACTCTGTGAGGCCGAGCTTCTTCTTCAGGGACTCGGGCATCTCTGGGGGAGGGGGGCGGGGCAGGCGGAAGTACACCTTCACAGAGTCGTAGATGAACCACTGCAGGGCGGTCAGAGTACCAATCATGATGATACGGGCAACCAGACCTTTCCATACACCTAAGGACACAGACACACTGGTTCATACATCAGGAGTATATTAAAATACGACAATATGCCTAGAGTTGTTCTAGAGCTGTTTATTCACCCAGGATTCATTAAAAATGGCTTTCCCCCCCCAAAGCTGTGAGTGCTATCGCCCCCTGCTGAGAATCTATAAACCACCAGCCCAATTCATAATTTGTTGCTGGTTCCACAGGTTCTTCATCGGATCGAGAATCATTGACAGTCTCCAACATGCTAATGTCCATATTTGCACGCTTAGTCTCTCAGGGAATGTTTGGACATCCAAGCAAATTACAGTTCTTTAATTTGAAGATTCTAATTTTTGCTAATGACCATTTGCACGCTTTTCAACCTTTAAGTCAGTGTTTTGTCTGATACATTCATTCATAAACTACAAACACTGCATTTCACTCTGTGCTGTAGTGACTTCTGCCTTTTTTGACTCGAAAATCTCAATCTCATCAATTGCTAAGAACTACCGCATTTTTCGGACTACAAGTCACTTTTTTTCAGAGGTTGGCCGATCCTGCGACTAATATATCAAATTTAAATGGTAATTCATCTTGACAGCATGAACCAAGGAGTAAACATTACCATCTATAGCCACAAGAGGGCTCGCTAAGCTTGTGAAAACTACCCTGCTCCTTTACCACTTAAAATACAGTGACCAGACGTCCCTGATTTCCAGGGACTGTCCCCGCAAATCTCCCCGATTTCAGTGCATCAAGATGGAGTAGAAAAGTTTAGCGCAATGAGAGGAATTCACTCTGTTCTACCTCTGTCCCGACATAGTAGTAGAGCTGAGCCGAACGCGCCTTCCCACCCCGTCGGTGTTGCAGATCAGGCTAAACAAACCAACCCCCAGACACAAATTCTCAACAAAATCAGAGACGTCCCTGGTTTTCATTAGAGAAATCTTAACTTAAACCTTAACTTAAAAATGAACTGTACACATCTGTATGTTGTATCGCTGTTTCAGTCTGGATTCACACAGGGGAGTGTTGCGTGGTGCAGCTCGAAGGAAACCGACCGCGACACAACCCCGTTATGGGGCTGTCAGCGAAGCTAATAACAGCTAGCGCTGGCTTACAGCTCTGCTGTGGGTGGATTACAATTTCGCTGATACACGTGAGCTTCATGTTGCTCTGAAACACCTGTGTCGTACTGTTCGCTTAGCATTTAGCACCGTTACGCTCACGGTCTAATTTAGGCATAATTATGACAACCTTGCTGGTTGGAGTTGCTAATTTACCTCATTCACCCTCCCAGGTATGGTCCACATTATTCAGCCGGTTGTGAATGCAGCTGGGTAATAAATTGACTTACCAGATGAAATGTCAGTTTTTAGTCTGTGTGAAATAAATGGGATTTTGTGAAATAAATGTCTAAATAAATGCGTATAGTCCGGTGTGACATGTTTTTTCCCCCTCTTTATGACGCATTTTTTGACTGATGTGACTTATAGTCCAAAAAATACGGTATATATGTGAATTCTGAGCTGGTCTCTCGCCAAGATTTCATCAAGGTGACCTAAAGGCAATAAAGATTTGATTCTTTAGAATCCCACTGAGAACCAGCATTAAGCTAAGCAAACTGCATGTCTGTCCCCCAGACTGGCTGCACTGGGAGCTCCCGGTCTGATGACTGGGTTGCCGGTGCAGCGGCTGGGCTGGGGGACAGGTGGACTGCTTTCACACGCCAATGACTCAAGCACCTCCAACTGTACAGCCAGAAAGCTGCCGAGGAGCTCTGGTCAAAGACCAGCGCCCTCCAGAGGTGGATCTAAGGAGCGTGTTGGAAGGCTGTGCTGCCGACTTATGTTGTCACAAACCTTTGGGTCCCAGCTTTTTGAGGACCTGGGCAGCTGTGCTGCCCTTCTCCTTGTTCAGCACGGACACCACAGAGTCAGCAGGATGCGACACGATGGCACAAAACACACCAGCTGTGAACAGAACAGAGGGGAGAACATCAGCGGCAGCTATGAAACATTTAAGTCACAACATTTGAGTCTCATTTCAATCTCTAAGATTTCAGCTTCTTCTCAGTTTTTATGTCTAATGAAGTTACAGGTTTTGTTGCATGTTTGGTTAAAGTTTTATTATGCAACAAGCACACACTGACAGAATTAACTGAAAACAGCACAGACATCTCTTCTTACAGACGTTCCAGCCATAAAAAGCATGATTAAACTGTCCACGAGAGCACATTAAAAGCTTTGACCTCTATGGGATGACGGGACACTCACCGATGTAACCGGCCACGAAGGTGACAACGAGCTGCTCAGATTTGCTGCACTCACTGCGGGGCTTAGGGACAACATACTTGTACAGCAGCTCTACGGTGCGCTCGAAGCAGGCAAACTTCATCATGGTGTAGGGGATCTGCCTCATCCACAGGGGCACCACGCCCTTATAGAACCTGAGCCAGCATCAAACATCACGTTTAGCGGTGTGTGTGTGTGTGTGTGTAGCAAACACTGATCCAGCTCATCAGGTTTCCATCATCCTGAAAGCTGCTCCAGTATCTGCTCCGATTGAAGCAACAGTAGGTGAAAACTGTTTCAACACAATATTTTCTGTTAAAGCAGCACCGTGTAAGTTTTGACCCAGGTGTTAGCTTAATTTGAGATATTAAATGCCCTTTTAGGTCAATATTCAGCAATGGCCGCGTAAAAGTTGGGCTGCTGTTCCCATAAACTTACCTATATAACTGCAGAGGGTCGGATCCGGCTCTGAATGGGTCATGTGACCAAGACTGCCACTCTAGGTCACGTGACCCAAAAACAGATACGATACTAACCCGATCAGACATATTTCTGGCTCCCTGATGTAGGATTTAATCTACAGGGGTGAATGTAGTCTTGTTTTAAACGCCATGGCTGGTCCAAAGTGGTCTGCTATCAGCTTCCAAAACACAGAGGAGGACTGTTTAATTTGCTTCAGTGCAGTGTTGCCAGTGGCCTTCAGGGGCACTAAACCTGGAAGTTACAGGTCTAGCGCCCCAATAGCTAAAAGTTACACAGCGCTGCTTTAAAGTTCAATTTAAACTGCAACTACAAGTTACACAACACTAAACAAACTGAGGTCTGTCTGTCCCCCAGACTGGCTGCACTGGGAGCTCCCGGTCTGATGACTGGGTTGCCGGTGCAGCAGCTGGGCTGGGGGACAGGTGGACTGCTCTCACACGCCAATGACTCAAGCACCTCCAACTGTACAGCCAGAAAGCTGCCGAGGAGCTCTGGTCAAAGACCAGCGCCCTCCAGAGGTGGATCTAAGGAGCGTGTTGCAATCAAGGCATTCCTTTCCAGTTCTTAAAGAAGTTAAAACGATCTCACGAAAGGAGAGGTGCACACTTACGCCCAGAGTCCTTCCTCTGCAAACATCTTAGGGACGCACTGTCTGAGGGTGTTGGCGTAGCCGGGCTGGGTCTGGATACGGACCTTCACAGCCTCCATGGGAGCCAGAGCGATGTCGGCAAAGAACTCTGCGCTGGCTGAGGCGGCCAGGTACAGTGATGTCCTCCAGAGGTAGGTGTTTTCCTGGTTGGTGAGAACACGCCACAACAGGACATAAACAACTTCAGCTGTAAGCAGTCAGCGGCAGGTTTAACACCAAGGACCTGTCAAAAAGACAGGTAGCAGTTTCCATATACGGTAAGGAATCCGTCTAGAAATGAGTCTAAAGGTAATGAAAAATGAGGTTTGTCTTTTTTTTTTTCTAAACTCCTAAAAGTAAAAAAAAAAAAAAAAGAAAGCTGGGCAGCGGCATGGCTTCTTTACAAGTAATTACAGCCTCTGTCCAGTAATCCCGCACGTTACTTTGTACGCTTTTTAGCGACTAGCGCTTCAATTCTTGTTTACTTGCTATCCGACGGGCGGATCAGTTTATGCAAAATGCATGAAGTCCCCTTCACAATGACATCAGGATGAACGTGTCACAAGTCAGCGTGTTTTGGAACAGCGGTGCCTAAAAGTATGATCTTTTTTAATACACATTTTCACCTTTGTGCAGTCTGATTTGCAAATGTTTAACGTCCTGTTATTAAAGAGCGCCAGGTTAGCGGTCCATCACCTTGTTTGTCCCAAATTACGAGCAGCATCAGTTCTCTGCCACACATGTTGGCTAAGACCGTAAGGACTTGCTGACCTTAGGCTGACCTTTCAGCGAGGGGAGCAGCTCACCTTTAACACTGCGGTGGCTGATCCACATGAGCCAGCAGTTACAATCTATGACTGATGTAGTTTCTCTGCATGGTTTAAAGGTATATACACCATGCCTCCATCCTGATAATGTTTTGATGGTCAGTTTTGTTGCTAAAAATAGCCCCAGTGTGATTAGCAGGTATAAAACAGATGTGGCGCCTTCTAGCAACAGTATCAAAGAACTAGCATATTGGCGGTTTGCTTAATTAATAACTCAAAATTAAATAATACTGGTCCGAGCCTGACCCTCTAAAACGCCCCTCAGTAAAGTGGCAGCTCGGTGTGATCAAGTACCAACCATTATTAATTAAATAAAACGATGTAAGAGCAACTTTAAGAGTCTCATATCAGAACATTTACTCATGTCACTCAACTCTGCGGGTCACATCTGAGAGATCGGCAGGTTTAGCGTCCACTTCAGTGAACACCATCGTTTGTACTGTATTCCCAGCGACATTCCAGTCTTTTCCCTCTTGGAATCATATTTTTTTTGCGTTTTTTTTTTTACCTTTCTTCGTTGTTTCCCCAGGAGATGCTAATAGCCGATAGCTGCTTCCTTCTTCTAACCCCTACTGCGCATGTGCAGTACGTACTTCCATAAATAATCGTAAATAAACTAAAAAACGTTTTATTTACTAACAAAATGGGCAAAAACGAAGCATAAAAACACAAAACATCTAAACAGGATGTGATAATCTTTCATAAAAACTTTGTATGCAACCAGAGTGAGCTACTGACCTATAAATAAATAAGAGGCATATGCAGCCGGAGAAAACTTTGGCCCAGCCAGAGCCTTAGCTGGGATCTCAATAAATCTCAACTTGTGGGAAGTGCATGCTGAAAGGGTTTGTGGATTTGAAAGGATAGCTTCCTAGAATGGTAGGAGACCTTGATGCCGGCAACCGGCCCAGGTCAAAGGTCAAACGCGGGAAAAGTGCACCCAAGGACGGGTCGTGAAATGCCACGTGAAGGGAGCAGCTGCCAGGACTGGAAGCTAAACTCACCTCTCCCAACATGTCGCTGTAGAAAATCTTGAAGACCTCGTAGAAGCCGAACTTGCACAGCCCCTGCATGGAGTAGCCGATGAAAGTAGGGGCCCAGCCCTTCGCCAGGCCTCTCATGCCATCCTCCCTGACGGTCACTGCAAAGCCATTGCCAATGCTCTTGTATTTATCGGGATTCACCTGATGACAAGAAGATTTACAGTGAACATTCAAGGAAAAATGGACGCAACTCTTCAACTGGATCCTTTAGGCCTCGATATGAAAACCCGTTTAACATCTTTATGAGATTGTTGTCTGAGCCTAAGCACTAGGTGCCATAGAACCAAGCCAAGACGTGTAAATTTAGCAGAGATGCTTAAAGTGACCCTGACTGAGGAGGCCACGAACACTGGCTGTCATTTTAATAGAAGATTTAAAGCCTGTCACCTGTTTACAGGTTCTTTTGACCAAAACAGAATATCAATCTGCAAAGACTAGAGGTGGAATTGTAGCTTTTGTTTTAAATTACTGCTTTAAAACCTGTTTGGATCTAACCTATGCAAGTTACTGAACTCTGACACCAAATTTTACGTCTCTTAGAGCAAATTCTTTGTGAAGTGCTTCTATTCTGTAACCTGCCACCATGAACTTGCGTTGCTGTGAAGCTCAACGCACCTTGAGCTGTCTGGGAAAACAAATCAGTTTGACAACTAGTAAACCTGCCAATCAGGGTCGTACATGAAGAAATCCCTGGAACTTGGCAATAATTTGTGGTTCTTACTCTCTGGAGTCAACAGGACCTCCTACATCTCAAAGTTACATTGCGGATCACTTGGGGAAGCCGTTCACGCCCCACTGCAGTTGTCAGCTTCTGTTTCCATACACACCTGCAGACGGCACTTGACAAGGTCGAGGGGCACCACTGCGGTGTGTGTGAGGCCGCAGCTCAGGATACCACCAAACCCACACAGGGCATAGTACTTGGAGGAGCCAAACTCGCAGCTGACATCCTCTGTGGTAATAGGGAGGGGGGGACAGGACACGCATGCAGCATGCCGGGTCACATGCAACACAGGGGAAAAACATGAGAGATAATCACAAAAGGCAGAGGGTTATGATGGAAGAGTCAGCAGCTGGAAAACTGAAACCAAACCCAATGACCGCTTCCGGCTAGAAGCTCCGAGCTAGGACTCTTCATTCATAAGCTCTGCCACAAACATGCGGATATGTATTTTAAAAAAATCACTCAAAAGATGATTTAAAGAAGAAAACAATCATTTGTCACATTACAGAATCAACCATTTTGAGACGTACTTCCATTCATTCATTTTTTGAACACGTCCTTCAAAAAGAGCAGTGCATACCTTAAGGACTGAACTAAAAAAAAAACTGATGCTTCATTAAATGATCTGAACTACAGCTGCGCTCCAACAGGTTACTGCAGTAATTCCATTACAAAAAGTCCACACAGTGATACAGTTTACGCGTACATATTAATCTGGCCTACTCGACTTGGCATGAAGGTTGTCCGGAAGGCCGTCCACAACGAGGTCAAGCCACAAAATGTCACCGCTAGACAAGCTGGCAGTTCAGAGCGAGCCGTCCACGCTTATTTTTGGAAAGCGGAGGAAGTGTGGTAGAAGAAGCACGAGCTCCAGGAATAACTGCAGCCTTCAGGTTGGTGAAGCTAAGCTCATTCAAGAGATACCAGACATCTCCAGGACATGGCTACAACTGTCCGACCGCTTGAGTTAAAACCTTCCTAAAACAAAGACGCCCCCCCCTGGACTGTTGCTCTGTGGTCCAAAGTAGAGATCAACGAGAGGAGAGGCCCAGAATCCACGCTGCCTGAAGTCCAGAGTGAACTTTCCACAGTCACTGATGATTTGGGGCGCCATCTCATCTGCTGGTGTCCATCAGAACACTCCATGCTTCCCTTCTGCAACCAGCCGTATGGAAGCGCAGGTTTTATTTTCCAGAAGGACTGACTTCCTGCCCACACCTTTGGCATGGGGTGTGTATGCTCGTCCTGCTTAGGCACAGCTACTCTCTGGGTACTTGGACTTATTGTAGGACATGCAGTCTCCCTAAACCCCGTGCATTAGGGTCAATGGCTGCCTGCCTAGACCCGTCTCTGTGCTTGCCTCAGGTGGACTGGAGATCCGTCCAGGTTGAACCTCACACCTCGCCCAGTGCCGCTTGGACACGGAAACGAGCCCCACGCCCACTAGGAACTTGGGGTTTTAACTTCCAAATGAGAAACAGCAAAACAAAGAATATCCCAAAAAAAATTAATAAATGTAATCGTCCTTTATACTGGGATAAAATCCAGTTTGCCAACGCCCGACTAACTGTTAACTTTCTAAGTGGACATAAGCTCATTGTAATAGCTTGCATACTTGATCATTTCCACTTTCCGGTAACAGAGTGTGGAAAGTGAAGACACTTCCTACAAGGGTCTGCTCCGCTGACCTCTACCTTGTAATACATGGGGGCCGATGCGCGCGAACACAGGCAACACTGGCGTCAAGGCATGCGGTGATATTATGGTCACGGCAACAAAACGGGATTGTGCGAATTAAAACAAAAAAAAGAACCTCCACCATGCAGATTGATGTGTACCAACAGGGAGGGGGAACAAAACGAAACGACTGGCGGGGATGGCGTTGCATTCAGAAAAGAAGGCAACGAGCCACTGCAACAGACCTGCATTCTGCATTTGACCAGGTCGAGGGGGACGACGGCCGTGTGGGTGGTGCCACAGCTCAGAATCCCACCAAAACCACACAGGACTAAATACTTCTGAGAGCCGAACTCGCAACTGTCTCCCTCTGAAGAAACAAAAAGGGGGAAGTGTTACAGACGGGCCGCCTGGCTGCTCGGGAAGAGGGGAACCGTGCAGCATTCAGACACCTGGTCATGGGATCTGCTGCAATGCTTTTAAAGGTGATCAGAAATCAAAAACAAGTGTGGCCAAAGCTTTACAACACGGTCAGATACATTTCAGGAGCCGCTCTCGGTTAATGATTACACTAATGATGCTTCACAACAAGTGAACACAGTTATTTGTCCTTCCCCGTCCTCCACAGGCAGCCCGGGCCACCGTAAAGGCCTGGCTGCAAACTGCTCCCAACAATTCAACATGTCCAAGCCAATCCCTTCGGAGACCCGGCACGACTCACGTCGCAGGGCGTACATCTGTGGTTGCCTGCGGAGGGGAACCGTGTCTCGTTGGGGGTGAAAACCCGGAGCTAACGACGCGGCTAACGCTAGCTCTGCCGGCCGACGAGGCGAGCCTGCCGCCGGGGCTTACCGTCTGATGCCGCGGCCGCCGCCAGTCTGCGAGGCCTTTGTCCGTCGAGGTTCTGTTGGGGCTCTTCCACCTTCTGGAGGGAGAAGAGAGGGGCGCTGAACGGGTTGGCCCTCGCCAGCTGCGTCAGACAAGTCGGGTACATGGCGGCGGAGCTGCGCTGCAGTGATCAAAATGCACACCGTTAGCCTGAGCTAAGCAGTAACCTAATCCATCGCGAGGCGCATCTAAAGCAAAGGGCTGCTAAACTGGATGAGCCGTGAGAACTAAACGCGGATATTTTCCATCACACCCAACAGTCATAGTCGGCAGCTGCCTGATACTACCGTAACTTTGACCTTTCTGCGTGGTTATACCTGCACGTCTTGTCCTCCATTCAGGCGGAGGCTAAAACGCTGCTAACGGACAAGCTAAGCTAACTCGATAGGGTTGCCCAAGGTTACGTCCTATTTGGGGCCTCACAAACACAGAATTGGAAAGCACTGAAACAGCGAACAGTTTATATCCCTACTGTAACGAGTACCGAAGTTCTATCTAACGTAGAAGACGTATAACGGGCAAACTCACTTTCAGAGTCTTAAGATGGCGCCTCCGCTTTACCGCAGCCGGCTGCTCGTAGAGGCTGGATGACCTCGCGATGAATCGATTTGTCCTTTCGTGACGTCAGCCAAATTCCTGGGCGGGACCGCTCGCTTCTCTGTCCAATAAGGAAATGTTACAGAGACGTCCGTCAACGCATTTGCTCCAATCACAGATTAGCTCTGACAGATAGAGGGCGGTTCTTCCAGCGACCTCAGAATGACTTTCAAACGGGTTGGCGTTTCACTTCTGTTCAGCGTGTCCCCACAAAGTGAGCCCTCTATCAAACAGCTAGAAACAAAATGCAAATTAGTAAAATAAAAAGCCAAAGATGTATGGAGCGTCAGCATAAAAAACATTACAAAAAGTTAACAGTCAGTCGTGGATAAAAGCTTTTAAATCAAAACTTAAAAATGCAGCATTGGTTGAAGCACAAGAGATACCGCTGGAGTCAAGGAGGGAGAAACTGTCACACTACCGCATTAGGTTAAAGGGAAGTGGAGAAGAGAACCCAGCAAGGAAGGTACTTTAGGACAGTTGGGAATATTCATAATTTTAAGCAAAATTTTAAGCAATCACTATTGTACCCCCCTTGTTATATAACCAGAAATCAAAGTGGACTCAAGTGTTTTTAATTCATCTCTCTATCTATCTATCTATATAGATATACACACACACAGTGTAACAATATGTTGAGTCCCTGAATTTGAAATCCAAAAGAACGGTTGCTGCAGAAATGCTGGCAGTCATTACTGGGCGGCAATGGGTTAAAGAGGTCATGCCAGTCTCTGTTTTAGGAAGCCTAGAATCTACACAGTCACATTTAAACACTGCTGTGTTTAAATGTGAAAATGAACATCGCCAAATGCTTCACCTGTGGACACAGAAAATGTAGAACATGTCCCAATGGACTGCAATAGATATGGAAGAGAAAACCTCTGGACACAGCACTGGAGGCATGAGAGGAATGGCTATTGATTGGTCTTTCAGGAAGGTGGTGGTGGTGACAGGCACGACACCGTTCTCCTGGCAAACCCCGACTGCTCTACTCAGTGGCTGCATGCTTTACACCACTGCATCCAACAACGCTTTGCATTACACTTGCCAATGTTTGGCTTGGATGCAGCTTCT
This sequence comes from Fundulus diaphanus, assembly GCA_037039145.1. Taxonomy (NCBI): domain Eukaryota; kingdom Metazoa; phylum Chordata; class Actinopteri; order Cyprinodontiformes; family Fundulidae; genus Fundulus; species Fundulus diaphanus. The sequence continues at coordinate 23,242,913 of CM073144.1, forward strand.
TGACCATGGAGCAGATCTGTATCAATGGACTCTAGAGAAAGTTGGTGACCTCTGCGCACTAATACCTCAGTATTCACTTATCCCGCACCGTCAGTTTGCCCCCTCTACCACTTCGTGGCTGGGTTCCTGTTGTTCCAAGTCTCTTCTACCTCGTTATCCCACCAACGGTTGACTGTGGAATATTTAAGAGAAAGAGAATTTCACAATGGATTATTTGGATGGTTGAGCAAATACATTTGGCAAAAGTGTCGATTCATTAAGTGAACTATTCCAAGCTTTTGTAATGTTCATAATTTAATGCTTTCAGATAATGAAAACCCTAAAAAAAATAAGTGTGTCAGAAAATTAAAGTTATTGTGAAAACCTAAATTGGAAACTCATGAAGTCACATTCTAATCAGCTACTAAACTTCCAACACCGGCAAAGGTTTCCTGAGCCTCTGAATGGTCACAGTCTGGGTCAATAGTCGACACAATCATTGGGAGGATTGCTGACTGGGCTCAGTGGTCCAAAGTCCTCTTTTCAGATTAAAGTTTGCATCCATCCATCCATTTTCCGTCACGCTTATCCCTTGTGGGGTCGCAAGGGGTGCTGGTGCCTATTTAGTAATCAAGTAGTGACAGTGGAGACGGCCAGAATCTAGGTTGCTGTAAGTCCAGACTGTCGGTGATACTTTGGGGTGCCATGTCATCCGCTGGTGTTGGTCCACTGGGTTTTCTATAGTCAACACAGCCATCTACCAGGACATGTTAGAGCTCTTCCTGCTTTCTTTCTGCTGACAAGTTTGACAGAGATGTCAATTTTATTACCGGCCCACAGTACAGAAGGCACCAAAAGCTGGTTCACTGACCATGGTGTTACTGGGCTTGATTGGCCAGCAAACCGACCTGACCAGAACCTTGTAGAGAATCTATGGAGTATTGTTATGAGGAAGATGAGCGACACCAGAGCTAGCAATACAGATGACCAGAAGGCTGCCATCAAAGCAACCTGGGCTTCCCGACCACTTCAGCAGAACCACGCGTCGATCCCCTCCATGACACATTAATGTAGTAAAAGGAGTCTAGACCAAGTACTTAGTGAATGGAAATGATATTATTCAAGAAGTCAGACAGTTCTTTAAAAAATTCTGTATTTTCATTCATAGTATGGAGTCTTCCAAATTGGTGAGAAACTGAATTTTGGGTTTTCATCATCTGTGAACCATAATTCTCAAAAGTGCAACAAAAATGAAGGCTTGAAATATTTTACAATGTGTAATGAAGCTAAACTACTAATGTTCTCTGAGATGAGTTGCAGAAGATCTTGAACTTCTTCATAAAAAACTATTTCTAGATGTGTGTGTTTATGTATAATTTGTGTGTAAATGTTTTTGCATGGTTTAGTGTAAGATTTCTTGGATCCAACTAAACACGGGAACATGGAATCCCAATTAGGGCAACCAAGAAATATCCAACAAATAAAACCAGAACCACCAGCTGGCAGTCTCCAGCCGCATGCAAAAAATGGTTATAAGGAAGCAAACAACCTGGTCTGACCCAAAGTAAGTAATTTTCTAGTTCTCTCCGTTGTGGTTCTGGTCTTGTAAGGTGTTGGATGAAAAGAGTTTCTAAAGCTATGAATCATTTATTCTCAGTCAAACCCTCCCCTCTCAGGTCAGAGACCGAACTGAGGTCAGAGCGCAAAACCTTTTGTTTAAACTTTGGAGAGAAACTCTTTAAGTCTTACATTTTGGTTTTTAACTTTTAATTCAGAAGCCATAAATCTCCAACTTTTTAATATCCAATAAGGATAACCGAATATTGTCATTCTCATTTCCTTTTAATATCTAATATCAGGAAATATGTTTAGTTTGATTATTTTTACCTGTTTTCAAACATGTTTTAGGAATTTAATTCGAATTTAGGTCAAAGTGTACCATCATGCTCACTTCCATGTAAAATGTGTTGATGGTGTAATTTGTACCCTTCCCTCTCCAGCCCTGTGGCCTTTATGCATGTTGTTACTGAAAACAGATGGGCTGATGTTTGGAGTTGCAACTACTGAAGAGAAAGGATAAAAAAAAAAAAAAAAAAAAATCCTACATGTGAACTAATATATGCAACGAACAAGTTCCAACAGGAGGAGGATCAAAAAAGGCATAACGCACAAACTGCAAGTTTGACACTTTCTTACGCAATAACATCAAAGTTTATTTAGTAGGCAATGCAGTGACTACATAAATGTAAAATAGACATTTTGGGTTACGTTTTATAAGAAGCATTAAGAAAATATATCAAGTGTTTAAGTTTTAAAAGCATCTGGGTTGTGCCAACAACCTTTCCTGTTTCATTAACAAAGGTGGTCCCAGGTACAAAAAAAATAAGCTCCACCTTCGAGCCTGGGAGTGCTAATAGATACCAAGGCAAGATGGGAAACGCTAAGCCACACATTTTCAATACAAAACCAACACCCAAGTGGCACGATTTAAAAAAATCTCACATATGAAGAAGATAGTCCTCACAATTCTGCACGTCTGTGTTTCTAAAAGCTGGTCAGTGGGTGATTCTGTTGCAACTTCAGGGTCAAAAATGGGCCAGAACAGCAACAGTTGCCTCAGTCCCTTCACAGCCGCTCAAAGTGATCCTTCAGGGCATAAATCACTACTCTTTGGACCTCTGAGACTGGTTAAAAAAAAAAAGATATATTTTTTTAAAGACACTTTAAAAAAATGAAAAAGGTCGACATCAGGCAATCATGAGGTAAGAAAAACTGGCTACACTGCAGATTATCACTTAAAAACCGATGAAGTAGAAGCATTTAACCCTCTTCCTCCCCCTCCGGACCTTATCTGCACGCTCTATGCTGTTCCACCTGCAGCTGCTTCTGAGGCTTGAAATGGGCTGACAGAGTTGGTCTCCATTGCCAGGTAAACAAAAATCAGGAACGTGGCCAGGACGCCGAACAGGACCAGCTTTTTCCACAGGGACATGCTGCGCCGCACTGCTCTGTTTGGACCTGCAGATGGCGCTGTAACAAAAGGCGCGGTGGAGGTGGCGTTGGAGGAGGAGCTCGAGGCTGTGAAGGAGGCGGAGGGATTCACGCTGGATACTCTGTTGACTGCATGGCTCTCCGTGTAGGAGTAGCTGCTGGTCTTGGTGGTTGGAGACGCATAGGAAATCTCTTCGTTCCACAAATCACTGGAGACTACCGGCCGCCCAGCTGCTCCCCGGATGGGCTTTCGACAGCTGACGCTATAAAAAAAAAAAAGACACAGATTAGAGCCATGGGTATCATAAAAAGCAGCAATCAGGTGTAAGGAGGTTTTGTTTAAAGATCCACTAAACCTATCACTGCTTAAAAAAAAAAAAAAAAAAAAAGATCATCTCAGATCTTAATGGAAAACAACAAGTCAGGAGCTCAGGTACAGATGGAAAAAAAAGAAATAAACTTCCCCAGTAAAACTGTAATCAATACAGCATTAACCTCTGACTGCGCTGCTGTTAAAAGTCCCAAACCTAAAAGTTCAAAGCCCCAAACCTTGAAGAACTGTGGAAACAGCACATCAGTCGCAAAGCAGAAAAAAGATGAAGCACTGAAGGACGTTAGGAGTGAAATGGCTCCAAATCCTGCAGACGTGTCGCTCACGGCTCATAGACTCGTTGTCTGTATCTCAGTGAACTACTACCTCAATGAAAAGTAAATACACTTCAGTGACAATATTTAAAACCTCAACCTCATACAGGGATTTACGACGCACGGTGACATCAGCCAATCAGGCTGAAGAGCTGCTCACAGTACAACAGCAGCTGCAGTATGTGTAACCAACCATAGAAGGCCTGGATAGAAAACACTGAGCATCTCCATCTGTGGATCTCTCCAAAGTCTTTAAGTCGGCCATCGACGACATTAAGACAGACTTGGAGATCCTGCTATGAGTGATTCTGCTGACGAATGAAGAATACATTTATTAAAAGCTTGTTTCCAAAGCTCTGAGCATGGCAGCGTTTGGTCCTCAGAAGAAGCAAGCCTCTCTGCATCATCTCCTCCCCAGCCAGGAGTGGAGACAACACCTCCTCATCACACTGGATGCTCTTCAGTCTCCGAAAACACACTCACAATTTGCACTTGAAATAATCAGCAAACTTAGTCCCAGCTTCAGCCTTTTAAGTTACTGAACAAATCTAAAAGCCTATTTACAAACTGCTTAGCTGAAGAACGTCACTGCTATTCTTTAGCCATAGAGCTGATGAAATCTCAACTGTGTGCTTCGCTCTTGTAAGCTGTGTATCAGGTTTGAAACACTGCAAAAAGGTCTAACTCGACAGCAACACTAAAAAATATTCACATTTTTGACACGTGCCCAACATTTTCTGAAGGCAGAGGCTTATTTCTGGTTAGCAGTACAAGATATGATTAATTACAATGTTATAAACGTAATTATTTAGAGCACAATCAATAAGTAGGGATGATTAAGCCATCGTTTAGCGTGTCGCTTTCTTGTTTGGCGAAACAGTAGACAATACAATGCTAATAGCATTAGCCTCAATACCCTGGATGCATGTACCTTTCATTCATTCAGATATTTCATTTCGATTAGAGTAGAAAACGGGGTTGGTCCACTTCTACAAGTCTGACAACCCGTCTTTAAGAACCAGCGAGAGATATGAGACCAGATTGCTCAGATGAACGGTTTTCTCCTACACAGCTTCTCAAACAGCCCACCAACCCTTACAGTGGGTGATGGAGCTGTTAAAGGAGATTTAACACCACAGAACTTAGCTCTGTAAATGATAAGATGTCTGATATCGCAGAGAAAATATGGACGATGCTGGATAAGCAGCCAACAGTGAAGCTACAACCAGAAACCTTGAAAGAGGATTTTATTCCTTAGCTGGACAAAGTTCAAGGTCTCAATACTGAGGTGTTTTTTGGTGAACCTCTGCTGGTTTGGGGTGAAGATGAGAGATTCAGCAGACTGCTGACGCTTAAATGGCTTAAAGATGCACCCATTCATCCGTCTATCCATTATCTATACACCTGTTTATCCTTGCAAGGTTGGAGATCAGGGTTGGGGTCCAGCAGGACGGTTCTGGTCCGGCTCTATTGTGCCAAGTAGAGTTTGGAGGAGGGAGGGTTCAGGTGTGGAGTTATTTTTCAGGAGCTGGGCTTGACCCCCTTGTTCCAGTGAAAGGACCTCTGAAGGCTCCAGCAGGCCAAGAGATTTTGGACAACTCCGACTTTGTGGGAACAGTTTGGCGATGGCCCCTTCCTCTCCTCAAGGTCCACAAAGACGTGGATGAGAGAGATTGGTGTGGGTGACCTGGTCCTGACCTCAACCTGATAGGACATCTTTGGGATGAGTTAGAGTGGAGGGCCAGGCCTTCTCCTCCAACATCAGTGTCTGACCTCACTCATGTGCTTCTGCAAGAATGGTCAGAATTTCTAATAAACACTCAAGAACCTTCTGGACAGCCTTCCCAGAAGAGTTGAAGCTGCTATAGCTGCAAAGTGTGAACCAACGTCATACTGAGGAAAGGGATGAGCGAATACTTTAGGCAATATAGTCTTTGTAGGTTTGAGGAACTTCAGACAAAAACAAAAACACTTCATTTGCAACAACCAACCACCCAAACGGACGAAGTGACAGTACAGAGCTCCGGTCCCTTACCTGATTCCTGTTGGACTGTTCATGTCACCAGAAGAAAGCTCCTTCAGAACATCTTTCTCCACTTTTAGATTCTCCTCACTGGCGGAGATTTTCTCAACCTGCACAGATAAAACAACATCATTGAGATGGTTTGGACGCCTCCCTTTGTGGGTTTTCCGGGTTTTATGAACACCCCTTTCCAAAAAATAAAATAAAAAAATAAAATAAAGAAGAGACGCAGAAGCAGCAGCAACAGTAAAACACTTGATCCAGCAGATGACCCCCTGTCTGGTACCAAACATATGATTCAACTGCATCACCTGTGATTGGCTGCATACTGGCCAATCAAATGTGAGGATATAGGATGATACCATTACGTGAAAATCCCATTACTTAATGGTCGGAATAATCTACAGAATACTGTAGCTCACATTAATGGAGAGAACCAACACCCCAGCAGGTCTCAGCACAACAGCTGCACATCAACTGTGTCGGCAGCAGGGGGAGCAGGAAGCTCTTAAACAGGATTGTGGCCCTCACCTGTTGGATATCACGTCACCCTGCTGTGATTTCACCAAGAGACGTTTTTTTGTCCACTTAGTCGCCAAACTAGACGAGTGGGTAAAGCTTGAATACAGGGAATCTAAAGCTCTCAATGAAAAAGCAAAGATGGAGGGAAGCAACTGAGGAAATTGACGTGTGAAGCTTTATAAAAGCGTGGAGTGTGAGCACGGCAGCAGTTAATCCACATCATGTGCTTTTAATCTCACACACCGAGTTAGTAACCCTATAGGCTCGCCCTGAGCTGGGTGTGGCCGATCTCCAATTTAAAAGAGGAAGGGAAAAAAAAATGTGCTTCCTTTGCCAGCGTCAAAGGAATTTAATGAAAACCAGCTGCCATTTCCCTCCCGTCTGCTGCAGCGCGCGCTGGCCTCACAGAAAACGAGCAGGAACATTTGAACAGCTCAGCGATCACAGAGCATGACATCACCATAAGGCAATAAATGAGAGAAAACTGAGACGGACTGCAGGCAGTTATCTTACTCATACACCGTCAGGAGCTTTGTGTCAGCGTTTGTGCTCATTGAAGAGGCTTTTGTTACGGATGAATCCAAACTATACAGAGGGCCTCTACACACCCGTTAAATACCAGGAAATCAAAACATTCCTCCACAAGTGTGAAATACTGTACACCCCTGACTGAAAGGCAAACTGATCTGTTAGAAGGAAAAAGCAAAGATACCAAAACAGCTTTAGATTACGCTTTAGAGTTCAGTCTTCTTCGGTAGGAGACAGTCAGCGTCCCGTATCATTATTTGACAATATTTACCAACTCTTGCAACGGTTCTCTGAAGCAGTAGATCTACAGCGAGTCCACAGCCATCTTCTGGTGGCCCAACAGACTGCCGGATTTAGCTCTTTCCACTCCATGGCTGCCTGAGTTTTTCACGGCTGGAAATCCTTCCAAACAGCCAAAGCCTTGAAAGCGAGCTCGGGTGTAGCGGCCTTTTTTTTTTTTTTTAAACACAGCTGAAATGTGGTGCTAGACAACTGGTGGTGGGGGAGGGAGAGCGCTGTAGTACTTTATGTTCTGAACATCCAAAAAACACACCGGTCATTCTGGCATTTCTTCCAGACATCTCATTTATAATAACCATAGCTAGAATACGGTAAACGTGTTGGTGATTTTGACATTTTTTAAAAATACTTCTCATATGTTGATAATTACTCGTGCCTTGATTAGCCAGTTCTGATTTATTTTTTCTTAAGGCTACAACACATTCAGACTGATTAGTTCCAGCTATGCTTTAAAGGGGACATATCATGCAAAATCACAGTTTTAGCCCTTAAATAGATTTTGTGGTCTGAGCCTCTTCGAGAGACTGCGTTCAACTTTTCTGCACTCCCTTGAAAAACTACGTAGATATCTTTAAATTCTGATTGGATCATATTTTTCCATCCATTCAGTTTTCTCTGTTCTCTGTAACTTTTTACAGTTATGGCACAGTATCAGCTGCAGAACTGCTAAACAACATTAACGGACTTCCGGCTAACCCCTTTCGTGAATCCACCATTTTTTATTTCTCGCAGTGATTTCACAAATGGATAAGTGAAAATATTCAGTCGTTGGGTGTACTAGCCCATGCATGTCATTGTGTCAAGTCAAAATAAAACTCAAAAGTCTCAAAAAAAAGGAAAATAAAAAGGAAAAAAAATAGAGGAATAATCTACAATACTGCATTGACAGCATTATAATTAAAACAAACTGAGTCAGTCGGTCTATGAAAGGATCAAAAAGAGCGTGGGAATACGTTTGTTTATTCAGCTGCTCTCATTCAAACAAAGGTAGAGGAAGCTGACAGATTTTACAGTAGTTTACAATTTTAAGCCTGCTATAGGTTGTAATATCTGGGCACGGCAAGGGATTAGAAAGGTGTGTGATTTGTTGGTGGGATCCTCCTCGTCCTTGTTTTGAGTCAAGTCAGACTAAAAATTACTGCCCACATGTCAAGTTAAGAAGGTGGTTGCCTGTTTTTATAATGTGCCGACTCAGACTTCGGTTACACGGACAGTTCCAGACATCCCCCTCCCCAGAGACATCCTCCAGCTCATTCTGGGGGACTCCAAGCTGTTCAAAGGCCAGGCAGGATTTAGTCCCTCCAGCGAGTTCTGGGTCTTCCCTGGGGTCTCCTCCCAGTGGGGCACGCCCAGAAAAGCCACAAAGGGAGGCGCCCAAACCGTCTGAACGGGCTCCTTTTGATGCAAAGATGCAGCATCCCCACTTTGAGCTCCCTCTGCATAACAGAACCTCCCATCTCTACGGCTCAGCCCGGCCACCCTTCAGAAGCAGCTGGGATCTCGTTCTTATGGTTATGATCCATTCATTGTGAAAATACGCAAGGGTCGGAACGTAGACAGACCGGTGAATGGAGAGCTTTGCTCCTCTTTTTCACCACAACAGACAGGAGCAGCGCCCGCATTACTGCAGATTACTCCTCCTGCCCCCAGTGACCCCAAGGGCTATGTTGTCCGGAGCTTTAGCTCCTGCTAGGGTCTCCCATGGCAAATTGGCCTCGGGGGAGGGGTCGAGCCATTGCTCATGGGACTCAGCCAAGCCTGCAGAGAGGAACATCGGGATCGGGTGTGATGCAAGTTGGGTGGCAGGTGAGGGCGGGGGCTTTGCCGTGTTAACCCTTACCCTGCATGTTTTAACCGTTTCTCTGTGGTAACTGAACAGGTTCCAATCTTTCCACGATGCCCGCCTCGGTACAACGCTCACTCGTAACCTGCTGCCATACTACAGACACTTTCACCAGAGGCCCACCTTCTCTGGACAGTTTCCTCTGGTTATCTCTGGTCTAGAGAGATTTTCTGAGATCCTAGTCGGAGGTGCAGCATGCTTCAAAGGGCTGACCTTCCCTCCATCCAGGTCTAGGGTCAGGAAAAAGACTGCCTACATCTCTGCAGACCCCACACCTCCTGCACACAAACCGTTTACTCTTACCTTCAGGTCAGCACCACAGAGCGCTATTTGCTAGAACCAGGCAGCATAGAGACAGCTTCTTCCCCCATGGCTGTCTCTCTGATGAACGCAAGGAACACCCAAAATAAGAATATTGCACTTTCACAACCTCCATCTTTCTTTTCTCTACATATAAAACAAACAAAAAAAAACCACACATATTCTTCATCTATGTATATTAAATGTCAGTATGCAGTGCTGTAACCAGGGAAAGCTCTAAAACCTCAAAAAAGGCTCTTGAAGACTGACATAGCAGGCTACACAACCTTGTGTCAGTGCATTAGTCTAAATATTATTGGAGATCCAAACAGAAAAGAAGAAAACTCAATGCTTACTCGCTTATTTGACAAGAATGTGGGGAAAAAAAAAAAAAAAAAAAAAAACTTCTGCAATAAATATTTAAGCAACCTGTGACTGAGCTCAGGATGTTTTAAAGAATATGGCTGCTCAACTTAAATGGTGAAAATTGTAAATGGCCTGCACTTGTATAGCGGTCCTGAGGACCCCAAAGTGCTTTACACTACATTCAGTCATTCGTCCACACATTCTCTCACTGATGGTGATGAGCTACATTGTAGCCACAGCCGCCCTGGGTCAGTCTGACAGAAGCGAGGCTGCCATACAATCAGCAAGATCATTGGCCAAATTAGTACAACGTACATTTCCTTCATTAAGGAAGAACGGAAAATCTAAGAAAACCTTTAAATAAGGACAACCCGGGACTCCGACACCATAGTAGATCTCCACGCTGCAGTTTTTGGACATCAGCTTCTTTCAGCCGGGATTGAGGAACGAACACCAGGAGTATTAAAGGGAAAGGATTTGTGCTAAGATCAGCTGGAGGGACTCTGCTGAACACACCTGAGACACTGCAGATCTGCACAATATAGTGCTGATAGTGGGGTTTGTCCAGCACTTCAAAACCTCTTCTTGGGGCAGTGTGCTAATTATTATGAGTGAGAGAATTTACCCGTGTGTGTGTATCTTAGTGCATTAATAAAAAAAGATGTTGTCCTCTTAAAATGCGAAACAGCCATGAAGGAATACTCTCTAAGTAAAGATGGCTTCCATTAGACAGATTTATCAACACCCGTTTGTCCAAAACCGGTGAGATTGGCCATTGTCTACGTTTAAACCCTTGGGTTGTCCAACACCGGAGAAACCAGGACTACTCGGTACTCAGAGGCCTCCACTGGTGCAGATTTATGAAGCGCATCTTACTTTCGGGTGTCTGCTGCTGCTGCTCCCGGTCCGAGTGCTAACTGGGGTCTTCCCTCCGCTCCTCACTCGTCTCTCCACCACTGGGACTGGTTCTGGCTCAGGTTCGATCACAGGTTCTGGTACTGCCACCTCTTCTGTAATAAAAGACAGCGCAGTCTATTAACCAATCTGTGCCGCCACGGCGAGCACAGCTCTGCGTCCTTCCTTAGTAATGAACGTCGTAGATCTGGGTCTTCATGCTACCAGATGCTGAATATAGTTTCATTTTTATTGTCTAGCCTTTAAAAGGGTGGACCAAGTTCAATTTCACTCCCGTACAGAACCAGCAGAGATGTCTCAGTGTGAACAAGAAGACATTTTGTTATTGCTACGGTGATCGTTTCATTCTTTAGATTTTGATTTATAGATTCTACACTAAACTTTCATCTGGAAAGAGGAAGTCTTTACAAGCTCCTCCCCGTTTTCTCACCACAATGATCTCCTTTCACCTGGAAACCAGTCAATCATTTTTAGAAGACCCCCCAAAAGTCAGAACATACAAGATTATACAGGTACAATGAGTGGATGTGTTTATACCGTCCTCCTTGTCGCTGTAGATGTCAGATTCAGAGTTGCCATTGTGGTTCACTTGTAGTTCTGTGGGAAGCGGCTGCGCGGGGCCATCGTCCAAGTACTTCCGCAGCTTATTCTCATACAGTTTACGGGTTGATTCTGGAGGGAAGGAGCAACATAGAAGGGAATGCATGGCTGAACATATATAAGATTATGTTAAGCGGTAGAGTATCCGTGGCCAGCACATCTGAGCAGTTGATTGATGACATGACATCAATCATTAACTGATGGGACAGTCCTGGAAGAAAACCTTTCAGGGGTCACACTAGACTTGAGACTGGAGCGGAGCTTCACCTTTCAGCAGGACATAAACCCCAACATACAACCAGAGCCACGAGGGGTTAGATGAAAGAATATCCGAGTGTTGCAATGGCCCAGTATAAATCCAGGTGACTCCCACCCAATCTGACGGCGCTCGTGTCATTTTGACAGGGAAACTGGAAAATTGACGTCGTTCCCTCCATGTGCAAAGCTGGCAGAGAGACACCCTGAAGGACCTGTAGCTTTAATTTTCAGCCAGAGGTGGTTCTACAAATATCCAATACCCACTTTTTAAAATTTTGCAATGAGGTTTAGGTCTGCATCGTGAAAAAAATATGAAAAATTTCAAGGGGTTTGGACACTTTAGTTAGGGACCGTTCTACCAATTCTATGACAGTCACCCTGACCCGGCATCAAAACATTAAGAGGGGACTGTGTACCAGAAGGGTTGAATGGCTGCCTCTCCACACAAAATGTAACTAAATTAAATTAAAATTAAATTCTACAATCACTGTTTAACTTTTTTCATCTCGGAATTTAGTTAACGTGCACCTAAATGCTCCAGGGCAGGAAACAGCTATCTGCTGGGGCTTTTATATTTCTATTTTTTAGCGAAAAAAAACATCCCCCAATCTTTATGATCGGTTAAACAGATTCATTTGGCAGCACCTGATTCTACTGATTCCTATGAAGGCGGCAATAATAGAAGATTGACATTACAAAAATTGAACAATGCCAGACAAATAAAAAGAGAGGAACAGATGGGGAGATGAGGTGATTCAATCTCAGAGAAGTCAAGAATTGATCAGGTTTAGATTCCATGCCTATGAGGACAGTGGATCACCAACACAAGACATTTTGTCCTGTGCAGCTGGCTGGGACGAGCACTCACCTACAATTGGCCCCACGTTCACGCCATGCTTCCGTAGCTCGTCCCTCAGGTCCTCATCGGTGAGTGCCGTGACGTCGACTTCCTCAGGATGAAGCTTCTCCGATTTCTTGGTGGCTTTCTGTGGCACAACAGTAGCCCAGTTAAAACTCAGACTCTGTGCAGGTACGGGCACAAATATATGTCCATCCAGGAGCCATTACATTGGTCTCCCTGCGTATCTAAAAAGACTAGATGGAAATGCAGGCTGTAGTTGGAATTCATCCAAAAGGAATCCCTAATATGGTCACAAAGCAATAACACCGCTTTAAGTTTAAAGGAGCTATAAGTAAGACATTTAATGTAGAATATAGCTAAATCATTCTCATTTGTCACCAGGATGGAAGCAACATTCCCTGTAAACAATCGGTCCTCTCCATCAACAATGTAATGTCTTAGTCACGTTTCTCTCCTTAATCTAGAGGTATGGAACAACTTCGGTTAAGAGTGTAGCCCGTGTTTACTTCCTGGTTTCTGAGCCAATCATATCAGGGTTCCCAAAACAGAGCGCAGTATTTGATATTTTACATTGACAAAAGAGCAGCAGCTTGCTAACATGGAGGCCAGTAAGAGAAGCGGAACAGAAATAGAACAGAATACAACATCATCACATACCCGTCCTGTGGAAGCAAAAACTCAACAACGGACCGTTTAAAAACGGCACATTAGATTGTTGTGATCGGCAAGATGTTGTACCGATTCGAGCCACAAGGTCTCAGTATTACTTATAGCTCCTTTAACCAAAACAGATTAAGGTTTGTGACGCATGATCCCGTTTTCAGTTTTAGAAAAATCCTTCCTGTAGCCATGTAGCCCAGTCACAAAGATCGATTAGTTAAAGTGCCACTTAAATGTGGTCTACTAAGATGACTGAAGAGCATATGCCAACCGGAGACATATCCAACATATTAGGTTCTCTGCACTCATCCAGCCACTAATGTCTCCTTTGGTGAGGTCTGCCGTGTCTCCCAACAGAGCCTCGAGGAGATTTCAGAGGACAGGTAATTACTCTAGGAGAGCTGGACTGGTCAGTCGGAGGCCCTTAACCCATCAGCTAGACCGGCATCTGCTTCTTTGTGGAAGGAGGAGCAGCACGAGTCCCACCATATCCCTACAAAGGGACCTCCGACGGGCCACTGCGAATGTCTCTGACCAAACATGAGGGTGACTTCATGAGGGTGGTCTCAGGGGCGGACATCCTCTATAAAGGCCCTGTCTGCCACCGTGGAGATGGACTGGCATTTGGAAGAGAACACTGAAATCGGCGGGTCCGTTCCGCGTCAGTATGGATATCCGATAGGTTCCCCCCCTCCCAGCTAAGCTCTGATGCTTCTTTGACAGCTATTCTGCTGCTGATTTACAGAAGGGAGAAAGCTTTTAATGAAGAGACTGTCTCTAGAGTAAAACCAATTAGGACGCGCATCAGGTCCGAAAATAAAAGCCAAAAATAATGTATATTATAATGTCACACAAAGTATTCATCTAAATTCTACAGAAACCACTTTGCTACATTTGTGTCATTTAGCACACTGCAAAAGGGGAACTTTCTTGAAATGAGAGCATTTGTCCTTGATTTGATCGGGAAAGCTTAAATGATCTGCCAATGGAATAAGATTTTTGCACTTAAAATAGGAACAATTCATCTCCGTCATCTTATTTCAAGTGCAGTGTATCTAATTACCCTTCTTTATGGGTCAATATACTCAATCCATTGGTAGATCATCTTATATACCTGCTCAAATCAAGGACGAATACACTCATTTCAAGAGATAATTTGACTTGCTTTCAGTTCCCTTTTTGCAGGGCAACCGTCCGCTGAAGAACCAAAACAGACAGTAACTCTGTAAACTGTGGCTAAGCAACAAAAACGTGAGGAATGCAGAAGGGGACATGATGAGTGACAAAGAGCAGCGCGGCTATGGTCCGCCTGTGGGCGGAAACTCAAAGCCAGGTGCTCTTCCTCAGGGCCATGTCACCTGGATGACGGCCAAGACGTTTCATAATCAGAACAGTCTTCAGAGTGAATGAAACCATGTGCTCCTTCTCCTCTGCAGCCACACCCAGCGCTCCTGAACTCCAACTCACATTTTTCCCCCTACTAGTACTTACTGAAGTTGACACGTACGTAGTAGAACGTGCAGCGTTCCGGGAAATGTTTCCACTCACTGCTTGGCAGAGCAACAGTGGACCGTGTGGTTAGTTGTAGCTGCGGTGACAAACATTTCTATTACTGCCGTTACACGTTCTTCATGCGTCGCAGCAGAGATGCAGCAACCAGAGCAGAAGAATGCGCTTACAGGCGACCATCTGAAAAATGACAGGAAGGAATTTCTGGGATCCTTACCCACTGGTGCATTCCATCTGTAATTACAATGGCAAGCGAACTGAGGGTTTCTCAGCACAGTGCAAAAAAAACAACCTAAAAACTAACCGAACCCTCGTCCTTAACTGTTAGCTGCAGACACATAAAAAAAAAAACACCTTTTCTGAGCAAAGCATTTCCTCAATAAAAAGAGGCTAGCCGTAGCAGCTGCAGTCTAATGTCTGCTTTTTGAGACAAACTCCAGTTGGAGGGCCAAATATTCAGATTGCATTCCCACCTAAGGCAGGTTTCTGTTAGTAAATTAACACATGGCCATATGGATGAATGATGCTTTGATGCGTAAATGAGCTTAATCTACTAATTCCTTTGCTTTCTGCTGGATTCCAAAGGGCCACCTTTATCAAGGAACTTGCCGAACAGTTTTACTCTTCATGAAATATTCAACCACTATTAAATGCAAATCAAAGATACTTCAATAATGCCAAACGAAAGTGAATGCTGTTGCAACTTCAACTATTGCTTTGGACAGGAAGCATCTCCTGTGGAAGTCTGTGATTCAGCGCATCTGAGGAAGTCACCCACTGAAAAACACTCCGTTGTTGCAATATGGTTTTATGAAGAGGAGGCGCAGAGTTGTCCTTGATGTCCTCCATTTTATCAAGTCCAGGTCTTTGCACGATCATCTCCAGAGGCTCCAGAACAGAACCAGTCTCCCCAAATCTGCTTGTTGAGCCGTTTTAAGTCACTGGCTCTGATGCTGCAACAACAGATGATAACAGAACAGACTCATAGAAGACCTGCAGCATCTTGCTGCGCTGAAGGGTCAAACGCTTAATCAAGACGTACCTCCAGATGTAACGTAAATGAACATGTACGGCAAACCTCTAAGGCGATCCGTATGATTAGCTGGTACTGCTGTCTCCTGCCTCTATTGGGCATCCTTAATGTCAGCTGACCTTAACTCAGCTTTGATGCTCAACGTCTCTCTGATAAGGTTTTAAAACACCTTCCTAATAGGGCTGGCCGGTACAAACAACAGCCGAGCTGCATGGCGTTTATTTTTACCACATGCAGTGTCTAAAACGACAATAACGATTGCTATTCAACTGTCGGTCTCCATCGCAGCTCATCTTCATCTCATTTCCTGGAAGCTCAGTTCCTCTTAAGCTGCTCAAGGCATCACATGCCCTCCCTCCCTGCCCATGTGGAAAACTCTGGAGCACAGAGATTATTTGCCAGGTGGAGTGAGGTGACGACACCATCAGAAACGTAGAGAGGCAATACGGACTTCTTCAGTGTTTGGATTAAGAAGTGATAAAAAGAGAGATGTTAAACTGAACCTGCAGGGCTCAGGTGGAAAAAAGAATTTAGCTTATAACTAATCAAGACTGCTGTGGTTTAAGAGAAGCTGATAAACTAGGAAGATGATTACGTACTTCATCACTGGCTTCTTCAATAGCCCCTTTTTCCATTGCCAAATCCCGGGTAGCGTTTCCTTCCACATTTACCCGGCTAATTTCACTTTCCTGGGGCTTTGGTCCCTCGAGCGACCCAACACTTTGCTCTGCTTTCCTGGGGCTTGTTGATGGGGCGGGGGTTGCGTACAGCAAGAAAAACTGTCCGCCACAAGAGTGGAGCAGGGAGCAGTAAGGAGATTGGGAGTTTACGAACCTATCGTTGTTATAGCCTTAATTTATCACAAAAAAGCAGTTTTAAGATGATTTTAGGTGAGAACGTACACCTCCAAACTTCGTGTGTGCAGTCAGTTCATCAGGATTATGAGCCAATTTTAATTCTGAATTATTTCGCGCAGACTGGATCATGTTCGTCGCGGCTGAAAAGTAACTGTAAAGCGTTGACTAAGTTTGTGGAGAATATCTGGGCATAACAGATATCAAATATGAAAATCTTGACTGGATGTTTTCGGTGTTTCGTGTTAAAACAGTTTTTGCCACAGTGAGTGGCAGGCGGAGGAGACCTACCCAGCGTATAGACTTAGCCTAGATAAAAATTATTTTGCTGTCAAGTCTGCGATACCGTATTTAAAAAAAAAAAAAAAAAACCAAACAAAAAAAACGGCTGAGGGAAACTTATACAGCTTTAAAGATCAGTCTAATCTACCCTCCGCTTCTCCCCAACCCCAACATCTCTGCAGTCCCCGCGGTGTCCAGGCAGAAAGAAGCTGTGCTTTATTTTTATTTATTTATACCAACAGGAGCAGAATAGAGTGGAGCCCGGCAGTGCGGCACAGGGTTGGGGTCGGTGTAAAAGAGACTAAAATGTCCTCCTGTTTCTCCGGAGTCTGGATGAGTGGCAGCATGGAGTGGCGGGATATGGATACATCTTCTCTGCATGTGTCTTTTTGACTGCTGCCTTCTTGCCGCCACCCCCTGGACCGGAGAGGTACTGCAGTTTTTTCTGACACCGTCCCATGCGTCTTTGGGCCTGTTTTACATAAATAGCCCCTAGCTAATGAAAACATGAAAATCCAAAAGCCCCAGACTTTGGTTTACCCTGGGAAACCAACGTCTCGGGCTTTTAATGGAAAAGGGGCTAAAGCGTGGGAACTTTGATCTTAAGTAATTTGTCACACGTTTGCTCATTACCTCATTTTGATCTGCTCCTCCAGTTTGTACTGAAACAAATACCATCTTACAAAATACATTGCTCATCTTAAATTGTATTGTGTTTCATTGAAATCGTTCGGTACAGACATTTTTCTGTCCATATCACCTAGCTCTGTGAAAACGTGGGATTTTTATGCATAATGCTCAGAAATACTGTGCATGTCTCCTGTTGCAGCAGATGCTCACACCTGATACACACGACAATATACTGTCAGATGGACAAGTGAGGTGAGAAAAATCCAAATGAATCAAAATTCATATTAATGCAATATTTAACAGCCACATTGCCCTACCTCACAATATTGTTGCTCCACTCACAATCATGAGTACTTGTGCCCTCTGATGTCGTAGACTTCCTAATGACTGAAGTAGCTACAATTGGTTTGCATTTAGACCAAATCAAACCTTCCTTTGGGAGGATTATCCATAAGAAAATAAAAACCGATAAAGAGGACTTGGGATCAGGTATTATTGAATTATTAACACATTTTGAGATCAAACTTGATATATCTAAAAGAAAAGAAATTATGGAGATGCTCAGATTAGGCTTCTCCTGGAAAAAGCAATTTCTCATCCCTCGTGAGGCCTGACCTGCCAGCGTCAGATTTTCATCACAGGACAGCAACAGAGAGAAGAGGAAATATGCTGAGCGACTCTCGATAGAAGGCATTTGTTTAGAGTTCATGAGCTCATTAAAAGAACAAATTAAATACGTGAGAACCCAGATTTACACATCCCACCGTAGGTCTCCAACTCTAATGTTAATTCAGTTCTTGAAGAATAACGTTAACTGAAATAGGAAAGCTTAAATTGAAAAACAACTTTGGTTATCAAAGTATTTATTCAGCTGAACAGAGTTGCATTTCCAACATTTCTAGAGAGTAACTTCGAGTTGTAAACACTGCAACCGTCTCTTTGCTCAGATAGCTGGGCCTGTGTCCCGTCCTCCAGCATTCCTCAGTAACTACAGCTCTACACTATCGCTGTCATATCACATACTTCCCAACCAACAGCTTCAATAAACTCTTTATGAGCTGTCTGCTGTTTCCACACTGCTACGCTGTGGCCTGGTGAAACCTGTCTAGCATGTGACAGACAACGCCCCCCCCCCCCCCCCCCCGATTGCCGACATTTTTCTTTTTTGCTGTCATTAAAAAACAAACGGCTGCAGAATTCAGCAGCAGCACAAATGTAGGGGACATAAAGAGCATGTGATGCTTTTCTTCATTCACATTTACGTGCTGACATCTGTACAGCGTTGTTCCCAACCACGGCGAGCGCTGGGAGCACGCAGCTAGCATGTCATTAGTCCATCAGCGCTCTGTAGGGAAGCAAGACCGGACATATCCTGCTGCACACCCACAACAGTTCAAACTAAGAGCGTGATGCAATGAAAAAACAAACATGAAAAAAAAAAAAAAAATACTACAAAGATGGTTTAAAAAAATGTAAAGAAACCATTGGCTCACCATTTGTTAGAGGACAGAATTTTTAATTCTGCTATTGGTGAGAATGATTTCTCATTCTCTCCCTTTTATCTCCTCTTTCTTTCTCCTTTTCTCTTTTTTTCTTCTTGTTCTTCCTTTCATCTCCTACTTTCCCACTGTAGTGTCCACATAATTTGAAATACTCCCCGCATGAATCATAATAAAACTATTTGCATGCATAAATCAAGCGGAAGCACTATGGCGAAAGCCGTACTGCTCCACTTGTGAAAGTAAAATCTGTCGGGCTCTTATTGGCATTAAGACAACAATCCTTATTGCCACATTGCCAGACAGGACACTGAGGAAAATATTTTTAAAAAATAATATAAAAAAAAAAAAGTCATAATTCTGCTATTGGTTAATGAAGCTTTTTCTTGGGCTAAAATCCATTTCCACTTCATTTCAATTACCCTGGTAGCACAATAAAGGTGAAAGATAGGGCACACAACATGTTAGGTGGCCTCAGTCCTCGACACGGGTTTAAGTCCTGGGCCGTGGACCTTTGCCATGTCTGCCCCCTCAGGTCAGTCTACGGTCAAATAAAGGCCACTAGTGCCACATCTTATTTATATTTTTACCGAACAAAAAACTCCAAAGAATATTTTAAAGGTCTTAAACTCAATACCTATTTCAATGATTATCACGATACAATTTCAGTCACTGAGTGTGAGAAAATAAATATGGCACACAGCAGCTAAAAAAACCCCCACTTTAAATCTGATTATCCTTTTGAAACTCATTCATTTGAAATTCAAATATATCTAGCAAACCACAATACGGAACCTGACTATTAGCCTTTTGTGCTTTATTGTTTTTGCATGAATTTCGGTACAAAAGGCTAAGAGTGCTATAGATAGATTAGAAATCAAGGCCGTTTTAGCACCATGTGTACACTTGAAATCCATCAGGTTTTTTCCCCCCCCTCACTCAACCGCACCATATAGTAGATAGTCACTCCATCTAATAACATCTAATCTAATTTTCAGGGTTTGTCTGAAAAAATAAAATCCAACGATCTATTAACCCATTCAAAAAACAAAATGCAACTGAACATTCAAAAACAGCTTGAACAAGTTTAAGCATGCATTATATTTTAAAAACATTCATCCAGCCATTTTACGGTTAATTGAGCAGGGCATCTTACCAGGAGCGCACTGGACAATTTGGAGGATTAAAAGCATTAGCTTCATTTGACATATTAAAGGATTTTTCAGGTCATTATACAACACTTGGCACATATTGATGCTCCGTGCGGGCTGCCCTTCTCAAAAACTCGTCTATGTGACGCGAGAGGGTCAGAGCCATCACTGAACGGGTCATGTGACCCAGAGAGGCGCTCTAGGTCACATGATTGTGAATATTAACTCGTGCGATTGAAAGTCTTCTAGATATCGTTTTGTTCAGATTTAAAGAACGTTTAATGCAACTTATAGCTGCTGATAGATGGTCTGGGGCATCTGGTCCTTACATGACAGGACGATCATATCCTGGATTCCATCAGTAAGGCTCTTCAACCTCTTCTCAATTTTTCAGATGCCTTCTTCTCTGATAACTATGCAACAGTGTCTTGCTTGAGGCCAATTCTCCGCCTGTTAAAACAGTGAGCTACTGAAGGGAAATGATGAAGACAGATCTGACTGAGACCATTAAAAAATGAACACTATATACACACACACACACACACCGACCCATAGGATGAGATCAAAGCCAGAAATGTCTCTCCAACTTGCCAGAAGGCCTCTTAAACGTCACCTCAATGTACAGGAAAAAGTAGAGGGCAAGTAATAAGCAGACAAAAAAAAATCATAGAATATTTCTCACAAAACCACCTGATGATGTGATATCTGCATTTCAGAGGGAGGGTGAATTGAACAGCAGTGAGAACAGCCTCCTCACACGCAGGAACGTACACGAGGTTTCCTCTGATCAGTTGTCGGGCCAAAAGAAATCTAAGCATGTCAGCAACCAGTACAGCTTGAAAGAGGATGCTTGATGCTGGGGTAAACAGAGTAACATGTTAAAGAGCTGTGCTAAAACCAGCCACAGTTAATATGCTGTTTTTCTTGAGCAAAAAAAAATGTAAACTATTCCTCTTTTTTCCCCCCCAAGCTAAAACGGATGTGAGCTTCAGAATCTACATTCTAAGCTGCACTGCCTGATGTCTTCCTTCCCTACATTCCTTAATACAAAAATAGTCTACCATTTAAAATGAAAACCTCTTTTTTTTATTTCTTACAAATTTGTTATAGAAAAGTTAATACTGCAAATGATTTTTTTTTGTTTGCTAAGACAAGTATTTAGGTTGATGTGAAATTGCCAATTAACTGATGACAAATTCATAGCCGAAAAGACAAATTGGGAGCGAATAATTTGCTGCTACTTTTAGAAACATTGCAATAAAAAAAAAAATCTAAAAAAAAATAAATAATGCGATAATATATTTTGAGGAAATATCACCCATCCCTTGTATCAACCAGCATTTTTGTGATATACACACATAGACTACCATGGCTGTATTTGGGCCAGTACTAGACTGACAATATAAAATTAAAAGGTACCATAATCCACAGGACATGGTGCTTTTCTTCGGTGATGAAGGAAAGGCAGCAAACACTTTCAGATCACTTGCCCAAGTGTCCAATCTTGTCCATGAAAAACCAGGTATAAGTTCAAGTTCCAGTTGTTTTAAGACTACCAGAGTCATAAAATGCATAATATGTTTATAGGAATTAGCTTAAAAAGACCCCTTAAAGCAAAAACCCAAGTTTTACCCAGCAAACTTCTTGCCAGCGCGGTGAGATTCGCAGCAGAGTCGACCTAAAACTGCCATCTGTCTAATTAGCAGAAGGAACCGCACGCGGCACCATAACGTTACGTTAAAATGGCATTACATGCACGGAAACGGCTGCTGAGAATACTGCAGCTAAACAGTCTGATAACTCAGAATGGACCTTAAGATGAGAACAAGAGGTTCACTTGTGTTCCTACCAGCGCAGAGCTTGATCAACACTGGCAGCAGGTGGATTAGATTAGTAAAGACTTTTGGACAATATTTTTTTTGACAAGAAGGGCATTCTCAGAAGGAACAATTAGAAATTCCTCACAAAGTATACGAGCAGAAAAACTGGCGCAAATGGTTTTCTCCTCCTTTTGAGTTGTTATACCCTTTTCTTCCGAGAAGAAAAAGGTGAGCGCCTTTCTTTGCACGTAGCTGCACGAATGGCTGACACTTCATAGATGATTTTTAACCAAATTCTGTGTCCAAGTAGTATTGATAGTCCGTGAAATGTCCTTAAACGGGCCTTATTTATGTGAACCATCCAGTGTGAATGAATAAAAATAATTCTTAAAATCAGGGCGAGCCAAAATGTTCCCAGAGAGATGATAAAGGCTTGTTGGCAATTATAGAGGTGTTTTAGCTGCTGTTTATTTTTCCACATACGGCCAGGTTGGTTCAGATGGATTTTAATTCCTTAATGATGACATCATTTGAAAATTATATTTTGTATTAACTCAGACTTTTTTTTCCCCAGACCTAAATATATGTTTTTGATGATCTTAAAACATTTCACTGTGATAAAAAAAAAAAAGAAAAACAGAAGAAATTCAAAAAGGAAATACTTTTCCACAGCTTTTGAATAAGAGAAATCTTTTCATTAAGAAGCTTCAAATATAGAGTTTAACAGTAAGAAATATAAAGCAGATGTTCATGTTACACAACAAAAAGACAAGCTGGAGCCAAATGAAGCACAGCTGCTTCCAAATGCATTTTTCTGTCGATAAAACCATTAGAACGTGCTGGGATCGTTTCCAGAAACGCGTTCTCATTCAAGTCCAGGTCAGAAAATCGAATGATTTAACAGTAAACTAATCTAAACATGATAGTTTTTTTTCTCAATCAAGCCTTTGAAATGAATCCAGAGCATCTTCCTCTCCCCATAGAGCCTTAAATCTCACGTCTACTCATCATGTCGGAGCTTGAATTTACCACGCAGCACATATGACCAATCCAGCCATGTAGAAAAGCCAGTTTAGGTTATAAATATGTGAAAGTAGCTGAAATAGTCAAATTATCCCATTTTAAATGTACATGTTTTTAAGTAACCTACCCAACGCGCTCATCACCACGATTTACGCGCCTCTTGTGACGTCACCGTGCCAGACAAAACAAAACAGCTTTTTTTTTTAAGACAGAACTTTGGATTTGGTGAAATCCTGCCATAAAAACCCCCACACGTCATCGCCTAGCCGTGTTTGCCTCGTCAGCGTGGGTCTGTTGGTGAAGAAAGCCCCCCCACCACCGTGGAGTACCCTTTAACCTCCTGTGCCTCGCTGCGTGGGACGTTCTCTGAGAGCAGCCGGGGGTGTGGAGCTGGCAGCTGCAGGCAGCTGGGTGGCGACAGCGGCGGAACCCCGTGTGAGGCAGAGCGGGAAAGTTCTGGGGAGGAAGTGAAAGCCGAACTGGGATAGTTTGATGTGATTTATTTCGGGTTGACCATCGACTCAGCCAGAGGCTTTCTGGACCCGATCAACCATCTGGCACCAGGGGGTGCAGGGGGAGGGGGTGCAGGGGGAGGGGGTGGGAGGGGGTGTTCACGGGGATAAGGCGATCATCGAGTAAAAATAAATAATTAAAAAAAATAAATATTTTACACAAACAGAGCTCAGCGAGCTGTGCTCCAACAGAAAACACTTTCCCCATCAGACCCGTCTGAACTGCTAGCTGACGCGGACACGCAGCGGCGGAGCCCGGCTTACCCTTCCGGAGGAGCGGCTCCTGTTGGAGACCGCGGGCGGCGGCAGCTCCTCGTCGCTGGAGAACGCGTCCGGAGCTGCGGCCGCGGCATGCTTCTTGTTCTGGGCGGTCAGGCGGTCCAGATAAAGCTGCACATACACGTCCTTGGTCGGGTTGCCGCTCGGCAGCTCCACGTTGTGAGCAAGAAGCTCGCTCTTTAGCTTGTCTTTGGTGAGCACAGACGGGTCGTCCAGGTACTCCGGCATGTCGACGTTAGGCTGGCAGGCAGGGGGATCCGAACAGCCCGGCTCAGTTAGCTTGGCGGCACCGAGGGCAGAGCGAGCGCCGGAGAACACGGAGGGGTTGGCCTAGTGCTAGCCGAGCGGCTCAGCAGCGCCCCTTAGCGGATTCGGTTGGCTTAGCGGTGCAGAAACAAACAGGAAACACTTAAATGGGAAAAGTCACTACAAACCTCCTCTGATGCGCCGCCGCTGCCGTTTTTTAACCGAGGGGAATCTGAAGCAAGCTCTGGAGTTTACCGAGACCAGGGCCCCGCGTCAGAAAGCTGGGTTCGTGGACATTCAGTCATTTCTGGGCTAAATCCCTGCATACCCCGAATTTTGTTTCAGAAAGCTCGGAAGCCTTTACCCAGAGTCACGTTATGACGCATTCTCCTTATGCCTTCATTAAATATTTTTTAATTGCACTCACGGGAAATGCGCACGTCAAGGCTCATTTCCTGTTGTTGCCATTGTGAATCGCGTTATCTGCGTTCCATTGGTGAGGGCTTCTTTCACGCTCGCGCTGGACGTTGAGTTTAGTTCCCTGAGTGACTTCACCTGTTGTGAAAACAAAAACGCTGAGTATGACAGCGTCAGGTAGAACTACTCAGAGCAGCAGCTTTCTACTCAGTGTAGATCAGCCGTTCTTTCTGAAACGGGGCCCTTGTGTCTTATACCGGACCTTTTCACGAAACACTAATTTTCTGCGATACTGCAGTTGGGGTTTTCGTTTGTTGTCTCTTATAATCATCAAAATTAAAAGAAATAAACACTTGAAATATATCAGTGTGTGTAATGAGTGAATATACAAGCTTCACTTTTTGAATGGCATTACTGCAAAAAAACAAAAACATTTTCATTATATTTTAATAATATGACCAGCCAGACCCGGCTGCAGAAACAAATCACAGGGGGGGCACTCCATTTTTTTAGGGGGGCACACTTTAAAAAGTTTTTATTACACACACACACACACATATATATATATATATATATATATATATATATATATATATATATATATATATATATATATATATATATATATATATATATGACTCAGGCTGCACAATGGCTCTGTGACTACTGTAACGAACAAACAAATAGCAATAGTGTAGTCAGTTTTGTCAAATTAGGCAGGCTTCCAACCAATTAGGCTTTTGAACAAAAAAGCCTAATTTTTGTTCCAATTAGCTGGAACAAAAATAGCTTATGGGCAGGTTGTAAAAAAATTGGGAAACTTTTCACAACATAAGATAAGATAAGATAGTCTTTATTGATCTCACAATGGAGAAATTCACTCGTCACATCGGCTCATACAAGAAGGTGCAACATTTGTTGGGCTTTTAGAAAGAATTACTAACAAAATATATCAAAATAGTCGTCAAGGTCGGACAGAAAACCAATACATTTTAATAAAATGCCATCTCCTTCAACTCATACTGGTCAATTTATTTTTTAAATAAGTCGAACCTGTCGATCTGACATCATCAATGAACAGTAGTTATAATGAATAATATTGATTGTTATCATAAAACAAGAAAATAATAATGGTTAATCAAGTGTTTGGTCAGTGTAAACGCCCAAGAGGGATTGAGTTCTACTTATCAACTTAAAAATATTTCATGACTGCGTGTTAAAGAAATGTTTGATTAAGCTATACTGAGAGAAATTAGTTTATATTAAGGTAGATTTACAACTCATGCTGGGAAGCTATTTATAATTTTTTTTCCGGTTGATATATCATGATTGTTAGAGATCTTGTGTGTTATTTGGTTGTTTGATTGCATATTTTGTTCAGAGGCCGTATGCACAGTTTTTTTCTTTGCTTCAGCGCAGTGTGCTAATGGCATATTCTTATGTTTAATAGTTCTTATGTGTTTAATAGTTCTGTGCTTTTAACGTGAGAGTTTGAGATTTGGGCTTGTTTTTTTCTTTTAAGTTGGGCAGGTTTTATGTTGGGTTTCGGTTACTGGAAACTATCAGTGAGATAGGGTAACCTATAGTGCTGTGTCTTGACTCAAAGTCCAGCATAAGCTACACGGTTATTAGCATGAGATCAGGCTGAACAGTGACTGAAGTAAAAATTCAGACTAGAAGAGCTTCTGTAATTACAGCAGCTAGGAGCACAAGAATCAGAACAAAGTTCAGAGTTCCTTCTGCCTGCACTAACCCAAGTTTCTTCAGTTTGGCAGTATTTCTGCTCTGTACTGCTCCTGGTGCTGCTAGCTGTCGTAGCTAACCCTCCTAGCGTCAATGTTTACTCCACTTTAGACTTCAGTGCTGACATTTCAAACAGAAATTAATCACGCTGCTTCCAGCTCGCTCTTGTCTGCTTCGTTGTCACTTCTTGTAATTGTTTGGTAATCAGACCAAATTTCCATCCCGCTCTACCGACACCGACGGTGACCACAGCCGAACACCGCGTCGGCGACTGAAGGCTATAAATCAGTGTCCCGCCCCTCTCCAGCTGTGATTGGCTAGCATGTTGCCTTCAGTCGTTGATTCGATTGGTTAAATTGTATGATTGACACATCAAAGATAGTACTAATAGGACGATGGCCACTCCGAGGTATAAAAAAAGACAGCTTCCAGCCCAGGGCGGGCACAGCTGGCTCACAGGGCGGGCACGGCCCCCCAATGCCCGCCCATGCCGCCGGGTCTGTGACCAGCACCTGCATTTAGGAGCAAAATTTCACGACTGGACTTAGACAGGTGGCATCCTATCACAGAACCACGCTGGAATCCACTGAGCTTCTGAGAGCGACCCGTTCCTTCACAAATGTTTGTAGAAACAGTCTTCCTCCCAGGTGCTTGGTTTGATACGCTAGTGAACATGGAAGAGACTGGAACAGCTGGTTTTGACTTGGATGGGTGAACGAATACCTCTGGCAATATATTGTCTATCCTCTAGTGAGAGTTTGCCAGTTAAAATGTCCACGGCTGGTCAGGTGAGTCTAAGCCTGCATATGCAACACCTGGCAAAAAAAAAAAAGAATACGTAATGTTCTATTGCAGCTGGTTCATTGACAAGAAACGGGGAGAACAAGGGAACTGTCAGCTGGAAAGAATAAAACTCCAAGTAGATGGATCTACATGGAAGTGTAGCTAAAGACTAGTTGACCGAACACAAAATCCAGAAAGAGATGCAGCATGCGTTGGCAGAAATGGACATCGATATTTTCAAGACAAATTAAGATTGACTTGGGGTAGGTCAGAAAGGACAAACTAGAAGCATCCCCCACACCAAACATAAAACACAGTTGTAAAACTGTTGAGTTATATTTTGGATTTCTTCCCCCCTTGCACTACATATTAAAGCAACTGAATGAGCATCCTCCAGGAGACCATAGTTTTTTTGTCAGGGCTTTGTAGAACCAAGGATCTTACCTTTATTGTCCACTGTGCTCCAACAGACAGGATGATTTGATAAAAAGATCTCAGAAATGTACCGGAAATGTGTGTTAAAAACGGACAGATTAATAAAAACACCAAACACTGGGCTATGTGCATTACTTAGAAATAAAACCAAAGTTAATTTATTTCACATTGGACACAACTGAAAAAGTAACATGGAAAATCCCGGTGACAATTCTTCCTTTTCCATGTCCTCAGAAAACAATATTTTCTTTTATTTTGGACACTTTTTTTTTTTTTAATGACTGAACCAGTAAAACACCAGCAAATACTCAAAGTCATCCTGTTGGGAGAAATTAAAGCACCTTGCCTTTAGCACAACCTGTGCAACTACTTCTGGTATTCCTGTAACTATGAACTGAAAACAAATGCTGTGGTCCAGCTTCTTAAAAGCTCAATAGAAAACCAAAAACTGAACCAAGCACCTTAACATTTGGGCTTTGCGCTGATACAAGGAATTTAAAAGAAGTTGAGGTCTTCAGAACGTGGCTGATCAGAGAGAAAGCAGGCAGCAGGGAGCCTCGACTCACAGCTCTACTGTTTTCCTCTGCAGCCCAAACTGCCCTCGAAGGACTTTAAAAAGAAAAGGGTGTATGATAATTGGTCAATGACAAACAGAGCAGTCACAATACCAACATCAGTTCCTGGCTGATGGAGATGTTCTGGACTCTGTTCCTTGATATGGCCAGGTAAAAGACACTATAGCAACCCTTTCACGCTCATCTCCTCTTTGTTCCTCCTTTTCCTTAGCTGCTCCCAGAACAGAGCCGCTCTGTCCTCAGGCTTTGATCTCAGGGGTGGAGCTGTACAGCTGCTCAGAGTTCTCTGTTCCCAGGTCCTCTGGAGACACAAAACAGCAACAGCCATAGTCAGGTGAACGTCACATGGACGAGTAATTCCCCATTCTGACACATTACAGTCATCAAGATGCCAACGATTACAGAGAATTGGTAGCACATATGATAAATCTATGTTTTCTTTTTCATAACTGAGATCTTCATGGCAGTTTTTAAACAAGAATATCACTAATGGTCTTCTAAGATCACGCAGTCGTACTTAAAAATGACAGTGAGACAGTCCAGAGGATAATTTATAGTTTTCTTCCATTTACAGATCAAATATTTTAGAGCCAATAGGATTAGAAAATATCTAAAGTATGAAACTAACATTAAAATCAGCCTCTTGTTTTCAAAGCAGAACAGTCATTTAAAGCTTATTTTTGTGTCGCATCATTACAGCTCATATTAAACTTCTTTTTTTCCACATTTGAGGATCCTTGTGTCTGTGGCTCCAACCATAGACTGATTATGTGTGGCTGCATTGTTTTTCCACTGCACTCGTGCAACAACCGCGTTGTGCTGAAGATTCAGAAAATAAAGCACAGGAGTTACGGTTAAAAAGGTCCTTGGAAAGATTATAGCCAAATCCTGCTAAATTTGACAACAGCGCCATCTGCTGTATGGTCGGAACCTGCAGTCAGTTAAATGAGTAGCAAGGGATTCTGGGTGCTCCTCTGAGCAACAGCTTCTCTGCGTTGAGGGAACATAGCTATGAAGGTCTGTGGACGAATAATATTAATAAACTCCTGAGAGAGTAGAAAACTTAACGTAACTGTTTGTCTTTGATATTAGTCTCTTGACATTACTTTCACCACATTTTCAGCTCGTCCGTTTCATGTCTACATATTTTTTGGTGACTTAGGCTCATGGCTAGCTAAAAGTCACGCGCTGTGGCCGCAGTAAGTGAACGTTGTTTCATCTTTTGTTTTGACTGCAGCGAAGTGTCAGGCTAAAAACCTTTTACACTGTTAATTTGATCTAGCTGATGAGATATGGCACTGTTGTAAAATACAAGTTGTTAGAAACTGTTATTGTTATAAAGTGTTTTTAAGCGTTATAAAATGTAAAGGGGATTCTTGGTCATCCTCAGAGCAAGGCCTTCACTGCATCAAGAGAAAAGTAATAACTTTGATTACCGCTTTGGTAAAATAACCTAGTTTATTGCTTCTCTGTCTTTGAAAGACCAACAAAACAATTTGGGTATTTTTTTTTGTCAAGGTTTGTTCTCCCCCCTCTAGATCACAGTCAATGTAAACAGAAGCAAGTTGCGCATCCAAAACAACTATCCCATGTAGAACATGTGACTGTGTAGGAAAAAAAAAGCTGTATGATAATATGACACGAACAGAAGCCGAGGCGAAGAAGAGAATTTGCCTCGACGATATTTTCTTAATTGAAGGAATTGTTCCAGCCCTTCTGACGAGGTGAAAAAAAAACAAAAAAAAAACAATGTTCAAAGTTGGAGTTACCGGGTAGAACACACTTCCACAGGCCATAGGTTTTCCCCACCGCCGTCTGCCACAGTCGGAGCGTGCCGTCCTCAGAGCCACTGGCGTACAGCTCCCCATCAGGACTAAAGCGCACACAGTGCACCGGACCAAAGTGGCCTTTATAGGATTCTGCAGAGAGGAGGAGCAGTGAGGACATCACATGAAACTGGAAGCTTGGACTTAAGGGCTAATGTGATTAAAACACAGTTTAACATGTTTTTACTTTTCTCAGTATAACACAGAGGTGTGTTGAAAACACTGGTGGCGCCAGATCTGTTGGGAACATATGGAACAACGAGGAGTGCAAAAAACCTCTAACATGAACAAAGTGGAACCTGTCGGACAAATAAGATTTAAACCAGCCTAGCGCTGTTACCTGAATCTCTACAGCATGTATAGAATATTGTGATCATGATCAAATGCTGCACTGAGTTCAAACAGGACAAGTACAGACAAGTCCGTTATCTGAGGCCATGAGAATATCATTAGTGACTTTAACTTGTTACATGATCTGCAAGAACCAAGAAATTTGTTCTTGTTCTCGAAGTGGCAAGGGAAAGAAAAAAAAGTTTGTTTTGGTTCTTCTACCTTCTGGTAGAAGGCTCTGAATAACCAGAACAAAGACAAAGACTGACAAACGGTAGCTATAGCCTCCATTAACCCACTCACCTGAAGTAGAAACAGAACTGTAAAAATCACTTTAGCACCACTGCTAATACAATCTAATAATTGTTTAATATATTTTATATTTCTTTTTCTATTTTTTGCTTTTATCTGAGGAGGCGCCAACCAGAACTTCATTTACTTTTGTTTTTGAACCATGACAATTAAAGATTAATTCATTCTTAAGTAAAGGTTTAATTACAGCTATATTAAAAGCCTTTGGTACTGATCCGTTTACTAAGGATAGATTAATCATGTCTAAAATGGGGACATTAATCAAAGGGAAAACTTCCTTAAAAAACTTGGCTAGGCTCTAACATACCAGTTAAAGGTTTATATGAAGCTAATATTTCTGATGACTCAGAAAACAACTGGATCAAAACACTCCAAACACAAATCAGGTTTTACAGATACCGCCAATGTTGCGTCTCTTACTGAAGACCTAGTTATGTTCTGGAGGATGGCAATAATTCTTCCTTTTTTAGGATTTTGTTGCAGTGGTGGCTTTATTTACAGTAATAGGACAGGAAATTGGTGATGACAGGCAGGAACGTCCCAAAGGTCGGGAGTCAGACCCTGAACGACTAAAGCCGGACATATGTACGATTTTTTGGCCTTTTTGGGACGATTCTTCTGTCGTGCGAGAATTTTTTTTGGATGGGGGTGAATTTCAGCTGCATCGTGGGTCCTGTAGTATACAGAGGGTAACGAGACGGTCGGATGAAAATCAAACATGTTTGAAATTCAGTCAGCCCTCCTGAGTGACTCACTCGTCTGTGGGTAACAAACAACAGGCAATAAAAAGTTGGTGCTCTCACCTAACTCTTCCTTAGTGCTGTAGTCAAACTTGTAGAGCTTGAAGTCCTCACCACCAGCAACAAAGAAGTCCTTCTCTGGATGGAGGGAGGCTGAGTTGATGGGAGCTGGTGCCTCCACAGTTTTAATCGGATCCAAGCTTAAAAAAAACAAACCACTGGGGTTGGATTCCATAGTAATGATAAGAGGGCCAACGATCAACTGGGAAAATAATGTTTTACCCGAGTAAACATACATAAATACACACTGCGTTTAGAAAAGCATAAACGGATCGGTGCTACTTCTTAGAACCACACTGAGACAAAAGGCAGAATGAGCGTCAACATGTGGAAAGTGGCGCACATTTACCCAGCAGCACGGCGTGTCGGTCAGCTAGGAGTGGAGGCAAAAAGACGAACACACGTGGAGCATTGAAGTGTTTGTGGTGCGAGGGTAGGACTACCTCAGAGCGTTGTAGAAAGCGATGGTCTTCCCGTACGTTATCACGAGTATCTCCCCATCGGCAACATACTCCATGCTGCTCACAGACGTGTCAAATTTCAGCGTGTTCACCTCCTCCATGGATCTACTGTCCCAGAGCCTGGATACAGACACACACCGCTTACAACTTTCCGCACCGACTGTTCCTAGCAGCTAAAAGCAGCCGGTCTGCATGAAATTAAAGTCTGACTAGGGCTGGGTATCGTTCAGAGCCTCACAATTCGATTAGATTTTGACTCTTTGGATCAAGACTCGAGATTGATTAATTTAAGTAAGATTAAACCATTTTATTATGAGTCCCTATCTTTACATTTTATATATTTATTTACATTTTGTCCCTATGAACAGCCATAGTATACCAGTGCATGTATTATTTTTGAGCAATTATAAAATCAATATGGAGTACAAAAGTGAAAACATAACAGTATTGTATTAACATTAAAGTGCACGTAAACCTAAATTATTCTCCCTCTTAGAAACTGGGATAATTCTCAATGTTTGAACAATAAGATCTGAAAATAAAGCACTAGTGCTTGTGATGAATATGGAGAGCAAATGTTAAAATAAAGGATTGTAATGAAAAATATTGGGAGATATCAGTTACATGTGGTGATTTTTATTCTCAGATGGTAAATATAATATAGAGCAACATACAGCATATAGCTTTTAAGGTAAGCTATAACAAAGCCACAGTTTGCTTCCTGGCAACAAAAACTTAATTTGAACCTGATAAAATAAAGAAGTGGAAAGCTAATAAACCAACATTATTCACTCCATGAGTAACCTCTGCAGCAACCGACTGTTTTCTGCAACACCATCTATAATCTTATCACTATGCAGCATTTTATCATACTGTATTTTTCAGACCATAAGGCGCACTAAATCTTCTTCCCAAGTGTGTAATATCACGCCGCTCTTTCACGTACACAGCTCTCTCCTGAGAGGGAGAGCTATCTGTCTCTGTCAGGAGGACAGAGTAGATGGACTACACTGCCCTGTTTCTAAAATAAGGCCAAAATAAACGTAACTTTTATATTGAATTAACGTACTTTATTTAATAAAGTAATGCTTATTAATACTTTATTGTTGCTAGGGCGTACTCAGGGCGTGGGCTGCCTAAAGGCTCCCACATACTCAGGTGTACTGTGTGCATACTGTGAACTTGGTGGACTCTGCGCTGACTTTCGCAGCCGTTTTACCCTTCATAGTCTAGCGTACTGTTGCCTACACTTCTTGTAGCCAATTCCTACAATTCCCACACTTTCTGCCAGTGGGACGAAGCGGCGGAACCGATGATAAAATGTGTGATTAGCTAGCTGAGCTTCCCACAGGCTCCCACATGTCAGTGAGAACAGAGAGAGGGACTGTGATGCTGCGCGTCCTGGAGACCGCCTGCTTGGAGCAGCTCAGTGTATAAGTACACCCGAGTATGTGGGAAACATACAGCATTTATCTTTAGTAGAAGCCCGAGTTGTTCAAATGTGTTGCTGCACTTTCCTTACGAGGTTTCTTTGTATTTCTTTATCTTTTTTTAATCGCAACTCTTCAGCATCAGCACCACTTCGTGGAGAGAGGCTTTTCGATTCGTGACTGCTGAGTTATAAACACCACAGAGGCTTTTTTTCTGATCTGCGTTGCTTAGTGTGCTGGTCGGCGTTGTTGTCCGATTTAAGTCTGTTCGCTGCTGCGATGACCCGGATAATGGCGAATTTGCTTGCTAACAGGTCCACTGGGCAGCCGCTCGCTGAGCAGAGCCCGGCCGGTGTGGAGGAGAGGTAGAGAAGCCGCTGAGGCGCCGCAGCTCGTGTTGCGTGACTAAGAGAAAATCCTTCACCGTTTTTACATTTGCGTTGTCAGGCTTTCCCCTGTACAACGCAAATCACTTGAAACTGTCGCCTGTGAACCCTGTGGCCAGGGCAACTCATTGATTCAGAGCATTTTCTCAATCGATGTTGAATTAGGAAAAGAATTTACTGCAATGCATTGACGAATCTTTATATCTTTTTACCCAACCCCAAGTCTGACACCAACATGCAGGAAAAGTAGTTCCCACGAGAAGCAAAAATACCAACCTGACAGTTTTATCATCAGCAGCAGAGAGGATCTGACTGTCGTTGTTGCACCACAAAGATTTCTTTATGGCTGAGCTGTGACCTGCAATCTCCTGGGGGGCTGCAACACACACAAGCAGCCGAGTCAACAATCAGCACCGCTGCTCCTTCCTGCATGAAGCAGTGGGTGTCCTCAGCTGTGTTTCAGGTACAGGCTGTTTCTGGACAGACGGGAGCGCAGTTTCAAGGCCGCAACGCACCAACCCGTCCACACATTAGGGTTTACATCTCATGTATTCTTCTTTATAGTTATGGTATTCAAACTATTTTAAGAAAACAGGTTGTCATTTGAATTAAGACACAAAGGCAGTGAAGTCACCAAACCTTTTAATACTCGTGTGCTTTGTTTTTGTCTATTAAAAAAAAAAAAAAAATTGACATTTCCGTTAAAAGGATTTTACCAGAAAGAGTGAGTTTGATTTATTAGCCGGGGACATGTGCTGAGCGTGGGCTTTTAACCTGTTCCATCAGCTGTGGCTTCATTACAGCGTCTGACACTAAACTCGGAATAAAAGACTTTGTTCAGAACAATCTAAACTTATCCTTCCTACAAAAGCCTTTTTATCTCACCTATAAGCTGACTGTCATATAAAAATACTGCCAGCTTTTAAAAATGTAAGCAGCTTGTTTTCTTCATTAACTTCTAAATTTTCACTCAGTACATTGTCACTCTTCATGTTATATTATCTCACTCAGGGGTTCTCAAACTTTTTGTGGCCAGGGACCCTTAGCAGCGATAACAATATATATAAAGACACCTAATATTAGAGATTTGGTGGAGATTAGATCCTCATTCTCCATAAAGCCAAACTCGATGTAACTGTTGTCATACCTCCTAATTTTAGCTGATTTGTCTTTTATTTTACTTGATGAAGTGGACAGAGTTAAATATTTGTTCATTGTGTTACTCAGCTCAACCCCAGCACATCCTCAGCAGTGCCTCCTCAGGCCCAACAACATGAGTTTCACGTAGCCCCAACCCGTGGTTCGTGGACCCCCGGGGGTCCAGGGATCCCGGTTTGAGGGCCGCTGATCTAACAAACCTAACATGTTTATTGTTTACTCAAACCTCTAACAAAAGAAAAGAAATTCAAGATGGTTACATAACAATGGAGGTGAACGATGTAAGAGAAGGGATTAACTGGCGATAACTATGTCGTTATAAAGACATTTCAAAATAAAAACACTTCCTGTTTCATTCATGCAGAAATCTCACATGAACAGATGGTACCAATTTCTATTTTTACTTTGAACACAGATAGAGTCGTAGCCATATTTCCTATGGGCTAAGTATTACACTTCAGTTTTTAAATATTTATTTCTATAGTGGGCAGCTTTAAAATGGACCATGGGAATAAGGACAGAAGGAAGGGAACAACCAAGCCTAATTTAATATAAAAATTCTTTATGCTAACAAAATCCGCATCAGCCAAAACAGGAATAAAAAAACCCAACCTCTGCCGCGTTACCTAGAAGCCAGGCAGTACGTCTCCCTGCTTGTGGAAGTGGACGCTGACTTACCAGCATCAGGTTTGCTGAGATCGTAGATACGCAGCAGCTTGTCATTTCCTGCGGTCAGCAGACAATTGCTGTCCTGGAGAACACAAGCAGCTAGTTAGTGCAGGCTTACACAACGGCTCACCCCAGATGCAAGTGAAAACAGTATAAAGAGATTAATCACTGAGCTGAAAATGATAATAAAAAAAAGACATTCTATGGTCTTCAGAAAGCCTGGAATAGTAAGGATGAAGCCCCCTTTCAAAAGGTCACAGGAAATGAAGGCTGTTTACATCTGTGGTGTAGTGGACAAAGACTCAGGTTTAAAATCCGGTTGTGTCAGGAACGTCATCCAAGGTAAAAACTCAAGTCATATCTGTGTAAAAGTGTTACTGACTTGCTGCGGCGAGCCCTGAATAAGGGAGCAGCCGAAAACACTCACACTGGACGTTTAAACAATATAAGAGCTGGTTAAAACTCTTTGGACAATAACTTTACATTTCAATCAAGTCCCCCCAAAACCAACATTTTTTTTTTTTTTTTTAAATACTGCATTTTTAATGCAATGTACAATGCAGCCCTTCTGTTAAAGCCTGGATTAAAAACAAGCAGACATATTGGAAGACGCAGTGAAAGGACAGCGGTGCAGAACTGAACCAACCTGAGTAAAGCTGACAGACTTGACGATGTGTTTGTGTGCCAGTGAGAGGACCTCGTCTCCGCTTACAGAATCCCACACCTTCCTGCAAAACCACAGAGGAGAGTTTAATCTGACAGCTGGGTAGGTACCAAGATTCCCCCCCCAAAAGAAAAACCCTAAAAAGGTGCGTTCACACCCAAACGCGAATGTGGCGGTCCGAGCATCAGAGTTACACGTTATCCCCGTGTATAGGTGCGACACTAAGCGAGGCAACAGGCGCCATTCTAGTGACGCAAAATGTGCGATTCTGCCGACTAACGGCTCTCATCGCCACCGGGCCGAAGACCCAACACACGGGACGCGATGCCAACGTTTCAAATCGCGCTGTTGGATCGCTCGTCTCCAAGAAATATTATTGGTTATGAGATTTGAGGATATCGTCATTCTAGGGGAAAGCGACGGCGACCAAAGTTGAACGTTCTCGAGCTCAAATATTTCACACGCACGGATTTTGCCGGTCGCTTGGCTGAAGGAGGGCAGGAGACTGTCGGCTCATTGCACAAGTTCCACAGGAAATGAATGGAGAGGGAGCGACGTCGCTCTCCCTGTGTCGAGCCCATAAAGCGAAGCCAGAGCGATGCGACACCTGTGATGCGAAGCGACAGTTGCTGGAGTTGAAAACCGTTTGCGTTTTGTCGCGCCGCAGCAACCAATCAGGAATTGGATGTGGCTGTGACGCGAGGGTGAAGGACTGCGGAGGAGACGATCACGGTCTCAGCCGTTTTCATTCAACATGGAAGACAAGCTGATATTGGCGGTGTGCGGTCGGCCTGAGTTGTATGACTCAACCAATTATTACTACAGAGACAAGTCCAGAACGGAGCAGGCCTGGAGAACAGTGAGTGAGGAGGCTGGAGTGGCAGTGGAGTGAAGGCGTCACTAGATAGCACCGTGTGAACGGCCGTCGATGATGCCAGAAGCGACAGCTCCCCATCGTGGGACAATAAAAGTATTTCTTGTGTTAGTCAAATGTGTTTGATGCTGTGAAACACGCAAGTGTGACAAATAAGCAAAAACATAAGAAATCAGGAATGGGGGCAAACACTTTTTTCACACCTCCGTAGCTCCATTTCCTAGCTTTTCTGGACTGAGTCATGGGGAAAAAATCCACAGCTGATCTCTGCAGCTCCTCCAAAGACACCTTGAGCCCTCCTAATTAACGCTCTCTTTGATCAGCCGGTCAGTTCAGCTGGACGTAAATGAAGTCTATTTTTTTTAAGCGTCTTATAACTGCTAAAAGTAAGTGCAAATAAAAGAGATGAAATAACTAAATAAAACCGGGAGAATAAAGATTGACCAAATAGCCTGTTTAAATAAAGTTTCTAACTGCATTTTGATGAGTCCACAAAACCGACATTATACAAGCGCCTCAGAAGAAATCTCCCCTTGGGTCCAGGCGGCCGGGAATCGGCTGCACAGGATCCTGTTGGAACCACTCACGCTGTGAAATCCGCAGCGGCAGTGGCCGCCTTGGTGGCGTCCGTGTTCAGAGTGGCTCCCCAGACAGCGCCTTTGTGACCCAGAAACGTTCCGATCCAGTCCCCTGTGTCTCCCTGGCGCAACATGGGCTTGCCATCTGACAGAGAGAAAAGAGACGAGAAAAGCCTTAGATCACAGCATTATCAACCAGGATTAGATTTAGGCTGGAGCCTCTTTTTTTTTTTTTTTTTTTTTTTTACCCCCTTGGTTTTCATTCTTAGTAGTTAACACACTGATTCTGCTCTTATAATGTAGGGGGAGGGCAGGTAAAGGCCTGCCCTTTAAAGCCCGACACTCTTTGAAATGAAGGAGTACAAGAAAATGTACTTAGATGCACCTAACCTAATGAGAAACTGCAGCAAAATGTCCACATTTACACACTTCAGCATAATGACCAATCAATAACATCCTGAAGGTATATTTGAAGAATTACAGTCAGCCATTTTTGAACAACTGTGGATACACTGTACTAGGAATGCATGATATGTTGCAAATGCATGGTTATTGCAATATAGCAAAGAGCTGCCTGGACTGCTATAAATGTCAGCGAGCTGCACCAGAACCCCATATCTGGGCTCTCTATACCAGCGGCATTAGTGGCGATTCTTCTTGTGCTGCATGCAGTAGGAAAAGGACATTAAGATGTTGTGGAAAAGTCATAAAGAAGCTAAAATCGAGTTGTTTGATTTTCAGATGTAGCCGGATGCAGTTTTTTTTCTTTCAATAAAGCTATGTGTTGTGGCCTTTTATGTCAAATTTGTGTAAATCATAAATTCTATCCATTTAGTTTTTTCTCTGGACAGAATATACTTAAATTCGTATGGAATCAAAATCTGTCATTTTTCTATTTAGAAATGCTTAGATTATTTAGGTCATTTTTACACCTTCCCATTAATTAAAGTGACTAAGAACACGCCGGCGGGCTTTAATTTGTCAAATGTCTGACGTGACAGCCGGAGGTTTTCTGAAAATTTTACCACTTCTCTGAACTTGTAACATCAGATTAACCTAACTTGAGTTTTTATCTAAAGTTGTAGGAAAATTCTAGTTTGGGAACTTAGAGGGTCGCAACACTTTGTTTTTGTTATTTTTTTAAAGATGGTAATGACATCATTTTTGTCCAGTAGCTGCACAGACTACTCACAACCAAGTTTTCCTAATTTTACGCAGCTCTACTCTGAATAGTTTTCTGAAATACATTAATATATCATTAAACTTTTAATTTGGAGATGCACCACTCAAGCAAACGCTGATTAATTGCCGTTTTCCCCCTTAAACTTGAAATACATTTAAAACTAAAGTCCCACCATTTCCACCAAGTTGTAGATATACTGACCCGTATATAAAAGGGGATCATCCTATCACTGCCTGTTTTTTATTTATTTATTCAAAAACCTTACAGAACCCTAGGGCAAGAACCAGAACTCCAGATGGAGCAGATTGTTGAAGCAAAGCCCCGGGAACCAGTTGGAAAGTTCAACCCCGACCTGCATCAGGTGTCAGCGCCGCACAACCCGAGTGCGACTCAAGGCAACACCTTCAAACTAAGACTGGGATACTTGGTTTCCCTCCCCTCCGAGTGAACAAGGTAACAGTTTAGCTAGCTGGATCTCTTTAACAAGCCTCACCTTTGCAGGCGCTGATGAGGAAGTATCCATAGGGGGTAATTCCACTGAAGGCCAGGTCAACCACAGGCCGGGTGTGCCCGGAGCAGGTAAGCGGCGTCTGCCTCATCGCCATGGTCTCCCAGCCGGACCGAAGAAAGCTCGCTCAAGGGGGAGGAGTAGGAAACGGTCAG
This sequence comes from Fundulus diaphanus, assembly GCA_037039145.1. NCBI lineage: Eukaryota > Metazoa > Chordata > Actinopteri > Cyprinodontiformes > Fundulidae > Fundulus > Fundulus diaphanus. Next base: position 23,281,830 of record CM073144.1, read on the forward strand.
ACGTGGCTAACGAGCTAGCTAGCAAGTTATGTAGGCTAACGGGCGAGGAGGAGTACACGACTACTAGACAGCGACGGAGTTGTTGGTAAATCTCTGCTGACAGCCGCTGGAGGGTCAAGCTACGAATAGTTGAGGGTTAAGGTTGATTAATTGAAACGCAGAGTCTCTTTCCCAGCCAAGGAATGACTACCGTGCTACTAGCTACAACATTGCAACTAACTAGCAACGTGTAACGCGGCGACGCTCCGGTAGGGATGATATAGCAGCCCGGTGTGCGCTGGCAGCAGCAGCCCGTGCGGCAGCGGTCACAATTCCTTCCGGTGAAGTTCTTTTCAAATTAAACCTGCACAAAACACGGCAAAATTAGATTATTATTATTATTATTATTATTATTATTATTATTATTATTATTATTATTATTATTATTATTATTATTATTATTATTAGTGTGGAAATTTAGATGACTAAAAATAAAGTGGGAGTGTAAATAGTGACAGTCTGTGTAATAAAAATTTAGGGATAATCCTAAATCATCTGATTCTGATGAAAATGAAAGGGAATTCTATTTATTTAAGAAATGTATTCATTTCTTAAATAAATAAAATGTATCATCATAAATAAAATTCATCATCATCATCATCATCATCATCATCATCATCATCTTTATTGTCACTGTAACATGCAATGCAATTAAATGTGTCCTCTGCATTTAACCCATCCCTTAGGACAGGGGTTCCCAAAGTGGGGTTTAGGACCCCCGAAGGGTCGCCAGATGCCGATGTACTAAAAAGATTTAGTATTTTCTTATTTTTGACACTGATCCCAAAGTATAACTTTAGAAGATGCTTAACATTCCTCGGGGAATGTTGCCCCCCTTTTTGGAAGCGTTCTTGTAAAAATACTACTTTATACTCATAATTTTACGACTTTATTGTCATAATCATCTATTTATTTGTGAAGTGGGTTTCTTTGGAAATTAGCTGCACAGTGGCACAGTTGGTAGCACTGTTGCAGCACAAAAGTCCTCAAGGTCCAACAAGAAGGTCCATCGAATCCTGGGCTGCGGTCTTTCTGCATGGAACTGGCATGTTCACCCTGTGCACGTGTGGGATCTCTCCAGGTACTCCGGCTTCCTCCCAAAGTCCAAAAACATGACCCCACCTCTCGCCAATGACCATTAGAGATGGGCACCAGCCCCCCTTCTGGAGATCAGGGGTTAAGGAAAGGTGTTTCATGTGGTGTATGCGATCTGGGGGGCTAAAAGTACCATTGGTTCTTTGTAGCCAATTATAGAATCTTCTGAGGCTGATAGGTTAATGTAAGCTTTTTAATCCCTGATTTTTTTTATCATTTATGTGACATTTGATATGTCTCTGCAACTTTACACGTCTTTCTCCATAGCATGTACATATATGATACAGTATTCCTTTATTGTCAAACCAATAAAAACATTGTGATGCATCACAGCACCATTGTTTCCAAGCATATATAAACAGACAAAGACAGAATCAGACGTGCACATTGTAAAACCAACGCCTTCATAGTTGGATATAAAAATTATTCAAGCTCCTTTGTGTTTTATGTAAAACTGACTTCCCTTATAAATTCAGTGTTTCAGTGTCTTTGGTCACCTTAGATTATGATGTTGTGGTGTGTTGATTAAATGTTGTTATTGTCAGATAAGGGGAGCATTTATTTAATACATTAAAGAAAAATGTATTTCCATGAGAAGAAACAAATTTAATATGATGGGTTATGGAAAACAATGTTGATGCCGTGCATCAAAGATAGTCATGGATACAGCCTATCTATTGCAGACACGGCTTGAACACAAGACGAGCCTCTAATCTGACCTTTACTTTGCCCCTACCAAGAACTTTTCCGCAAAAAAAATACTTTTATACACCGAGCTGTTTCGTATTGGAACTGATTGCCACGTGATATTAGACTGATAGCTAATCACGTTGCTTTCAAAATAAGTCTGCAGAAGTCACTAGTTAGTAAGGAAATAATCCATAGTATTTACTTGTTCTGTGTTGTTTTATTAGCGTTATTCTTAGTGGTTAAATGTGATGTAAGTCTGTTGTCGGGATGTGATGAACTGTTTTTCTTTATTCTGTATTATTTTATAATGTTTTCTGGGATGCCACTCTTAGTTGTTAAATGTGATGTACGTCGGATAATGGATGTGATGACCCGTTTGTTTCTGTACTCGCTGATGTTTTTATAATGACAATGGAGCCCAGGAAGAATAGTCCTTACTGTGGTAGGGGCTAATGGGGATCATTAAATAAAATTATTATTATTATTTTTTTGGTGAAACGTGACAAGGGCAACCCGCCACTGAAAAGCCTAGTGTTATAAGATTGAAGAAGGGAAAGTCAGAGGTGCTTGAGCAATCGGAAGTTCAGAATCCAATATGGCCACCGCTGGCGTATTAAACATTGTGAAAGCTATTTGTTATCACTTCTGATGTTTTTTTTCTCTCTCTCATTTAACCAATGGCATACATAGTGCTGTGCAACCGCTATTTGTGGACATGATCCTTTAGGCTTTCAACGCATAAATTCAAGATAAACATTGTTATAGTCTTGTATTGCTAATCATAGCGCCACCGTAACAAGCAGATCCGCCGATTTTCCATGTGGCAAACTGAACACGCTCATTCAGCTGTGATGTCTTTCCCTGGTCTGAACTCAAACAAACTTAAAAAAGAAATCACGAGGTCCTGTCCACCCTAACATGGATATAAAACATCAGAAGCAAACACTTTCCACTATGCTTGTAAATTCTGTCTGTAGACGAAGCTTTTGTCAGTGAAATAGTGTTTAATTGTAGAGATTTTTAAAACTCTGTTTGTGGCGTATTCCAGCGATGTATAATCAGGGTAGAAAGTGCTTACCCTGCTTTCCCTAGGGTATTAAGAAATCTTAGTTTTTAATATTATACAGCAAGGCCAGACGCATAGGAGGAGGCCTCAAGCTGTTCCACCATGGTGTGGATGGGAAGAGAAATGGTGTAGGAGTTATTCTGAAGGAGGACTTTGTCAGGAATGTTCTGGAGGTAAAAATGTGTCAGATAGGGTGATGAGTATGAAGATGAAGGTGTGATGTTAGTGGCTATGCCGCACATCTCGGGTATGAGTTAGAGGAGGAGACATTCTGGAGTCGGTTAGATGATGTGATGAAGAACAACTCCAGAGGTGAGAGAGCGCATCTAACATCCGCAGATAAGTCTGAATTGGTATCGATAACTTGATAAGTGAAAATATGTTGTGGAGAGAAATATAAGTCTTTATCAAATAAAGTATACAATCTTGTGATTTTAAAATTTTGTGTATTATCACAAAAGCAAGCTGATTAAAAGCTTCCCACTGATGGCCGAAAATGGTTTAGTAATGAATAGTCAATTTAATGTCTTTCCTTGTTTTTTCCTTTGTCATTATTAGGGTGTGAAAGATATTATATCCCGCTTTGCTTTTTGTTGCACTGTATAATATAATATAATATAATATAATATAATATAATATAATATAATATAATATAATATAATATAATAATAATAAATACCCATACAATAAATCTCACTATTATTAAAAACGTAATTTATTTCAGTAACTCAACTCACTAGTGAAACACTTTATGTAGATTAATTACCGACTGATGTTTTAAAGCCTTTATTTCTGTTAATCATTCTGTTAATTTCCATGTACACCTAACGAAAACATTTAAAGTATTAATTCAGATAAATAAAAACATCCTTACAGAAATGTGGGCTTAATGAAAACAATGATTAATACCTGCTTAAAGGTTATTCATTTTGACAAATGAGCCTGGAATGCATATTCTAATTTGTCCTCGATTCTGTTAAATAAAACTTGTCAAGAGCCACAAATGTTACATGTCCTTTCTTGAAAAAAAAAGACTACCTGCAATAACCACGCTGAACAAAAAATATAAACGCAACACTTTTATTTTTGCTAAAATTTTTCATGAGCTGAATTCAAAGATGTAAGGTTTTTTTCTATATAAACAAAGTAGACCAATTTCTCTCAAATATTGTTCACAAATCTGTCTAAATCTGTGTTAGTGAGCACTTCTCCGATGCCCAGATAATCCGTCCCGCCTCACAGGCGAAGCATATCAAGAGGCTGATTAGGCAGCATGATTATTGCCTCAGACTGGCCACTATCAAAGGCCACGATTTATTGGGGGAGGAGGGTGGCAGGGCACCAGTCGGTATCTGGTGTGACCACCATTTGCCTCAACACTTCTCCTTAGTGGATCGGGTTGTTGTCTGTGGCCTGTGGAACGGCAATCCACTCCTTTTCAATGCCTGTGCGAAGTTGCTGGTTATTGGCAGGAACCGGAGTTTGTGCAGAAAGTCTTTGGTTATGCAAGTGGATTGTTGCAGCAGCTGTTCGTGTGGCTGGTCTCAGACGGTTTTGGAGGGGAACGTTCTGGATGTGGAGGTCTTGGGACGCTGTGGGTTTACATGTGGTCTGCGGTTGTGAGGCCGGTCGGATGCACTGCCTAAGGTAGAGTAATGAACATTCAGATCATGGCCAGCAGCTCCGGTCGACATGCGACTCTGCGCTCAGCATGCTAATTTCAGGCTCCCTCAAACCATCTGTGGCATCGTGCTGTGTGATGAAACGACACATTTCAGCCTGGCCATTTATTGTGGCCAGCCTGGGGTACACTTGTGCAATATTCATGCTGTGTAATCAGCATCTTTATGTCAGCCTGTGAAGCGGGATGGATTATGTGGGCAAAGGAAAAAGCCGCACTATCACAGATTTAGACAGATTTGTGAACAATATGTATTAGAAATAGGTCTAATGCGTAAAATCTCCAAAGCTTTACAGGTTACAGCATATCTCCCTTCTGGATCTAATCTGTGGTCTTTGCATGCAACTGTACCCTTCTAGTAATTAAGACATCCACCCCTCTCTGCTTTGAACTATAGATTAAAAAATAAATAATTATGAATAAGAATGAGAAAATTCTGGTATAGTTAGTGCATTCGGCCCAGATTTAGATATGTGAGTGTCCCGAAGCAAGACAATGTTTGCTAGTTGATCTATGAATTTAGGATTTTAACATCATCCAATTTTACGCACATTTCATGTGACAAATAGTATCTAATACATAGACATTCATAGGCATCTTTTCATAAAGCAAAACCAATGGAAACTCTTCTGTGTTAATGAGAGCCAAAGAACAAAGGTCATCAGTCAAATTGATAATTTTATAATAGAAAAAACAATTTTTTAAAATCTATTTGACAAAGCTGCATCCGGCGCTCTGCTCAACAGTCATAAATGTTTCAAATCCCGATTGGTGAAAAAGTTACATAAAATCTTTTGTTCCAGGTAGATTTTATGAAGCCAAAGTATTCAGATGATAGATAAAAGGGGTCTGTGACATACTTTGGTTAAAAGAAAAATAGCAACGACAACAACAAGAACAAGAGACAAAGCCTCCAAAAGTGTTGAATCCAACCATGAGGCAGATTAAACCCACATTAAAATAGATTTTTAACCCTTCAAACACCCACCCTGACTTTAAAAAAAACATTGCTGCTGTAACCGTGCTTCCTTAGAAATTCTGCTGGTTCTGCTTCGTTTATCAGAAAACTGTTTCTACATATGGTTGATGTGTGCTTTAACAATTACTTTCACAGACGTTATCCTCAGGTGTGTGGACTGGACCGCCACTACCACCATTTTGTTCCTTTGCAGTTTTGGTTGGAGCCATCTCCCAGTGGATAGTTTTATCCACTGCGTCAAACTTTACCCCCCTTGGGGACCTTTTAATAGCTGCTCAACAACAGATGAGTTAAAGGATGTGTTCTGAGTTTTTCTACCAAAGTTGTCCCGATATCATTAACACCAGTTCCTCTTGCTGTAGGAGAACGTGAGCTTGGTGGAAATGAACAGAAATTACTGAAAGTAATGGAAGCTACCAGGTTCATGCGCTTTAGCAGATTGTAACAACAATCAGCTCAAAGATTTCATATCAGCCAGACAGAAGGCTGTATTAATGGAAAATATAGTCTACTGCCAACAATTTGCTAACAGGCAATTGTTACATTTGGTGTTTTATTTTCTTCTTCAGTAACGTCTGTTTTTATGTAAAAATATGTTGGTTAACTTAATCAGCCTGATGGTGAGTGTGGCGTTTATGGCATTCAAAGATTTACGAGAGCTTGGAAGCGAAGGAACGTACCATCCATCGGAAATAAATATCAAATGTTTACTCCGTTCTTGGTGGACCGCCTAGTCGGAGTTGATCCGGCAGATTAAGACCACCACCAGAGACACGGAAATATAACAACAGCCTGTTAAAACTGTAGCCTTAATATCTGTTAAACACGAGCTTGTATCCCACCGATATGACGTTTTCGGTTGGAGTTGTTTTAAATGGTTAAATTAAGAAAAAGCTTGATGATTTAAAATATTTGAGTCCACGCCTAAAAAGTATTTGAAAGAGGTGGAGACTTGTGCAGATTGGTTTAACCTCATTGGCTGATTATTTGGTCATGGGCGTGGCCAGACAAAACCCATGAGCAAAGTTGCTGTTGTATTCGATATTATATGGTAAAATACAGGACTTCCTAAGAAGTTGAACACTGTGACCTGCTGGTTGTTTGATGAGCCAAAAAAAAAAAAAAGAGAAAGCGTCCCAGTGTCCTGAGAAATAAGTCTAGTTAAATTACAAATAGAGAATTGCATGATTAACAACATGGAAACGTAATAAGGAAATATGAAAAGTAACTTGGACCCAGACGGGATGCAGATGAGCTCTGATTCCCAAAAAAGAGCTTGCTGTCACTATTAAGTTAAGTCTACGCAAAATTATTACGTTCATAGAGTTGTGGAAACTTAATGTTTACAACTTGCACATACTAATATTTTTTAAGTTCACTAAAGTGTTTTTTTAGGAAACGAGTTTGCATACTCTTCTTTTTTTTACATAAAGTCAACTTAATGCATCTCAGTTATACATACTTACATTTTTCAAGGCAATCGTTTTCCTAGATTTTTTTTTTTTAAAGTAAGGTGAAGTTGTCAGATTTTAGAGTGAAGGATGAAAAAACAATCAGTGTTATTCACCTAATTTGTCAGCGGTCATAGAGTTATGCCTAATGATTGCATTTCATCATTTTATGATTATTTCCACATGTCGTGAAAATACTGAAAAAACATATTGATATGCACCGTTTTAGGTACAACGATGAAACAGAGCCATGGACTGTACTTTGTACGTGACCAGTAGCGTTTAGTACTTGACAAAGCAGCACCACCCTGCAGAACCCAGATTCATCACTGGTTTGGGAAGAAATATAACAAAACATAGGTATGAAATAAAGTGGCACACTCATTTTTTTAAAAATAATTTATCCTTAAGCAGTATCTGTCGACCATGACTTAAAACAAATGAAGTATCAGACAGGTTCATGGGACAAATAATGACACGGTAATAGAATTACTGCAATGAAAAAAAACAACAAAAACTTCCATATGAGGCTAAAGCAGTGGCACAGAAATCAAACTTGGCAAGCGGGGGCCCAACTCCTCCTGCCTGTGGAAGCGTCTGGCATTAGGTTTGATGATTGATAAGGCTATAAAGGTCTACCTCCAACATTCTTAGACAAGACGCGGTCAAACGTTAGGGGGAGGAATCGAGGGGGCTTATGATAACATTGTAGTGACTTTGGTGAATCCATCCTATAAAGACACGTGAGTGAAGCCAAGCTGAGGAGCCGGAGTGGTGGAATAGCCCGGCCGGTAGTACAAAAAGGTCTTTGTCTTGTACGGGGAAAAATCCCAGCATTTAACTACAGCCGCTTGAATTCAGGATCACAAGGGACTGGGTCAGAAAACCTGCCGAGGTCGAACCGGGTGCAAAAAGTCTCAGTTATACCATGGTGTTGCTCTCGCTGTTGTCCACGTACTGAAAGAAAGAAGAGACAAGACAGTGTCATCTCTGTGTGTGAGACCATAGGAAATAACAAAGAGAAAAAAAAAAAAAAAAAAACACGTGTAGGCATGGGCCAGTAACCACTATCAAGGTATACCAAGGTTCTACAAAGTTCTGGGTTCATACGTTTTGGGTTAGTTTCAAGATTATTCTGTCCCAAGAGTGCTTCCGGTCAGATGATAGAGCTGATGACAGACCCAGCTATGTGGAACGCAGAGTAATGCGCTGCTCCTGCACTTGTTGCTGAGCACTGCTGCTCAGCTGGCAGAAGGTAGACTCCTACATTTTCATTTCACTTGTAGGAAAGACACCTGGGACGCAGCAAAAGTGGAACTAAAAGTAAGTCAAATTTTCTTGAAATGAGGGTGTCTTTTTCCTTGATTTGAGCAGGTAAATAAGACTATTTGCCAATGGAAAGAGTATTTCTACCCCGAAAATAAGATAGATGTCCAATTAGAGATTAATTGTTCCTATTTTAAGTGCAAAAATCTTATTCCATTGGCAAATAGTCTTATTTGCTCAAATCAAGGAAAAGTACACTCATTTCAAGAACATTTGACTTACTTTCAGTTCCCAGTAGCTGTTTTGAAATGTTTTCTAACATGAAAATACAGTCATAGTGTGGAACTTAAAGGATCAACATGTCAGATAAGCAGCTGATTCCTGAGCTACCTGACTAACATGCTGACTAAATATCAGCCACTAATGCTTGCCTTACTCTAAAACAACAGATAAACAAATTTATTCACGCAACAAGCATGTTTATCTGAAGTCAACTACTAAATTGTATTTATTCTATACTTGTCCATCAAAATCAAAGATAAACGCGACAGCATTTTTTTTAAACCGTGATATTCAGTATGTTGTGTTAGTTTAGCAGGAGTGGGAATAATTGGTTCTTTCATTGAAAGAAAAACGAACAAAAAGTAACTAGATCTGTTGTGGTTAAGATGTTTGCAGTCACTCTATCAGAGGCACGTGAGCAGAACATCTCTGGCTGGACATAAGACATCAGTGAGGTGTAATTCTCAACGTTGTGTTTATGCTCATGGGTTTGCGTGCGCATTCGAGAATGTCAGTGCACAGCACAGGACGCCGTCTGATCAGCATGTCGGATCTCTGCGGGTCCGCTGGTGTCGGATTTCGACATCGTTCAACTATTTCATTAAAAGCCACTGCTACCTTTCGCAGTCTGTGTCCCTGTTAATTATTTGTCCTTTTGCTTGTCGGATGGGAACCAACGGGTGATGCAACGCTTCGTTAAAATCTTTGTTCAAACACCACAGCACCCTAGAATTTCTATCCAAGGTTACCATACCGTGAAAATGTCATACCGGCCCATGCTTACGTACTGCCGGCACGGACTGGATGTCCCAGTGTAGGGTGTGTAAATGAGAGCATGCATGACAGGAGGGGATACCCCACATCCAGGCTCTATGGTCCCTTTCTAATAATTTTGAACACTCAACATAGACTGTGTCCAGATATTTACATTCAGTGGTTTAATAAACACTTTAGTTTGATAATGAATGGCTTTGGGAAGGTTATTTTGACCACCTATGATAGATATTTGTTTGTTTTTTAACATGTTAAGAGCTGTTTTAATCCATTATAACAGATATCAAGAGTAAAATCAGCCACTGACAAGGTTTCAGCTTTGATCCTGTAGACCTTATCTCCCTGCAGGCCGAGGGAGGTAAGGTGAGCTTGGTACGCTTCCTCTGCGTTCAAGAGCTACCGGAACTGTTTTTTCCAGCACTAACAATTGAATACATTAAGAATATTAATTATTACATCACAACTTTCTTCTTTTTGGTCTCCCTCAAACCCTGGATCTCCCATCAGACGTCCAGAACACCGACACTCTTCCCCAGTTCAAACCCAGACTTAAAACCCACCAGACCTCTTACTCCATGTGATTACACTGTGCCATATAACTTTTGTTTGTTTAAATCAGGCATTATTATTATTATTTTTTTTTTTCAGTTGTACAGTGAGCTTGAGTTTCAGGAAAGATGCTTTTAAATAAAATGTATTTTTTTTATTATTATTTAGTTCACAATTAGCGATTTCTGAACCCCTTTCTGTTAGCGTAAAACATTAAGAGTGTCAGCGTAAAACAATCCAACTTAGCTTTAAAATTTTTGCGACTTACACGCCTGTCCCCATCTAAATTGGTCCACATGGTAAATAAAGGTTCCATCAATCACAAAGAGTGTTTTAAAGACTTTGCTACCAGTGTAAAAAAAAATCCAGTTTGGGTTCAACATTGAATTAGAGCTGATCAAAGAAGAAAGATTTCTCAATTCTTTTACTACAAGTCCTTCTTTTGATTTACTAAAAAAAAATTGTAAATAGTGCAGAGGCCTGCAGATTTGCAGCGTGTTAGGAACTGAAGGTGGCGCCACAGCAAGCAGGGGAAAACACATACACACACGCTTTACTATTCCAGATTTTAATGTTTGTAATTTATGTTTACTATATAGGTTTCAAACTTACTGTTTTTATAAATTGTATTTATTTATCTATCTTTCTTTATCCAAGACATACATATAGCTGCAGTGTTTCCTAGCTTATCTAAATGAGTTTTCATAATTCTTCCTCCTCTATGATTGATTTATTTCACTTACTTTTAATTCTTAGGGGCTTTTTTTATTGCCAATAATAACTTTTTTGTCAGTTTACTTAGCGTGATTGTTTCGATCATTTCATCGTGTGTGTCCCCAGTAGTTAAACGTGTATCTTTCTGTTTTTAAACCTCTGTAAAGAAAAAAAAAAAAAGCACTTTCTGTCACCGCTAACTGTTTGAAAAGTGCTCAATGAATAAAGTTTATTTGCTCGACTGATGTTTAATTATCTCCCAGCAGCCTTGTGGTAAACGACCGGGAATTATTTTGGCTTTTTTTTTTTTTTTAGCAAATTAAAAATCGTGTTTTTTTTCCCCCAAAGTTTATTGGCATTCATGATGTTTGTTGGCTGTTTTTTCTCTAACAACAGAACAGCTGCGCTTATACTGAGACTAACGTCTTGACTTCTGAAGCCAGTTGATTGCGCTGGATTTTAGTTTGAGGTATAGACTTTAAAGGCACCGAAAACATTTCCACAACACATTTTCCAGCTTGTTCACATTTATTCTTGGTTTTCCACTTCACAGTTATGCGACTCTTTGTTAGTCTGTCACATAATATGATAGTCTATCCCAGTATAATACAGCCGACTTTGTTGAAGTAGTGTTACAAAATGTGAACATGGGCGTGAATACTTTTGCAAGACATTTTACCTGAGCCTTTTCAGATATTTCAGTTATTTTTCTGTTTACAAACCCACCAAACTTTACTCGGAATGGAACTTTATTCACTTTGCCATCAGCCTGTCAAACACACCTTTAAGTGCCTTTTTGCATATTAAAGTCCGACAAACAACACAGATTGATAGGCATAAAAATAACACCGTTGCACCAGCAGGTTGATACGATATAAAGATCAAGTGAAGGATGATCCATCACTCAGAACCTATCAGACATGCTTGCCAGAAACACTTCATCTTCAGTTAATGGAGATCCAAATTGCCGTGCAAGTTTTTGTCCTCATGCACTGTGAATTAGAGATGCTGGAGATCAGAAGAAAGCTTCGCAGAGCAGTGTGGAAGATTGTTAAGCAGAAGTAAAAACAAAACGCGCGGAGACAGCCAGCCGACAGGGTATGGACGGACAGAAACGGAGGGCTAGGAGATGGAGGCTGGCCAGAATAAACCTGAGCTACAATTCCACTAAAAATGTCACTTCCTCTTGAAAATGTCCATCTGTTGGAAAACAAGGTGGGTTTCTCTTTTTCAACGGGGCTACAAAAACGTAAGACTTCTGGGTTTCATGTTCTGGATGAGCAGTCGGACCGACGTCCGTATGTAGATGCTTAGTGTCCTCGATGTGCGGCACATCTCTGAGGAACCAAGCAGCTGATGCCACCTGCCTGAAGTGGAGCATCGCTGCCGCCCAGAGGCCGCTACAGAAGCCGGCCACCGCAGGGATGGATAATACAGGCTGCTGGAGAGATGTTAGTGACCCCCCCCCCCCCCCCCCTGCTGAGAACAGCGCCGGGGTCCATCTGCTGCTTCAGCATCAAGAATGCCACAGACACTGCGTCTGGTATCCTGACATCTGAAGGCAAATATTACTTCACCAAACCACCTGGACAAGACAAACACAATTCTGTTTCATTATATCGTTAATTACAATGCCGCGCCTAGGCATTCACAGCATCTGAACGTGTTCACTGCACAACCACAAACGCCGTGTGTTTTATTGGGATTTAGTGTTAGACCCGCAAACAGCTGCATCACTGGGAAGTGGAAGGAGAATCGTAGATTTTTTTTTAAAAAATTTTTCACAATTAAAAAATGTCTCCAGCAGCTTCGCGCATCTGCAATGGAGAATGAAACCTTTGACCATTTCTTTTCCCACTGGTTTTTGACTGAGCCATTCTAACGCCTTGATGTGCTTCGAGCCAAACCATTTCCTTTTCGTAGCTCTAGCTGCATGTTCAGGGTCACTGTCCTGCTAGGAGGTGAACGTCCGGCCCAATCCCAGGTCTTCTTCCGGTATTCCCCTGCTCTTAGTACCATCGATATGCCCCATCAACTAATCAGCTTATTGGCCCCTGCTCAAGAAAACCATCCACACAGCATGATGCTCCACCACGCTAGATTGTAGATTTTCTTACACATTGTTTTTCCCCAAAAAACGTTAGATTTTTTCCACATCTTCCATGTGTTTGCCGTTTCTCCTAAAAATGACTTGTGGCAATCGGTGTTACTTATATTATTCTTGTTGCCACTTTTCCCTCAAACTACATTTAAAAGGAGAGCCCCGCTAATCGCTGTCCTGACGACTAGTCCTCCCACTTTAGGCGATCTGATCAGGAAGGCCAGCTCTGTCGTACGATGCCCCCTCCACCCAGTGCAGGTGGTTGGAGAGCTCCTTCAGTGACAGAGTGCTGGATTCTAGATGCTCAGAGGAGCGTTATCGCAGAGCCTTGTGTGTTTACATCTCCCTGTTTTTCTTTCTTGTAAATAGTCTGTTGGTGTTTTTCATGCTTTAATGTACATACAAACACCTTTTGCACATCTCTTAAAATCAGCCTGCTCAGTAGCACACTCCCTTAATTAATTGATTATGCTTAGGGCTGGACGATATAGAAAAAAAAAAAAAGCATTTCGATTAAAATAGAAATCATATTGATCGATATTCATAATTATCAACGAATTCAAAACATATATTTTAAGTGCAGCCCTGGCAATTTTATAGGGTTGCATAGTGACCTATTTTTAGTTACAGAACACACAAACGCTGAATTCAAACTCAACCCTTTATTCAACCGACTTTTTACCAAAACTGCAAGTTTTAAAAAAAAGAAAAAGAACACGTGCTCTCTGAACTCTTTGAAGGGGGCGGAGCTTTGGAGGCGGAGCCTTCCTGGGTCTGCGTTTGTGATTGGTTGGGAGAAAGTAATGACTGTAGTATTAACCTACATGATGGGCTAGAATGCAAAAGGAAGGAAAACTCTTATTCTATTGACCCTTTTTATCTATCACCGTATCACACGTCTATCGGTCGATATATATCGTTATTGAATTGTCGTCCAGCCCTAATTATGCTATTTTGACCACTAATAACTGCACAGTATTTTTTCCTGCATTGCAATTTTGCCCTCACAATACAGTGCCCTATACTTATTATTATTTTTTACCTTTGTGTGGATCTGTATGATTTCATTTGCATTTCTCTTTGCTGCTGGGACATATAAGTTTCCCCACTGAGGGATAATGAAGGTCATTTCTGTTCTATATGAATTGAGAAATTTGTTGACGCTGTCATTAGAAAAAAAACATCTTGTCCACAAAGTATTTACAAAATTTCTATTCAATACTTAACTTCTCTGTCATCTTATTTTTCTACCCATAGCTTTTTTTCGTGGACTGTTTTGCTTTGGTCTCTCTGTACGTCATGGATTACTTGTTTTTTCTCCCAACATCTAGCCTAACTTTCATGTCAATAGAAAAATTTGAAACATATTTCGCGTGAGAAATGTTGCCGCCTCCAACACTTATTTCCCCTGCCACGTTCCGCTTGACAAACCAACAAAAAAAACCCGTCCTTCAGATACATTTAGATAAAAGAACAGGAAGAAAAATGAGAAAGCAGCTGAAGACAGTGCTGGACATTGTAATTAAAAAAATAAAAGCACATGAAAAATAGAGGCAGTCAAAAATACGTTGGACTATACTCGTTCTTGTTGTGACATTAGTGTCAACAGTAAGAGGCTGTAAAGCTCCCTAATGAGACTGTGTGTGAGGAGGGAACCATCCTTGGTGTGGGATGAGCATGCAGTGGAATAAAAATCACAGTGAGACTGACCACAGCCGCTGATTATCCTCGGAAACTTAGCAAGGCTTTAAAAACAAATGGGTACAAACAGACAGAGAGATATTCACCTTAAAGCATGAACGCCCACACAGCAGCAGATAAGAACATGTGGATGATAAAGAAAAGAAGTACATAGAACATGCCTCACGAGCCATTGTTGATTAGACATGGTCCCGTATGAGATTCTCAGTATAACAACTCGAGCATGAATTAACAAGAAATTCGATAAAAAGGCCCAACTTCCTTTAGTTAAAACAAATATGATTATATGTATATTGCTGGAGAAATAATACGACAACCCGCTTGCTAAAGCCATGACCATTTTATGTGTAACATTTGTTGATGCTTAATTATTTTACACTAAATTGGGCAAAAACATAGAGGAAACGCCTGTTTTATTTAGCAGTAGTTTTCAGGTGTATAGAATATAATCCCATGCTGCTGCTCTGCTTTCTATAGAGAAACACAAGAATACTACGCTGATATTAGCTGCTTAATAAGTGGCGCTATCTGCTCACGTAGCCAGGCAGGAGGCAGCCTGTTGAATGTGATGTGTAGCCAATCAGAAAGCGAGGTGAGGGAAAAAAAACAAACAAACACCCAACTCACCTCCTTACATTAGTGCAGCAAACGTAGAGCCGTTACGCGTGTTGTCTCTCAGGCTTTGAAAATCAGCGCTCCTATGTTAAAATCCTGCCGTGTGAACCAGCCTTTACCGGCCACTTTAATAGCGCTACCAGTACCGCGTTGGACCAACTTTACTCTTCTGAACTGCCATAATTCTTCGAGGCGACACGAAGGCGGACGCCTTGCTCAGAGGTTTTGCCTCAGGCTGGCATAACAGCATCAAGCGTTTCCTGCCAATGCATTAGCTGCGCATCCGAAAGGCAAATTTCCTTGTCTGCCAAACAGGTCAGAATGGCAACAATGCCAAGGTAGATGTGGCTTTTAATAAATCCTCAGTGACATAAGGCGGCGCAAAGAAAACATCTCTCCTAACATTACAGCATCATTCGCCGCCGGCCTGGACCGCTGATGCATTTGCAGGATAAATCAGTGGTTTTATGTTATCTAGGACACCCTCCGCCGTCTCTATGCCGCAGCTGAAATTGAGACTTATCAGACCAGGCGACATTTTTCCCAATCTGTTATTGTCCAACCTTGAAGGTTTTCTTGTCAACCATAGCCTCGGATACCAATTCTCAGCTGACAGGAGTGGTGTGAAGGAGCTGTGTTAAGTTAAATTACGGCGGCAGGATACACCCACCGAAGTTAACAACAGCCCCTCACCCAGAGTTTGGGGACGCAGAAGAAAAACGTCTTTCACGTCGTACAGTAAGTGTGGGAATATATGTTTTAGTTGTAACGGACTTCTCTCAGACAGCAGACAACCAGTGAACAGCAACGGGCGTGGGAGGGGCAAACCCCGATATCACCAAAGAGTCAGAGAAAACTCCGATCACCTGACGGCTTTTATTTTAACAGCAGACAGACTTTAAACGGTAGGTACGACGGAAAACCTCAGCTGGATAGCCACTCTAAAACTGTAAATAAGAAAAAACCTGGTATACCTTGAAACTGGCACATGGCTAACCCTAAACGGGATCAATCAATAAATCAAATAACACAGTATCCCTCTGTACTCTTCGACTGTGCGTTCAAGGATTAATGCAGTCCCATAAACCTGCAGAGGATTCTTAATGCTGAAGTTGCCCCCCGCCTTTTACTGCTACTCTGTGACGACATTTACTGACGAGCGATTGAAAAAAAAGGGCCGGACGGAGCGCTGGGCAATACTCACCGCGCTGATGAACGGCAGGTTTAGGATGGAACCCAGGACCGGTATTCTTCGGATGAAGCCTACAACGACTGGGAAGAAGCCCCTGCACACGGCGCCATGAGCATGAGAGGGGGGGGGGTATCAGGAGGGATGAAGAGGATACGGAGACGAGTTTTTAGCTTTGAAAAGGAGGGATTATGAGAACATGTTTTGGTTTCTTCAGTTGCCCTCACCTGAAGAGGAGGAAAAATCCATAGACCTCCAGCACCACTCCGACGATGGGCCAGCCGATGAGTACTACTAACACCCCTCCCAGGAAGAAGCTGGTGGCCTTCAACTTGTGCTTCTGAAAGAAGAAGCGGAACGTCCTCTCCAGGCCGATGACAAAAGCGAGGCCAGTGACAAACAAGATCTGCGGGGAACAAAAATGATGAGCGCAGTGACTCCACCTGGTAGCGATCACATTCCCAGCCTGTTCAGACTTCTTTTTTTTTTTCTCCGACTTCCTGCTGATTTTCTGCGTCTGGATTTCCACACTTTGCCAGACTCGAATTCCCTGGGTTCTCTGTACTTTTTGTTGTTGTTGTTGTTGCCTCTTTTAAAACAATAAATAAAAGCATCAAGAGCTGTTCTTAAAGTGGTCAAACATTAGTTAGGCAACTTGTCAAAACTTCTGGTTAGGTGGAGGGAAATTTTAGATAACGGGCCAGAGAATAAAGTCTGGAAATTAAATTATTTCTACATGCTTTATTTCCTTTTTCTCCTCTTATCCAGACTAGAAAGATGGGTGTCAGACTGCAAAGAAACCCTCTACAGAATATCCAGACCATAAATCACAACCATCTAGGTCAATGCAATCCGCTGGACTCCCTAAGGTGACTTTTGCTTTGATCTGACGGTTCGGAAGTAAAGTGAAGCGACGGGAATTGAACTGAATAGCAGTGGCACCTGGTTCGTTCAGCGCAACGGCAGGATTTTTGTTTCCTAGATGTTCTTCAGCACAAGCTGTTGTTCAAGTTCTACTAAACTAACGTAGCGATGTATGACCTGTTGATTCTAATACAGGCTGGTTATGATTTTTAAAGACTATAACATAAAAACACACAGACATGTGCCACAGCTTCCTTGATAGAGGAAACAGTTCAACAGAAGAGGAAGGAAACTCCGAGGAAATTCGCAGTTACGAATCAAAACATTTTGTTCCTAAACATTATATTGCAACTGAATTTAAAAGAAAGCGCATCTAAGTGCAATGAGAAGGAAACTAAAAGTAATATTTTCTTGAAAAGAGTGCATTTGTCCTTGATTTGACCAGACGAGTATAAATGATCTGCCAATGGAATAAGATTTTTTGCTTGTAAAATAGGAACAACTCATCTCCAACGTCTTATTTAGAGTGCAGTATATCTTATCTTATCTTATGGGTCAAAATACTCATTCTGTCGGCATATAATGTTATTTACCTGCTCAAATCAAGGACAAATACACTCATTTCAAGAAACTTTACTTGCTTTTAGTTCCCTTTTTGCAGTGTGCATGTCGTTGGTTGATGTGCTTTGAATGGCATTCAGAATTACAATGAAGGGACTTCGTAGTTTTGATGGACTGAATCAACTAGAGAAAATAAATCAGGTTTTGTTTTTTTTTGTTTTTTGGATTTGACCCGTCGATTCCGATCTCTGTCTGATTGGCTGGTGCATCTCAGAGCCTTTCTGTGTTTCACTAGGAGGAACATACATGTACTTTTGTAACGTCACCATGGAGGAAGGTACACGTGTAGATCTGTCAGCGTGAGCGTTTCGCATCACGGAAAGCAATACTCACATTTCCGATGGCCAAAAGGGCTTTGTCAAAGAACAGGATCATCCCAAAGAAGAGGAAAAACACGCCGAAACCTGTTAATCCAATTCCAATCTCTGACACACACACACACACACACACACACACACACACACACACACACACACACACACACACACACACACACACACACAAACTATATATAGTTAAAACAGCATGGTGTCCATACAGCATTGAAACTTTATGCATTACTATATCAGCAGCGAGACTGTGGAACAGATTAAAGGACGACCCAGAGTCAAAAGCACTCCAAAAGTATGTTTTTTTTGGAAGGTGCCGATGAACTGCCACTGACTCGGTGTTCTCACCCACAACCCGTACATAACATGCAGGCGTGTCTCAATAGTTACAATCATAGAACATTTGATTTCCTTCAATAAGTCAGTTCAAAGACTGAAACAACGTATTTCATTAAATATAGGGGGATACATTTCAAGGGTTTATTATTTCCGTTTAGATGCTTTTGGGTTACAGAAAACGAAAGCCCAATTTTGCTATCTGAATCTAATTTTTTCATCTTGACAATACCTCATGGGACAAGGGGTCAGGTCAGGGAGCCGGCCAATCAAGCACAGCGATGCCAGGGTCATAAAAGGAGGCGTTGGAGCTTTTCTCAGTGTGGGCAGGTGCTAAATTCTGCTAATAAATTAAACCAGCATCCCCATAAAGCTTTGTCTGCAGAGGGAAGCAAAAAGAGCTCTATAAATTTCCAGTGCCATGCCTGCGGTTACTTCTCGCTTCCTTGTGAATCTCCCTCGGACTCCTCAAAGATGCAGCTATCTGTGTTGCTTGTATGTTACCTCACTTTTTCCTTCCACTCAACTTTCCAGTAATTTGTCTGGACTCCAGACTCTGAACTTTTGTAATGATGATTTGTGACATATCTGCCGTATAGAGGATATCAGCGAAAGTGGGTTCTGAATTTTTTTTTTTTTAAATAATCGTCCTTTTAATTACTAGAAATTATGGTGGGATTACATAATCTTATGTATTTTAGTTATTATTATTATTAACAACAGCAGGAACTGCATTTTTCTTTAGTTATGTGCCGTTTAGTCTTTTCGCTTTGCAATAATTTGACACGTTCCATGTGAAGCGTTTATCATCAGCAACATCAGTGATAAGAATAATTTCCCAGCCATCCTATTCTAATTACAAGACTGCTTGAAACAACCGCGTTCGCGTTGATTTCTTTCTTTTAATGTAACTAACCTACAAGCCATTAAACACCACGATGACGGCGAAAGCAAGAGGGTTGCACAAAATGTTAACACTCCTAAAAAAAGGTATTTAAGTCGCCCTGATAAAGGACCACTATTCAGAAACCCTGACAGGAAAGAAGAAGTGCAGACTGAAAGCTTTTGAGGCTCAGGTGGCTCCAGTTCTGGCCACGGGTTCTGTCAAAACAATTAAAGCCTTACTTTGGGAATCCGTTAACGAGATCATCTCGACGCTCCACCGGTAAGTAAGGAATAAAACCAGAGAAACGAATAAACTAAAAGGAATCTGGTAATCTCTCTCTAATGGGTAGGATGACAGCTACCACAGACAGCATCAACAGCCACGTCTTCCGGAAACACTCGTTCCAGAGCGCTGATCTTCCGGGACACCGGAACGAGCTGCGTTACCCACGCCGACCTGCCGCCGGCGGCGCTCCGCCTGCCTGCGGCCGTCACCCATCGAGCCGATGCGTCCGTCGAGCTTCGGCACAGACACCTCAAAGCGAAACGAAAGAGACTTAGCAAAAGGTTGGCTAAATAAGCAACGCTGGAGCGCGCCGCATTAGGCTTCTTGAACGCAGCACCAGATGCTTCTATTTCCGCTAAAACCCTGCGAGCGTTCTGACAGGCAGGACCAACGTGGAGCTGTGATACTAAGAAAGTTTTATTTCACTCCACATCTGCTAAGCATCAACTTTAGCACGTTTGTTCGGAAAATCAACGTGAACTTCCTCAGGTCTAAGAAGCCGCGAGATTCCCGGAAGGGATTGAAAGGTGTCCCTAACCTGGCAGACAAAATTCAGGGGTGAATTTTACCCATGTAGCCCCTTGTGCTTTTTCCCTCTGTTTTCGCTTTTGCTGCTGTAGCAACGTAGAAGTGGATGTTGCTCCAAAACGAGTTAACTGACCCGCCTTTGACTGGTTGCTTTGCTGCTTCAACGGATTAAGAGAAACCACGTAAACCAGGCTCCGGTTTATAGCTCATACAAGAGGAATAGCACATCAACGAGCTGCTCCAAAGCTTGGCATCTTTATTTTCTGAAGAAACCGGCCATCATTAGCTCATCAACCTGTCTCTTATCTGAGTGAGCGCAGTCAGTGAATGTAAGTGTGGGCTTTTCCTTGACTATTTTTGCACGATGCTACTGGGAAACATAAACCTGTGTGTCACTTGACGCATTTTGTCTCGTCACTGTTAGAGACTGTGGGGATTTTTATTGGGATGTAATGTGACAGACACAGGAAAAGTAGCCAAAGGCACATCACACAAGTGAAAAGAAAGTGAAATAAATAAAATACAGATAAAACATGAAATAAAATCCGGTGCGTGATTGAGGGGGTATTCACTCCAGGAAAGTGCAAAAGGGGACTTTATTTAAATTATTATTATATATTTTTTTGGTGCGGTTTGCTTTCACTTTGTACTTTTTGCAAGTGAACTCAGGGTCTCGCATTTCAGCGTAATGCTGAAAGTTGCGATAGTTACGCTAAAAATTGACCGTTACGCTCATGAAAAATGAGACACGGCTGTTTGAGAGCAACATAGAAAAGTCAGTAAAGCTCTTGAACGTGCATCACCGCAACTATAAACCTCCCGAACCAAATGACCTAATAAGGTGTACCCTTTGTCCTCGGTGGTCGGACAAGAGGGACACTGGAATGCAAAAGGCGGAGTCTAATCTGCGATTTGTCCGACTGCTGCGTTATGCTGCGGCTAAGGGAACGCAGCATAACGCTAGCTGTTATAGATCAGCGCAGGTTTCGGGATATTCTATGAAGGTAGATTTGTGTCTTTATTATTCAATAAAAAAAGGTTGCTTCAATCAAAAAATATATTTTCAATTAAAAACACCTTCACTTCAATGAAAAAAAAAACTTTTCAATCAAAGAAAGAAACTGGTTGAACTACGGAAGAGGATTAGGGCCATTCAGAAAAATAAAAATAAGTCTATTCGATTCTGATTTTAATCTCAGAATTCTGAGAAAAAAGTCAGAATTCTGAGATTAAACTCAGAATTCTGAGATTAAAGTCAGACTTGAATAGACTTTTATTTAATTTTTTTGAATGGCCCTAATCCTCTTTTGTACCGATCTGATTGGCTGAGCAGCAAAACTCGAATCACGTGACCTCTTGGACAGGTGCGCAACAGTTTATATTTTTTATTGGCTATAACTTATTAATGTGCAAGTTAAAACGTGGGAACATTGGTGTTTTGAGATCATTGCTATATTTAGCAACCGATCCAAATGCAAGAAGGTTGCCCCCTGACAGTTCATATGAAAGTTCTTAAGGAGACTTCCTACACATTCTGGGCCACGGCCTATAAAGCTTGCTGGCGAACATGACTTCTTTGTCAGAAAGACGTCGTTGTTGGTTGTCAATCAAACATGTCTGACCAATAGAGAAGCACCTGCCCACTGCGGGACGTTTGTGTCAAAATGATTCAATAAAAAAAAAAAAAAAAAAAAAAAACTTTTTTCACTTAAAAAAAACCCCCCACCACATTCTCCTCAACACTTTTTTTTTAATTCACGGGTTTTTTTTTTTTTTTTTGCATTTTAACAGTTTTTTTCTTAGTTTGAAAATAAATTTTTTTGATTGACACAACTTTTTTTTGGAATTGAATAATTATGACACAAATGTCCTACCGACGTATGGCCCAAACACAAAAAGATCACTTCGATCATTCCAATGCAATTTTTGGAGCCTCAAATATTTTATTTGCATTCAAAAACTATTTTCTATGATTGAAAACGTTTATCTTTTCATTGAAGTGACCTTTTTATTGATTTTGTTGTTTGTTTGAAGCAACTTCTTTTTTGATTGAATGATAAAGACACAAATGTCCTACCCATTATATGGTCCAATCAAAAAAACTTCAAACCCATTTCCTTCCACTGTTTTTCACCAAACGTCTCCAAAACACCTTGTTTCGCATGTTTAGGGCTCATTCAGATGCAACTTTCCAAAGCTAGGTTGTGCTTTCTCCTGGCAACCAATCGAAACAGGGGGGCAGCGTGGAGCCAGTAAGGGTGTACTTATTTCTTACCGCACAGCTTTTCCATTTGGCTTCGCCTGTTTGTGATGAATCAGGGCGGCCTTGAGGATGCAGACAATTTCTGTACACTCGAGGTTAGATTTACATCATTTCAGAACCTTGTAAAGATTGAAGCCCATTACGCGCAGGGGTAGAGAGCGCAACCCATATAAGGAAAAAGAAAAGAAACAAGCCACTAATGCCACAAAAACCAAGAAACAGAATTATAATAAAAAAAACAGAATGCATTTTGTTAAACAATGACTGCATATAATTTTTTTTACCAAATTAGAATCAAATGTAATGTGGCTTTTTAAACAGGTCTGGCTCTAATTAGAAACCTGATGCTCCTTTCTGATAGACTAAAAGACCCCTGGAAAGATGGATGCTGGTGTTGGAACTACAGGTGAGTGTCTCCTTTCTTGTTTGTAGTTCCTAAATGTCTTTTTTTTTGTCAGTTTTACACATATAATAAATCAGCAAGTCTTAAAAACCTGCCCGAGTAGCTGCGCAGCGCTGAGATGAGATGTAAACAGTCTCCTGTCTGTCTGTGTGGTCCTATGACTCCGAACCCTGATGGCAGATTATACAGCTCCAGATGGCTCGAGGTAGTAGTTCTCAGAGGACTGGACCCATGCAGGTGGGAGATGCAGCGCTGTCAAAAAGTGATTTTTCTCTGGGGTTTGTGTTTGATTGTCTGACTTGAATGCAGTGAACTATTGCACACTGCGTAGCTTTTACATTGTGACGACATAATTGTGCAATGTATCCTGCAGATGCCCGAGAAGCTGTGGCTCTGGGAAATAGCTGAGGTTCCTGTTGCGATTAGGTTAATGAGAACATTACAGAATTGCTTCTATAATCAAGTGTCCTAATGTGCTTTCCTACAAAGCATGAAGTGAGACAGTTTCCAACAACTAAACAGTGAATGACGAAGAATGGAAAAAAACAACTAAGGTCCCTGAAACTACTAATAAAAAAATATCAGTGGCAGTAAGAGGGAGCAGCAGGCGCATTTGCTTTCCTTTAGTTGGAGAACCGTCCCATTTAACGGAATACTTCCGTAGCAGTAACCCAGCGAGTAGGGATTGTTTTCTGTCTCACAGTCCCGCTCAGATGGCTTGTTTCATCATGCGGTCGTGCTGCCGTTTGTGTTCAGATGTGCAGGCCGAGCTGGACTCCGTGGATGCCGAGCTGGAGCTGGTGGAGCTTCAGATTTCAGAGCTGCTGGACAAACAGGCCCAGCTGACCTCCCGGAAAAGCGCGCTGCTGCTGCGGCTGGAGAAGGGCTGCGACGCTGTCGGACAGTCATCCTCAAAGTCCCCGGGCCCTGAGCCAGCCATGAGCAAGAAGGAGCTGCAGCGTTACGACGGCACAGGTACTCACCGGCCATGGTTTCGCACTGAGCTCATAGAGAGGGCTGCCAAAGCATTTTTTTTTTTTAAAGGTGTGTGCCGGGATGCCATTTTGGATGCGGGTGTTGTGGAATAAGTCCCTGTTGATCTGTGCTTGATAGATTTTCCCTGGTCCAAGGAGGTGGAACAGCATCTGAAGAACTCCTTTCATCTCTCTAAGTTCAGAGCCCTGCAGCTTAGAGCCATCAATCTAACCATGGCAGGGAAGGATGTGTTTCTTGTCATGCCTACAGGAAGAGGAAAAAGTCTCTGCTTCCAGCTGCCTGCAGTCTGCTCCAACGGTACAGAGAGACGCACTTGTTAAAACTCCGTTTCGTCTTCTGGCTCTCTCTAAGTTTTAGGTTTCCTCATGTTTTTTAAGGTTAATCTGTTCTTACTGAAGATGCAATGATAATGAAGAATTTGATCACCGCCTCTTCTGTACGTTACTTTGTATTCCCTGTCCGTCACACTGTATGAATATGATGGGCTGATTAGTCCTTATGCTGCAGGTTTCACATTGGTTATCACACCACTTGTGTCTCTGATGGAGGATCAGATCATGTACCTGAAGTCGATTGACGTTTCAGCGGTCATGCTGAATGCCTCGAGCAGTAAGGTAGATTTGTTTCCTCTTGCAAGTTTTTTTTTTTTTTTTTTTTTTTTTTAAGGTTTCGTCCATCCATCCATCCATCCATTTTCTAACACGTCTATCCCTATTGGGGTCGCGAGGGGTGCTGGTGCCTATCTCCAGCTGTCAACGGGCGAGAGGCGGGGTACACCCTGGACAGGTCGCCAGTCTATCGCAGTTTTTAAGGTTTTACTACCCATGTAAAAGGCTTCTTCGGATCTGATCGTGGGTTAGGAGTGTCAGGCTAATAACTTGTAACAAGCTGTTAAACTTGAACAGAATATAGTGCAGATTACATAAGTAAATAATCTTTGTGCATTATCATTTTTGTTAAAAATAAATCACAAAAGGCTTAACAATCGAATAAACTACAGTGTGAGGCACACAATCTAATGCTTCCTTCGGCTCTAAAATGTAAGACACAGTGAAATAAAGCACTTTTTAGCCAGAACTTAGGGCTGGACGATAATTCAACAATAATATATATCAATCGATAGACGTATGATGATAGAAAAAAGTGTCAGTAAAAAGTTCAATAGAGGAACAGTTTTCCTTCCTTTTGCAGTCCAGCCATGTAGGTTGATATTACAGTCACTACATCCTCCCAACCAATCACAATCAGACCCAGGAATGCTCCGTCAACAAGCCCCGCCCCTTTTAAGGAGTTCAGAGAGCATTTTTCTTTTTAAAATAATTTTGCAGTGTTGGTAAAAAGTTGGTTGAATAAAGGGTTGAGTTTGAATTCAGTGTTTGTGTGCATCTGTATCTAATAATAGGTCGCTAAGCAACAGCATAAAATGGCCAGGGACTTAAAATATACATTTTGAATTTGTTAATAATTATCGATATGGAGCGAAATTATTTTATCAATATGGTTTTTTTTCTATATTGTCCAGCCCTAGGCAGAACATCAACTTATATAAAATTACCCCCCCCCCCCCCCCCCTTTGACTGCAGGAGCATGCCAAGCTTGTCATGGCTGGAATGACAGATCTGAACTCCCCTTTCAAGCTGCTCTATGTAACTCCAGAGAAAATTGCCAAAAGCAAGCTGCTGATGTCTCGCCTGGAGAAAGCCTACAAAGCAAAGCTGCTCAGTCGTATAGCTGTGGACGAGGTGCACTGCTGTAGCCAGTGGGGACATGACTTCAGACCAGGTGGGACTTTTGGGAACATCCAATCAGAAATCTTTTGTTGTATTATTATTACGTTATACTCTTGTCAGTGAAACCACTAAACATATTACATTCCTGTTTAATGTCTTGTGTTACAAGGCAGTAAATGCTTCATGCGTCATAGCTGTGCATTTGCGCCGCAGATTATAAACTCCTGGGCATCTTAAAGAGACAGTTTCCCTCGGTGCCGCTCTTCGGCCTCACAGCCACAGCAACGGGCAGCGTCCTCAAAGACTGTGAGAAGATCCTGTGTGTGCAGCAGCCGGTCACGATCACCGCCTCTTTCAATCGGACTAATCTCTATTATGAGGTAACCGTGGCCACTGCACCAACAAACACATTTCAGCCGTCTGCTTCATACACTTCTGTTACGCTTCTGCCCAGTTCCTACCAGTGAACCTTCTCCATTTTGTCGCGTTACGACGACAAGCTTCAATGTATTTTATTGGGATTTTATATGATCGACCTACAAAGTTCCACATAACTTGGACATTGAAAGAAACTGAAGTTAACAAGACATTTTTTTTTAAGAAGATCAAAATCAAAAAAGCATTGTGTACCTACCAGTTCACCCCATTTTACTGTGATAGCCCTAAAGAAATGCAGTTGTGATAAGTAAACACAGTCCGACTGTGAGTAATTTCATCTCAATATAAACCTTAGTGTGAACGAACCAGAGCATCTTTTGAGAACTTGGTGAACAAATAGCATCATGAATGAATGATCTTGAGTAAATTGATACCCAATATCCTGGTATCCCTTGCTGCTGTTAAAATAATATAACATTGCTTATTTGTTACAATAATGTCATGTACAACATTTATTATTTTGATTCATAGACGCAGCTTAAATTTAATAGCGATATGGAAGCAAATGTGTCAAGTAACTAAGTAAAAACACTTTACCTTACTTAAGTAGACATTTTGGTTATTTATACTTTATTTATTTTGTAGCCTACTTTTTACTTCTACTCCTTACATTTTCATGCAATTATCTGTACTTTCTACTCCTTACATTTTGAAAATAGCCGCATTATTTCTATTTTATTTCAGCTCATTTTCATTCTGGCTTGGCAATAAAAAAAACAAACAACAAAAAAATTCTAATCAATAGGGCTTCCCCAACAGAGTGATTTTTTTTTATTTATTTATTTTTCATTGTAGTTGGAGGCAGTACTGCACCAAGTTGTTTGCCAAACGCCACAGAAGAAAAAACGTAGTACAACATTGAATTTTTAGGATTATTATTTCTTTCCCCCCATTTTTTTTAATTAACTGCTTCGATTAATCATACATTTTGACAACACTGTCTACTGTATACAGGCCACCATACAAGCATAATTGCTTTAAGAGGGTAATGCACTCATTTTCATGTCCAGTTTTGTTATCTTACATCTGTTGCCCTCATCAATTCCTGTAGTAGCTACGCTTGGATGTTCATTTACATTCCAATTATAACAAGTAAAAGGTTATTGATAATAAGTCTCTGAAGTTTGACTTTTTGCACCAATACTTATAGGCAACCAGACATCAGATTTTCTGCTATATGAAACCCATGTTGATGCTCAGAATTGCACCTATATGGACCTTTAATATATTTGCATCATACTAAATGGTTTGTGTTCAATGGACATTTATGTGGATGAAACGGCCAATCCCAATTTTTTTTTTTTTTAACATCATCCCAATTTTTTTTTAACATCATACTATACAATTATAGTAATGGGGGGGAGTTACTTCTACTTTAATAGTAGTTTTATATCAGGTACTTTTATACTTTTACTTGAGTACAAGGTTTGAGTTGCTACTTCTACAAAAGTCTTTTAAACACTAGTATCTATACTTCTACTTGAGTAATAGATGTGAATACTTTTGACTCCTCTGTATGGAAATGTTGTTTTTGCCGAATTAGATGGTACAAGCTGTTGAAGTGAGCTGCGCAATTAAACAGTAACAGCATGTTTTGGAGAGAAACTATGACAATAAAAAAAATAAAAATAAAGGCAGGTATTTCGGTTCAGTAGAGATCCAACACATTTCACGTGTGTCTGCAGCATCAGTAAAAGACATTTTAAGCCACTATAAACATGTGGCTTCTACCAGTTCTTTTATGTGACATTGTTTTTTGTTTTTTCTCCCCCAGGTTCGCATGAAAGACTCTGACGATGCTTTAATGAATGACATTACCTCTCTGATTAAAGGGAAGTACAAGGACCAGTCGGGTACGTCAATGTGCTTCGAAGCTGGAGTCATTTCTAGCATTGTTTTGCTTTCACATACCTTGTATAGCCAAAAGTGTTCGCCCACCCATCCAAATAATCAGAATTAAGCGTTCCAGACCTTTCTGTGGCCACAGGTGTATAAAATCAAGCACCTAGGCATGCGGACCATTTCTAGAAACATTCGTGAAGGAATGTTTCTAGAAACTCCGCCGTGAAGTGGTTGGGCTTAAGAATATTAGGGTGACAGTGGTGCTGGAGTTAGGGAGTTCGTCCCGGTGGGTTGCCTGTTGGATCCCCCCCCCCCTACGACCGCGCTAACCACTGTCTGCGAGTGAATGAATGGGTGAATGACTGAATGTAGTGTAAAGCGCTTTGGGGTTGTCGGATAAAGCGCTATACAAGTGCAGGCTATTTACCATTTATTGACAGAATGGGGGGAATGGATGCTGAAGCGCATTAATGCTCAGCTTGCCAACCTTCTGCAGAGTTATCTCTACAGCTCTCTAAAGATCAGACGGCCTTCATATTAGCTCAAGAACAGCGCATAGGGAGCTAATCTCTATGCCAAGTGCATACACCACCAAGTCCAATGCAAAGTGTCGGATGCAGTGGTGTAAAGCATGCCGCCTCCACCAGGCTCTATAGCAGCACAGGCTCATTTTCTGGAGTGATGACTTGTGTTTCGTCATTCGTCTAATGGATAAGTCTGGGTTTGGTGGTTGCCAGCAAAACGGCACTGTGCCAAGAGTAAAGTTTGGTGGAGTTGTTTTACAGGAGCTTAGCTTGGTCCCTAGTTCCAGTGAAAAGAACTCTGAATGCTTCAGCAGACCAAGAGATTTTGACAACTCCATGCTCCCAGCTTTGTGGGAACAGCTTGGAGATATCCCCTTCCTCTCCTCAAAGTCCATCAAACATGAATGGGAGAGTTTGGTGTGGATGGCCTTGACTGGCCTGTACAGAGCCTGACCTCAACCCGATAGAACATCTTTTGGGTGAATGAGAGCGGAAACTGAGAGCCAGACCTTCTTGTCCAACATCAGTGTCTGACCTCACAAATGCGCTTCTGGCAGAATGGTGAAAAATTCCCTTAAACACACTCCAGAACCTTGTGGACAGCCTTCCCGGAAGAGCTGAAGCTGTTATATTATATGTCACTGAAGTTCATATACCAGTCAAGGCAGGTGAGCGAATACTTTTGGCAGTGGTGTATCTCCACATAGAGCAGCCACTAGCGACGCTGCTGTATCTGCCACAGGCATTGTGTACGTGTTCTCCCAGAAGGAGGCTGAGGCGGTATCCTCTGAACTAAAGAAAAGAGACATCTCAGCATATCCCTATCACAGCAACATGGACCCGGAGGACAAGTCACAGGTTCACCGCAAATGGACCTCTAACAAAATCCAGGTACCTTTTTAATCCACCAACTCTTGTTGATCTGATTACCGTAATCAGAATGTGTTGTTGAAGCAGTCCTGAATGAATGAGTGTTTTTATAATTTTTTATGTAATTATTTTTCGAAGAACAACAGCAGAAGTCTAAACTGGAGTTTCCGTGTCAATTGACTGATTCTGCTTGTTTGTGATAAATCAGCTGATTTGTTGAATCAGTGGATTCCAGTCTGGTCCTGGTGGGCCGGGTTCTGCTTGTTTTAGATGTTTCCGATCAATCTGCCAGAGATGGGAATTGGTCCGTTTTTCACCCATCGGCTCTGACTGGGGATTGGTGTGTTAAATAATTCAGTGTTTTTATCCTATTTATTTATTTTAATTTACCGTATATTGTGGACTATAAGGCGCACTCGAAATCCTCAAATCTTCTTAAAAATTGATGGTGTGCCTTATATCTGATTAAAGTTATGCTAACTGATCAATTTTATGTAGTACAATGCGCTAAAAAAATCTGTTAAAATGTGTAAGTACTACTTTGGTAAGCAACGAAGCTGCTCCACTCAATGGATATTTGGAGCATTATGGTACACTGTGTCACTACCTGATCGGACCCCTGAGCTGTCTGCAAAACTGCCTGACAGTAATGTCTAAACTAGAAGTACATTCATGTAAAGGCCCCCACATACTCAGGTGTAGTGCACTCAGCGGAGGTCCGTGCGTACTTGAGGCGTACTCTGCGTGGACTCCGCGCATACAGGTACGTGTCTCACTATAAACTTCTCAGAGGCAAGAAGTCTTTGCATCAAACTGTTTTATATGTGACACCGAGCTTGATACACTGAGCTGCTCCAAGCAGGCGGTCTCCAGGATGCAGCATCACAGTCCCTCTCTGTTCTCAATGACAGGTGTGGGGTGGGAGCCTACTGGAAAAGAAACGGCTCAAGGTGCTCAGCTACCTTATCCCACATTTTACCATTGGTTCTGCCACTTCGTCCCACTGGCAGAAAGGGTGAGAATTGTAGGAATTTTCTACAAGAAATGTAGGCAACAGTACGCTTAACTATGAAGGGTAAAACGTCCCTGGAGATTCAGCACGGAGTCCACACAGCTTACAATATGCACACAGTATGCCTGAGTATGTGGGAGCAGTGTCCGAAATTAACTTCCTGATTCACCGGCCCAGTTGGCCGGTAGATGTAAAAATCAACCGGCCAGGCATATTTTTTACCGGCCAAAATATTAATCCTGACCAGACCTCAATTTTTATCAAAAATTAAGAGTGAGATTATGTTAATTTTCGGGGGGCGTGGTTGGGGGCGTGGCTGTCTCGACCCTGGAAGAGAAATCTTTGTTTCCTGACTTTAATAAGAAAATATTGTAGTTGATTATAAAAGGCACAATAAGAATTATCACATTTATATCCAGGCAATAAAAACACTACAGATTATCATTATTCTATCCGTGTTGGTCTAATTTGTGAATGAGGCAGAGTTTCATCAAGCCTATACGGTTCAACATTTTTCTCTCAGCTGCAACACTTAAAGCACGCAGGGGTTCACGCTGCGTCTTTACGCTGATCCAGCTGCTGGATTTTACCCTCGTGCGCTACGCGCAACGGATAAACAGTGGGGGAAATGCATAAATAAAGACTGTAAAGGGCTCCTTTAGAGGGAAGAGAATGAATAATGGGTCTGAGCTGAAGCCCCTGATTCCTTAAAAAGTCCGCACCTATATTACATGTAACGTAATTTTGCACACCTGAATTCAAGCGCAAGGCAGCAGCCCACCGAAGCACCACTGGCTCTGTGTCGTTAAATACAAAACAGCATTAAACATAGCTACTGACTCTCCTATTGATTTTAATTGGGATATTTTGGTACGAGTTGAAGGACATTAAACGCAGTAATTCACCTTTTGAAGGCTGGTCGCTGACAAAAACACCTGGCTCCGAGGGAAGGGAGGAGAGAGGCGCAGTTACAGCGCTGAGGCACTGTAACTGCGCCTCTCTCCTCCCTTCCCTCGGAGCGCACGTAGTTAAATGCAGAATTAATAAAAACGAAACTTATAAACAGACTAATGGGCGTTTTAGACTGTATCTGGTTAGCAGATCTGTTTTCTGATCCAGCGTGCAGCCATGACTGGTTTTGAATGAAAGCTTTATCTGGGAGCCGCTCTCCCCAGAAATAAGATGTGAAAGAAGCTGAACCAGCTCCGCAGAAGGCGGGTCTCGACTGAGCTCTGTGAACGGATCATCCGCAGCCCATATGGGCTTTGTTATTTTTATTTTATTTTTTATTTATTTGGTACAAAGATTTACTCGCCATGTGGCAGCTAGCCCTCTGAAATTCACTCGCCAAACGGGAAATTTACTCGCATTTGGCGAGTGGCGAGTATTAATTTCGGACCCTGTGTGGGAGCCTTTAGGCAGCCCATGCTCAAAGTATGTGCTAGCAACAATATACCTAGTACAGACAGTCCTAAGTCAAAGACAGTTCGTCTTTGACTTAGGACAAACATTTTACTACCTGTACGACTACAGAGCTGAGACAGCAAGAACGATTGCTGCCATCTGTGCAACGTAGTTGTTCTGATGTGGTGCTGGTTGTGCGTGACTTGTTCTTCTTCTTTTTTTTTTTTTCTTTTCAACCTCTTGCCGGGTTTTGCGAAGAGGACGTTGTACGGGTGGAATACAGTAGAAACAAACAAGCTTGTTTTTGTAAAGTACCGTAGTTTTCGGACTATGAGTTGCACTTTTGTTTCATAGTTTGGCCGATCCTACGACTTATACATCCATTTTAAATGGTACTTCATACTGAACAACACGAACCAAGTAGTAAACATTACCGTCTATAGCCGCAAGAGGGCGCTCTAGGCTTGTAGAAACTATACGATGCTCCTTTACCGCTTAAAAATGAGTTAAAACATGAACTTATAAACAACAAAGGCTAAACACACGTACATATGTTGTTTCACTGTTTCAGTATGCGTTCATTCAGCGAAGAGTTGCACGGTGAAGCTTGAAGGAAACTGAGAGCAACAGAACCCCGTTATTGGGCTGTCCGTGGAGCTAATAACAGTTAGCGCTAGCTTACAGCTCTGTTGTACGGGAGGTTTACACCTTCACTGATGCACATGAGCTTTATGTTGCTGACAAACATCAGTGTCCTACTGTTAGCATAGCACTTAGCACCGTTATGCTCACGGTCTAATTTCAGCGTAATTAGACCGAAATGCTCTGACGAGAACTTTCCGGTTAGGAGTTGCTGGCGTGTTATGCTAATTTACCCCATTCAACCTCCCATCTATGTTCCATATTATTCAGCCCATTGTGGATGCAGCTGTGCAATTGAATAAATTGCCTTACCAGATTAAATGTCAGTTTTGGTCTTGGATTGTGTGAAATAAATTTCTAAATAAATGTGACTTACAGTCCAGTGTGACTTATATATGTTTTTTTCCTCTTTATGACGCATTTTTTGACTTTATGACGCATTTTTTGACTGATGGGACTTATATTCAGGAGAGACTTATAATCCGAAAAACACGGTAAACATACAAAGCTGGAAGGGCATTCTTGCTTGTTGCATCTTTATAGTAGATCTGTATTTTTGAATGCCTGCCTTCATGAGTTTTGGGCCAGTTAAAAACAAATATACCAGAAGCCCAGGTGCAACAACCCATATGGTTGTGGGGGTCGTTATGGAGCGTTGACTGAGTGCGACTGTGTTGGTGTACAGGTTGTGGTAGCCACTGTGGCGTTTGGCATGGGCATTGATAAACCAGATGTCCGCTTTGTTATCCACCACACCATCAGCAAGTCCATCGAGAACTACTACCAGGAGAGCGGCCGTGGAGGTATACACGCCATCATACCTTTGATGTCTAATGGACAGCAGCTTCAGTGCTGATTAATTAATTGAAAATCCATTGAGTCTTCAGGTCGGGATGATCTTCCAGCGGACTGCATCGTCTATTTTGGCTTTGCTGATATCTTCCGGATCAGCACTATGGTGGTCATGGAGAATGTTGGCCACCAGAAGCTGCTGCAGATGGTTGCCTACTGCCACAATGTCGATAGGTAACGTGCAGCAGGATGTGATTTTGGCTCACACACCGGCTGGATGTCACCTGATTGTCGCGTTTGCTGTGTGAAGGTGTCGGCGCTCTCTCATGGCCGTACACTTTGACGAGGTGTGGGACAATGAGGGGTGTAACCAAATGTGTGACACATGCCGCAGTGCAAAAGGTTTGGACATACAGCATGGTGTAACGTCTGTGCTTGTGGGTCTAAAATGTAACCATCGGCTCTATAACCCCTTTCAGACTACGCCAGCGTTGACATAACTCAGCATGCGAGACAAGTGGTGCTGATTGTTGAGCAAGCGGGGTCCATGGATGAAAAGGTGACTCCGCTGAAGCTGGTGGAGACATGGTTGGGGAGGGGCCCCGCCAAGCTCAGGAAGATGATCCAGACCACTACTACTCTGTCTCGACGGCAGGCTGAAGCTGTCATCGTCTCCTTGCTTCTTCAGGGATACCTCAGGTGACACGTTCTGTTTCTGTGTTTAGTCTTTGACCTTACTGGTTTACTAAAGGTTTAGCTTATAAGCCCTAGCTACATTTCATTGTATTGTTTTTGTTTATTCTGACGGAACCTCTTTAGGGGTGAAGGTCTGGAATTTGGTAGTTAATGAAAATAAAACGTTCACATTAGCATAATGTTTGCCCACCGATTTTAAAAGTAGGCTAGTTGTTGCCCACCATGCTCCCTAATTCTATAGTTAGATTTTTTTAGAGCAGTTAAGTCCACCTCCTAAAGATGTGATTATAAATGTTATATTCCAGCGTTTCCTTTCATTTGCAACCCAATAAATCTGTTTAATTACTTCAGACATAAATGTGAACATACAGTATTTATTATTCTTTTTATATATTTACATTTTTAATGCTCCTTTTTCGTAAACTCGAAAATGTTTTTGTACTGGAAAAAGACAAATGTTTAATATCAACAGATTAACATCTTCCAATTAAAGGGGAGGTTATTGCAACCTAGATGACACAAACAATTAACAAAAAAAGAGCAACACTTTTTAAATGTTAAATGGCAAAAAAAAATTTTTTCCCACTTTCTTAAGTCTTCTCACCTTCTCCAGGCTTCATTAGGTCAATAATTGGTAACAACAATCATTTGGGTGCGTTAATTTTTGGCAGAGGGGGAGATTTTTTTAATAAACTTATACCGCTTATACCCGAGGGTTTGTACCCTAGTACCCATTTCAGCTGTTCATAAAAAGCAGCTTTTCTTGGTTTCTCGGTGTTGACTCTAGAGAGGATTACAGCTTCACTCCGTATGCCACCTACTTCTATGTGAAGCTGGGCCGCAAAGCTCCTCTGCTGAAGAAGGACACTCACACAATCACCTTGAACATGTGGACAGCTGGAGACGGACCTTCTGCGGTGAGTGTTTCGTTTACAAGGCAAGCAGAAGTAATTTAGTACCTCTGGGTCTTCTTATAATTAGGAAAGGGTGTTTTTAAATGGCCCTCATCAAAGGATGCAGTGAAAAACCTGAAAAACAAATCTTTGAAAGTTCTCCTGTCCTCTGTTGCCAGAAAGGTTGCTCTCACTTTTCTTAGTTATTTTATGTTAGCCAGCTTAGACACAGGCCGGCTGTCGCTTAAGTATACAAAGGATAAGAACACATCGCTCCCCCTCCCCCACATGTTGCTGTACACTACGGATGACTCAATAAAGGCTACTGCTCTTTTCCATTGCTTACCAGAAAAGAGAAATTTGGCCTTTTGGAAATATTTCTAGTTGTAACAAACAAAGGCTGTTAAAAGAGTTTAGAGAAAGGTAGTGCAACTTCACAACATCTTTAATTTCTCACTTAAATATAATTTAACCAAGGATAAAAGTCTTAAAAAAAGTCTTAAAGACATCGTTCTTTTTTTGGGTAAAGTTTTTATACGGCAGTAGGTTAAAACAAGGAAGCGGCTAACGGCTATTAGCTTCTCCCAGCGAAACAATGAAGAATGGTCCAAGATCCAGTGGAAAAAAAACACTGAAAAAATATGATTCCAAGAGGGAAAAGACTGGAATGTTGCTGGGAATAGAGTATGAATGTTGATGTTTACTGAAGCGGACGCTAAACCTACTGAGGCTCAGATGTGACCGCAGAATTGACTGACGTAAGTAAATGTTCTGATTTGAGGCTCTTAATTGCTGTTGGATCGTTTAATTTAATTAATAACGGTTGGTCTTTGATCACGCCGAGCTGTCGCTTTACTGCGTGGCATTGCAGAGGGTCAGGCTTGGTTCGGCATTATTTAGAGTTGATTTATAAATTAAGCAACCTGGCATTATGATAGTTCTGCAATACTGCCAATAGATGGCGCCAATTCTGTTTGTTAATCGCGCCCGAGAGCGAATTCTTTTTCGTCTCAGAAAGGACTATCAAAACACTATCAGGATGGAGGCTTGGTGTATATAATCTTATTTTATCATGATCAAACATTTTTTTGGTCTTATAATCATATTACGCGGCTATATACCTTTTAATATCTAACTCAACCTTATCTAGACAAATTTTAACAGTGATTCTCTAAAGTTGCGTATATGAACTGAAGATGACCTAAAGTTTCTAATCTAATGAGCCCAGAAACAAGAGAGTTGAATCAGCGTCCCAGAGGCACCTCAGTACAGAGATGTAATCATAAAAGTGAAATCTGACTGGTGCTGGAGGCTCTCTAATAAAACGTCAGATGATTGAAGCCAAGTTGATGCGTTTCTCTTTCAGCTGACAGCTGGTTACCAAGTATATCACAGAGCTGTTTATCTATTGCTTCAGCAGCTCTTAGACCCCATTCAGATTTACTTTTGTGTCTCTTCTGTATTAATTTGAATGTTTCCTTTCCCACTGCCGTCTCCTGTCTCTTCTTTCTGAAAACTAACTTGTTTCTTCTTCTTTCACTGGCTGATATGTGTTTGGTTTGCTGTTTTACAATATGTCTGCACATTGTTTACAATATTTAAAGAGGTAAGTGAGAATTGGATGTGATGGGTTATTTTTTTTCTTCTCAAAGGCCTGCTTGTAGTGAGAACCTTGCTTTTCATTACACTTCAGTTCACTAGCCTGAAAAAGAAAACTGATCTCAGAAACATGTCTTGATTCTCCTCGTTCTTCTTTAACCTAACCAATCATAGATCATTGTAGTGCATGCTTAACTTTACAGAAAAGGATAATTTTACCACAGCATCATAAAAATCTCCAGTCCAACAACATACTGCCTACTACCAGTTATGACGGGTTCTAATTTTTTCACACTTTACCCAAAAATTATCCCAAATCTCCTGGTTTACTGCGATATCCTTTACAGATGGTCCCCTCTGTCCGCTATAGAGACTTACAGTGTGACTCCTATTCTAAACAAAGCAAGCAGATACATGATCAGTTATAAGAACACAAAAAAACAGAGAACATGATTTTAAAATGGTGTGTTGGTTATTCTTTTCCAAAAACTCCACAAAATGTCCCCTAAAAAGTCTTGGTGAGGCAATATGTTGTACTGGGAACCTCCACAGTGATTGTAGCATTATGAGATGTCAGACCAAAATTAGACAGATTACTCTTTCTTCCCAGCTTACACCTTTATAATGAGGGAACATTAATTCTATGACCAGACACGGAATGATGAGAGAAAAAGTCAGGATACTCTCCTACGCAGAGTTGAAGAAAAATCTGAAAAAGTCTTAAAGCTCTCAGAGCTTGAATTGGCTGAAAGATAATTAGGCAAAAGTTGATGTGTTATTCTTTGCAAATCCCTTTTATTTCTGATCAGTACAAGTAGATTGTGTTTTTGTTCTTCTGATTTGTTACTTATTTTCTTCATCAGTAAAAAAAAAAAGTAAATATAGATTAGTTTCATTAATTAAAAACATTTACCCTCTGATTCAAACAGTTGCTTTGGGTGATTTTTGTCCTAGAGTTCAGGGACCATTTTGTTTTCACCGACTAAAAAACAAGTTACAGAGCCCAGAAATAGAGTAACTCCTGGGTTTCTTGAATGTATAATAGTTCATTGTTCAAAATGAAAGACAAAGAATTCACATCAGATTGATAAATGGAGGATTTAATTACTGGTGAAAGATACAACACTGTTTCCCCTCATAAATTACATTGTAGTAGGTGATTTGAAATGCTGCTGATCCACACTACAAAGGCAATACCTAAAACTGCTTCCTTGTGTGAAATTATGGAGTAATCAATGTGCCAGGCAAGCCGCAGAGACTTTTGGGCCGTCATACTACTACTTCTGTTCAGACCATCATATTCCAGTCCAAACACCATGGGAATGTCCAGACATTGAAATGTGAACATCAGATCTAGGAATGCTGACATGTACAATTCTGTCCCAGGTTGCTGTGTTCCTTTGGTTCACTCTCTGTAGCTGTGGACTGTCTCAGATAAAGACTGTTGTTAATGACTTGCAGGTAAAAGCTGAAACTGGCAAGGGAAAATCCAAAGAGGGAAAGAGATCAGTTCAAAGCTCCGGAGACTCCCGCGTGTCCAAGAAAGCCAAGAAAGATCTTTGCTAGCCTCCCCCCCCACCCAGCCCAGAAGACAAGTCAACAAAGTACAGTCCATCATTCTTTACTCTGTTCCCTTCTGCTTCTGTTGGCATGACGTCACCCTGATGATTTTGCTTGATGTTTGAAACTGATTGTTGGAGGTTGGTTTGGTACGAATCTACTTCTTCCCCAGTGGTAACAGGTTCCTAAAGCGTAAATCTATAAAGGTTTTATAGCATCTGTTCTCTAACCAGCAAGCTTGGGCGATGAAACACATAATTTCTGTATTCTCATAGAAAAAGCTCAACTCTTTCCACTGCGTAAAGTTCACTAAATCACCATTTATTTTCATTGTCCAACATCTGGAGACATCAAATCGTCAGCCCAGGCCAGGTTTCTATATGTGCCGGTGTCCTTTTAGTCCGGTTGGCTGCATAGAAACCGGGCGTAGTCTACTGAATATACGACAAAAAGCTTTTGACATCTTTCCATCAGACTCAGTGACATTTTAAACAATTTTAGACACCAAAGCTGTTCAGCAGGATCAGATATTAGTGCCTTCCAGAAGTATTCACCCCCTTGGCATATTTTATGTTTTGTTGCCTCCCAACCTGGTATTAAAATGGATTGTTTGCAAGTTTCTACAAAACATGGCTACAAGTTTGAAGATGTCATTTTTTTTGTTATTGTGAAGCAAACAACAAATAGGGCAAAATAACAGAAATCATCAGTGTGCAAACTGTTTAACCCGCTTAAGTCAGGACTTCTTAGTGACACCTTTTGTGGCAATTCCAGCTCCAAGTGTCTTTGGATCAGTCTCTATGAGCTCGCCACTTCTGGCCTCTACGGTTTCTGCCCATTTCTCAAGGCTAAACTGCTCCAGCTCCTCCGTGATGGATGGTTTCTACTTGTGAACAGCGATCTTCAAGTCTAGCAACAGATTCTCAATTGGATTGAGGTCTGGACTTTGACTAGGCCATTCCAACACATTTAAATGTTTCCTTTTAAACCTTTTGAGTGTTGCTTTAGCAGTTTGCTACTGGTAGGTGCCCCTCTCTTGCCAGGTTCGCTGTGGTACCAGGTGCTTTCCATTTGAAGATAATGGATCTGATGGTGCTCTGGACAAAGATCTGGATATTTTTTTTCTAACCCCACCCTGAATTGCTTGGAGAGCTCCTTGTTCTTCATGGTGTGATGCCTCTTGCTTAGAGCTGCTCTATCACATAAAATCCTGATAATATACATAGATATTTGCGGTTGTAGCACGACTTTAAACAAACAGCTACGTAGACTTTTGCCAGTGATTCTGATTTTTGGTCTGCTGTTGCCCTAATTCCTGTTTCCCGTGTTTGCTTCTTCTAAACCTTCAAGTTTAAGAATGTTTTTCTTTGTAGGCATCTCTAACCCACCCGATGCTGCCATTCATCTAGCTAATCCAAGTCCCACTGGCAGAAAGTGTGGGAGTGAATTTTAAGAGAAATTAATCATTAAATTTGGAAACAATAGTTTGAATTAGAAATGCAAAGCAAGAATTCCATATTTCCATATATACCGTATTTTTCGGACTATAAGGCGCACGTAAAATCCTTAAATTTTCTCCAAAAATTGTTGGTGAGGCTGGTACAATATGCTCAAAAATGTGTAAGTACGACTTTGGTAAGCAACGAAGCCGCTCCACTCAATGGATATTAGGAGCATTACGGTACACTGTGTCACTATCTGATCGGACCCCTGAGCTGTCTACAAGACTGCCTGACTGTAATGTCGAAACTAGAAGTGCATTCGTGTAAGGCAGCCCGCGCCCGAAGTATCCGCTAGCACCAATAAACCTAGGAAGTTAATTCAATATAAAAGTTAACTTTATTTTGCCTTTATGTTAAAAACAGGGCAGTGTAGTCCAACTACTCTGTCCTTCTGACAGAGACAGACAGCTCTCTCTCTCAGGAGAGCTGTGTCTGTGAAGGGACGGAGTGATATTACACACTTGGGAAGAATATTTAGTGTGCCTTATAATCCGGTGCACTTTATGGTCCAAAAAATACGGTACTCTAAGAGCTGATGAATGATTCCTTGTGACTAAAATTGAAAAAAAAAATAAGTCATCGTCCAAGCCTAAAGCCTTTTTCCTGGTGCCTCTGACCCCACACTGGATCATGCCTCACCTTTCTCTAACATTTCATCCCATTATTATATCACTGGTCTGTAAGCGCTCACTAACACCACTTGTGAAATCTGCTTCTGCTGCTTGATGCTTTAGAAAGCTCTGACCAAAACTGATCTGCAATATTCTCTTTTTGATTTATTTTCCACAGACTGACATCTTTTATTTGCTCATTCTCTGTATTTCATTGTTGCAGAGCACGTCGGCTGTAGAGGTCGGTGAGGAGGTGGTCTGTATGAGCCTAGACCCTGCTGTCATTAAGAGCAGATGCCCCCCAAAAAAACTAACAAAGGAACAGAGGAAACAAGACCTGAAACCAGGCAGACCGCCAGAGGGAGCACAGAACCAGCCTACTCACGGACAGGGGGAGGAAGATAAAGATAAGAGGCCATTTATGTCCCAACATGTAGTAAACGTGGATGTAGAAATTAACACAGTACACAATGTGGATGTAAGCGAGGGGCCAAAGTTGAATCCAGTTAAATCTGTTTCCAAGCAAACCTCGGCTAGCTCCTGGAGGGCGAGGAGAAAGCATTGTGGTAACATCAGAGCGGCAGGCCGAAACCTTCCAAGTGACAGCCCTGTCCTGACTGTGTCCAGCTCCCCTTCCCAGGGTTCGGTCATATCTGCAACAGCAGCTGAGGAGCTCTGTGACCTCAGGAACTACTACAGCAAACAGCTTAAGAGGATAAACTACATTTCCCATGAGCACCTAGGGCCCCCTCCGGAGCCGGGGGTTCTGTCATGTATCAGGGAGCCTCTGAGAAGCCTCCGTCTGCCCCAGCGGGTCACCATCGCCCAGACAGCGCGGAGTTGGTGGACACGTGTCAGCGGCAGGAGAAAAACGCTCCATCGCTGACCCTGGGACTTCCTGTTTCAGCTTTGTTGCTACTTTGCGTTTACTGAAAAAAAAACACCTAAAGATAGATTTCCCCTGACAAGACTCTAGAAAAGCATTTTAGTTTAGTTTTTTTTATTAATTAAAAAGATGCCATCAGAGGAATAAAACTTGTTCTTCTCATCCACGGCAGAATTAAAGACAATTTAACTTTGATGTTGTTTAGTATGTAGACCACACCCTAATATGTTGGCCCTGGAAAGAAGCTAGTCCTCCGACAGCACTGAAGACTAAATATGTTGAAAATCTCGTGGCTTCTGTAACTTCAGGCCTATTGTTTCTTTTGTTTCCAAACTGATTTGTATCCTCATCATTCTGTCATGTTACACAAATATTTCCTTTTCTAAAAGAAGCAGATTTTTTTAACTTATGTAATAAAAGATTAAATTGTCTTACACCGAAAAAAAAATTCTTTTATAAAAGTTGAAGCAATTTTGTATGGATGGGGGAAAAAATCTAGTTTTAGGAATAAGATTGCCATTGAAGATAAATTTTCCTCACCCCTCTCTGAATAGGAGCGCTTTCCTTTGACGCCCTTTAGGTGAAACGGAACAACAAACAACTTTTCTCAACTGTGGTGGTTTCCATATTCAGTCAACTTCTATATGGTTAACTTCTGAATCTGGATTTCCAGCTGAGCTTAACGTTCATCACACTGCTTTTTAGTCCATGGAAGCACATTTCTGACACATGAAAATAAAAACAAAGCGTATACTCCTGAAAGTAATTATGAGGTATAAAGTCACCATATCAACTTTGAATGTCTTGAGTCAATATTTATCAGACATAGTCATATTTATGAAATTGAATTATAACTATGAGACATGCTGAGTTATTATAAAATAGTCATTGAGGTACAAAAATCATAATCATGGTACACAAATTCAGAAAAAAATAAAAAGATAATATATATATAGTAAATAAGTCAAAATAATTACTCGGAATTGTTCAGTTTTAGTCAATTATGAGAATCAGAGTCAAAACTAAAAAAATCTAAGTTTCTATTGTGACTGAGTCAAAGTTATGAGATAGAAGTGATGTTTGTCAGACAGTAATAAAGATTAGTCATTAGATTCAGTCATATTTCATAATATGAGACGGTAATAATTTTGACTTTCAAAGTATTCTGGGATTCAATGTAATATACTGCTCAAAAAATAAAGGGAACCCTAAAATAACATCCTAGATCTGAATGAATTAAATATTCTTATTAAATACTTAATACTTTGTTCTTTACATAGTTGAATGTGCTGACAGCAAAATCCCACAAAAATTATCAGTGAAAATCATCTTAAGGCACTTTGCAAACTCAAATTCAATCAGATTATACAGATTGGTCAAAAATGTCCTATATAAGGGAACCAGTTGATTGCTTCAAAGTCCCGACAAGCAGCATTTACTCCTGGAGAAGCGTAGAGCCACAGGGAGAGTCGTCTGCATTGTCCATGGCTTTGCAGCAATCCCTCATACTGAGCAAGCATGAAGCGACAGTGGAAAGAAAAACTCCCCATTAACGGGAAGGAAAACCTCCAGCAGAACCGGGCTCAGTATGAACGGTCATCTGCCTCGACCGACTGGGGGTTACAGAAGACAGAGCAGAGACACGAGAGACAAAAAAGCACAGAAGCACACATTGATCCAGTAATCTGTTCTACATTAGATGGTAATAGCGGGTGATCTGTCTTCCCTGGACCAGACCAGATGCACCTACTATGAAGAAAAAGAGAGAGAACAAAAAAAAGTTAAAAGCTGAAATGACGACAAGCAATGCAAATTAGACAACAGTAGAAATCAGTAGAGTGAGTAAAATAGACCCTGATGTCCTCCAGTAGCCTAAGCCTATAGCAGCATAACTATAGAGGTAGCTCAGGGTAACATGAGCCACTCTAACTATAAGCTTTGTCAAAAAGGACGTTTTTAAGCTTAGTCTTAAAAGTAGACACGGTGTCTGCCTCACGGACCAAAATTTTCACCATTTGTGGATAATGGCGGTCACCGTGGGCTCGCTGGAGTCTCCCAGCTTTAGAAAAGGTTTTGTAACCTTTTTCAC
This sequence comes from Fundulus diaphanus, assembly GCA_037039145.1. Lineage (NCBI taxonomy): Eukaryota > Metazoa > Chordata > Actinopteri > Cyprinodontiformes > Fundulidae > Fundulus > Fundulus diaphanus. The sequence goes on from CM073144.1 coordinate 23,324,623, forward strand.
ACTGATTAATCTCAATTTAATTCTCATTCATTGCTGAATTTTGTTGAATTGCAACTTGATATCTGGCGTCTGAGGTCGCTGTACTCATTTTTGTAAGCGTTTTCTGACAGGCCTGTGTGTGGCTAGAGAAATTCAACTCAGCTTTCTGAACATGCAGCAAGAAACAGTTAATTAGTGTTTTAACTGGAGGGGTTACCTTGAGGTTTTCCGCCCTTCATAGTTAACACCTTCATTTAAACAAAGAATTTTGTGTTTATTTATGTGTCTATTCTTTACATTTGTTTAATGACCTACAACATTTACATGTGACATACAAAAAAAAAGCAAACACGTTTTCTCACCATTGTCCAGAAACTCTAGTAAAACACTGTGACCAACACTACCACAAGAGGGTAGTAATGAGCCCAGTGGTTTACTTAATGTCATTGTGCTTTCAGAAGGAAAGTGATTTTTACCACTCAAGACCACAACTTTGTGCTTGTTGGGTCCCTCAGTCTTCATAATCCATGGGTGTTTTGGTTTTCATTTGTGCAGTTTTTCCTGATCATCTTGGCTTCTTATTTTAATTTTGGCATCCCATATTCAGGTCATTTCTCTGTGTCGTTCATTTTTGTTTAGCTCCTTGGTTTTCATTGTTCCCCGCTGGAGTCTTCGGTTACATTCACCCCAGTAGCCATTGTTAGATCTGGGCACTCTGGGCTGAAGCCCTGGATGTTTTTTTTTATATACCTCATAAAGTCAGACATTCAAATATAACTAAAGATGCATGGTTAATCTACATCCACTTCCAGTTGCTTCCCTGTGCAATGTTCATCTATTCAATCATCTGCAAGTAGAGATGGCATGGGGATGTCCAGCCATCAAAGCTTCAAGGAAGTAGACTGGTTCTACTCCTTAAGAGGTAAGTATGTTTTGATCTAAAATGGCGTATCAACCCAAGAACAAAACAAACTTCCTTATGGGAATGCTGATTGATCCTGGCATTTTTATCCACTGGGAAACTCATGCTGTAACAAAAGGATCTTAAAAGTCACTCAGCAAGGAAGAAGCCATTACTTCAAAAGCAGCATAAAACAGCAGAGTAGCATTCGTAAGTGTACTTGGAGACTAAGACGTTAAATTTCTACAAAATGTTTCATGGTCTGATCAAACTAAAATGTAAATGCTTGGCCGTTGTTACATTCGAAGGAAAAAACAAGGTACAGTTAAGCCTAGCACAAACAACCCAAATGTGAGGTTTAGGGGTGGCAGCATAATGCTGTGGAGGTGTTTTGCAGAAGATGGGATCACTTCTCAAAATGGATGAGATCGTGAGGAGAGCATTATGTGGAAATACTGAAGGCTTCAGCCAGGAGGATAAATTTGAGGCTGATATACAGTCTTTCAAACAAACAATGGTTCTTAGCATACACCCAAAGTAGTTACAGAGTAGCTTAAAGAAAAGAAAGTCAATGTTTTGGAATGGCCGTCACTAAGCCCTGATCTCCCCTTAGAAAATGTGTGAACATAGGTGAAAAGGTGGCCTACAAATGTGTTGCTGTTCCACCGGTTCTGTCAAGAGGAATAGGCCAAATTTACAGCAACCTATTCTGACATGCTTGCAAAAGGATACTGTAAACATGAGACCCTAGTCATACGGTTTAAACAGCAATGTTCCCATTGTATTTATTGACAATATTGTGGTTCCACATGAAAGAGAGATGTAAACAAAAAATGTATCTTTTGAATGAGAATTCAAATATATATAAAAAGGCTTATATTATTATATCCTAAAAGCATCACAGTATCCAAACATAAATATTTCACATGGGTTTATAACGAGTAAATAAACCATCAGCAAACCAACAGCTCTTTCACTCTGAGCTCTTGAATCACACAAACACAGTGAGAAACCTATATAATCTTACACGCAGTCATATTCAGTAAATTAGAATATGGGTTCCAGTGAGGCTTGTTTGTCAGATTAAAAATACCTTTTGAGAATACCCAAGTCTACATTTATGAATGAAAAATGCATTATTTATCGGTCTGATAAAATGTTCTTTTCTAAAATGTCATGTTTTTATTAGTTGTAAGAAAACCATCATAATTAACAGAATTAAAGCCTTGAAAACATCAGTTTGTGTGTATCAAATCTATACAATGTGTTTCTCGTTGTGAATTCAGTTACTGAAATAAATCGACTTTACAATGAAATTCTAATTCATTCAATCATCTATATGCACTAATTTTTCTGTAGCTGCTTCAAACAGCAGACAGTGGGCTGTAAATCGACTGCAGAGTCCATAAAATGTTCTTGTTACTAAAATGTTACATTTTTTAAAATGTAAAAAATGTTACTAATTGAAAAAAATTTACGTGCTCATAAAGTTTTCCTTTTGGTATTCGTGTGGATGTAAGTGTAATGGTGGGGGTGGGCACAGACTATCAATGCAGAAAGATGAGGGCTCTTAGTATGAGCTTGGGAACCACTGATCCACACCATTCCATTAACTGTTTGTCAAAGGTTGTTGTCTTGGGGAATACATGAATACATTTTAATTCCATCCAAATCATTATTCCAAAATCATCTTATGAAGCCCAGTATTTTCTATTGGTGTACAATCTTAGAACAAGCCAATTTAGCACAAACCCCCAGGGCATGTTTTATCTGCGGACACCTGCTGGGAGACGGGAAAAGGCCGACTTAAGTATTTACAAGAAAACTGAACTATTATATTTTAGCCTTTAAAACAATTTGCTTTTTTTGTTACTGCAGTTAAAACATTTTTTTAAATGCTGAAAAGTAAAACATTAACAATTCATTGCTATATATTTTTTTACAGAGGGAATGCCAAGATGAGGCCTTCTAACTCAGTGGAAGACACGCCCACACACACACTAACATTCAGGATAAACCAATTAAAAACCCAGTTGCTGTAGGGTTATTTAACTGTGCTGGCACTTACATAAACAATTAGATATCTGAAATACAAATGTAACAGTGGGTCATTGTTGCATACAATATCAGTAAAATTGTTTAAGAATCAATAGACTCTACACACAACTTAGATGTTCTCTACTAGAGACTTTAAAGACTTGATTTCCATGTGACCTACAAAACATTGACTTGGTTTTATATGAGTCCTCACCCTACTTGTTGCTGTCCTGTCACCATGGAAATGCTGATCTGTTGATCGTCCATCTATCCATTTGATGGTGCCTGCTTATCTGGGGTGAACCCTGGACAGGTCGTCAGTCCATGAAATACACAAATACACACAGAGCAAACACACACACACACGCACGCACGCACACACTCCTTGTTGGAGGAAGCCAGAGTACCTGGAGAGAACACGCAAACTCCCTGCAGAAACTACAGGTCGGTATTTTAATGCAGAACTTTATTGGTGGAGGGCAATAATGCTCGCCCCAATTTTTGATCGTACAACCCAAAAATAACCAGCAACAATAAAAGCTGCTATCCATTAGTTCTAAAAGGATAGATGTCTTCTGTTCAGCCACATATTCCTGAATCAACGACATGGGGACAATTTGCCAGTGCTGGTCTGCTGTTTTATCGGGTCCAAAGTCAGTGCAGCCATCTACAAGGACGTTTTAGAGCACCTAGATGAGTCTTCCCTTTATTGTTGAGCTTTCTAGAGATGCAAATGTAATTTTCCAGGGCTTCACATTGGAGAGACTGCCTTCTTTAATGACCATGGCATCACGGTTCACGTAGTGTATGCTACTGTATATGGGCGTATTTTTTGTGAGCTAATATTTTTCTATAAAACTATTTTTATTAGTCATGTTGTAATCTTGTGAGACACTTAACAATAACTAAGAGTATCGAAAATAAACGTATGAACTACATCACTCTGTGTGTGATGACTGTAAAATGTGTTTTTTTTCTTTTTAAATAGAATTTCAGAAGTAGATAAAGTTTTCGATTATGTCTTTTTTACCTGATATGCTGTACAGCGAGTCTCCCCCACTGTACCGAGGAGCGCTGTCGTCGACGGCGCACGCTCCCGTCTGTTGCGCGCTCTCGTCGTCGCCATTTTGATTCGAAATTTATGACTTGAGTTTTTCCTGCCCTGCTTGCTAAACTTAGCCGCGCTTTGAATATCTTTGTGCGTGAGAGTCCAAATCAAACCTTGTACATAAGGAAATACTACTTTTTAGCGACAATGCCACGGAGCCCTTAAACGGGGAGGTTGCGGATTTGGTTGTTTCCACATTTACATTTGACCAACGTTAGCCAAGTTGAGCTAGTAAAGATAGCTTGGTGCTGTCTCAGACCGAACCATTTTCAAAACAAACCACATGCTAACGAATGCTAGCTAGCACAGGCTAGCTAACCGTTAGCCGGTGACCTAGAGCTGCCTGTTTATCGTTAAAATCCTGAAAAGTCTAACAGAGAAGGAAGGAACAGCGCTGGACTTTTGGCCAAAGGTAGGTTTGCATGTAAACACATGGATTTAAATGTAATACCCAACAAATGCCGGACTGGTTCAGCAACGACAAAAGTTGATCCTAAGTTCGGAAGCTATTAAGTTTGCTAACTTCGCTCAACAGTCGGTGGCTAATTAGCTCACATGCTAATCAGAAGAATGAGGAACTAGTTAAGACGGCCTCGATCATTCGCTTTATTGAGAGCCTTTTCATCGTCGATAAACATTTATTATGAACGTAATATTGGTCAGTTAGTTTGCTTTTCTTGGGATATCTCAGGTATGAATGTTGGTGTGTAACATAACATAATAGCCAAGTTTGGTGTACCTGATGAAGTTGCTGCTTTTGAGAGAACACTTTCGTACTAAACGGATTCATATCATATTGTAGATTTTGACCTTTTTTATCTTTGTATTGCCACTAGTGAGATAACCAATACCGAGACGTTTGTTCTGTGGTGTTTTGCACACGGTCTCAATCGGCCGAGGCCAGGACTAAGTAAGCTTGTCTTGATCGTACAGGAATAAAGTAAACAGTGGCTTGCTGGAGAAGAGGTTGGTTGGTGTGGTTGATTCGGGATCGTTGTCTTGACACTAGGGTGCATTGGTTTTCATCTATCGCTATCTGCTACCGGTTCATCAGTCGGTTTGAAGTAAACAGAAATCTGAGCTCCGACAGCAAGTCAGTTGATGTGGATTTCATGCCAGAGGCGTTTCCAGCTAAGTTTACATAAATATATACGTTGACCAAACGTCATCTTATTTGTCTGTGTTATTTTGACTTCCAGTTATTCTGAAAGGTAAATCCACCCACGCATGTTTTAGGGCTGTGTAAAAAAAAAAAAGAGTCAATTTTCCAATTAAGAATCAATTCTCATTAATGTCCAGTGTTGGGTAAGTTACTTTAAAAATGTAATCTGTTACAGTTACAAGTTACTTTGTTTAAAATGTAATTGTAGTGTAACTTTTTCGATTACTTTTAAAAAGTAATGTAACTAATTACTTTTGATTACTTTTTGATTACTTTAAGGTTTTAATGAGTATTGACCCATGTTCAACATTTAATTTTTGAGAACTGAATGTGAACCTTAAAAAAGCACTAAGCTGAAAGGGAACTGCAGACAGGCAATCACAGGATTTCCACAAGTGTGTGTGTGTGTGACGATTTTTAAGTTTAAAACAAGGAGGATGGATTTTTCGGCAACTCCTTGCCAAAAATTGCATCCCCTGCTATCTCAGAGTAATTGACACGTGTATGACTCTATTCCTGTATATCCATCAGTAGTTAAAGGACAAGAGTCAGCAAATGCAAATTCTGCCCTGTAAAACAATGACAGCACAATTGTTGCTGTGTGATCTGAAGCCCCATTTGGAACTTTTAAACAGGCTTTGAAAAACTTTGATAATTTGCTGCTGTAATATTATAGATTTTTTAGAATAAAAAGCTAGCAGATGTGCATAATCAAAAATAACAGAAATACAATTATAGAGCATTCAGTATTGTAAGAAAGCCCACACTGTTTCTGGATAAATACATTATTGTATGAGTTAAGTTCTGTTCCGTTTTCTGCCTTTTTCGTTGTAAAACTGAAATGTCCCATGCTCCTGAATGCACCATAGCTTTCCGACGCTCACGAACGCAACACTGTGAACGCTGAGCTGTGTACGCGCGTTTGATTTTCCGCTTAAGACAAAGTTTTGCAGTTTCACAACACACGTCGGCTCTCACGGTTTATTGTTGTGTGTGAATAACAAGAGGTGGCTGTCAACAAGCTTGAAGGCATCATTTTTGATGCGCTGCTTGAGCTGAAATAAAACCGTGAAACGTCCGCTCGCTTGCTGTTCTTTCAGAAGGCTCCACCAGCACAGGATGGATCATCAGAGTGATAGAGACAAGGAGCCGTAGCGGGAAACGGCGATACAGGGCGCGGAGCAATAAAAATATCATTACATATTTCACAAAGGTTTTTCTTTATATTTTTAATAAAATGTAACTAAATTTGTAATTCTTAATATTTTCGGAAGTAACTGTAACTGAATTACATATTTTCTCATTGTAACTGTAACGAATTACAGTTACTCTTTTTTTGTAATTAAATTACGTAACGTCGTTACATATAATCCGTTACTCCCCAACACTGTTAATGTCTAATGAAAGATAAAAAAAAAACGTCCCCTGTGAGCCGGCATTACACTGGCGGGCACGCGACCACGTACACGGTGTCACGCTATAAACTGCTCGGCGGCAAGAATTCTTCACATGGAACTGTTTTATATGTGACACCGAGCTTGATATACTGAGCTGCTCCAAGCAGGCGGTCTCCAGGTCTCTGTTCTCACTGACAGGTGTGCGGCGGGTTCCTACTGGAAAAGAAACAGCTCTACATGCTCAACTAGCTAAGCTAATCAAACATTTAATCACCCCTTCCGCTGGGAAAAAGTGTGGTAACTGTAGGAATTTGTCACAAGAAATGCAGACAACAGATACGCTCGACTATGAAGGTAAAATGTCCCAGCGGCTCACAGTCTGCGCACAGCACGCCAAAATGTGTTTTTATCAGTAAAGCACACCGAGAGCCGGCTTTAGCTTAACTACTGTGTAAGTCTATTAGTTCTTCTTCTGCTCTGAGGTCTCAGCAGGACAAAAACAGCACGCAGCGCCATGCTCCACCTAGTGGTCGGAACATGGACGCAAAATACATCACAGGAGCCTTCACACTTCAGTCCGGGAGGTGAATTTTAATGTCATATTTTTAATAATGCACCAGCTTAGTGTCCCTTTTGGTTTAATAAAGTATTTTTAATTAAATTGAATAGAAATAGCAGCTGTAGAGATCTCTGGTGTCCTCTGTTTCCTACCCTGGATCTGTTTGGGTATAGACCCCTTGCATCTGACGTCACAGTCACGTGATCGGGGGTACGCGCCTCCATCTTGGTGGGCACGCTAGCGTGACAGCCCACCACTGCACTGGCACAGTTAGCTTATTACTCGCATGGCCGGCGGAGCGATTGTTCAATATGGTGCAAACCTGTTGCATTGTTGGTTGCGGGAATCGTGCTGGGAGGGACAAAAAGTCGTTCTATAGGTTGCCTACCATAATAGACTGGCAGTGTGCTAACAACGGAACCACGGGGTTTAAAAAGTTCACCGCTCACGATCTGTGCGGCGCGACGTTCGGACGCAACCGGACTGTACACACTGTACGTCGTGCCCCCTCTGGGACCGCTCGCTGTGGTGGCAGAGGCAGGCGAGCGACAGTGGGTGAACAGGGAACCAGAGCAGGGGGTCGAGTCCAGTTCACGCACCGCACCGGCGGCCGCGCGGCACGGCAGGTCGCCCGACCCGCCCCGCGAGCGGAGGCGTGCCGAAACAGGCGGCCAGCGCGTCGCGCGGACCGGAGCGCTTGCCCTCCCCAACCCCTCCGCGAGCCGACTGACGATCGGGCCCAGCGGGTCCCGGGCCGGGGACGGAGAGGAGCGGAGGTCGCCCCCTCGTAGCTCTGCTTGAACAGCAGGATGCGCTCACGGAAACCTCATGACGGCCGACTGAACAATATTAAACTCACCCTTCCACGGACAACTGCTACATCATTCAGGTAACAAACAGACAGTTCACGTATCCATCCGGCAGTGAACTGTTTGTGCGCTTCCAAACTCTTGTACGCCTTCATTTGATCGCCACTGTACGTTGGGGTGGGTGACAACACAAGGTAGTTCGCCAGATCCACATAGCAAATGGCCAATGGCAATGGCCAATCATCGGGATTGCTAGAAAAATCCATCTCAGGAAGAGCCAAAGGGTCCGCATTACCGATCCTTGTACATTTAGCATAGTAAAATGCCTTATCAGAAGGCTGTAACTCATCCACATAAGGCTTGGATTGCATGTTGGTAAGGGTGGCTGCCAACCAATATGGCCGCCACGCAAGGGGTTCTGGGTAACGGAGTCACGTGGTTGCAAGGGGTCTATTCTGCCCCACAGCATGTTTGTCAAAGCAATTGTCTCAATATTCAGGAAGAGGGTTTGGTCCTTACAGCTGCCATTAACTATCATTACTTTATTAATTTGCTGTTGAATGTTGATATGTTAACTCGTATCTAGTGTTGCGCCGATGCCATTTTTTGGCCCCTATACCCGATACCTGGCTGTGCAGTATTGGCCCATACCGATACCATCTGTTTGAAATTGATGTGTGTGTGTATATATGAAGAACTGCATACTACTTAGGGTAGTAGAACTTTTTATTGCCTACCTGGAATGGGTGAAAATAGTTGAATAAACTTTTGGCTCTCAAATGCCAAAATAGTGCCACATTCGTGAAATTATAACATGCATAATAGTAGTGCAACAGTAAGACAGTAAAATACATTAATAATTGAATAATCTCTTTTAAACCCTGAGATTTGGCTCTCAAATGCCAAAATAGTGCAACTTTCATGAACTTATATAACATGTATAATACTAGTCGGAAGAGAGAAGGCTGCGTTCAAGTGACCTACAAACATCAAAATGGTATCTGTGCTCTATTTGTTGGTACTCGCCGATGCCGATACCACCATTTTAGTGCTGGATCGGGGCCCCGTCCGATACTGGTATCGGTATCGGTGCAACACTACTCGTATCAATATGTTGCATAACTACACAGTCATGAAATTCAGGTAGGATGTCCAACTCAATTAAAAGCTGTTTTCTTGAATAATATTCTGATTAATAAACAGTTAAATTTCTTGTTTTAAATAGTGCTTGTTTACAAACATCTTTATCTACAGGCCATTCTTGTTGCTTGTGTTGTGTTAGAGCGGAGTGTTGTGTGCCGTGATGCAGCACTGCGCGGCTCAAAGGGAGGTGCTCCTGCTAGCTTTGCGTGTAGCACGCGTAAAGCCTGGCGGTCTGCCAGGTTTATAATACCGTGGAGGTGGTCCTGTAATGATTTAGGGAAAATGCTCAATACCTTTACCATTTCCGATACTGCAGTAACATTTTATGTGTTAAGATAAAAAAATATGATTGATTATTTAATTAATTAGGGAAAGTAAGTAAGTACCTCCTGTATCTGAAACAGTTTAAGTAAAGGACAATCCACCCTTTGTTCAGAAAATATTCTTTAAAATGGTTAATTTTCTCTTTGGCAAAACAGTAGACAAGATAACACTTAATTATAAGGGTTAAAGTTAATGCAAGTATGCACCTTTGATTCAGTCATGTAATTATTTTATTATAATTGCTTATCCTTAGTGAGCCCCCATTTTTGAGTCTATTTGCTGTTGATACGTATACAATTTATTGCAGAGGGTCATTCTGTACTTAAATAAATATTGTTTTAGGGCTGGACGGTGTAGAAAAAAAGCATATCGATAAAATAGAAGTCATATTGATATTGGTAATTATCAACATATGCTGTTGCTTAGTGAACTATTTTTGGATACAGAACACACAAACACTGAATTGAAACTCAACCCTTTATTCAACCAACTTTTTACCTAAACTGCAAGTTTTTAAAAAAGGAACCCTTTGAAGGGGGCGGATCTGAGTGAAGGAACGTTTTCACTACCCGATCTGTACCGGTAGCACGATCCGTTCCATCAGCTCATTTGCGCACGCGCGAACAGATTAACTTCCGATAGGCAATATTTAGTTTTTCTTAATTTTTTATTCTTTTGTCCTTTTTCGGGGCGGGGGTTTATTTTTGTACATCTTTGTATTTGCGTAAATATTGCATATTCTAAAAATTACGCAGAAATACATAAAAATACATTGTTTTTTTTTTAATTGCAAAAATGTTTCCCAGTTGTGGTTAGGGGAATAAAAATATATACACCATTTCTTAAAGTACATAAAAAACCCTGCTATAAACACATATAGTAGTATAGAAACGTATTTGATTTCAAATATTCTTCAGGTTTTTTTTAATCATTTATTTGATTTGCATATGTATTTGTGTATTTTGTACTTAATTTTTTTTTAATAATGTAATGCCTTGGTTTTGTTATGTGTTCTTTATTCTATTCCCGTTTCGGTTTTTGTAAAAAAAATAAACAATGCATCTACTTTAATGACAAGGTCTTCTCTTGCTTATGATGTGTACACCAGAGGGCGCTAAAATCTCAATCGATAATTTTAACTTTCTAATAAAACATTAGAAACATTGGACAACAAATTTTTAGTACAAGATTATTTGTATAACAAAATTCACCTTATTATTAAGGATGAAAATATTTTTTCCAGTCCTGTTTGAACAAATAATAAAATTGAGTGCATTCAGACAATACAGATAAACGTTACGCAATAATATATTCCCGGACATCTGAGCATATCCGATGATGACGCCAAGCAATACAATGGAGAGAATGTAAAACGCATCAATTTCTTCCAGAAAAGTCTTCAATATTTTATATACAATATAGTTTAGCATTCTTTAATGATTTAAGTGTAGAAATAAGTATTTTCAGTACCGTAATCACATTATTTTTTGGCGACCCGGAAGTTATTCTGTTCGCGCGTGCTACCGGTACAGATCGGGTAGTGACAAGCGTTCCTGGGTCTGATTGTGATTGGTTAGGAGGAAGTAGTGACTGTAGTATTAAACTACATGGCTAGAATGCATAAGGAACGAAAACTGTTATTCTATTGAACTTTTTATTGACTTTATCATCGATATATGTCGTTATTGAATTATCAATCAGCCCTATATTGTTTCAAAACAAACTGGGATCTGGGGCATACAAACATACTTTCACAGTGTAAACCAATATCTGGTTCATGAAAATGTATTCAGAAGCAGTCCTATATAACGTCTGTCTTTCTGTTACTTTTGCTGAATATTTTATTCAGTGATCAGCTCCAGCAGATGGATTCCTAATTTTGTGGTTTCACAACTGAACACCCAGGAAGTGGATTTCGACGATTTCAGACTGATAGATAATCATCATTGGGCGTTTTGTGTCTGTGAAGCTAATATTTACACTGATAGCGTTAGCTTGTGTTGTCTGGGAGGTTTACTTTTCACTGTTTCAGATACAGGAGGTTAACAGGTGCCTTTATAAGTAGCTCTTCAACATTAGTGTTGTAGCCTTAGCTTGTAGCGTTAGCACAGCTAGCATGCGATATCGTTCAGCATTTAGTTTTTTCCTGTCTGCCTACTTCATGGGCAAAGAACCTCTGAACAATGCTTTGTTTCCTTGTTGACCAAAGAGGGTCACATTTGTTTCTTCTCTATCTAGCTGCCTTGTTAGCAGTTTTTAAAACTTCCAGGATAACCTCATTGTGTCGGTCAAAAGTGAGCGGCAGCAGGTGGTGGGGGGGATCAACCCCTAAGTGTCTAGTTTCCTGCAGCGTCTGCAGTTCAGGGCGGAACTCCGCTGCAATGCAGGTCCATATGAGGCAGAAATGACATTGTGTTGCAGAAATAACAAATAAGTTTGCTACATGTAAGGACAATGTATAAATCTGTTTTATATTGGTGTTTATAAGATTTTTTTCCCCCATGGGTATTGGCACTGTGGAACCACCTTTTTTTATTTTTTTTTATTTTTTTAGTTGCACCATTGAGAAATTAGGTTGGATAGGCCCTGCCCCCAAATTCCACATCCTCCGTGACAGTTCTGGTTACGTACGTGCACATCCGCCTGATGGAGCATCTACGTTGTTATTTTAATTAATCAGAACCATTCCACATTCTCCGGGATTTCTCCTAACAGCACCGCCAGCGGACAAGCTCTCCGTCGTTCACCGTCAAAATACGGAACAACTCCAATAGACCCCTTGCATCTGACGTCACAGTCACGTGATCGGGGGTGCGAGCCTCCATCTTGGTGGGCAGCCCACCACTGCACTGGCCCAGTTACCTCATTACTCGCATGGCCGGCGGAGCGTATACAAAAGACTATTCACTGATTGTTCAATATGGTGCAAACAGACTGCATCTCTGTTGCCAAAGCAATGTTTACAGTTTAGGGTCAGATGTTATCGGACTATATGCAGCCAAGTTATGAGAATAAACAACATTAAACTCACCCTTCCACGGACAACTGCTACATCATTCAGGTAAAAAACAGACAATTCACGTATCCATCCGGCAGTGAACTGTTTGTGCGCTCCCAAACTCGTGTACGCCTTCATCTGATCGCCACTGTACGTTGGGGTGGGTGACAACACAAGGTAGTTCACCAGATCCGCACAGCAAACTGATGGCCAATCATCGGGATTGCTAGAAAAATCCTTATCAGGAAGAGCCAAAGGGTCCGCAAATACCGGGCATACATACACTGTACGAGTTTTTCAGTCGTGGTACTTACATACATCTAAAAACTGTGCGACGGAACAGCGGGGTTTAAAAAGTTCACCGCTCACGATCTGTGCGGCGCGACGCTCGCTGTGGTGGCAGAGGCAGGCGAGCGACGGTGGGTGACAGGGACCCAGAGCAGGGGGTCGAGCCCAGCTCTGGCGAGGCCCGCAGGAGGCACCGGGGGAACGGAGGGGAGAGAGGAGGGACGAGACGCACCGGCGGCCGCGCGGCACGGCAGGTCGCCCCCCCCCCCCCCCCCCCCCCCCCGCGAGCGGAGGAGTGCCGAAACAGGCGGCCAGCGAAACTCGCCCGGCTCTTGAATATTGTGCGTTGTGTACAAAATGGCATGCCAACCAATATGGCCGCCACGCAAGGGGTTCTGGGTAACGGAGTCACGTGGTTGCAAGGGGTCTATTTTCGGCTCCGCTCCGTCGGACTCCAGCCAGGTCAAGCTCCACAATTTCAGTCGTATCAAACAGGAAAATGAATGACAACATCCGGTTTGTCAAAGTAAAATAACCAGAGATCGGTAACTACAGATAAAAACATCTTTTTTATATATTCCCAATAAAGTAGACCGTTTTATTTAAATATTGGATGCATACTACTGGTTTTTCACTGAAGAAGAAAGCAGATTTGTCATGTAATATATATAAAGTTTTTGGTGGCCAATGTACTCACCCATACTTGTGGAAGTAAAAATCCATCGAGTCGATGTAAAATCTGCAACAGAGAACTTTGCGGACACTGTTAACAGGATGAATGAAAAGTTTGTTTTGTTTCCGGGTCCTTTATATGCCCTTCTTTATGCCGTGAACTCTCGTGCATGCTCTCCTCAAGCTCCAAGGAACTCAGAGCGGAGCAAGACGGAGTAACCGAGGATGCAGTAGGCGTTGCTTTTCACGGAGACAGTCTGGAACAGAGGATGTGGAATTTGGGGGTAAAGCTTCCAGTATGGTGGCCTTTGCTTTGCGGACTCCACTATCCGTGTCAGCTGCAACGGAGGGACTCACATCTGCAATAGAAGCAAATTGTAAACTTATCTCCGTTGTCAATCGCTCGAATGGAGTGAGAAACGCAGTCCTGTTTCCAATGACACCTCGCTGATATGTGCAGGAACAGGGATGCCGCTATGATTTGCTCCATACACACCAAGTGAACTCTGATCCAGTCGACTTTTCATCATATACAATGTGCTATTCCACCTCGTCATGACATCTTGTTTTAGCATCTTGGTTGTCATACGTGACCGTTGCTGTATATATCTCAGCCGGGAGGCGGAAAGTTGAGTGACAAAAATGTTTTCCTCCTAATGGCTACACATCCAGAGTTGTTTGGCTGGCTCAACACTCGACCATGCACCGCTAGCTGTAGTGTATATTCCACACTGTCCAGACTTGTAATGCCACACCCGTCCGTTGTCCCTAGCATATTCCGTCCAAAGCACAAATTGCTCGTTGTCCCTTTTTGTTTTTTACTGAGCAAACATGCAGTCAAATGTAAACTGTTGAGCGTGCTAATCAGCTCTGTTCATTATAAAGTTTTCATTGATCCACTAAGCTGTAAGGCCTAATATACTCATCTGGCCATATGTCTGTAGTGTCAGTCATATTGTGGCATGTATGACCACTGCTTCAGGGAAAGCGGGGAGAGAAACGTTACAGCATTTTGGAAGGTTTTAGTAGGGTTCAGCTGCTGAAATCCTCAGTCCTCTACTCTGAAAACGACTGGTCCTTGAGAGCCATCATATCCATTGTTTTGGCTGTTTCCGACGGTCTTTGGAGAACCTCTTGGTTTGCTCGAATGCGTACTGTATTGTGCTCCCAACTTCTGCTGCAATTGTTTTCAATTTTGCCTTCTAGCTACTGTTAAAACTTGTTTGTTAGCTCCTGCACGCTCATTTTTCTTTTGACTTATCAAATTGGGGCTGTTGAATGACTTTACACTGCATGCTCTTCACATTGTCTTAACTGAAGCATTACACACTGCTTTTCGTGTTTTCTTTCAACAGTGGAAAACAACCACATCCCTGATATTGTTTGTCTGCTTCAGGCGAACACCCCAGTTTGTCAAATACCACATGGTGATACACATCAGTTGTTAATATTGGGACAGATGACGATATGTTAAATAAATGACTAACATTGATCAAATACTGCTGTGATATCATGCATCCACACTGGAGTTGTCAAAATAATATATTGACATAATCAGTACTAAAAATGAATTATTCAAAGATACTCACTTGGTTCAAAATCAGTATAGACTGACCCATTCACTTTTACCCAAACGCTCACAATTCTTCCGACCACAGTGCTCCAATAACAGAGACGGTAAAGATCGAAAATTGCCATAACATACGATCCAACGGAAAATCCATCGTAGCTATTAGATCTGGTTGAAGTGAATGAGGCCAGGAAGACCGGATTGCGGTTTTCTGCAGCTGTACTTCTTAGCTCCGAACAAGCTACACCCCTGCTCTGTCTTGCTCGGAGCTACGCAGCAATTTGATGGGAAATCCGTGAGTCAGACAGGAAGAAAGACACTTTTAACAAAGTGAAACACATCTGCTTTGGGCAAAATACAAAATAGAATCTCCAAACCGGAGATTCAGTAAAACAATTTATTAAACAGTGTACCTAACCATGGTAGGAGATCAGAAGTACAGCCAACAGATCTCGCGAGTCCGGTGGTCCGTAGAGGAAGCCTCTACGCAGCCTGTAGGTGAGGAAAAAAATCTGTTCGTCCGATCGGATGGTTTGGTGGGTTTGAGCCTTAAGCCTACCTGCAGTGATCTGCTGCTGGAAGTTTAAACTTAACATGTTGAGTACAGCCAGAAAAACATCTGACTTTCTTTATCGAGGAGACAAACAACAAAGCGTTGTTTGGAGGAACTTTTCCTACAAGGCACACTGACAAGAAAAACACAAAATGCTGAACAATGCTACATGCTAAGCTAATGCTACCAGCTAACGCTACAGTCTAATCCCATGACTCTATAGAGGAGTGTAAAAACATCTGCAAAGCTCCTGTTTCTCAAACAATCGAGAATTAAATGGACGACATCAGCTAACACAAGCTGTTTATGTATTGGCTACATGGACAGAGACAGCCCAGCGACGGTACTGTCGGTCTGAGCTCGTCTGTTGCTGTCCAAAATGGTATCAAGAATTGAATGTTTTTCCTAGTGTCTGTATAGAGTTTGAAATTTTAGCATCACGACAACCCTAATCCGTATTATACTTACAAGTATTTAATGACAAAGGACGTAGGAACAAACTTCACCAACAAAAAAGTGGACAACGAAAGCACAATCTACGTCTGCCGATCAGGGGACTAAACTAGAATAATAAACTCAGCTGTTTATGTTTAAGAGCTGTGGGACTTTTTGAAAACAATTTAAACTGTTTGAAAGTCTTTTCTGATTATCTAGTTCTCAAAGGATGGGGGGGGGGGCATTTCTGAAGGCCACTGTAGTCAGAAATTAAAACAATCCCTCATTGACTGCAGACATTTTACTCTGTCATTCAGGGTTGACACGCTGGCACTGTGTGCCAGCATCTTGCTAGGTGGTTGGGGGCCCAGGCCATGCGCGGGCTGATGTGGCATAGCAGGATTAAAACAGACAGAACTGACAAACACAACTGCTGGATAGTATACACAAGCTGGATACAGTTTTCCCAGTGACCAAACTGTATCCAGCAGGTGGCACGTTCTTGTTGAAGCCGGAGGCCCCGATGACACACTCTGACGTGCTTAAGCGTTCTCTGCCAGAGGTCCGTATCGCATCAGAGCAGGAGCAAGTCAGCAGCCGCCACGCACTGTACCGGATGGTGGCTTAGTAGGTTTGGATTTCTACAGCCAGCTCATCGCACCTTACCAAAATATGTCTCACGCAATCAAGAGAAACATACTCTGAAGTCTCTGATCATTAAACAGTAGCACAGTAAAGCGTAAAAATGGTAATAGTGGATATTATTGTATTCTAGCAAACATTCTGATGATTAAAAAGATAAATTGGCACGTTCTGCAGATATTTAATTTAACTACTTATTTTATGAATAGTAGAAATACACGAAAAAGAAAATGCATATAAACAAATAATTCAACGTCTTAAAGAAAAAGAAGAAAATTGTGATTTTATTGCTTAAAGCAACAACAGCAGCATGGCATGTCTGTAGTGTACGTTTGAATCTTTGTAAGAAAAGATGAGCCTGCAGTTAAAATAAAAGTGTGTCAAAAACTCCAAATAAATGTGTGTAGGTTCCCAGTACAACGTATTAACATTCCTTTGCTATTACCGTATTTTTTGGACTATAGCTCACATCACTCAAAAAATGCGTCTTAAAGAGGGAAAAAAAACCATATGTCGCGTTTGACTGCACATTTTATTTAGACATTTCACAGTATCCAAGACTAAAAACTGACATTTAATCTGGTAAACCAATTTATTCAACTAGACAATTGCACCCACAACAGGCTGAACAACATGGAACATACCTGGGAGGTTGAATGGGGTAAATTAGCATAACAAGCCAGCAACTCCTTCTAGCAAGTTACTGGCAAGGTTCTCACCAGCACATTTTCAGCGTAACGGGCCGTCACGCTGAAAATGAAAGGGAAAGTCCCTTTCCTTTATTTCAAGGCTTTATGCTTTTAATTGCTGTTTTCTTTGCCCCTTTAGGTGCCATTGTTCATCTTTCATCATCTGCTTCATGTGCCAGTAGACTGTTTTTGCAGCCTCTGATGGCTTCTTGTTGGGTGAAAAGTTAAGCATTTGCTTTTCTGCCGCATGCACAGGGAGTTCTCAGCGGGTTTGTTGCTCTTGTGTACTCTGTAAATGTATGCCAGATGGACGCCGCTACCCTTGTTAAAGCTCTAGCTAAAACGTGTCCTCCTTGTAGAGAAACCAAAATAAAAGGAGGAAGCACTTTGATTTCCTCCTTTAGTTTTACTTCCATGATTGCTAGTTGCTGAGCCTTTTGGTCAGAGAAACAGCTCAGCAGGACTAATAGTTTTTTCATGTTTGTGTTTTGTGTTAGTACAATAACTACAAAAAAAACAACTTTAAGCATTGCATTTTTAACCTTTATTTAGGATAGTTTTTCTTTCCGTATTCTAATAAAAGCTTTTATTTTGTTGTTGAGACCAGAGAATGGATAACTAGAAGTTATTCAAAAATTATTCCGGTAATGATGGATATGTGCACAGCAAAACTTCATGATGGGTAAATGTTTCTTGTAATACAGCGTCTTAATGATTTTAATACTATTATAAAGGCAAGGCAAGTTTATTTATATAGACATTTTCAGTAAAAAGACAATTCAAAGAGCCGGGTCTCCTCTTCTTGGTGCTGGGCAGTCTTGTTGCCGCGGTTGTGTGCAGCCGTCATGGGTCCCGGGCTTGGCCTGTGTGGCGAGAGGTGATGACATGGCTTGGTGCCCAACATTTCACTGTGTGCCTCGTTGGCCTGGAGGCCTCTGCTCCTGTGCTTCACAGATGACCAATCTCTATGTGGGCCGTATAATGGCTCTGGGGTGGCGCCCTGTGTCTGTGCGCCTGGGGCTGCTGCAGACTTCCGGAGCTGCATCCACCTGTTCTCTGCTGCCCCTGGATGCTGAGTGGTCCAGGCCTTCTGTAGTTCTCACCATTCTGACAAGTTCGCACCTCCAGGCAACAAATTTGCGCACATATGCCCACTCAACACAAACACATGTACACATCTATGCACCCACACATACACAAATAATCCAAATGGAAGAAGGTGAATACATTTTAATAATAATACATTGATATATGTCTGTCACAGCCCCTCTCTATGCCACTTTGACAGGTGTGCGGTGGGTGCCTGCTGGAAAAGAAATGGCTCTAGGTGCTCAACTAGCTAATCAAACATACTATCCATTCCCCCGCTTCGTCCCACTGGCAGAAATTATGGGAAATGTAGGAATTTGTCTCAAGAAATGTAGGCAATGGGTACACTTGACCACGAAGGATAGAACGTCTTTAGAGAGTCCGCGTGGCTCACAGTATCCAGACAGTACGCCCGAGTGTGTGGGAGCCTTTAGTGTGTCTCCTAAGGGATAGCCCACAAGCTAGCCCACACTGGAACCTTTGAGAGGCTGGTGAAATGAGTTTAGGGCTGTTTTGCTGCTTCAGTGTGCATTCACGCAGCGTAGCGTTGTGTGATGCAGCTGGTAGGGGGAGTCAGACTGACAGAACCCTGTCGTTGGGCTGTCCGTCACGCTATTAACAGCTAGCATTAACTTATGTTGTCCGGTAGGTTTACAACTGCGCTGATTCAGACTCAAAGAAGTCACATATCATTGCAATGGAGTAATACTTGATAAAGCAGAAATTTCTCTTGGCAATCTGCAAGCTTGTCTTATTTACCGCCAAATTACAAGAAAAGCTCTGGTCCAAACACTTGTATTTAGGTCTTTCAATGAGACGTTAGAAAAAGGCAGAGAGTCAAGACACTTTGCACACTGACTTTTATTTCGACTTTAGGCCATTGTGTGTCATACAAATTCTGCATCTAAGCTTCTTAAAAGGTGGTTTTTAAGTAGGCCTTAGCGATAAACTGACATTTTACCAACACTGAAATTTACGACTATGACCAATGTCATTTTGACCGTGTAGGTATTTTCTGTTTTTAAAAAAATGAAAATGTTTTTGTCTCTTTTGGCTGTGTATAGGAAGGCTATAAGATGCATGTACAGTCTTTAGTCATGTGACTCCACCCCATCCAGTCTGTAACAAGAAGTTAAAGACATTGTGAGGTTGAGAAAATGAAGGGAATTTCAAATGTTGAAATGGCAGCAGTGGTAGAGCTGGTTTAGGAGGAAGCGGAGCAGCCGTTAAAGTACATTACAGCCAGTAGCACGATGAACCCGTACATTAGACTGTACATTATGTCAATGACGAATGGAAACTGCGCTCCAAAGTGCCTGAGACGGCATATTTTCCTGTTGATACCAGGAGAAATGGTCGGATAAGGTCTAAAGGTTGTCTTGCTCCAAAACTTTTGACCTTGCAAAAACTGCTGTGTTGATCCTTATCAAAGTCTAAAACTTAGAAACGATGTTGAAATTCCATGTTGCTATAATTTAATAATCTTTTGGCCAATATTATTAATTTCAGCCATTGCTGCCCTTTTTTAGTTAACAAGGAGTCATATGGTCACAAAATGTTTGACCAGGACTGTACTCAATCCTGGATGAGAGATGGAGCCAGTGGAGTAATTTGAGGATGGGGGTTATGTGGTCGTGTTTGCGCACTTTCAACAGGATCCTAGCAGAGCTGTTCTGAATGTACTGCAGCTTCTGAAAGGTTTTCTTAGGAATCCCAATGAAACGGCAGAACCTGGTGTGGAGAGCCGACTGAAATGGCTTTGGTGTTGGAGCTGTTTAGTTGAAGAAAGTTTGGCTTTATTCATGCTTTATCTCCTCCAAGCACTTGGTCAGAGTGGGTGATGGCAGGGCAGCAGAGGGGCTTGGGTTTGTCCTGAGGTAGAGTTGAGTGTCATCAGCATAGCAGTGGAATGAAATTACATGCCAACTGATGACAAGGCCAAGGGGGAACATGTATAAGAGTATAAACTGGAAGGAGCCCAGCACTAAGCCTTGAGGGACACCACAGTTGATGTTATGTGTCAGAGATTTAACCTTTCCCAAAGCAATATGCTCAATTCTCCCAGTGATGTAGGATGAGAGCCACCCATGGACCATCAGGAAGACCGATGGTGGAATGTAGACGGCGAAGGCGGATGTTGTGGTTAGGACACAGGTTACTAATTGCAGCAATGTGGCCTTTCTACTTTGATGCAATCATGATTCAATAAAGTAAATCAGGAATTTTGGATTCCGTCCTGAGATATTACTTTGAGAGCAAAACAGCCCTGGCACACGTAGACAACCAGCCTCTCCATGTGGCATGCCTGAAATGTTGAGACAGGATGTTTGAAAAAAACAGTAGTAAAATTTAAATAGTCTGCTTACATTTTTCTATTGGAAATGAGTTTTAAATTAGAGATTTAAGCTATTTTTTTCTTAAAAAAAAAAAATTTCTATAAAAATGTGCTGAAAGTTATTTGATAAGTTATATTTTCAGTCCAGAAAATCAAGCAATTACAAGATTATCTCTGTTTATGTGGCATTTGTCTCTAAGCACTACTATTGGGTTTTTACTGAACCAAAAAAAATTGTTAGTCACGGCTTGTTGATGGTTGAAGCATTCATAGACAGAAAAGGTTAGATGTTCTTATTTTGATACATTTAATGGAAAGGACCTGTTCATCACTGAGCAATGTGTGCAGCTTTAACTACAATTCTCTGCAAGTCACGGGGCTGAAGTAGGTAACTCCATGTTTGACTCTACCAACTATAAGGCTCTAGAAAAAGAGTGTCCACAACTTGACTTAAAATGATTTATTCTCTCCATGTCTTTATCACCACCCCATTTGTTTAACACCCCAGCACTTTGAAGCGTCTTGTTACTGAAAGGTGCTATATAAATAAACTTGCCTTGCCATTTGTTTGCAGGTTCAAAATGTCTTCCAGATGTTGTGCTAAAAGAATTTGTTTGGTCTATTGCAGGTTATGGTGAGCCTTGCCGTGTGTCCTAAAGAGGCCTGTGTTTTAAGAAAAGACCCATGGTGATAAATGCAACGACTTGCCACACTCTCTGTTGTCTGCACACACACAAATGCCTGCCTGCCTGTGGAGGAGGTCTGATTAAAGATATCCAGATTTCATCCACTGGTATGTGTGTTGATATTTTGTACCTGCTTAGCGTTGCCTTAAAGCGTACGAGTTTTGGGTGCTTACATCCGGTTTTATTTCTTTCTTTCTTTCCTGCTGCCTCCCTCGCCATGCTCTCCCCGGTTGCCCAGGGCTGAGCCCCCCATCCCAGCGGCCAACATGTTTTGGAAGTTTGACCTACACACCACCTCTCACATTGACCAGTTGCTGGACAAGGAAGACGTGACGTTGAGAGAGCTGATGGAGGAAGATGACGTCCTGCAGGAGTGCAAGGCCCAAAACAGACGGCTGCTTCTCTTTCTCTCCCAGGACCACTGCATGCAAGAGCTAGTCAGCCTCATTACCACAGAGCCCCCTGCTGACCTCGAGGAGAGAAGCCGCTTCAAGTAAGACCTAATGCTGGTGATGGCAGGGAAAAATACATCAGTGCGCTATTAGACACACTATCCTGTCTTTGGAAAGTCATGTTAGGTAGAGCCAATTAACCGGATTATTACCATAATGGAAGAAAATATCATATTTGAAAGTTAATTTCTGAAATTCTGTTCAATTCAAAAATTGAAACTTGTTAAGAATGTAATATATTTCGAACTTTATAACTGTTGGTTTTGGATTAAGGGTTATTTCTACTTCTAAACTCCAAAATTCAGTTTCTTAGAAAAGATCAATTTTTCTTAAGCCCAATGAAAGAAAACACTTTTTTAACATCAAAAGGTTAGCCTGTTAAAGAAGGTATGTTCACACATGCACTGCACGTTTGGTAGGGCCAAAAAAACCCAAATTATATTATCTCACTGCTGCAACATTATTTCCTTCCATGTGGAGGCAAACCCACTTTAAACATGTTACCGACCCCTAAAGCATGCATCTTCTTCATTAATTGTTACCTAGCCAAAAGTTGCAGAACTCTGTGATTTGGAAATTTTTTAAAATTGGGATTTTATTGCAAATGCGATTAATTGTCCAGTCCTAATGTTTGGTTAGAGTGTTTTTGAAACAGAATCAGCTTTAATCACCAGGTTGTTTCACACAACAAGGAAATTTGACTCTGGTTCCCCTTTACTCTCAATGAAGACATTTTAGTACAAATATACAAAAACGGAAATATTTTTCCTGCAAATTTGTATACATACATGTATACAAAAAAGGAGATGGTCGGATTGGTGCAAATAAGCATTGTGTTCATCAGAGAGACAGCCTGGGGGGAGAAACTGTTTCTCTAGCAGTTAGTTTCAGTAAATAATGCTCTGTGGTGTTGGCCTGAAGGTAAAGGTCTAAATAGTGTGTGTTCAGGATGTGTGGAGTCTGCACAGATGTTGGCTGCCCTTTTGGTCCTGGACCTGTGCAAGTCCTGGATGGAGGGAATGATCCTCTCTGCAGACCTGATTGTTAGTTAGAGTTTGGACCTGTCCTGTTTTGTGGACACGCAAAACCAGATGGAGGAACACAAGAGGACAAAATAATTGATGGCAATGTAGAAGATGACCAGCAGCTCCTGGGGAAGGTTGGACTTCTTGAGTTGTTGCAGGAAGTCCAGTCTCTACTGGACCTTCTTCTGAACATTGTCTATGTGTGAGGACCAGCTCAGGTTCGGAGAAAAAGGGTTGCTCCTAGGAACCGGAAGTGATCCACAGCAGAGACTGCTATTGAGAAGGGTGAGGTGAGCCGGTGCAGGAGTTGTTCTGCACAGTGTTGAGGGGGTTTAAGCTCCAGGGGGTTCTGACACCACCTCCTGTGGTTCAATGGTGCAGTCAGACAGATTAATCGCAATTAATCCTTAAAAATTAATCGGAGTAAATTTGTTTTAACCAAATGGCGAAAATTGTTGGTCACATCAAGCATAGCCCATCTAGTGTTTTTATTTCACAGCTTTTTAACGATGTCAAAATAATAATAGAAAAAAAACAATAACAGCAACTTTTGTAGAATTGATGACTTCAGTGATGACTTAAATGATCTTTATCATAAGCTGACTTGAAATATGCTTAATCGTAATACATTTTTTTAACAGATGCATGATTAATTAAGTCCCTTTCATATTTACAACCTGACCCAGTAATTCACTGTTAGTTTACTGGGTCAGGGTTATGTGTGAATAAAGCCAGAACTGATTTACCAGGTAAAACAGACCCAGGAATTTACTGGGTCAAGACCTAATATTATACCTAGTAGTTTACTGGGACCGCTCTAGTGTGAATAAAACCATTACAATCCTGGTTAAGGCATACATTTGGATGATTACGTAAGACTTTCCTAGTGAGGCGTTGCCTAACAACAGTCCTGACTCCTGCTACATGTTGCTAACCTCCGCTGCAACAGCATCACTGACAAACTGCAACTTTTTAGCGTTCAACATGTGTGCCCAAAACACCTTTTCTCTCATCCAGCACCTCCTGTCAGACGCTACGTTGTGGCTCAAACACTGGACAACTGCCACTTGTTTCCTTATGAACTATCTTATCTACAACCGCCTGTCTTTTTTTTTTGTGACTAAAGCCGACTTAGAGATGTACTGACATTGTGTTTTTTTCTTTAGTTTACATAAAGCTACTAACCACTGTAAGAGCCACCGGTCCTGAAGCCGCTGTTTGTTGTGGCTAATCAGCTGACTGACACACCTAATTACCTGCTGAAATTCTTCTTTAGAGGATAGCTTGATCAGTTAAAGCTATATCCCTTGCATTACTGCCACCTGCAGGTGGCATTAGGCACATCCATTCCACCGTTGCCAATTTAAGTGTGAAAAGGAGGTGACCGGGTAATTTACTACGACTAAATTGCATGTGTGAAAAGTAGGGATGCAAGTTATAGATTGAGTTAATCTGAAATTGATTCGATTTATCGATCAACTAGCAATTAATTGATAGGTGGCCATTTTCTCTTAAACCCTAGTTTTTACAAAAACAAGGATCTTTCCATAACATGGTCTATTTATTTATGTTTTTACAACATGCTAAATTCTAAAAGACGCACATCATTATATTTTAATAGTTTATTGTCCCACCTGTATTAAACAACAATTTTGTTTTTTTTCACACATTATTAAACTTGGTTAAGGAATAAAAACAAATAACATGAATAGAATAAAACGTATGAAACACTAATATCCCCCACAAAATCCCTCACCATCATTCGTGCTTTTAGCTTTTCTATCGTGTTGCAATTTTTTGCGCAATGCCGTCCGCTTTTCTGTCATCACATCCTTGATGTGCTTCCGAGCACATCAAGGATGGAGGAAAACACCAAAAGATGGAGTCTTGGTTGAGAAGTTGACTCTGCTCCGCCAGGCAGCCTGGCTGAATGGGAGCTATTTAGCCAACATCTTAAGGAGCTTGTTGAGTGTTTATATTTAAAAACAGAACCGCACAAAGAGCATTTTGTGCCCTTGTCATCATTAAACAGTGCAAAAATATCCAGACTCCATTTGGACCGCATCATGTTGCCTCCATTACTTTTTTTTCTTAGGCTCCATCCAAATACCCTTAATAATAGCTCCTGCTCCTAGCCCCTGTTCCGTAAACTTTCATGAGGTCAACAGTAAGAACTCTATTCTGGGGATGAAAGAAGCTTCGGACTGCTGTGCAGATTTCGGACAGCCTTTAACTCTGGCGTCATTACGTAATGGAAACGCACATGGATGATGCGGCAAGTCAAATCCGGGCCTACAGCCTTCTCAAAATGAACTACAACGTGTGCGTTCTCTTCTCTCCGTACATTTTTGTTGATTTCCATGAGGTGGCTGTGCTGATATATCATGTCACGCAAGGGATTGTGGGATAGCTTAAGGCTCCTTAATGGATGTCGCAAGGTTCCTAGGCAAAACTAGCCGTGAGAGGAAGCGTACAGGCTCCTTTTCCTACCTCCTTCCTTACTGACTGCACTATTCGGACAACACTTATCATGGCGACCGCTGACGCACTTCCACTTTGGCTAACGAGTCCTTGCTCTATAAGGGTATTCGGATGGACCCATACAACTACTGCGGAACTGGTTCCACTTTAGAATGACCGGGAGTACCCTCTTCTGCATGCCGGTCATACAACAACACTGAAAGAAGGTCATCAGTTAATCAGATGGAACAAACTTTAATTACATATATGGTTTTAGAAGAGTTTCAATGTGTGAGGAACACCTCAAGTCTGTTTTCACAAGCAGATACTTGGTTCAGTATAAACTCGGAGAAAAAAAAGCCGTGCTAAATGTTTGATAGAGTTTTAAAAATGGAATAAGTTGTACGCTTGTGAGCCAAACGTAGTTAGAGTTGTTTTGAAAATGTACTTCCTCTTTAAACTCTTGTCCTGCTGGTTCTTCTGGTTGAAAGCAGCCAGATTGTATGTGCTTGGGTGCCTGCTGTTTGAAATAAGAACTATAGCACCTCAACTGCACTTAAAAATAAAGGTGTGTATGCCGAGATACTACACTTCGTAGCTGATATGACAGGGTTAGAGGAGTGGCTGGTGAATGCTGGAAGAAGTCCTTTGTGTTGGTATGAGGTGTGGGTGAATGGTTGGGAGGTACGGGCTGTTCCTTTCCAAACCTGCATGTCTATGAAACGTGTCAGCAGAGGGAAGCTCCAAGTGTTCCCTGTTATGCCTTGAGGTCAACCTCCGCCAAGTCCGAAGTCTTCCCCATGGTTGTTGTTGGCCGGGGGTGCCCAAGTGCAGTCCTTGAGAGCTACCTTCCTGCAACGTTTGGATGCAGCCCTGCTCCAAACACACCCGAATCGAACAACAGCAAGTTACCAGACCTGAATGCTGATGAAGGAATTCAGCCCATGGATTTAGGCGTATTGGAGAAGGGAATTGAACAATTTGCAGGATAGTAGCTCTCAAGGACCAGACAAAACTTTAGGTTTTCACTAGAAAAAATCCTTTATTATGCAAATCAACAGAAATAAACACTTAAAATATATTACTGAGTAATTCATCTGTGTAATATGAGTTTTCCCTTTTTGAATTGAATTGCTGAAAATTACTTTCCGGTGATGCCGTAATTTATTACCAGTTAATACAACAAATTACCATGAATCCTTACTCTCTCTTATAATTAGGTTACACAAAGAAATATTTTAACTGTCATTCTTGTTTTTCTTGTAAGGTTTCCAAATATAGCCTGTGAGCTCCTGACCTCAGATGTGTCCATTGTAAACGATAAGCTCGGTGGGGATGAATCTCTCCTTGAGATGCTCTACAAATTCCTGGATAAGGACCCACCTCTCAATCCTTTACTTGCCAGCTTCTTCAGTAAAACCATCGGCAACCTCATTGCCAGGAAAACGGAACAGGTTCACTGAAAAATCTAAATTCATGTCATCTTAGATCAGATTATTTTGGTCATCCCAAAATTCTAAATGTTCGTCAACGTGTTGTTTTCCAGGTGATCACGTTTTTAAAGAAAAAAGAAGGCTTTATCGGTCTGGTGCTTAAACACATTGATGCCTCGGCCATGATGGACCTACTTCTTCGCCTAATCAGTTGTGTGGAACCTGCGCCTTTAAGGCAGGAAGTGCTTCATGTAAGTTACCAAAAATATTTGTTCCCTTTTCAAACTGAACTCTTCCCATTTTAAAGTGTTAGAGCATTTATTAAAGCATTTTGTCCTGTTGTTTAGTGGCTAAATGAGGAGAAGCTGGTACAGAGACTCATAGAACTTATCAGTACTGGCAAAGATGAAGAAGTAAGTGGAAAACCGTATAGTTTGGAGGTCTACACAGCTGGACCTACTCTATTTCACTAACACTTGATGTTTTCGTCATTTACTGAAAGGTCCTTCTCTGAAATCAAGTCTTTTTATTCATTTGTTTTATTTCCCAGAGACAATCAAATGCGTCCCAAACGCTTTGTGATATCATCCGCCTTAGTCGAGATCAGGCCAACCAGATGCAGGATAATGTGGAGTCTGACCCACTATTGACTGTGCTGGAGTCGTAAGTTTTTGACCGACTATTAGTTAAACAAAATCATAAAAACTTTAACGATGACAATATTGTTCGGGGTGAAATCCTGGGTGCTATTGCCACGGATCGTAACACAAGATTTGTCACTTACTGTTTGAAGTTAAAGCTTAATATCATTGTTCTTTATGCTGCGTTCCATTATTTTTGCTCAAGTTGTTTTTGAAAAAAATTCCTTGGAATTTCATCAAAAAGTTCTGTTGTCACTAATTCAGTTCAAAAAGTTAAGGGCATATATAGATTAATTAGGGTGAAATAGTTAGAGCATTTGTTTCTATTAATCTATATGATTGTGGCTTTCAATTTATGAAAAGCCAAGATTCAGTTGTGCAGGAAATTAAAAGATCACATAAGACTGAAAAAGACAAACAGTTTTAGTGCAACCTATTAAAAGAGGATGTCCGTGCACCATAGCGTAGAGGTACAGTAGGACCATGGTACTGTAAAGCAGATGATGGTCCTGTTGGCAGTCAGGGCCGGTGCCAAGACCTGTTTGACGGTAGAAAGGGAACAAAATAGAAAGGACTTTTGGTTGAGCCAGTTGGACCACAGTTTTGCTTTTGAGCAATGCTTCCTCATGTTAGAAGAGCAGATAACAGATACGGACTTGCATTTTTCAGCCTGCTTTTTCCGTGTTTTCCAGGCAGGAAACTGTAACAGGGCTTCTCAAAAATATGTTTGAGGGGGAGAGGAGTGAGGCCTCCATTGTTAATGGAACTCAAGTGCTACTTACCTTATTGGAGACCAGAAGGTCTGGGTGAGTACCATGTCCATTTTCTGTTCTTCCTCTGACTGATTGTATGATTAGTTTATTATTCTAATCTGGGGCTGTTTTTTAATTCTTTAATCGTGGATCTGATTACTGACTTATTATAGTACCATTTCACTTTGATCCTGTGGGTGTTTAAGGTGAAGCTGGCATGGTGCGCTAATCAGCTGTAATACTGTGACTACCCACCTGTGGTTGAGCGCTTCCCTTTTTTCCTGCCAAAATAGCCTTGACCAGTCGAAGCATTGGCTCTTGTAAACTCAACTGTCAGTATTTTACTAGCTGAAAGGTACAAGGTGGGGTCTTTGTGGAAGAGGATTATTTGTCCATCACATCTCATACATGCTGAATCAGGCTATGATCTGGCAGAATGACGAGGCGTGTTGTCCCCCTGAAAGAAGGCACTGCCATTAGAGTCTACAGGGAGGTGCTGATGCTCCCTCTACACTTTTACACAGAGCACAGAAGGGCAGAAACCCTTCTGTGCTCTGTGTAAAAGTGTAGAGGCAGAATGAATAAAAGAAGACCCACCAACAGCAAATCTCAGGCATTATTAATTTAGAATAAAAATGACATTATTCTTTGACGTGATTGTTTAAAACAAAACCACCTGCTTGTCCCACTGTGCTGGCTTTTGGTGGGTTGGCACACGTGGACATGGGCATGTGTGAACTACTGAAAGGAACAAAGTTGTTTTAATAAGACAATAATTAATGCAAAACATTGCTTGTATAGCATTAAAACTTAAGTTAGCAGTATTTATGGAATATGAGCGAGGAAGCTGAGGAGTGGGGGCTTTGTGCTGTAAGCGTATTGAGACAGCTAATCAATGCAGTCAAGTTCAGTTTATTATGTTAATCGGTGTAAAGTTAGCCAGTTGCATACTTGGTTGAACTTTGCAGCAATCCCTCATGGTTAGCGTGCATGGTTAACAGAAGCTTCTAGCAGAAGCAGCCTGTGTGAACGACCATCTGCTGCGACTGACCGTGGTTTGAGAGGACAGAGCAAACACATCCATGCACTGGTCATTTAGTACTTTCTATGGACAATAGAAGGAAAACAGTGGTAATAGCTGCATTAGCTTCTTTAGTGGCTTCATCTAGCTGAGTGACACGGCTAAGCACAGAAGCCCTGAGCAAGTGGTACAACGGTGAAAAAGAGCACCGTACATATAAATAGTCACAGCAGTAGCTTCCTCAATGGCTTTGTCCATAAAAGGCACAAGGTTAAGCACAGAAAGCACGAGCCAACTGCAGAGGTTGACCAGTATTGGCCTGCCAATAAGCGGGCTGTTTTTATCTATCAGCAATGGGTCTTGACAGCGTACATTTAGCCAATTTCTAAACAGGCATATCTTTGAGCAGCACAGCGCTGCTGCTGTAGTAAAGACCCAGAGACGAGCAGTACAGTCTCCTGCCTCACAGAGCTACAGCTAGACCCCAGAGACAGTGGTTAGAGGTTTGTGTGCCAATGTCTGAAGAAAGACCAAAACCAGCAGTTTAAATAAGAGGTTATCTTTAAAGGGAACACGTGCAGTATCTTTAGCTTCCTAGCAAGCTTCATAGTGGCAGGATGCCAACTTTCCCCCCTGGCAGAAAAATCTCATCTGAAGTTCAGATTTGTTGTAAACCTTTGAAATAAGCTAAATTCTTTTTTGCTCTAACATTTAGACCCAGCCACCTTTGCTGTATATCGGCGTTTTTACAAGTTTTGCATTGAAATCCAATGATTCACCAAAGTTAGTAGTAATAATTAATAATTAAGTAATAAGTAATAATTAAAGGAAGTGCAAACTTCCGCTTTTCACAGATGGTAAAGCTTTCAGCAAATCCTTTTTTTTCCCAGAGAAAGGAAAAACAAAACGAGCCTGATTTTAATTTATAGACGCATGGTGGTTACGCTGACTTTTGTATCGTTTCTCTTTTTGTTTCTTCCAGGTTGGAAGGGTTAATGGATCTGTATTCTCAGGGTTACGAAAGGTCTTACACTGTCAACAGCAGTATTTTAAATGCCATTGAGCCCCATTTAAAGGACTTCCAGCAGCTTCTTCTGGACCCCCCTAAGGTATTCGCATACGGAAACCACCACACTCACGTTTAAGCATTTAACCCTTCTTCAGTCACGGACTGTGTTTAAGATATTTTTCTGAAACCTGCCATCGCCCACATTGAGACTGTCACAGTTTTTATCGCACAGATCAAAAGAGAAAGTAATGATGCATGATAACAACAGTTTTTGACCAGCGTGGCTCCTTTCACAGAAAAGTGCAATATTGATGACCGTTGGGATTCTGGAGCAGCCACTGGGCAACTCCCGCCTTCATGTGGCCCGGCTGGTGGCTGCCCTGCTGCAGACCAGTGCACCCAGTATCTGCCAGGAGCTCTGCAGTCTTGCCACCATGGACCTACTACTGGTAGGGTACACTTTGTATTCTATAGCCCCTCATATTGAATGCCTTGGCACACAGGAAAAGTAAATATGTAGGCTATGAAGTTGCATCATCTTTGCCCAAGATTGGTTAACGCTCCTCGGTCTCTTGACATTTGTTGTGGTTTTTGAGGTTTTTTTTTATTTGCATATGGTTTTCTATGCATATTACACAAAATCAGACTGATTTCTTTGAGCCTTTAATGTGCTTTTTAAGCTAAATACAGCAATCTGTGTCAGCATTTTCTTCTGCAATTGACTCAAAATAAAAACATCTTTTTTTTTTTTTTTTATATTACCAGAACAGGCATGGATAATAGACTCCTCCGCTACCCACTTCCTCACCCTATCCCACCCCCACAAAATAATCCATTTTACATGTGTGGGATGGAAAACAATATTGTGTGTGGGCGTGTTTATTTTTTTAAGACGGATTTACTGAAGCTAATTATGCCATTAATCAAAAAAACTTGCATTAACACGTATATTATCTGGTGTAGAGGGTAGCATTCAAACAAACCTTTCTTCTTCAGTGATAATCATATCAATACAAACTTATTCAGGGTGCAACCAGAGGCAGACTGACCGTAGAGGCGGTAGGAAACCACCTGGGGCTCCCTGGCAGTAAGGAAGTCTTGCTGGTCCCTGCATTATTCATGCATGTTTGAAATAAAATAAAGAATTTTATTAAATTAAATTTTATTTATATAGCGCCAATTCATGAAACATGTCATCACAAGGCACTTTCCAAAGTCAAATTCCATCAGATGATACAGATTGGGTCACATTGTACAGATTGGTCAAAAAAATGTCCTCTCTAAGGAAATCCAGTGGATTGCATCAAGTCTTGACAAGCAGCATTCACTCCTGAAGAAGCGTAGAGCCACAGGGAGAGTCGTATGGCTTTGCAGCAATCCCTCATACTGAGCAAGCATGAAGGGACAGTGGAAAGAAAATTACAATTTACAATCAAATTAATAACAAAAAGGTGACACAATGCTTCATCGACTTCTGCCCCACCCTTTGCATTGACTAAAATGGATTAGTCCACCTCATTGCAAAAATCCTTGACATGTTGTGTGGAGCTTAAATGAACTGCAGGAGGGATGAGGAAGGAGGAAGACGAAACGGAGCTGTCAAACTGGAGCTGAAAAGCCAGAAAATGGGTTAAAGCCCCAGATCTCACGAAAGAAGACATTTAGATGTCTGTTAAAAAGATGAATTAAGCTTCAAAACGTCACTAGATTTCATTATTTTATTTTAAAAAGTCAGATTTGTCTCTATTGTATTCCATATAATTGCTACCCACTCCACCATGAACTAACAGGGAGTCAAAAGAAGAAAATGGTTATTTGCATAATACTGCGACTGCAACTACTACGCGCACCTTTCTGTGTATAAAATCTAGACTCTATTCCGGGGCCTGGCGCAGTTAATGCGTCACGATTACAGATAGTCTCGCGTGATTTGAGTGACAACGCGTTTTTTGAATGCCAAGACGGCAGCACCCATGAAAAGCACAGAATGGATAAAAAAAAAACACACACAATTTACTCTTTAGTAAAGAGTTGCCGTCTGGTTCACAGTATTTCAGCGTGAAGTCCCTACAGGACCTTTCCCACTCAGGGCTAACTTGGAGGAGGGCCCCTTCACAAAAGTTTGCTAACTTGGCCACAGGCCATAACAGAGACACACGTTGACCTGCCAGTGGCTCTATCCCACCAATAAAAAAAAAGACTGACGGTTTCTTCATTGTAGGTGAACAAGTTGATTTGAGGCTTAGCGTTGTATTATCAGGCCTTATTTAAAGTGCGTTGGCAGCAGACGTTTTCTCTCCACGTTTGTTACGTGAAGAATCTTACGATACACTGAGGAACACGTTATATTAGTGGTCGGTAGAGACCCAGTACCGATTTCCCTTCGGCTCCGAGGGTTGATTGATTAGGATTGTCTGCTTCTAAATACGATTATAGACAAAAGAGAAAACGATGTGTTGCAGATTCTTTGTACTTTTTAATGCAACAAAAAGTACAAGGCAAAGCACATGCTGTTGATTTGTGTTTTTTTTTTTAGTATAAATAACTGATTAGAGGCTATATTGCACTTACTGGCCAATATCTGGATGATTGACTGGTGCATTTCTAGTTATAGCTGCTGACTCCTTGATGGCACATAACATTGACTTGGACCGGTCTTGCTTCTTGTGTAGGATCTGTTCTTCAAATATTCCTGGAATAACTTTTTGCACCTTCAAGTGGAGCTGTGTGTGGCAGCCATTCTGAACCACCCGTCTTCAGAGGAGCAGCCCAACCTCGGCCTCCAGAACCACGACAGGGATCCGTCAGCATCCAACGCTGAAGGGGAGGGAGAGGAGACGGGGACAAGCAGCGACTCAAAAACATCTGTGCACAACGCCCTTGTGGCGCATGTAAGTAACTCTCAGGGGGGGGTCAAGGATAATCTGAACCGAAGCCCAAGCACGCGTCAGGTCCGTTCCCTCACGCCGGTGTTTGTTTGTCCCTCAGCTTTTCCAGAAGTGTCAGCTCGTTCAGAGGATCCTGAATGCTTGGGAGGAGAACGACAAAATACAGTAAGGAAGTGTTTTTAAAGGCGTCAAAGTGTGCAGCGTCGGATCTTCGCTCTAGTCCAACTGTGTTTATGTGACCGCCAGGGCTGAGGGCGGCACCAGGAGAGGCAACATGGGTCATCTGACCAGGATCGCAAACATGGTCGTCCAGAACCTGGAAAAGGGACCAGTGCAGGCCCAGCTCTCTGACCTCATCAAAGGTGGCCATGCTCGTTAGAACTTCTACCGGCTGGCGGGTTGTCCTTTTAGCTGACGTGACAAATGGAAATAAACATCTCTGTATGGCTTCCTTTACACCTCAGAGCTGCCAGAAGACTGCAGAGGTCGCTGGGAGAGCTTTGTTGACGAAACCCTGAGAGAGACCAACAGGAGGAACACGGTGGAGCTGGTGAGACATCTTTGAGCCCAACGCACGCTTTCGTTTCTACGAACCGCTTTGAATGTGCCCTCACGACGCCCTCTCTTCTGTCCTTTAAGCTCTTTGTGCTTGGCTTTAGTCGTGATAACCGCAGCGGTTACACACCACCACGCAGTCCAGCACAGAGTCCAGAGCCGCAGTAACAAGCCTTTCATCCAATGGGACCACTACTGTAAAAAAAGATTTAATAATTCAATTTTATTTATATAGCGCCAGTTCATGAAACATGTCATCTCAAGGCACTTTACAAAGTCAAAATCAATCATATTATACAGATTGGGTCAGATTATACAGATTGGGTCAGATTATACAGATTGGTCAAAAATGTCCTATATAAGGAAACCAGTTGATTGCATCAAAGTCCCGACAAGCAGCATTCACTCCTGGAGAAGCGTAGAGCCACAGGGAGAGTCGTCTGCATTGTACATGGCTTTGCAGCAATCCCTCATACTGAGCAAGCATGAAGCGACAGTGGAAAGAAAAACTCCCCATTAACGGGAAGGAAAAACCTCCAGCAGAACCGGGCTCAGTGTGAACGGTCTTCTGCCTCGACCGACTGGGGGTTACAGAAGACAGAGCAGAGACACAACACAAGATGGAATAAAAACAATCCCCCACCTGTGTGTTTAATTCTTAGAGTAATAGGGATGACTTTTCACTTGGCAGCATGCAAAACACAACAACACTTGAAGGTGTTTGACCTGCAAGAAGCATTTTCTGCGGTTTAAGTAGATTTTTTTTTTTATGTCCTCAAACCTGCGTTATTTAGTGCAGGAGGTTTTGACAACTTTTTTATCATGCTATCCGTTCCACTCACAAGGCGTCTATGAATCAGTCAGTAAATGCTACTTTGGTCCGATTTGACAGTTTTTAGTGGCATTTTGGACTCAGACCGCAGCAACACTACTGCAGGAGGCGACTCCGCTCAGTGCCAAGGAGCGTAAACCTACACAAGAAACAACCTAGGCATAAAAAAAGGTTCATGGAAATGAAGTCCAGGCAGCAAAACAGCCGAGGACGGCGTAGTGGAAGCGCAGCTTTTGCCTTAGTGCGAGGCCACTGAGCTTGTGCTCTGCTCCGCAGGTAAACACCCACAACATCCATTCATCCAGCGAAGACGACGACTTCCCCAACGACATGTCTCTGCAACAGGTACGGAGACCTCAGAAGACGTCCCGTTCTGACCAGAGGTCAGTGTTTGTCAAACCGCGTTCTCCCTGTCCTCCTCAGACGTTCTCAGACTATCAGATCCAGCAGATGACGGCCAACTTTGTGGAGCAGTTTGGCTTCCACGACGAAGAGTTCAGCGAGCATGATGAAAACATCAAGTGAGCCTGATTCAAAGTTTGTCTCTCAGCAGCTCCATTTCAATCTATTTCAGAGATCAAGAGGCGTTTTCAGACCCCAGAGCTTTCTGGCCTCTTGTTTTAGCAATGCTGCTGCTGATACGATCTGCTGCTTCTTATTGACTCACATATAAACACTCTGTTCTCTTCTTACAGTGCCGCCTTCGACAGAATTACAGAAATAAATTTCGCTCTGGATGCTGATGATAATAGTGTAAGTATTTTTATTTGTTATTCAACCATCATTAGCGAAATGTCACCACTAGGTGGCCTGTTGAGCTCTGTCTACCTCCCCCCCTTTCCCCTTCTCACCCGATTTGGCGACAATACTTTAAAATCCTGAACCACAACACGACAGGTTAGCTAAACCCTTCAGCTGCGACGCCGCTTTAAGGCTGGCTCACACGGCAGGATTATTAGCCCGATTTTTACCCCTTCCGACAGGCCCCGACTCTTAAGAGCTGTCCCTTCCCCTGCGCGGTGTGCTAAGCGCGATCCGGTCCTCTCGCTGGAACGTCGGACCAAAAGCTAATTGTTTATGTAGCTGCTGCAGACCGACAGCGGCTTCCGTGAAGCTCAGAAGGCTTTAGTTCGGATTGAAGTGAATAGTAGGTAGTTGTAGGGCTGGACGATAATTCAATAACAATATATATCCATCAATAGACGTTCTATCGATAATAGAAAAAAAAAGGGTCAATAAAAAGTTCAATAGAATAACATTTTTCTTTTCTTTTGCTTTCTAGCCTATCATGTAGGGTAATACTACAGTCATTACATCCTCCCGACCAATCACAACGCAGACCCAGGAACGCTCCGTTACCAAGCTCCGCCCCCTTCAAAGAGTTCAGAGAGCACGTGTTTCTCTTTCTTTTTAAAAAACTTGCAGCTTTGGTCAAAATTATGTTTTTTTTTTTTTTTTTTTTATAATGGATTGAGTTTGAATTCAGTGTTTGAGTTCTTTATTTAAATATAGGTCGCTAAGCAACAGCAGAAAATGGCCAGGGAGATGTCGAACCACCGTGAGCTTGTTGGAAAATACAAATAAATATTTGTGGCGGAGGCTAAAAGCAAGTTGAACAACGGGCCCCTGCTATGTTTGTCCTTTTAAAAAGCCACAGCTTTGTAAAATATCTGGATTTGAAGTAATTTTAGCAATGATGCATTTCTGATTTAGTTGGAAACAAAGGTGTTAGGTTTAGGACAGTTAAAGTTTATTGTGATGAATTTAAGCTGCAGTTGATAATCCTGG
This sequence comes from Fundulus diaphanus, assembly GCA_037039145.1. NCBI lineage: Eukaryota > Metazoa > Chordata > Actinopteri > Cyprinodontiformes > Fundulidae > Fundulus > Fundulus diaphanus. The sequence continues at coordinate 23,360,855 of CM073144.1, forward strand.
AAATATGAAGTCTGTTCAACGCGCACTTTTAAAACTCGCCTTAAAACCCATTATTATTCTTCGGCTTTTACCACTAGCCAGACTTAGTTTTCATTTTAAATTGGTTTTCTTTTTTTCTTTTAAGCGCTTTCATGCATTATTGTTTCTTTTAATCTTCGTTTTTTTTTAATGGCTGTGTTTTAGCTTGTAGCGATGTACAGCCCTTTATTGCAGCTGTTGGCTGTTTTTAGGCGCTTTATAAATAAAGATGGTATGGAAATATCCTTCATTGTGAGCCGTTGCTTCCTCCTCAGGCCAACGCAGCTGCTTTTGAAGCCTGCTGCAAAGAAAGGATACGTCAGTTTGACGACGCCGAAGAGGACGAAGAGGACATCTGGGAGGAGAACGAGATGAACTATGCAACACAAGCGAAATCCCGCACAAGGTCAGCCCGACCGTCTCCTCGCCGCAGGTCTGATCTCGGCTGCAGGGGGTCGCTAACCTTCGCCTCCCTGCGTGTTTCAGGTTTGGGGTGTCTCAGACTTCAGAAGGAGGCTCCAGGAGCAGCATAGAGAACGGCCGTCAGGAGCAGGACCAGGGCTCTCAGTCAGACGAGGAGGAGGATTGTGAGCAGAGCACATCAGATGCAGGTACAACAGGAGACGGCGGCAGCTCTACCCGGGGCCCAGCCCAAACGTCCCCGTTGAATCTAACGGTTCATTTTACCCCTAGATCACAGCTGGACGGCAAACTTCAGGGATTCTGGAGGGACCTCACCGTCCCAAGGGCCAACAGGGTGGGAGAGCTCAGCCAAGGGCGACGCAGAAACACAGACGGGCTGGGCCAAGTTTGCCGAGTTCCACTCTTTCAGCGGGTGAGACGCTGACGGACAGTAGAGCCTTTTCTGATAGACTGTAACTGATTTAATCTGCAGGCAGGAGGGCGTGACCAAGGCTACGTTCACACTGCAGCCTGAAGTGACCCAATTCCGATTTTTTTTTTTGCCCATATGCGACCTGGATCTGATCTTTTCAAATGCGACCCAGGTCGCTTGGATATGTGGTCCTGAATCCGACACGTATCTGATCTTTTCAAATGCGACCTGTGTCTGAACGGCCAGGTCGCATTCATCCGACCTACACGTCATTGATACATATCATTGATACGGTAACAAGCACCTGTTGCAAGCCAGTACAGCCCCACGGCAACACGTTTAGCCCGCCGAAGATGTGTGTCTTTACGTAAGCACGCTTGCTACGTGTGACGTCATCGCGTCCTCTACTGCGCATGCGGGACACTTGAGTTGCATGAATGCAGTTCACACAGGAGATCACATACAAGTCGCATATATTTGGAAGTGTGAACGGACACGCAAAAAAATCCGATTTCACCAAAAAATCGGAATTGAGCATCAAGGCCTGCAGTGTGAACGTAGCCTAAGGGGCAGAAGACCCAACCGAGATAACATGGAGTTAGCATGTTAGCACAGTTAGCGTGTTAATGTCTGATTGTGGGTTTTATCTCACCAGGACTGAGACCCAGCCCAGATGCAGCTCTCCTGTAGACAACAGTGATCCTGAGAAACAAGCCAAACCGAACCACGAGCAGGAAGGTGAGCATCTGCACCGTCGGTTCATGTCACCAGCATTCAGGTTGTCTGACAGAGGAAAACATGTGAGCTATAGCCCTCCATGTGCAATGAACGTATATAAAACAAGTTTAACTAGCAGTTGAATTACTGAATCACCCCTTTTAGAATATTCTGTTATCACGACGGATAGGAGAAAATGTAGAGCTTCAACAGTGTCACCCCTTTGTGTGCATCTGCAGACGTCAGTGCCTCTTCAGACCCTTCTCCACCAGGAGAACAAAGAAGCGCTCCAGCTGTGGCCTCGGACAGCCATTCCCCTGGGGGATCCGGCGGGGAAGGAGGGGATAAAGGCGCTACCGTTCCTGCTGCTGCAGTAGTCCCCTCAGAAGTGACCCCGAGCAGCAAGACAGCTGACCTCAAAAGGTTTGTGCCCTCACATCGGTCAATTTTTGAGAAGATTTAAGGATTTTAAGTGCGCATTATAGTCAGAAAAATATGGTAGTTTAAGGCGCGCTTGTTAAAATTTCACAAGTCATTACTGCAGCTTTAAACAGCCATTCATGAAACATTATGATTATATTATATTATATATTATTATAAACAGAACAGGGAGGCCTCACATAAGAGGCCGCGTGGCTCCCTAATTAACACCCAGGACCAGACGGAGGCAGAGTTAGTTTGTGGAAATACCCACCAGGGTAAGAAGAGCAGGAACTGAAATAGAAGAAGAAACCTGTGACTGCAGTCGTACATTCTGCATTTAAGCCGTCCCTCAGGCAGCAGCGGGTCACTTCCAGCGCAGGCAGCGACCTGCTTGCTCAGGGACCCATAGTGGCAGTCTGCGGGATTCGAACCGGGTACTTGCAGCCTTCTCAGAGTGTGCTGTTCTAACCACTAGGCCACCACCCCTGTCCACCATAAACACAGATCTTTTTTAGAGCGGCCATCTTGGTGGTTTGTCGCGTATGATGGCGTGCGTTAGTGAGAGGCATAATGGTTGATGTTTGAATGAATGTAAAAAAAAAAAAAAAAACATTTAGATAATGTGTCATTTTATATAATGTGGAGTGATGTTTAAAATGAATGGATTCTTTTAGGCTCCAGTTTTCTTAGAGGCTAATCTTGAATTCGCCGGTTGAACCGTTTCCAAATAACAGCTTCTATTAGGAAACGGCGGCCGTCTGAAGGACCTTTAATCCCAACACCTCTGCGTTTTTGTTCTTTCCGCAGTGAGGAGTGTCCAGTGTCCCTGGAGAAGCTCTCCCTGTCGGAGCCGCCTCCCCCTCCTCCTCCTTCACAGCAGCCCGCCGAGGACTCGCCCGGACCCACGCAGCCCGACGGGAAGTGAGTGCCCCCGCAGCCGAGCCGGACGGGCGCCAAACGCGGGACGGCGGGTCGGTTCAGTGCTCTGACTGTCTGATGTGTTGTGTGAACAGAGAGGACGCGCCACAGAGCCAGGAAGTGTCTGTCAACGGGCCGGTCTGAGGGCGGGCCCACGCAGAAGGCCGCGGGCGTCGGCCCCCTCCAGAGCGAATCTCCCCAGCAGCTCCAGCGTCTTTACTGCATCGCTCTGCCACGTTATTGGACCCGGACACTGCCACTAAACACCGATAATGGGGGGGGGGGACATTAAAGCAAAGAGAAACAAGGAAAACCCAACAGACAGAGCCAGGTTCAGAGAACTCACCCCCCCCCCCACCACCACCATCACCAACCAGATGTTGCACATGATTCAGAGCAGTTTTAATGTAGCAGCGACCTTTGAAACTACATGATCTGCAGGGTAACATCCTTACGTTTTTAAAGTCTGAAGGTCTTCTGTCCACTGATTGGGATTTTTTAAGGTCATGTGTGAAACGGATAGCACAGGCGAACTTTTAACAATGCCTCAATCAGAAATACTCGTTTTTATTTTGAATACAATTTTTATTTTATTTTTTTTTCTTCTTCTTCGAGCTTCTAAAGCACTTACGTCGGCATTTGCTGTATGGAATAGCACAATGTTCATCTCCGCTGGCTGTCCCGCGTGTCCTCTGATCCACGTCAGCGTTTCTGTTCACCGCTTGGATTTGGTTTTTCCTCCTTCCTCCTGGCTGCTGGTAGTGAAAGCGACCAATCACCAGCTCTGAATGTTCTGCCGTGTTTCATGGGGGGGCGTGTCGAGGAGAGGAGGGGGGGGGGGGGGGGGGTTGAACAGTGCTCTAATAGTATTACTGTTTTTTTTTGCTCATGTGCAATAATGTTGGTTTGCCATTTTATTTAAAAAAGCAAAAAAAAAAATGAGAGGAATTGACATTTTTTTAAAGAATCACAGACATGTGGTGTGGCTTTGGGCAAACAAATTTGGATCTAATCTCAAGCTTATGTCTCCGATTTTTACTTTCTACTTTTTTCCCCCCTTTTTGTGTCTTTTTCAGTGCATGTATATCAGGTTCTCTGTTGACCTAGCTAGTGAGCTAAGACCTTCTGATTGTAATGAATATAAAGATCTGATTGCTATCCCCCACAAATCAACCAAACATTATCTACCTATATACAAATATTATCTACATTTAAAAGTAATTTTACAAGCATTTTTGAGATTGCCATTGTCTGTTCCTTCTCTCTCCACCGAGGACTTCTTCGCAGGGCAGCAGGGACGCCGCCGTCTGTTCTCTCATGTTTTAGGTTGGTTTTTTTTCTGTGTTCAGCAGCAGGATTGGAAGGAGCTCCAGGCCTGTCTTGTGTTCTCACTTTAAATCCTTCAGCAGCGGTCAGCTTCTACCATTGCTGCGGGGAGGGGAAAAAAACCCAACGACGACCCTAAAACGTTGAAATTAAAAGCATCTGGTTTACCACGTTAATAGCAGAAGATCTCCTTTGCTGGTTTCATTGTCTTTCCACCAGGCTCCTGAGGCGGCGTTGCACAGAGGTCCGCTAAAGAAGCTGTGGGTGTCTGGGAGCGCTGCTGGCGATTAGATCATCGTCACCCTTTGAGAAAGTTTGACCTCGTTTGTAGATTTACTAAAAGACAGAGATCTGGAAAGCATTTGTTTCTGCTCCGGTCGCCTTCAGCCTCAATGCGTTGCTGGTTCTGGTCTCTTGTCGATACTCCATGGATTCTAGTTTACTGGCCAGCCAAGCAGTTGACCTCTTCAGCTGGTAGTGCTACTTTTAGGAGAGCGGGCAGGGAAACGTGAAGTGCTCTAAAAACGCACCGGTAGATGCCGACTTTGGACTTAAATCCCAGAGGATGACAGGCAGAAAACTTTACAGTGGGCCTAAAGCATCGTGGGTTCTGGGTTTCCACTGTTCCTCCACACATTTGATTGGAAAGGAAATGGTTACTTTCATCTGAAAAGAGAACTTTGAGCCACGGTCCAGGTTTGGTTCCTCTGATGTCCGGTTCAGGAGGGGCTTCACGCGAGGAATGCACCGGTTTCAGTCCTGGGCCGTCAGGGCTCTCCAGCTGCAGCTCCTGCCTTCCTGTCAGCGTGTGGTTCTGGACTCCTCACGCTGAGGACTGTTGTGTTCTGGAGCATCAGAATTGGCTTTATTCATCCAGGTTTATGCAAACAATTTATCTTCAATCCCACTTAGCTCTCAGTGACTGGTAAACAACCGTCAAGTCAGCAGTCTTCCTGTCGCCAGAATATTTCTGCATTGAAAGAAGCCACCATCTCGATCTCATTTGATATTCTCCTTTTCTGAGAATCTCATATTTGGGTCGACTAAATGTCTTAATCAGACTTTACTGAAATAAAACTTAAAAACAACAAATCTAAGAATGGTACTTTTTAAATTTAACTACTGAAAAAAATCAGTTTTGATGGTAATCTAAGTTGCTCCTGCGTTTATTTAAAAATGGATTTCAGCGAGTTGCTCACATGAAAACATGGACCAGTATGCTCCGAGTCCAGCAATGGTGCCCATTAATCAGGGTTCTGGGTCAGGACTGTATTTCTCGTATGGTCTAGGAACAATTTGGGAGATTCCCCAGAAAGGGCTGAAGAGTTGCCGGTAGCTAGACGTCTCGGTTTGGCTCCTGGACCTCACCCCCCATGACCCGATCTAGGGTGGTGGAGTTCATTCAAATGGGTCAGTTTTCTGCCACTCAGTTTCTTTTTGATGCCCAGTCCAGACGTTCTCAACCGCGTTGAGGTCAGGCCTGTTTCAGAACCATAGTGTTCATTAAGTCCCAAATGAGTTTAGCGGTGGGTTTAGTGATGGTCCTGTGGGTGGGACGTTCAGGAACCAGCAAGTGTTCCCTTTATTTTTTTGAGCAGCTATATTCCAAAGTTCAAGCCCGGTTCTTAACGCATTAGTTGCGAAGGACCAAAGATGAACGGCGGCATAAAATGAAAAGAGAATCGACAGCGACACACACTTAAACCCACGGTCTTTTATTTGGATCCTAAAAACTCGACCGTGATTGACACCCCGGCTCAGAGGTCGTTACTAAACAAAGGCTTCTGTCACATTGGGGTTAGTTGAGCAGTGAACTGGAGACAAGTGGATCTGGGCCTGACTGAAGCCAACATGGAGCTACAGGACAAAAGCTCACCTGAACCTGTTGGACTGATCAGCAGCAAACCTTAAACTTTACAGCGGATGGCTTTATGTTCCTCAGATTAGAACTAAAATGGTTTAAGTGCCACAAAATCACCTGATTCCTGTTAGAAGGTTCATTTCAGATTTGAAACCAGGGCTAAAAACAGGACGTTTGCAGGTTTTATTTTTTATTTATTGGTATTTTTCAGGTGAAAGCGGATGCCAGTTTTACTGATGCCTGCGGAGTGTATCAACACAGCAGTCAGCAGAACAGAACCCAGCACTGGGAAGGATTTGATGTCTGGTCCTTATTTTTATTAGAACAAAAAAACAAAACAAAAAAAAAAAAACACCTCTACATGATGACCCTGTTGGGGGGAGGATGAGCAAAACTGGAAAATCTACCCGAGCCCAGAGATTTCTACTTACAACTTCCACTCCCGTAACGTAATAAACGACTGTGTAAACAACAAAAAAAGAGCAGTAATTGTTTACTTGCGCATTAAAAAAACCAACGTATTAGTCACATTAATACAGAAATAAATGGCACATTGAATTCCTAATCTGAGAAGAAAGTGGTGCTTTTCTTTACTGAGGAAACAAGTTAAATAAATTACTACCATAAATGTTACATACAAATCTGGAGTAGTATATACAAAGGAGTTGTTAGACACAAATAAACTACAATTTTTAATTTCATGTTCAGACAGCAGTAGAAGTGTATGATACAATGTGTGTGTGTGTGGGGGGGAGGGGCTGTGTTGACCAAATGTGGGCCGTTGTGGGTGGAGGAGGGGCATCGACCGGTTGTGGCAGGGTTGCTTCTAAATGGGAGCAAAGCAACACTGGGTTCGCTTTGTTAAAGGAAAATTATGGCATCTCTCTTGGTCCCAGCTCCAACTCCCCCAGTTGAGTTGGGACGGTTTAGTCACTGCGCTGAGGGAAACGCAGAGACTGACCCACCTGTCCAACCATGCGCTTAAAAAAAAAAAAGGAGCGATGGGAAAGTGCAGATCCGGCCCGGGCCTGAAGTGCAATAAAACAACACTACTCTGGTCAAAAAAGAAAAGATAAAACCACAATTTTCCTTTTACAGTTTGTTTCCAACAGTTTGCGTCCATCCCCAAGTCTACCTCAGACACGTCCCATAATATCACAGTGTCCCTCTTCGCCACGTCCACCCGACCCATAGCTTGTTCTGAAGACATAATAGAAATCCCTCCTTTTTCCTTCAACATCCCTTAAGCATCTCGGGGGTAGTAGTGGTTGGGTAGAAGCACGGGGGGCCGTGAGCGGAGCGGGGCGAGGGAACCTGTCTACTTTGTAAACACTTCTGGATTCTCCCACTGGCTCTTCTGGTTGCATCTTCACAGTACGTTGCCACCTGTGGAGAACAGCTAACCAACGGTTTCTAGTCCTGATACAAACTTCCGATTGTTAAAAAAAAACAAAAAAAAACAACAATAATTAAAAAAAGTAACAAAAACTCAAAAGCAGAAAGGAAATCCTTCATGAACCGCTACAGTGCTCTCCTGCGTCACTGACGCCACGGCGCCACGGAGAACGTGCCATCGGCGTGAGGGCGGAGCCGTACGAGGACTGTGGGCGTTCCTCGGGGCAGATTTGGTCCATCAACCCAGCAGGTGGCGTGTGCAGCTTGGCTCCTCCGTCATTCCTCCTCAGAGAGAGTGGTTAGTAGGGAGCGGGTGGTGGTTTTACAGGTGGAGGTTCTGGAGGGATCTTGAAGCCGGTCCAAGCTGCAGGACACCTCCGAGAAACGCGTGCTGCTTTTGTGCACAACAAGACGCGGCGTTCAGCCTCTTGGACTCTCTGCGCCTGCTTTTTCTTCTTTACAACAAACACTGTAACATGTGACATCGCATTATTAGTTCAACACTAGTGGACAGTGGTGAAAGGCCCCTTTCCCGCGCGGTTCTGCTGAGCTCGGCCAGCAGACGCGTCCATCAGGCGTGAGCTCCTGGTCGTGTCGGCTCCTTGGAGCGCTGCCTCCCCTCTACGCGTCTGACAGGCAGCTCTGAATACTGTCCATCCACAGCTGTGCGTTTGAACTGTCCTGGGCACAGAAGTTATACATCCGTTTGTCCGTCTTCACCTGAAAGTGGAGGCGGCAGAGGTCAGTGGAACATTGTTACAACCGTTTTACGGGACACACCAACTAGTGCAGAACTGTGAAGTAAAAGGCAACGCCATTTTCTGTCTGTTTCCTCAGACAGAAAATGTTTACCCAACCTGAACAATAACCTGAACTCAACTGCACTGCTTGATCGCTAGGATCAATTGGGACGGATGTACCTGACCTGGAGTGTGTCTACATGATTGAGTGGAATTGACGTTTCTTTGTAAAGCGCCTTTAGACGAGATCTCTTCTGAATTAGCGCTTTCTAAACAAGCTGAACTGAGCAAGGCAGTAATTCTCGTAGACTGGAGTGGCGTGCCCCTGATCTAGTGCTAAACGCATTGATATTGATAGGCTGCTTCCCCCAGCTGTGTTGTTCTGTTTGAGGAAATTATAATTAAAGATTTTCTCAGGTGAGGTCAATGAGACAGATCCCAAAGGTTGATAAAAGTGGTCAAACAGGACAGGTTTGTGTGGAAACACTGGTATTTCACACCAGACTGAGATTAGGAGTCTGCCAGCGTGTTGGGGACGCCAAGTTGAGCTAAGATGGCACGAACCGCGGCACATTTAGGCCAGAAGCTGAAGGTTAACGTCACTATTTAACATCATCATTTTAGTGCTTTGCAGTTTGGATGAGAAGCATGAGAATGTAAATATGTAAAACAACAACATGTCATGACTGAAAAGCCTCAGTAACCAACAAATCTGACTGAAACATGGTTATCACTCCACCGCAGGAACCAGACGGTTTTAGGAACAAATGATTTCGTGTGTTGGACCCAGACTAGTGTCCGGACGGACAAACCCAACGAGTGTTGCTGTGTTTGAGGAACAGAAATGTTGGCGCACTCACATCAAAGAAGGCTTTCTCCTCGACGTTTTTGGGTGCTCCCATGGTTGGCGTTCCCACGGTGACCGACTCCACCCCTCCCAGGTCAATCATACCTTTGCACTCCTTGTCCTGTCTGCTGTCGTAGTATCGCAGCTGCAAATCAAGACACGTTAGCGCCACGGAGGGCTCCTTTGGCCGCAGCCTGGGTACCGAGGCTGCTGGAGGACACTCACCTGGTGTTTCGTCTTGTCCAGGACGAACCACCTTGGTCTCCATGGTTTCAGCAGCGCTCCTCTTTTGTAGAGAATGCCTTCAAAACTCCTGATGGGGAAGACGGGTAAAAATGAGACGGTTCTGTTCGGGTATGGGAGAACTTCTTCTAGAAAATTAGATCAGCAGTTAAAAGAGAACCGTGACTTCAGGTTTCTACAGGTGCGGCTCAATAAATGATCAATGGAAAAAAGAATCCCTGACTTTGGAAATTCCCACTGGGCCTCAAACAGCTTGGATTCTGTTCCTCCCACAAAATGTACTTATCTAGAAAAAGGATTTTGGGCCACTGAACAATATTAGCTCCTTTTTGCTCTTTAGCCCAGCTAAGATGCTTGTCCCACCACGGACCCCTGTCAGCTCTTGAATGGGCTCTGCTTCACCATCCTCTCCAGGCCGAGGTCAGCCCTGTTGTTTGTGCACCTTTTTCTACCAAACTTTTTCCTTCCGACCAACTTTCCATCAATACGACTGTCTGAAAAACCAGCTTCTTCAGCTACAACCTTTGAGGCTTACCGTCCCGGTGGTTGTGTAGGCAGTAACATGGCAAGGAAAGAAATATACGCTTAAAATGTATCACTCAGAGAACCAGATGAATTTAAAAGGCTCTTCACTGGTACTCAAATGTAGATGCATGCGTATTTAACCAAACAGCGCCGCTCTGACCTAGCCTGCGGCCTTTGAATCGCTCTAACGCCCCACAGACAGCGGCTCTGAGGGGACGGACACAGACCTGTTCTCGCTCTCCGTGCTCTGGAACTGGCTGTAGAGCGTGCTGGTGCTGGGCCGACCCGAGACGGGCGTGGACGTGGCGCTGGCCTCGCAGTCCAGACCCAGCTTGATGGAAGATCCGACGCCGCTGTCCTGCAGACAGACACCCTGGGAACGGCGCTGGTGGCTCAGGTTGGAGGACATCAACAGAGAACTGGAGAATGACGGCTGTCGACGACAGAGAGACGGCGTTGGCCGAGGCTGATGCTAGGTAACGGTAACAGAGTCTCTGGGTCAAGCCCTCATCTTACCTTGCTTTCCAGTTTGGTCTCAGTCCTCTGTGTGGTCTTGATTTTGTCCCATGTGTCCTTCCACTTCTCCGACGTCTGGCCGAGCTCAGCCTCCAGGCTCTGCAGGTCTTGCAGCAGCTTGGTGATGGCGTCGGGCATCGCCCTGCTCAGGTCGTCGTAGCACGGCCACACGATGCGGCGCTGGGATTTGGGCGCGCCGGCGTCGGCCTTCTCCGCCGTCTCCTCTGCCAGGCGCTCGTGCCTGCTCCTCAGCTCCCAGTCGTAGGGAGGCCCCTCAGACAGGGTCTCCTCCAAGTAGAAGTCCCACACCTTCAGGTTGGACACAAAGGTGTACGGCCGCAGGACCTGAAACACAACATTTCCACGTCACGCCTGCCTCGTCTTCAGGGACTCCGGAAACGGTTCCGGAGCGAGCGACTCGTGAGTTCTCTGGACCTAGAGTTTTTCACCTCGTCGTCTTCTGGGGAGAACATGTAGTTGTAGAAGACGGGCGCCTTCTTGTAGAGCCTGTCGATGTAGTCCCACACAGACTTGCACACCTGAGGATTTTTCCGGTCGCTCTTCTCCTCGTACAGCACTCCTACAGCCACACAGTCAGCGGGGTCACCCAACGGAGCGGGCAGCACATTAGTGAGCAGACCCACGGCGGCTTTGGCTCACCTAGCTCGATGCGGTCATAGTCCGAGTCCAGCAGGAAGGTGCGGAAGCGGTTGGACATGTAGTGGTAGGCCAGGAACTTCAGGTAGTACTGGCTGAACTCAAACTCCATGGGGAACTGAAGATGGATCTGGGAGACGGAGGGACATTGTTAGGATGGACACACGGTTCTCCTGTCAGTCTGTTGTCGACAGCAGCAGCGTAGAGCTGGACTAGCGTATATCAACAGGTGCTGGCCTGACAGTCCCAGCGTAAAGTAGCCCTGTTGTTAGGAACCTCGGCGTGGCCCAGCAGCTCCACAGATATGAGCGCAGACCTTATAGCGGTCGATGAGCTAGGTCAGAAAACGGATCTAATTAATTATTCAATTTCCCTTTGGCATTAATAAAGGACTTTTGAATTGAATTATCACCGGTCTCTAGTTACTTTACACGCACATTTACAACACCCTACTTTATTCTTATTATTTTTAATAATGAGAATATCACAATTAAAGGTACTTTCTGCACCACTGTGCACATGCCTTTATATCTATAAATTGGAATTTAACTGCATATACATGGAGGTTTTAATAGTTCATCATCTCAGTACAGCCATCGTCGCCAAAACGGGCCAAGAAGAGCAGAAACTTGCAAACGCCAGTGTTGGGAGTCACGAGTTTGGCAAACGCACATATGTTGGAACTTTGTTGTGCATTTATTGCACTATTGCAGCAAATGATAGTAAGTATTGTGTTTATTGGCATTAAGAGCAAACTAAAGTTTCTTTGCTGCTGTTGTGGAGCAGCAAAGGTGCTGCAACGTAGCGTGAATTCACAATCATCCAGACATTGTGGCCGAGGGCCATTTCATAATCACATGGACATCTTCTATAAAGGAGGTCACAACAAACAAATCAGACTTTTAAAAAGGTTTTCTAATTGCAGTGCCATACACATGGCTTTAACATATTAGCTGAGTCTGCACAGGCTGACCCGGGCAGGAATAAGACGCGTCGACCCCACCTGGTGTACACAGTCGAGGAATTGCAGGAAGACGGGGGTAAAGCCACTGCTCTGGCTGGCCAGGGTCTGCGCTCCACGGTGACTGAACCTGTGGCCGAACGACAGCCACTCCTTCTCTACCAGCAGCCGGAAACCATCGAATGTTCTGTAGTATGGGTCAGAGAGCAGCTGCACCAGCGACACCACCTAAAAAAAAAAAAATGAACACGCTTTAACTTCTTGCTTTAAACAAGTTCAACAAATAAAGGAGATTTTGCATTATTGCCTCGCTCCTACCTGTGTTGTGACGTCCCAGCCGTCCTCTAGGCTGACCATGACCGAGGAGCCGGTGTCCAGTAGCTCCACCACCAAAACGGACACCTGCAGCACTCTGTGCAGCTGGAAGCAGTCGACAGAGAGTCAGAACCCCGACACGCCACGGCTGAGCATTTCAACATCGGGAAAGCTGTGAAACCAGCAAACACTGACCAGAGTCATCCACTCTGACTCCTCCAGGAGGCGCAGGAAGCCCTTATTAGGCTCCGAGGTTGGGGAGCTCGGCACGCAGGCCTTCATCAGCTTCTTGAAGCTGTTCTTGACCTGCCGCACGTCGCACACCTCGATGGGGATCACCTCCCACTGCTGGAACGAGTCCTGCTTTCCTCCCTGACGACGACATTTCATTCTCATATTTTACACTGATTTAGGCACATTGGTTCCCTTTTTTAGCACCACAAATACAAACATTTAGTTCTCATAGGAGGTTCTTGAAAGACTGGTGTGTGGAGAACACAACCCCCCCCCCCCCCCCAGATTATACCTTTCACCAAAAGAACAACCTTTCTTTGAGTCCCCTGAACATTGCACTGGACGGCCCCTTTAGATTTAACCACATTCCCTCTTTCACACAGACAGCGTTCTTCAAAACATGACGTTTTTGAAGAATGAAGGACATGAAGGAAGTCGAGCGGTGGGCGCCGAGTAGAGCGGGCGAAATTGAGCCGAGGAGGGACGGTGGGAAAAAGAGTTTGAAAGTTTAACTTTCCAGTAGGGCTGGACGATAATTCAATATATATCGATGACAAAAAAAAAAGGCTCAATAAAAAGTTTAATAGAAAAGTTTTCCTTCCTTTTGCATTCTAGCCTATCGTGTAAGTTTATATTACAGTCACTACATCCTTCCAACCAATCACAACACAGACCCAGGAACCAAGCTCCGCCCCCTTCAAAGTGTTCAGAGAGCACGGGTTCTTCTTTTCTTTTCTAAAAACTTACAGTTTTGGTAAAAAGTTAGCTCAATAAAGGGTTGAGTTTGAAAAAAAATACATGATTTGAATTAGCTGATAATTATCGATATCAAGCTAGTAGCAACTGCTTCGTAAAGGTCTGTTTCCCACAAAACTAACGTAATAAAACTGAAAGTATTTCTGTGATGCATAAATTATAACTTCCTGGTGTTTTCTTTCCTTAAAGCCCTAGATTTAAGTAGAATTATGTCCCGATGATAAATAAATCTTAATTTGAAAAATACTGAGAATCTCCTCGTTCTTTCCATTTGTGATGAAGATCTGTCCGTGGGGAGCTTAGCGACAACATGGCTCCAGGTGTCCAGCAGAAACACTATAGGGCCTCGTTCCAATGTGCTAAATAAGGAAAAACAGCTGCATAAACAATCTTTAAAAACAGAGGTATAGTAAGGGGATGTGGAAAAGGAGGCAGCTATGGAAGCACTCTGGCCAGAGCAAAGTAGACAATGAGAGGCCAGTCAGCGCAGCAGTCTCACTGCAGGCATGTGGTGTCAGGGAAAGAGCTAAAACCGTGCTCACAGACCATAGATTTAACTCACAGGAGATTTTCCTTCACTACTAAAGATTTTGTCTAAGACAGCCGATAGTTGATGCTTTACTGTCTCAGAGTTATTCTATGGTTGTAACTGTGGTGTGACCTTCCTTAGCGCGCTTCTTCTCACCTTGAGCTGGGCCTTGTCTCCAATGATGTAGAGGTAGGCTTTCTGCTGGCGCAGGAACAACGGATCGTTTGGCCCCCCATTGGGCTGTGGAGATTCTTTCCCAGCCAAACGCGTCCCGATGTCTGGGTTGAAGGCACTTAGACGGCTGCTGCCCCGGATGCTGCCAAATTTACCTGCAATGCACACACACACACAATGTCAAGTCTTCCCAGGCATCCTGCGGTGGACACCCACTCGCCACAGCTCATGTTGGAGAGCTTTTTGTGTTTGACAGCCTCTGAAGGATCATTCTAATTTGCTGAAAGAAGCGAAATGATCCTTTAATGCGTCAGCATCTGACCGCTGTCACATCCACAGCTACCGACAGCCAAGCTGGGAAATCAGGCAGCAATGAGGAAAAGACTATCCAGCTGACCGAGCAGCGAGCCGACCAGAGAGACGAATCAAACAGAAACAAACAAGACGCCTGACGGCACAACTGCAGCGGCATGCACACAACAGTGAACACAAGCGGGAACGACAAACCTTTAGTCCGCAGAGACACCACGTTTTCAAGTAGGACACCACACTGAAGCTACTGTTAGAAGTCTGATTGGTTAGAAAGGAGTGCAGGTAGAGTGTGGGGGCGTGGCCTACTGTACCTCCAGAAGAGCTCCTAGCTTTGCCAGAGGCTTTGGGCTGAGAGAGGGAGATGACTTTCCCCTTTTGACTAAATGCTGAGGTCAAATGACAGAGATGGCCAGTTAACCGACAGTGGTACACAACGGAGGATGGCTAACTGGTTTACGCACAGACTGGTGCTAAACATGTGCTGAAATAACTAAACACGAGGGGATGGTTGACCATCAGCCCTGATCGGTTCGTATTGCACCGTGTAGACACAACGTAGCCGCTCACCTCCTCTGCTGAAGGTTCCAGGGACATCCTCCTTGTTGCCCAGAACCTGCTTCATCAGATCTCCAATCTTGGGCTGCCTGAGCTTATCGGACGAGTCTGTGGACAGCAAAAGCCATCAGACAACGAACAAGGCTCCTGCGACAGCAACAGCGAGGTGTCTGTGGGCGTGTGCGTGCCCTGACCGGAGGTGTTCATGTGTGTGGACGTGAAGCCGCTCAGGGTGTTCCTGCCCGTCGTCTCGCTGTAGGAGGGCATGGAGCTGATGATGGCCTGCAGGTATTTCTCCTGCTCCAGGCTCGTTGAGTCCGCTTGAGATGGCACTAAAAGCATAGAAACAGAACGGCAGGCTTGAGCTCATCCGGATGACGTGTGAACAACTGAAATCATTTCGGGGACCAAGCTATTAAAGACAATGTGGCCCTTAGTGGAAAAGCAGGCCTTTGAAGATACAAACCGGCTGTGCTGAACTGTGATGAGTGGATATTAGTCTTTTACATCGCTGTGGAGGAGTTTAAGCTCACTCTTCTACGCAGAATTGTTTCAGCAACATTTAAAGTTTTTTTTAAGCATGAACAGCCTGTTTAAGGTCACCCCAACGTATTTAGGTCTGGTTTGAGCCTTGAATTTAATCAGGCCAGTTCAAAATCTTCATTTTCTTCTCTTTGAGCCATTCAGAGGGAGACTTGCTTTGTCTCTTTGTCCTGTGCCCACAGTTCCACATTCTCCCAATATTGTTTTCTTCCACTTGTTATTGTTAATTAATCAGTTTTATTACAAATAGTCACTTGTCATACCTGAAGTGAGTTTTTTTTTTTTTTTTTTTTTTTAAATGTAGGTAACCACGAAATTTTCATGTTTTAACAAGTCTGGCAATGACTTTTTCCTCATAGGGTCCGAGGGTTTTGAATAGCTTTTTTCCCTTAAAGGGACAGTGTGTAACTAATGTGGCTCTTAATTAGCAAAAATGATCCTATTGCTTTTATAAATGCGTAAACCGGCAAAGTCTAATAACCTCACATCAAAAATGAAAGCATTCTCATAACTTTGAATTAGTAGTTTATAAATACATAGGTGTCATGCTGGGAGGCACCATGTTGCATCGCTATTTCTGATTTCAGGAGCCGAAAGAGGCCAAGGGATATTTCTGCGGGTCGGTTCACGCTTTCTGTAGCGCAAAAGCGGGTCTCTTTACTGGTGTATATAGTCGCTAAATATTAGAGCCCAAATAAGCGACTGCATGTTCTGAAACGAGCAGTAGGTAATACATGAAGGACAATTTATGATACTCCACGGCTTCTGTAGTAGTTATTATGCGCTAAACGGCGAGGTCACACCAGATGGTGCACCAGTGTGAAAATCTTACACACTGGGGCTTAAATGAATGAATGAAACCAGCTTATCTTTGTCTGATATTAAATTTGCTTGTTGACCTGAAACATCTGTGGGATAAAAAAAAGCAAACACAGACAGTAGAAGACTTTTCCACAGAACTATAAATAGTCAAAGTTAATTTAGCATGCTATTTCTACAGTGGAAAAGACTGTGATTACCACTGGTCTATAACTAAAGTCTGCACACTGCCGAAATCTAAATATGCCCATGATGTACACTGAGAACACCAATAAGTTCCTCAGTCATCCAGGACACGATCGTGCGTAAACAGAAGGCAGCTGGATTTCACCTTTTGTTGAAAATGTTTCTTCTTCAGTTCTCAGAACGGAAGCTTTTTGGGATGAGGGGTAAAACCTTGTCAAGAAACCGAGGGAAGAAGTCCACTCCCCGTCTTTCTAAGGAAAACCAGGAAAATGCCCAGATTCCCACTCCCACACTCAGCCATCCTGATATAAATGTTCTACCTGCAGTTTGGGTGTTGGGAGACTTGAAGAAGCTGACTACCCCCTTGGCATGAAGGCCTGCTGAGCGAAGCAGGACAGACTTGGTTCGTGAATGTCTCCAGCAGACTACAGGGAAGCGATTCTGTCGGTAGCAGCGGCAGATTCTATGGATGGTGGAGTCCGGGATGTTCTGAGGGATGATCAGCAGGCCAGGGTAGCTGGAACAGAAGAGGTTAGGCCATTTTTAGTTTCCCTCGTTTGTGTGTTTGCACTTTGCAAAAACGATTAATCTTTTAACGTTACAAACATAAGCTCCAATGAATTTTATAGGGTTTTTATGCGATGGAACAACAAAGTGCATTAATGTAAGATGGACAGAAAAGGATACACGGTTGTCAAATGTTGGAAAAAGGACATTTATGCACCAATTTTTACCGAAAAGTTAACCACAATCAGATCATCTGTTTGACTATCAGCATGAGGTTCTGTTGACCAGTGCATTTCTCAGATCAGGCCGACTCTCTACGATTACGCAGTAGCTCTGATCTGTGCACACTGCAGACTCCTTCCACAGCTGCTTAGAGAGGAATCCACCACCACTACAAAAAAATAATGATAAATAAATTAATTCTCAAAATGTTGGGATTATATTTCAGAGATTTTAAAGGGCAGATAGCTGCGCTGGAATTCATATCCGAGAGCAAGGGCTGAATGCATTCTACATGTTCTATATCTGTATTTTTGAAAAATGTTTAAAACCATGTATCATTTCCTTTTATTTCACAATATTGCACCGCCTTGTTTTGGGTTTTCACACGAGAGCCCAATAAAATACACCACAACGTGACATGTGGAATGTTGAAGGGGTATAAACACTTTTGAAAGGCACTTGATCTCTTTGGACGGACTACTTATTTGTTTTACCTCCTGCAGACCGTGTACATGCGGTTAGCTGTAGAAATCCTGAACGGCTCATTCTTAGAGCGCGTCAGGCTGCTGCTGAGCGTGCCCAGACCGAGGCGCTGGTAGTCACGGCAGCAGGCGCGCTCCACGACGTTGCTCATGGTCTGTCTGTCTGAAGACCGGATGGTGGAGGACAGGGTCAGGGTGCTCTGATCCACTTCCTCTGAAACTGTAGACAAAATGTGTTGATTAAAATTGTTCATTTAAATTGTTGCAATTTCTAAAGCGTCTTTGAGTATCTGGGAAAGCGCAACACAAACGCTATACAGCTGAGTTCATCTAACTCAAGTCCTTCAGATCCCACCCCTCTCATGTGGCATCAGGTGTGCCCCAGGGCTCAGTCCTGGGGCCTCTTCTCTTTATCATTGATCTCCTTCCTCTTGGCAACATCTTTTGCAAATTCACCATCCACTTCTGTCGTTATGCAGATGACATCCAGCTCTACTTTTTCACCTAACCCAATTCTGCAATCCTTTCTACCCCCTTCCTCACCTGCTTATATCAAATAAAATATTGGTTCCCGTCGAGTTTGTCATCCTTGACAGTTCACTTTCATTTGAGACCCACATCAGTAAAATCACTGGTTCTACATATGTCTACTTACACAACATGAACTACCTATGCCTCCTCCCTAACCCCTTTCACCACTTCTACCCTTGTTCGCCGCTGCATCACGTCTCACATTGACTACTTTGACTCTCTTTTTGGTCTTTCACACAAATCCCTCCATAAGCTTCAATCAGGACTCAAGCCTCACTTGTTTCAGAAACCATACGGTGTAATTTTACTACATTTTTACTGTTATGTACTGTCTTTTGTTGTACAATGTCAATTAATGACCTGAAAGGTGTTTTTAAACTGAATTTGAATATTACCATTAAAAGGTATCTAAATTGATCAGCATTTTTTGCAATACCTGAGATTTCATCTTCATCCAGCTCAGACTGGAGGCTGCTCCTGTTCTCCCAGGTGGTCAGAGACTCCTTCTTCCTGCTGACATACTGCCGACTAATGGTTCTCTTTGCATTCTTCACCAGGTTTTTGGAAAGTGTCCTGAGGAAGATAATAGACACAAAGGTTTTTCTCAAATTGTACGCTTCTGAGTAACTCACGTTTTTTTGCCTGTGAAGTCTAGAAATCACAAAATATTATGAAGCAAAACACTGTTCATGAATTTGTCATAACATGGACACACAATACAATTTTTTGCTCAATTGTGCATTTTTCTCCTCCGATTTCCTAAATAAATAATGCAAAAAGTATATTGGGAGAAAACAATTTGGCTCAGAGTATTGAGTGACTTGCAAAACAACAGCAGCCTTTAGATCACAATAACGTGCTTGTCCCGCTTTCTCCACAGGCAAATGTTAATTTGTCTATTTTCATCTATTTAAGTAAGCCATGCACTATACCAATAGCAGCCATTATGCAACGTCCATATGTTCCAATCTGGAGTTTGGGGTTAATAGGGGGTTAGCCACATACAATCTGTGTTGTAAATTACAGATTTGGACTGAGCTCATCTTTAGAATCAACCCATTTTGTAAGTCGTCTAGTATACTCATTAGTAATTATTAGTTCTGGAAGTGGTAGCTTTACATGGTTTATCTAGCTTTAGCCATGCGAAACTAATGCGTAAACAGAAAATTGCGGTTCACAGGTAGCTCTTCAGTTTAACTTGCTGTAAAAAGGCACATCCACGACTCACGAGACATCTCAGAAACACTAACATTGGGTCTCTACGGACCGAACCCTCTGAAGACTCACTGTAAATCACCTCCTGTACTGTAAAAAACAAACCCAATTACTTTCTGCTTTCAAAGAAAGTCATTGGGAGTTGATAAAAAGGTTTCATCAACTTTGATTTGTTCATAGATTAGAAAATTTGTTCATAGATTAGAGAATAAAAGTTCAAAGCTGTGTGAGAGAAAAAGAAGCTATTTTGTTTTCACCAGGATTGTTTGGGCTAAAGGAAAAGTCGGATAAAGATTTTTCTCGCATAAAAGGCTTTTTCCCTCTTACTTTAACGACTGGTTCTTGTCCTTGGTTTTGGGCTCCAAGACCAGCTTGCCACTCTGACCGACTGTGAAGGCAAAGGTACCCTGAACGTGCTGAGGAAAGCGCAGCTTATGTAGGTGTTTCCTGAAACTCTCAGCTAGGTCTGATGCCACCTCTTCATCAAAGGCAATTTTCATAAGCTGCAGGCAAGACAGACAGAGAAGCACATTTTATCACCTGCGGGGTTACAGGCCTACACTTCACACAAGGTGGCTGATAATGAAATGCAAGTACCTGGAAGGTGCAAGATCGAAGCTGGAGGCCCTCCTGGACAAACTGGTCCATGGATAATGTGACAGAGATCCTCTTCTCCTTGGTCAGAGAGGCGACGGGGAAGGAGCGAGTCACTATCTGTTCACCCACTGAAGGAAGGGACACGAGTTAACCTGGCCCAGAATAGTGAACAAAGAAACCCGGCAAGCCTCAGATGATCTTTAATTCCTCACCTAAAGCGTCACTTGGCGTGCCCTTGAAGATAAGCCGGTAGGTAGTAAGAAAGATGGCGCCCTCTGCAGGAAGGAGCGGTGGGCCTCCCATGAGCCCCGTCGCCTCTTCACGGCCGTCATGGACGAGGTGGACCCGCATGCCATCCATCACCAGCTCCTCACCGGGCAGCAGAGTCGGCCTTAGCAGCTTGGGCTGCAGATGAAAACAAAAAGATAGAAAAAGGAGATCCGTCATTTAAAAGGAGAAAAAACAAAACAAGAAACTGGAGAGTAATAAAACGGGCTTGAACTTATTTTTTAATCTGTGCATCAGTCCTTTAACCTCTGAAGACTCGGTAATTTTAGTCTAAAGCTTTTTGATGCCTGAAAATGATCAGTTTCTCATATATTCTCTTGACAGATCTGTAAATGAGGTTAACCATTGATCAAACGTATCTGAAGATATTTTTCAGCCTTCTTTCAGGCGTCTAAAAGCCTATGATGGGACTAAAGTTCTCAGGTCTTAAGAGGTTAATTGGCACTCTTTCAGGACAAACTGATGTAGAAAACATGTAACAGAAATGATCTCTCTCTGTGCATGAGCTTTCAGGTTAAACTGCTGAAAAGGCTAGCTGTGAGTAATAACGTTAAAACGTGCCATTTCAGAGGCCTTCAAACACTCCAGACATCAACATCATGCTTTCTAAATCATGCTCGCGTCACTGCGACTGATTAGTCAGGTCAACAATGTTAAAATTGTATTCTGACTGTAGGACAAACACCATCGGGTTCTTCTGCAGGGATCCTCGTGAATTACATTTTAAAATACAAGAAAAAAACATACATACCAAAGACCACCATGATGCTCATTGTATCTGATAATCATCTCCTATGCATTGAAAAGCCTGATTACAAGACTGCTAGACTGTCCCACAGGCAGGAAGTGAGCGGTGGCTCTGCCCCTAACCCTGACATTATTCATGTGTGCTGTGACAGATTCCAGAGAAACACCCAAAAAGGAAACTAACAGAACCATTTCAACTGATGACACGATCAGATCTATGACATCGACCCGCTTTTGGCCCATTACAAACAATGCATTTTACCGGGGCTTTAAGTGATAGAGCAACACCTAAGTAGTTCTGAAGAGGAGGGAGAACGATACACACTCTTCAAATTGTTCTACGACTAAAAATCTACTCAGCCCCTTATAATCTGATAGTACTAAATGCATTCCAATGTAACCAGTGGTCTTTAGACATCAATTAATGAGTAACCAGGATCTACCTGTACGTGATTCAATCTTAGTCTAAATCCAGCTGTTCTTTGAAGGCCTTAGAGGTTTGTAAGAGAATACTAAGGAGCAACTGTTGAGAGAACAGTTTAGATCAAGGGAGAGGGTTTAAATCAATGCATTTTAGAATGAGCCGGTCAACATGTTGACCTGAGTCGCTCTCCATCCAATACGACCGAGCTTTAGCCTTTTAGCAAAGAACGAAGAGTAAAAATGTTGCCTCCAGTTTTTGCAACACTGAACACACTTTCAGATCTTTACTTGTTAAGGATCGTGAAAACCATGTGTTACGTTTTGTCCAGTTCAAATGTAGGAGCTACTTAGGGTCAGTCTATCACATAAAATGACCTTAAATTAAACTTTGTGGTTGTGACATGACAAAACGCTAACAAGGTCGAGGGAAAGGAGATGAATAATCAATACTGCAAGGCAACTTATCTTTATGTTTCACCAAAACCAGCAGCACTAGTGAGGTACTGTCGCCCTTTCAATCAGGATACCTCTAAAACACGCAGGACGCTGTAGGATGCTACTCACTGATCTACTCTGAAAACCAAGGAGAGACGATGCTGACACGATACCATCTTCCTAGAACATATCAGCAGGAGCGACCAAAAAAACAAGCAAACATCAAACGGAGCTCAGCGTAGCCCCTTGTCCCTCTCAAGCACTCTGCATGCATGCACCCTTCAGCGTGAAGGCACTCGGCTCTGGAGGACCTCGAGGAGCTGCGACAACCTGACTGAGCTTCTCTGGCCTCTCCAGAGATCAAACAGCATCACCCAGCAAGCACCGCTGAGGCATGCTGTGAATCACACCGCTCTGTCTCGGCGGACAGACGTACCTGCCGTGACACTGTGAGCCTGAGCTGAAGGGACTGGTGGAGAGGGGAGTGGGCGGGGCAGGCTGGGGCTCTGCATGGCCTTTTTCCAGTGGGAGGTAAAAACGGGAATTGGTTACCTTTTGGATTGGAGGCAGTCGCTTACTCTCCCTGTGGACTGCGTCCAGTGTCTCGATGTGCATCTGAACAATATCTGCAGAGACACAGTTACCCATGAAGCCGGCTGCGATGCACCCGACTCGTTCAGTCAGAGGAGCGCCGAGTGCGGCGCCGTACCTGGTATCATGGCGTGGAGCGCCTTCAGGTGCTCGTTCGTCACGCCGCTCTCGTTGCACACTTTGTCTACAAAGCGGTTGATGAAGCGCACCACTGAGTTGGCCACGTCAGAGCTCTCTGCGTCCTCGAAGCCACTCTCCGTGTCGTAGCTCTCTGCCATGCTGCCTGCAATGCTACAAGACAAGATAACCAAGGTTTAAACATGTTCCAACAGTCTAACCTATACATTCATCAGCCTTGCAGAGCCAATCGTTACGGTTAGACATAGTAATTCTGACGCTTGGTGCAACCCCGTCTGTCAACCTGTTTGTGACGTAGCTGTTGCTGACGCTCTCCACGTCTCCGAGGCCGGTACTTCTCAGCAGCCGGTTCTTGCTGGTGTCTAATGGCAGCAGCAGGTAGCTCATCCGGTTGGCGTAATGGATGGCCTGGCTGAACACCGTGCTCTCCTCCTTCTGCACGCGCTCCATCTGCATCTCTTTGCTGAGGGTCGGCCACAGCCGGTTCTGCTCTGCCGCCAGATCCAATGCGCTGATTTCCCTGTTGCTCTCGGCCTGTTGGTCCTGCTGCCGATTCGACCGGTGGGAGAGATGGGTTGGTGACCAGAGGCATAGATTTTACCAAGGCAAAGCATTCTGTCACAGAGAGATGGGAGTGCAGGTGCTCACCGAGTTGTTCTGCAGGGCTCCATCGTCTGTCTCCATGTACAGGGCTTTGATGTGGTTCTGGACGTCGCTGTAGAACATGGCCTCCCAGAACTGCATGTTAGTCCACACCATGTGCTCCTGTACACAGCTGTACGCAAACTGAGTGATGCCTGCGCCCAGTTTCTGTCCGATTAAAAACAACAAAACAGATTCTTGAGAAGGAGCAATTAGACACTTTAAACAAGATTCAGAACTAGAGAGAATCTCAGGAGTGGGTCTCATCTACAGTTCCTCCCGCCAAGTAAAGAAAGAAAGAATGCAGCGGCTCACCGGTGTTTCCAGCTGCACGGACCTAACACTTGAATACATGTAATAAAAGGATAGCAAAGTGACTTTCTCAATGCGGGGTCTGAAACTCACTCTGCAGAAGGCAGTGACCAGAGGAAGCAGGGCGGCTGCAATTCCATGTTCGTCCATATGGGAACAGTCCTGGACAGAAACACAAGACACAGATGATATGGCGAATTAAAGATAAAACCCATTTCATCCTTTTTTAGATATAAACACAAATGTTCCCCAACGATGTATGGCTGAGCTGGTCTTATATAAACCTGCTAATTTCAGACGGAGCAAGGTAATGTAGTGCTGTGTGCTACAGGGCTGAAAAGGTCACGCCACACTGTCAATTCTCTGATTATTTTACTTTTTCCAGTGGTTCTAACTGACTGACTCAATTTTACAATCTCATCTGCATTTTCCACAAAGTAAAACTCAAATCACCCCATAAACTACGTCTAATATTGTGATTCTTGAAAGCTTTAAGAGCCATTACCAGATAACGGGGGAACACCCCTTAAGGAGCACTGCTGGAAGCGTTTTCAGGTGTGTTTGTGCAGGCCCACCTGTAACGTGCAGTTCAGCATGCGAACGATGTAGTCAAACTGCTGGTCGTCCAGCACAGCCCGGTTCTGGAGAACATGTTGATTCAGCTCCTGGGTCAAACAGATCCGGGCCGTGCGACCCTTTAACGCCCGCAGCACAGCTGGCATCAGCTGAAAAATGGAGATAGACAAGAACATTCAGCCGACATGACAAAGCAATGGGCTTCTGCTCATTTTTAACTATTTCACAGTTCCCACCTTGCCTGGTCTGCTGTGTGTATATCACTATGTACATATGGCTGATATGTTTGTTTCTTCTAGTATATTTTAGTCCATTTTTATATTTACCTGTTATACTCGATAAATTGTTTTAGAGCTAGACTCTGGGTCAGCAAATCATGACTTTTATAACTCTGCTGGACGACATAAATTAAGTAAATAAGTGAAGTAATTTCTGTTAACTTCAATGATCACAGCCAATGAAAAGCCCAAATTCTGTTTTTCCAACACATTTTGAACGTTACATAAGGTCATTAAAAAATTCTGGCCTACACAATCAAGGGAAAGCCCAGCAGTCAGTGATGGAGACCCTCCACAAGGAGAGGCTACAGAGACGCTTGTTGTTCACTAAGGGCTGCATCTTAGCATGTTCTCCCTGAATAGATCTTTGGTACATTTGTGTAATTATGTATATATATGTGGTATCATATCCTTAAATCAGATTAAAATGATGCAGGAGTTCCTAATTATGACAAATGTTCAGAAAGCCTAACTAATGTGCTCCTTTATGTTAAGGCTTCATATTCGTTTTTGTGGTTGTCCAGCAGATGGCGCTAAGTGTTCTCTTATTCAAAGCGGGCAGTAAATCTTTCCATTTTCATCTGTTGTTTTGCATTTTTTGTCCTTAGTGATGTTGGGTAGTGCTGCTTTGAGTTTAAAAAAAAATCTCAAAAATGCTGCCGTCAAATATTAATATTAAAACACCAACAATTAAATACTTCTTAAATAACTGAAATCTATTTTGGGGAGATTATTTTTGTTTTTTTTTAATAAAACAATGTGAATACAACTTTTCAATGTTACAAAGAAATATATAAATATATTGACAGATATTCATCTGAAATATACTTTTGACACCAATTTTTCAGGCTCAAATTGTTTTAAAAGACTCACTTGTAGGAAATAATAAAAGTATTATGATGATAGCAAGATAATATTAATTGAAAATAATAATTGAAATGTAATTAAACAAAAATAATAAGTATTTCTTATTAGAAAAACATCCATAGGCCCACTTCTTTCTATGAAAAATGCTCTTCTGAAAATGTAACTAAAACGGAACAATGCGTTTTTATATACAGAAGCAGACATAAATACATGTGATTAATCTGCATAACATCTATCATTTATAAACATAAATTCACTTTTCAATTATTTGAAAGGACCAGTAAACTTCAGCCTTTGTTTCACACAAACAGTAACACCTTTCTGTTTGCTGCACAACCAAACAGCAAAAGTAAGTCTTGCAGAGATGAGTACCGCTCACCTTCTTGGCCTCCAGCATCTTATTGTCAAAGATGTATGTGATGCAGTTCCTGACCACCTCCAGCCTCCGAGCGCTGTTGGCCATCACAATACCGTTCCTGTCAACAATGTCTCCTGTGGGGAAAAAGTCAGCTATTCATCATCATCAATAAAGAAACTCAGCTCTATCAAGTATCTGCTCTGAGGCTCTTTCTAAAATGAAGTTAGAGATGCCAAAAGTCAAGTACAAATCAGTGTTTCTCAGCACAAAGGCTACATTCCTATTGTGAAAAGCAGACCTGCGAGTCCTCAAGGGTGGTTTAAGCGACCTGAATTGTTGCATTACTATTAGGTCCCTCTTTCTATTTGAGTCTTAAGAAATAGAGGCAGGACGCCGTGTTCAGCTCACCCAGCGGAGGCCCAGACGGCACCAGGCTTTTGAGCTCTGCTTTGACAACAGGAGGCGCGTTCTTGAGCTTGGCAACAGCGTGATCGATGAAGAGCTGTACTGCAACTTCGTCCAGAACAGGAAAGGCAGTCTGACCCTGGCATGTGTTCTGGCTGTTTTCCGACGGCCTCTGGACTTTGTGCATGGCAACCGCGGGGTAGGGATTCTCCTGAAAGAATGGAGCAGCGAGGAGAGGAAAATGTAAGAGATTTAGACCCTTAAGTGAGAAGCCCCTGAATACGGCAGAAGATGCTCCTAGATCAGGGGTCTGCAACCTGTGGCTCTTTGGACGTGCCACGGTGGCTCTTAATAACTTTGGCTACAAATTATATTTTTATTATGGTATTTAAATATAATAATGATAATAAATGCAGCTTTTAGCATTTTTTTTCTCGGAATAATTGCTTTTAATTTTCACAACAGAATGATGCTAGAAGTGCCAGTAATATTTCATTTCAAATCCATATTTTTTCAGTATGTTGGAAACTATGATTTTTTTTTTCACACCATTATCCAAAAATATCAACATCCCATCCATCCTCCTTTTTGTTTTAGACCTCAAAATAGACATAAAAGGGCGTTTCTTTAACGATGACAACATATTTCCTACAGTAGATCTTTATCAACAATTATAACTTGTCTTTTATCAAAAGGCCAGGCAACATCTGTGGCTCTGAACAAGTTTAATTCAAGTAGGCTGTGGGCAAAATGGCTCTTTAGACTGTAAAGGTTGCAGGTCCCTGCCCTAGATGAATGAAACATGGACGTTCGGAGTCATTGGAGGACGCACATTTTTAAAAAGCTGCTCCGCCAGCTCTTTGACGTGATTCATGACTTTGTGTGGGCAGGTCTCCTCTTGTCGTATTCGCTCCACCTGGTTGGCAACAAGCTGTGGAAAAACCAGCAGAGTCAAAAATCTGCATTTTACCGTTATATTGAAGCTATGTAACAAAACATGACAATGAAAACAATATAAACATAAGCAGAGAACAGATCAGGGTATAGAGTCCAACCCATTATTCAGCGAATCAACTAATCCTTGCCCCTGATTTAAATTAGAAGATCAACAGAGAATTTATTTATTGCAGTAATTCAGTTTAAAAAGTGAAACTCCTATGTCCTGAGCATATTGAGTACATTCTCGTCAGTAGGCAAGGGTTGTTTGTTAAAATCCTTTTTTTATTGGTCCACAATAAAATTCTAATCTCCTGAGACACTGAGTTTTGCCGTAATCCTTGAAATTAACCAACCTTCTTCAACGAATCTATATATTCAATAAGTTTCACTTTTTGAATTGAATTCATGACAAACTTTGAGATTTAACGGGATGCCCTTTTAGTTTTTAAGAAATTGGTATCAGCCTCTTGATTTAGCTAACGAGACTTCCTATTTGTGCAGACAGACTCACGTCATCGAAGAGGTCCGTGGCTCTGTAAGGAGGACCCCTCTCTGACACAAAGCCTGCAAACGCCATCCCGTCCAGCACCTTCATGAGGAAGTCGTCTTCTGTCAGGGATCTCTGACCCAGGAAGGCCGCCTGTGATGATAACAATGAGCCCCACTAGTTTTTACAATTCAATGCAAATGTATTCATCTTTTTTTTCTTTTAAAACAATGCGTTTGTGTACCTTATGGAAGCGGATTACAGGTTCTGGGTGAATTCGGATTATATGTAAACACCAGCGATAGCCTTGGAAAAGCCGAGCAAAGAGCCACAGGAAGACTGCTCGGATTTCCTTATCCTGAAACACATGTACAACTTTATTCAGTTTATTTCAATTCACTATACTTATATAGTGCTCTCAAAGCACTTTAGAAAAAGAAAAGAAAACACGCACATAAATGTATAAGCAGCAGTAGAATAGTCCATTCTATCCAATCACACAGACAGATTTTAAGTGAATCAAACAATTCAATGTGATTTGTTATAAAAACAACACTAAGTTCTGTTCATTGTTGCAATAGATAAAATGTTCGCAATCTAAGGACTCTCAGCAGATTGGATCAAATCACTGATTTAGCAGTAATCCCTACTCCCAACCAGGCCTGTAGCAACAGAGGTTGATCAATTGCACGGCGTCGAACAGTTCAGCAGAAACCAATCTATAACATCTTTAGAAGGAGTTATTGCCCTAAAAGATATATTTTATCAAATTGGTCTTTAAATAGAGATCAGATATAAGACAACTAGAGGGGGCAGCTAAACACTGTCCAGGGTCCTGCGTAGAACTGATTTATAAAGACGCATATCATATTTATTAGTCTTTCTTACCTGGATCTTGAGTGCAGAAGACTGTATGGACTGTGGGGGAAACGCTTGGTCTGCAAATTCCAGCTCCGGGTCCAAAACCTGCAACAATTTATGGAGGTGGTCAGAGGTTATGCCCCACCAAGTCTCCCTATGTCCCTCGTTTTCGTGCTTCATACCAATAACTGATTTTTAGACCCCATTCAGAAAAACAAAACAACTAAAACACATCCCCCTGAACACACCATCCCTACTGAGCAACGTGGAACCATGCTGTGGAGATGCTTTTTGTCTGCAGGGACATACAGGCTGGTCAGGGTTGATGGGCAGATAGGTGGAGCTGGAGAAAAACCTGCACGGGGTTGCAAAACACTCAAGGGTGGGGCAGAGGTTCCCTTCTAGCAGAATCACACACACACACAGTTGATCACAATCATGTCTGGGGTTAATGGGGTAAGTTGGACTGTTTCGAGGTTAGGTCCTGTTCAGAGGAGAGAGTCCTGCTTTTCTTCAGCAGGGACAAGGTCAGATTTGATGGGTGGTTGGATGGAGCCAAATACAGGGTGATCCTAGTTAAAATAAAAAAAACTATTAGGTTGTAAAAGACTTGAGAATAGGGTGATGGTTTTCCTTCCAGCAGGGCTACAACCCTAAACATACAGCCACAGCTACGATGAAATGGTTTAGATTAAAGCATATTCATCTACTGCAATGCCCCAATCAGTCCTACTGAAAATCTCTGGGGAGATTTAGAAATGGCTGTCCACATACAGTAGGGTTGAGTCTGACTGAGCTTGAGCTATTTTTTAACAAACAATAGGTCAAACCTTTGGTCTTTTCGATGCAGCAGTGACTAAAGCTGCTGTAATTACAGCTAAGGTGCCTCCACTACTGAAATGAGGTCAAACACAAACGCAGCCTGCTAAGGGTATGAATACTTTAGCAAGGCACTGTATTTTCTAGTGAAACTTTCCACTCCCTTACTATTGAAGTCGAGCGATATGGCTTTTTTCTACTGTATTGATATTTGAAATTCAGGGAGGCTGACTGCTGATATTTTAGGCCAATACTGGTCATCTTATTTTGCCAATAAGATTCACCATCATTGACCTGTGATCAGAGCGTTGCCATTTTCTGTGCCAACAAAAGCCGAGCAGCGTTTGGCTGAGGCAGTAGCTTCTCTTTCCTTTTGCAACCCTGATCCAGCTCTGCGATAGAAAGGAGCAATGTTTTAAAAACTGCGGCAGCAGTGCTGTGCTGCCCCAAGACGCGCCTGTTCAAAAACGAGCCAAGAGTTTGTCATGGAGGCCGATGGCCTTACTTAAAAAAACAAAAACAGCCAGTTATTGGTCAACTTCTACTCTGAATCTACTCTGTGCTGATATACAGGCAAGTTCACTGCTACTTTTACAACAAATGAAACAGGGCTTAGTTTCTCATGAAGAGTGATTCAGTTAAAAGCAACTGTCTAATATATTAGATAATAACAGCATTCAGGGAGGAATGTGTGTCCATGCCATGTTCATATGCTTAAACATATCAAATATTCAGCCCAATAATCCAAAATAACATTTTAGTTGTGATAAAGGTGGAAAAACAAATCAGGGAAGTGATTAAAAATGTTGTTGTGGAACGGAACTGGCAATTATTTGTTACAGGGGTTACTGTGATCAGACAGAAACCCTTGAACGACCCAACCCATTTAACTGTGGCCCAGTGACCCAGGTCACCTCCCAAATGCCTGAGATATTATGACTTATTTTGTTGTGAAACTCGGAGTTCCTCGTTAATTCTTGTTGTCTTTCTCTCCGTGTCCTAAAGCCCAGAGACTGTTGTGCTACTTATCTGCATCAGAGTCGAAGAGAACGCCACGAGTTGGACATCAGTCTTCAGCCAGCAGGGCTGAGTGTGTGGACCCGACTACGCCATGATAACTAGAATTGTAAACCTGCAACTAAGATCAGGAGCTTGAGCTGCAAGCCTTTAATTATTTTAAACGGCCTTGCCGGGATGGAAGATGTGCATTGCTGATGTAGATTCTGTTTATTGTTGGGCAGCAACCTTAAACCAGGGCTTAACGCTCATTTTCATTTTTGTGGCTTTGAGTTGTGTAATATTTTGGACACACCACTAAATGTAATCAGACAACTTACAGCCCACTTCATACTGAAGCCATACATTTTAACATTAGATGTTTAAATATCCGTATTTACATGATGATACCATGTGTGATACTATGGTGTTCTGATCATTTAATTCGTTTCCCACTTTAATAATACCAAATTAAAAGTAAGGCCCTAACTTTGATCCATCTTACTGTAGATGTTTGTATTAAATACTTGGGACAGACATGAAAAACAAGATTCGGTTCAGAAACCTTAAAGCAGAAGTGGATGGATATTATTGGCCTGCCGATAAATCAGAAGAAATTGGTCCTTTTCTTTGCTTCTCCGCCAAGAGGTGAGCTGACACGAAGCCTGACAGGGAAGCGACACACTGTGCGTTTCACACTGAGCTGAGCGGTTTTGTGCGCGTGGTTGGCTGCACCGGCAGAGCAACAGGAGAGCCACCTTTGATGCGCTGTGAAATTACAGGACGCAAAAGACACGTCTCCTGCATGGCGACGCAGCGGCGGTACACAACAGCAGTGCGTACGGAGGATTTGTATGCGTTTGTCTACTTTTTCTTGTGCCTGCCCTGTCCACTGCACGCTGACTGTTACTAATGATGGTGTGAAACCTAATGTTAAAGCAGATTATACCAGACTGGAGCTGGTGGCCACAGTGAATGTACTATATGTAGCTGGTAGTGAGAATGAGAGGAAGGGAATTATGTTTCAAATACCGATGAGGTTTCCTAACAATCGTCCTGAGCCCTGTGTGCACAGAGCTTCATTCGTTAAAAGAGTCCAAACCCTGGTCATCTCCTCGTTTTATTAGGGATGTTTTATTTATTGCTTTTTGTAACGTGAATATGAGCAAAAAAAAAAGAAAAAAGAAATTATTCCAACAGGAAAAAAATTATACTGAGTGGAAAAAGTCAAATTTATATGTAAGCATACTTTTAAAATGAGGCACAATTATTTTGGGGGCATCTTTAAAGTACGAGAGCTGACACTGGCTCCCACCTTAGCCCACGCTAATGCCAGATTAATAGAATTACAAACAGTAAAACAAGCTAATGCTTCAAGCAGCTCATCTGAGCCCAGGACTGCACAGGTTTCATAACAAAAGGACACATTGCTGATCAAGGGTTAATTGTTTGAGAATGATCAAAAATAAAATCATATGGAATATATACAAATAATAAGTATCAGCCCAAAACATCAGCAGTTTGGTGCCATGAATTTAAACGTCTGCAAACTCACATCAGCTGCCCTCTAATCCAGAGACTGCATATTTAAATCACAAGCTTGTATGTTAAGTACAGGCACATTTTGAGCTTATTACACAGAGCATGGATTCTTATTTTAGTTTTCATACAATAAAGCGTCCATATTTAAACAGATGCTGGACTTGTTGCTTTTATTAGAAGGACTTTTCTGGTACATTTCCTCTGTTTGTGGTAAATGTCAAACAGGTGAAAACATCGTTAGCTGATCTGAAGACCTTGGGATTGAGGCATGATCGTTAATGTTTAACAAGCAGATGCTTGTTAAACATTAACAAAATCAGGTGATATAAATCTTTTTAGATCCTTATCAACTAAGTTTACTGCTAAAACAGCATTAGCCAAGTGCCATCAAGTTCTCCGTTATTCCTGAAAAGAAAAAAAACGTTAAAGATGGGAAGTAAATATTTTTATTAAGGCGGTATAACTAAAGGGGTTTGTGCTGCGGACAGTTTACAGCTGCAGAGTATGCGTGCTGGCTGACTAGTGTGCAGTAAAACTTGTGTTTACACATGGGATTATATGCATATCAAGGCTGATACATTTCTTGAATTATTCCTGGTAATCCTTTTGTCAACACAAAACAGAGATCATAAAAATCTAATGCCATTTCCAGCTCATGACACTAAACATTACCAGCAGCTCGTAACCACAGAGAGAATAAAAACCATGACTAACAACCAATTCAACAGTTGTTATCAAACACCTATACCTTCATATCTAACAAGAGGAAACTGGAGAAAACGATGCATTCTGTTCATATCAATAGAGGAATAAGGAAGCTGGGAAATCTCACATTAACAGAGCATTTCTCAGAACGGGCTGTCACTGGAGTACTGGAAGAGGCAGCAGCTTATACTGGCTGCCTTTATTATACCGCCTCTCAGAAGGACAATAAAGAGGCAAAGATGAGGCTGGAAAATAAAATCTTATCATAAAGAAAACATGCTGTCAGAATAAAGACACACAGGGAATTCCAACATTAATTATAGGCTCGAAAAATAAAGCAAATAAATCAGTGAGTAACCTTGAACCGTGCTGAGAAACAACTTTTCTGAACAGTAGTTTTAAATCACACCTCCATTGTAATTCAGCATTTTGATTCGTACAAAAAAAAAAAAAGACATTTAGTAATTAGCAGTAAAACAACTCAACATTGCTTAACACTATTCTCCTGTTGGTGACCACGCTAAAGCCAAGCCACATCGGTCGTCCTCGTCACAAATCTATCTGCCACATATCGCAGTCGGCCCATTTTTATCTTCATCAACCTTTGGTACGACGATTCAAATCCTGAAAACCTTTGGCTTCAAAGTGAAGAACTGTCATTTCTATACACCATTGGATAAATCCTTGAATTAACCAACGGTGTGTACTTTGATGCGGCTTTTTGAGTTTAATGAAAATGGTAAACGGTAAATGGCTTGTACTTGTATAGCGCTTTAACTAGTCTGATTACCTCCAAAGCGCTTCACGCTACAGTTTAGTCATTCACACACACATTCAGACCATGACGGTGGTGAGCTATGTTAGTAGCTACAGCTATTTCCTGAAACAGCGGCACCCCTTCTGCATCACACCTGTATTCACACAATAAAGAAGCCCAGGGATCAGTGTGTGAGAATACTTTTACAAGCTGGGGAAAAAAGTAGCCACTTTGGCAATTTAGATGTATTTATTTAACAAACAGAGCCTCTGAAACTGCCTGGCACCTCTCCTCATGTTGATCCCTAGTTTGGTCCCACACTGCTGCAGCATGGCATCCCTTTCCTCAACCGGTATCTGTTACCACTCAGTCACAGTGGATGTGTTGGTCACCCTAAAATTCAAATGTGGCTCCATTTAAGGGGAATGACTGGTTTTCCGACTGTATAAGTTACTGCCAAGAAGCATCGTTACAACAAAGGAAGGAAAAAAAGAAAACCTCACAGCGGAGCGTCTTTGGTCCGAGCATGGCTCCAAAACTTAACTAAATACTGCCAAGTCACAGAGGGAAGAATAAACAGTGAGGACTTCCCTGTCATCTTCTCCCATCAGACAGAACTGTGTAATTTACTGCTTTGTCAAAACTTCCCACAACACATTCCTGAGATTTCCCAACAGTCATTAGTGTGTCGTCTAAGAAAGTGGTTGTGAGCAGGGTTCAGCGTGTGGCTCTTACCATGGAGAGGGCGGTCTGGGTCTGCTGCAGCAGAGGTTCAGGCAGCAGAGAGATGTGGACACATTCTGGGATGGTGACGGTGCCTCCATCCAGGTCAGCGATGATTACGTCCAACTGAAATCAAACAATCAGACTTTTCAGCGGTACACGTAGGCCAATGCTGCTAAACGCAGAGCAGCGTCAGCCGATAAACATGACCGACGGACAAGAAGACGCAATAAAGGAAGCGGCCTCTCTCTGCAGCTCTTCGTTACGTGACATGGGCCATCAAACAACAATAACCCCACATTCAGACAGAGTGGCTGCGCGGCCCATAGCCTCTGACCACAATGCCAATGGCTTTGGCAGCGATCTCCCTGAAGGCTGAGATAATCAATCAAGTCGTGCAGTCACACACTTTAAACATGAGCAATCATTACGTTTTCAACAGGCCACAATCAGACAGCAGATTTTTACCGATAAGATTAGAACACCAATTACTCTCATGTACAGTTCTGAAAAGCCTTATGACACCAAAGGTTAGCAGGAAACTTCGTTGTCAAACAGGCCAGCAGGAGCTATCTATTAAAGCGTGTCCCTTTCTTCTCCGATTAGGTAAGATTCTGGTCTAACATGTCCTTCACCTCATAACCCTGGGATGTCGGCTCGCTTGCACGTGGCTCAAGTCTGTGTTTATCGTGCCACAGATCATTTCTGCTCATTTTCCCATAAAGCGATGCAATGTACTCATGTAGAGTTGGTCTAAGCTGTCAAGATCACTGAACTTTCAACATGAGGGGATCGATCATTATTAGGTATGGAAAAAAGGGACATGGTAGTATGGCAAAAGTGTCACTCCTGATGGAGTGTATATTTCACACCCTTCATCCCAGTATCCTCACGCTATGCAAAACTATCATACTATCAGTATCATTAGGTGTCGCTTCGCCCAATCAGCTTGCAGAGTGCTGTCTCTCCTTTCCCTGAACGGATTTAATGGGAGAAGGACCAGATTGATAATCTGCAGCACAGAGAGTGCTGCAGATTATCAATCCGGCTAGCCAGGTTATTCATTTGTGGCAAAGCTAAAATGTACATTTTACTGCACTACCGCGGCTTTATTTGGCTTTGCTTGCAGAACTAAATACTAAGCATTTTTGTATAAAATATTGATTGGAATTTCATAGTAAATGTGGGCTAATTATTGAATTCTCTGGCTGTTTTGAAATTAATATTTTTTTGGTAACTGTACAAGGCAGGAAAAATTAACGTCTTCTCCTTTATCACAGGGAGACAGGAAATGCAAAACAGAGAAAGGGCTTAAAGTGACAGACATTGTTTCTCTACAACAACGCAGCAGAAAAACAATGTCTGTTTAGTCAAAATGTTATTTACTTTTCAAAAATCTAATGATTTAAATCTGACCTGTTCTAAAATGACCTTTGCTGTTAGTTGGCAAAATATAATCAATCTAAACTGAAATAAGGTTGAAAGAATAATTATACAGGAACAGTTCTGAGATCACAGATTCTCTCTAGATTTCTAGCAACACAAACATTTCCTTAAAACTAGCGAGGTCCTCCGTCATCTTCTCCATGTTTTGCTTTAGTGACAACTCACCAGCTCTTGTGTCTCAGAGCGGAAGAAGGAATTGACACCAATGATGAAGGGGGTGGGGGTGCTCAGGACCTCCAGGAGTTTCCCGGGTAAAATGGGAACATAGGTAAAACTAAGACGACAAGAAAAAGAGGTTTAGAGCTCACGTCATTGTCAGCTATATGAGCAGAGTTATAGTTATCATTTAGGTCGCAGCTATACAACTCCAGACATTAAATTAAATTAAACTCCCAAAGAAATACAGAATTGGTTTAGGTTATGAATTCCTATCATTATTCAAAGACAAATATACACATATACCTTTCAGATATTGTACGTTTACGAGAAAAATCTTGACACCTGCGTCCGACCTATAGTCTGTGGCTTACCTACCGGCTATGATTGCTCAATAGTAGCATCATCACAAATAACATTATGTAGCGCACATAAGGTTACCATGACAACCACTTATTTGTGTACACGGCGACAACAGAGGCGACAACATCAATCACTGACGGAAATGATCCCGAGTAAATCTGTTTACCTCCAGCTCTGATGTCATGACATAAAGAGTTGAGCCTCGAGTTGTTTAGTGAGCAGGCGACACAAGCGCAACTAAAGTCCTCCCCCCCAACTTCTCTGGGACACTGATCAAAACTGTGGCAATAACAGCGACTACACAAAATCAGAATTTAAAAGACAACCTCGGCGGGGGGCTAGAGAGGCAAAGTTAACAATTGTCCCAAAACATTAGCAGTTCGTGTTCTCTTTGACATCTTTTACCCTTTGCTCTTAGGATGCCTTCTCCATCTTAGATTTAGAGGTAATGGGAACAGAATCAGGACGAGATTAAATAAATCTAACCTAAAACATAAATATACAAACAGGTGGATTATTGTTATGACTTGTAGCTTCTCACATTATTTCTAATAATCCCTTGATTCCCAGTCCACAAAGATCCACCCCAAACTGATTTTGTACGTAGAGTAAAAGGACAAACAGCAGAAAGGATGCATCTCGCCACATATGAACGTTAGCGTGAGCCGGGCCTTAGAAGCTGCAGAAAAGTGAGTTTCCATCGCAGCTGTGTCTGGGAGGAGTGGAAGGACACCTGTATTTGAGGGGGAACATGATGGCTAGCAGCCCTCGGCAGGCGTCTGTTAGTCTCTGGTAGCTGCTGGACAGGAACAGGATCTTGTGCTCCGTCAGAGCAGCACAAAACAGATACAACACGTTGACTATACCTGAGGGGAAAAACAAGAACAAAGGGAATTACTGCATCACAGGCAACAACTAGGTTTCACAAAAAAAAAGTTCAAGTGATCCAACTAATTAACCCAGACTAATTTACAAAAGAGAAAGGCTCTAAATGCCATGGTTAACATTCCTTCTAAATATTAATAAACCAGAATAATACTTTTGTAAACACTTTCTGTTGGTAAACAAGTTTTTTTCAGAAAGAATCTCCAGGCACGAAGCGGATGCTAATTTACTCTCGTTGCTTCTGTCTTTTAGTTCCCTTCCTGTAGTAGAAGGAAGTCGCATCACAGTCGGCTTGTGTGAAAAGGAAATACATCCTAGGAGTGGTGGGAGCTAATGCAGGAGTTAGACTTACTCTGAACCAACCATCAGCACCAGCTGATTCAACGGATCAGCTGGACATTAATCATTTTTAAAACTACAAGAACTGGAAAACACAGAAACACCATCTTGGATGCTGCAACACAACTCAGAGATGGTAGCCTAAGCCGAGGCAACTCCACACAGGAACATAAGTGTTGTGTAGCTCAACCCAACAGCACCAGACTTAGTATTCCCTCGTAAAATTACGAGTTGTCACTATCCTATATTGACAGATTGAAACATGTATTATATATAGCATATTATGATATTCCACTGGTTGTAACGCTTCCATTTCCGTTGTTTTCAATAACTTAGCTAACGTTTGCTTAAACAGATGCTGTACGTCTGACTAGCTTCACTTCTATCAGGTCTTAGTGACACGACATATTTCTATAACAAATAAAAGAACTTACAGGTAACTTCACAAAACTCTGCTTCAAAAAATCCCAACCAGCCCAACTAAGAGAGAGAATCAGGATCCTATTAACTTTCTGGATTACTTGAGCGGGCATTTAGTCAGTGTTTAGTGGTGATTGCAGCTACATTTTTTGCAACCGTCAGCCTTTTCAGTATTTACTCTTTACTCTTACACGCTATCAAAAGTTATACACCCATACCTGATACGCAATGTTTAAAACGCCTCCAAATTATCTTGGATTTCCAGTGCCTTGCAAAAGCATTCAGATCCTTTAACATTTTGTCAAATCTCAAGGGATTTAATCTGGATTTCTACCCCATCAACCAATAAAAAATAACACATTATTGTGAAGTGAAAGGGTAGCGCTCCATGGCTTTCAAAGGTTTTACAAATAACATCATGAAAAAGTTCATTTGGTTTGAATGTGCAGCTCTAAAAGTGAGGAGAAAGAGAAAACTATATAAAAAACAAAACAAAAACAAAACTACAGATCACCACAGTCCATACCGAGCTGCCTAAAGAGCAGGGCCACACTGCTGCCGCTGACGGGAAGAGATTCGTTGATGGGAGTCTGGATAACTTGCCGGTCTCCAGCACCTAATGTAATTGTCCTCTACAGGTTAAGACACAGGAGAGAAAAAGAGGATTAAAAAGGAATGGGAAAACCAAATAAATGTGCTTTTTAAGAAAACCACGATACAACACTGAGGTTTAATCAGAGTCGTGTGCGTCCAGAAAACAGCGTGAGTCTGAGACAGAGAGATGGAGAATCACTGAAGCTTAGCAGGTACAAGACAAATAAAACCTAAGCCATTCCAGCTGATCGGGGGAATAAGGCTGCAGATAACTCCATGCCAGCAACCTGACAGGGAAATGCCAGCAGCACGATAACAGCAGGTTTCCCTGGACAATGGAAGTCCAAAGACATTGCAGCTGTCATGCGCTGAGAACTTTCCACTGCCGGCTAACGGGGAAAAGGGAATGATCAGACAGACCAAATGGATAATTACGGCCCATAGAACACGGTAAAGAGTAAAATCATCAACATTTCATTCTGCCAAAACAATCACAAAAGGATCTTATCTTTTTAAAGAGCAAAAACTCCTGTGCTTTACTGATTGTAGTTTAGTTACCAGATGTTCGGAAGAGAATCAAGGTGATTTAGGAGAGAGAATCATTAATGAACAATAACAAGCAGAGCTAAGAAAAAAAAAATACATCTTAAAATCAGATTACCTAACAGAGTAGACCACATAGATGTGGTTTTCTAACACTAAACTTCATTCATTTATTCAGCACAGAATAAGTTGCAAAATAACCCGCAAGGCTCGTCTCAGGCGGCTCTCCAGAAAACAGTGCAGCCACATCCCAAGCGCTCTACGGCAGCAGTGATCGGGTCAGAATAGCCATTCAGTCCTGTGGCCCAACAGCTGATCGTCAGGTGAGGTGGGAATAAGTCTATGCTTGATTTGAAAAAACTTTTTAACAGATAAAAGAGTCTGAGGTGCACCTTTTCAGCCACTGTTTTTATACAATAAGCCGGTTTGCTTCATCTGCTACTTTCTCTGCATCACTTTACCTACAGGTCAGCTGTTAACTAATAGAAAGGCTGTCTTACAAGTGGTGCATCTAAAATCACAACATCAAAAAAGGTATTTCAGTAATTCATGTTTAAAAATGAAACTTGTATTTTATAGATTTATTACACAATCATTTTTTTCTGTTACTTTTTGTGACTTACAGCTAAGGAAAACCCAGACTTCAGTTTCGGAAAAACCTCAAATATAACAAAGGCCAACAGGTTGCTGGCTTGATTAGTCAGCAAACCCGTAGAAAAATCTATGGGCTACTGTCAGGATAAGCACGAGGCACATCCAAGCCAACAACGCAGAACTAAAGTCCGGTATTAAAGTGCTGGGCT
This sequence comes from Fundulus diaphanus, assembly GCA_037039145.1. Lineage (NCBI taxonomy): Eukaryota > Metazoa > Chordata > Actinopteri > Cyprinodontiformes > Fundulidae > Fundulus > Fundulus diaphanus. The sequence goes on from CM073144.1 coordinate 23,400,252, forward strand.
TTCCTGAACTTCGCATTTTCAGTTGGCTAGCATTTATGTTTTAAAATCTCCTTTTTATTAGTCTAATAAAATATTCCAACTTTCTGAGAAGCTGAATTATAAATGTTTATTAGCTGTAAGCCAGGGAAATCAAACTTAACAGAGAAACATATCAAGTGTCACTTGAATTGAATTACTGAAAAATTCACTTTTCAATGATATTCAAATTTACTGACCTACAACTAAAGCATTAACAGGAAGCCTATACCTATTGACCTGGTCTATTGGTAGTTTACTGGGCCAAGTTTAGATTTTTTTTTTTTATTTCTGGTAAACTGTCTTTTTATTGTACTTCAAAATCTGATTTTACATTTTTAGGAAACTAAAGGTATGCAAACTACACTGATCAGAAACAGCTATGATCTAAACCTGTTGACTTAAGCCCTTTTGATTTAATTTCCTGATTGAAAAAATATATATCTAGGATCAGTTTGCCAGATCAGGTGTTGTTCACAGATAGAAAGCATCTCTATTAGTTGCCCTACAGCAGCAGGTGTGCATGGATAGTCTGAAGGGAGTGGGTGGCAAAATACAAAGAAGCTGATTGGTACAGAGGCGGTGGAGATATGGAGCCGGGCCGGCGTACCAAACTGTCCTCTCTTTCCTCTGGACCCGGCTGCACAAGCATTCAGCGCGCGCACACACACACACACACACACACACACACACACACACACACACACACACACACACACACACACACACACACACACACACACACACACACAGCAGGATAAGAGATGTTAAAGGAGACTGCATGGGACAGTCATTTATCAGAATAAACATATATGCTGCAGAAACATCAACATCATTCCACTCTAAGATGGATAAAAATACACAAAGAACATTGCAAGACACACATGCAAAAAAAGTTTGGCAGCACAAACACACGTATGATGAAAAGCAAAGCAAAAAGAAAAGCCAATAGTGTTTAAAACGCTGTTTTATAACAATAACGACTAGCTTAGAGGGAGATTTTTATTTATTTATTCTGAAGCATCTCCATTCCCAAACTGAAACGGCAGCGAAGCTCATGTGATCAGATCAAGCTAAGTGCCAATGACCTCCAGCACAATGACTTACTCTTTAACTCTGTCAGTCAGAGCAGCGGGCTGTGTGACAGAGGGGGAAAAAATGGGACCGGAAGAACCGGTTCCCATTCTCTGAAGGAAGAGCAGGAATACATTTGTATGTGGTCCTTCAACAGCTTGGGTTTTAATCAATGAGCTCCTGACTTTGCTCCAGAGTAAACAGAAATCATTTAAAATCATGAAAATCTCACACATTTGCTTCCGTTTCCCCACTGGGAAACTCCTAGTCATGCCTAACCCTTTACCTAAGCCTTACCCCCTCCCTACCTACCGACTCGTTGCCTAAATTAAATCCACATCTTACAAGCGAACGGCTTTTTAGTACAAAACAGAAAGAAATTTGTTTCATTTGTTCCATTACACTTTTCTTTAAAACACTAGTTTTGTTAAGGGTCAAAACTCCCAATAGCTTGCAATCATGACCCCTAAATCAGACTCATCCTCTAACGTTTAGGGAAATGGGAAAATGTGGCTCCACATGCTCCCGGGGGTATCAAAAGCAATAAAAGTGGGATGAAAAGATGGCGAGAACACGTAAAGACTGAAACTACAATTGACATGTTTGGCCACCAGGGTCATTGCGTTTGGAGGAAAAAGGGGCGCGCTTACAAGGCTGAGATCACCAACCCAGCTGGTAAGTGTGGGGCCTGCAGCTAACGATTGTCCTGAAAACCAAGTGATCAGAATTGGCACATTCTGCGGAAAATAAAACAATCCTTTATGGTCTCCTGGTTGGCAAATTCAGGTGCATCCGCAGCAAGCTAGGGTTTACAACAGAAGAAAAAGATATTTCATTTAACTACTTAAGCTTTTATGAGTAATAAAAATACATGAAAGAGAAAACGCCTTTAAGCAGATATTTCAAACCCTAACCCTAAAGTGCACAAAGGGTTGAATGTATATTGCATTCTGGACTTTTAAAGAGATTCTTTTTTTTTTTTAACATCAAAAAGCATAATGTCTGCAAATAAAACAGAACCCGTGTAGTGTACTTAAGTGCAAAAAAGGCAAATAATGATTACCCACCAGAAAGGCCAATTTCAATTCAGGCATAATAACCGCCAGTCTCGTTCTGCAGACGGTGATGGTGGTCCGGCTGTTTTCACAAAGCTGGATCATTTTTTTTTTTTTGGGCTCAGCTCCCAAAGAAGAGCCGGCTGTTTCCATTCTGAAATGGTTCCTGTTTCAGGATCTTTTTACGCCCTGTGTTTTACCTTAATCTTGCAAAAATGTATGATCTGTGTGTTTAAAACCCTTTTGGAATCGGTGTTTTTATGAGAAGCCTTATAATTGGCTCATTTTGTGCATTTATTCTGTTCCCATTCTTCCAAAGGGGTTAGTGGGGGTGGGCGGGGGAAGATGCACTTGTCCCATGCAGAGAGGAAGGGGGTCCTCCATTACAGTGGATGTTTCCTGCTCAGGTGTTGCAGTATAGAGGATATGCTATTATCCAATGCTAATTAAATTTAGCAGTGCACATGTTTTCTTTTCTGTCGAGTTTAAAATCATTCCCACATCCTTCTTTTTTGCCTCTGGCTGGGCTAGAACACGGTGCGCTGAATAGTTAAAGGAGTTAAAAAGAATTTAATGAAGCATCATTGAGATAGTTTACCTCAAAGAATTGTAGAAATCGAGGGTTTTAGCCCTGTAGTGACAGAGTCCTATTGTGTGGACGTTTTGCTGCAAGAGGGACTGGTTCACTTCATGACATCCCTTCAAGAGGAAGGATTGAAATATTGAAGAAACAGTTCAAGATCTTTACCAGGAGGCTGAAGCTAGGGCACATATGAGCCTTCCAGATATGACTCAACGCGTACCACCCAATTAAGTTACAAAACGGCTCGGGGGCAGCAAAATTAATGTTTTGTACATTTCTTGGGACTACATTTTAAGTGGTGCTTTTCTAGTCATACTAACCAATGAAACCACTTTACAGAACAGCAAAGTTCATTGAGTCGGACTCAAAAAAACAATAGCAAAAAAACGCACACATTCAGCGCAGATCAGTAGAACACAGGGTCAAGTGCTTCCCCCTGGACACACTGACACGTAGCCAGCTGGAATCAAACCCATACCTTTCCGAGACCAAGGTGACTATAGAGCCACAGTCACACAACTAAAGTAGGGTTTTTAAGGGAGGGCGGCTGAAAATAGATATTTTAAATGCGTTTCAGGAGCGTGCAGCTTGTTGTTTTCCTGGCCCGCGAATGCCTAACGCTGATTAGTTCTGATAGTCTCATTCAGATGCTGTGCCGCCCAGCAGGAAGCCATCTGCTAGACCATATGGTCACCGAGCGGCTGAACTATGACCTGCACAGCAATTACGTTGAATGTGTGAGGGTGAGCGTTTTACAGAGTGATGAAACAACTATGGTTGATAATATAATGCCTGAAAGAAATCTAAATTATTAAATGGCAAAAGGGAAATAAACTCAAATGCAAAATAAATGATATGATCATAAGAAATCTGAATACAAAACGAACAAAAATAGCAGGTCGGAAATACATGAAGTCAATTATTCATGATTTGAAATGTATGAATGAAAGGGGGGGGGGGGGGGAAAGACACTCATTTGTGAAAAATGTCAAATAAAACTTTGATTCTTTTGACAAAATCCATAGCATGGAGCTAATATTGGATTGGTGAATCTTGCAGAACAGGAAGTTTACCTGGAGACAGGCCAGCAGCCAATCACAGGCCGGGGACTGGGGAACTTTGTCTAAACTACAAACTGGGGACTCATCTATCTGTAACACAAAGGAGCCAGTGTACAGAGGGGAGCAAATACAATCGGACACTGCATCTGGAACTCTAGCAGAAGGGTTCAGCTCACACACAATCAGAGAAAATACTGATTTTAGAGTATCTGTGAACCACCAATAACACGAAGTGTTTTTTTTTTGTACTTTTTGCATTTAAAATATGTTTAAATTAAGAATGCAAAGGATGAACGCAGATTCTTCCAACATTTTGAAAATAAGATTTAGTAGGAGAAAGAAAATAAATGAAAAAAATAAGAATACACAGAATTAAGATATCTAAAACTGCCTAAATGGGCTTTAAAGGCACATAGCCACGTTGACTTTTTTATTTATTTATACGTCAGTAACTCACTCTGGTTGCATACAAGGTTTTTCTGAAAGATCATCACGTCCTGCTGGCGTTATTTTGGTGTTTTATGCTTTGTTTCTGTTCAATTTGTTAGTTTATATGCTCCACTGACATCCATGCTGACCTTTAGTCTACCGCAGATACACATTTTCTAAGTACAAAAAAATAGCAGAAAACCAAATAACTATTATTTTCAGGAAAACATATTTTGAATTTGCTGTTAATCCTACTTACCTACTACCTGTCAAACCTGCTCGCCATTTGTTCACTTGTGCTAACACAAGTGATTTGTTTTGCCGTATAAATGCTGCTCATGCTGAAGAATAAAGTGATGTGGCTGAGAAAGGCAAGGTGCCTCGAGATGTTCTGACCTGCAGATATTTTCTCCCAACAGGAAGCTCCCAAAGCCAGGCAGCGCTTGGTTTTCCTGGGCAACCATACCAGCATGGAGCCGGTGTTTTTTTGGTGGACATACGATCTGATCTCATCTAAATGAGTTGAATCCTAAGCTCCAGCACCAAGGAAACACAGCGTGTGACCTGATGGCAGCAGTCCTTTGAAAGACGATCTTTGAGAGTGACATTATGAGGCACATCTCCACTTTCTAGCTCTTCTGCAGAGGGTCACGGCCAATTATACATGTCGTCATAATAGCTTCTTAGACAGGCTGAGTGAAAACTTCGGAGCATGCTCTGATGACTTCGGTGTAAACAAAGCGGTGTTGCTCTGCGTTGCACCTCCTTTCCCGGGAACGATTTGAAGGAGGTTCACAGTGACCAAGATACCTTTTGGACACAAATGTCCTCACACCTCCACAAAGTTAGTCTCTTTAACCTCAAAAGTAGGTGTCTGCATTCTCACCAATGGAAATGGTAGAAAGCTCACGCTGCGGCTGCTTGATCACATTAGTTAATCCGTCTTACGACGACGCCCTTTAGTGCCGAGCTTAAGCAGCTTGTAGAAAACAGACAGGGTTTAGATGCTGATGTCTTGGTGCGCTTTTAGTTTCATTTATTTATTTGTAAGAAAGGTTTCTTCTTTAAACCCTGAAACGTTTTTTAAGTTCAAATTCAAATTAATTTTACATTTATAGTGCGCATTACGCTTTAATAATTAAATTATTGGGGCAATTTAAGTTCAGAATTGTTGGCATTAAGTGACGGCATTATCTAGAAATCAGTGTATAATATTTGGTCTGTCCTCTTCCTAATAAAGCTTGTTAAAAAGGTGGTGGTCTTAGAATAGCTTGCTCTAATTCAGCTCATAACGTTTCTCAGTGAGATTCCAGTGAACTGTAAACACGTGTCGCAGAAGCTGCTTTCCTGCTTCGTAAACTTAGCGCTTTGCTTTGAGCGCCAGGACTAGACTCTTTGCTGACCTCCCTGCTTTCTTCGCCTCTTTCCTACACAGACAAGTGTTTGCTGTTCAGCACACATCTGCAGCTGAGGAGTTCTAAAGGGTGACAGATTATTAGACAAAACCCAGACTCCTTGGATAAACAGAATAACGCGCATGGCCAATAGAACAAGTCACGCACCCCAAAATAGGTTGTGGTTTTTGAAATTTGGCACGCGTATGGTTAGCTAAGGCGACGTTGGTAACGCAGTTATGTTCTTTAATGATAGCTAAGTCAGTGCAAGACATCCCGTTGTTTCCATCCCTGACAGCATTCAGCGCCTGTTTGAAAATGTTTCATATATGCAGCTAATGCAAGCTCGCCAGAGTTAAAATCGTAGAAAATATCAGATTTATCTCAATTTAAATTATATTATTACCTACATGATAATCCAAGATCACCCATTCCTACCATACACACACATACAGCCTCCTTTGTGTGCTTCTCCTGTTAATTTCAGTAGAACCCATGCCAGGCAATGACTGGACTAAACTCTACATTAGCTTCAAGGGGGGGGGGGGGGACAATGTTGTCCCCAACCTTCAGCAAAATGCAACAGACCTTTGTTCAATGCAAGCGCTGCTACTGCTCAACGCTTCTAAGACTGATCTTCAGCCATAGCAGTGGAGTTGACCACACAGCTACATGTGATTGGATAATGGAAACCAGGGGGGTTCTTCCAGCCTCCATCCTCTTTGAAAGATAAAGGTGCTGATGTTATTTTATCAAGTGTACAATTTGACAATCATGGGTTAAAGCAAGAACGTTTCATTTCTTCATTGTCAAAAACCCTGAAGAATATGATGCGATGAGCTGCTCCGATCCAGTAACCAATGAGGACAACTAAACAGGTTAAAAGGCTTATGTTTCAAGTCCCACTCACACATTACCTACCTTCTATTATTCTGCTAATAAGTGAATTTGTCAGTGGCATGTGAGAATAACCACCAGGTTGCCTTTCTGTTGCATGAAAGCCAGCTATCCAAGTTAACCCAAAGCTATCAGATCGACACGGCGCTGGTATGAGCTGCTTCACTCGGTTTAACAGCTACGCGGCAGCTGAAGGATAATCTAATCAGAGCGAAATCAAGCATGTTACACGCAGGTAGAGGTCAGCATTCATACCTGGGAGCCTCCAGCGATGGGGATGACACAAGTTAGAAGGTTTCCGATCACAGTTTCTAAGGGGGTCGACAGGCTGTCCACGTGGACGGTGTAGATCAGACCAAGACAGTTCTGGGGAACCAAGGCACGGACACGGAGGTTAAAGGTCAGCAATGACATGCTACAAAGCCACGAATTATGCTTTTAATGCTACAAAATTCTTCTATTTTTGCTGTTCAACATTTATGAATTCCAAAGAAAACGTCCTCCTTTACAATGCAAGGAGAAACGAGGCCCTAGGCGTGTCACTGAGAAGGCTGACCATGTCCTACCCTGAACGCCTCTGTGTAATCGAGCTGAGACACCACCACCAGGCTCTTGGGTGCAAAGACTTTAGCGGGTTGGACTACAGCTGGCTCCTCGTCTGCCTCATCGGCATCCCCAGCCTCAGTCTTCTTCAGCTAAACAGACAGCAGATGGCATGAAACTGAAATAACAGCTTTGAGAAACCCAGATTATAAATCCCCAGAGATTTCTGCTTGAAAACGTATAACATTGTGGCACCCAGCTTCACCCATGAGGACGGTGCTTTTGGGTGCCTCTGTTAAGTCTTAACAACATTAATCAAACTAAACAGCATCTTCATACGACCATTCAAATACACACAAGGTGCAATTACAAAATACACATAAACCAGTAGCTCATATTAACGTTGTTTGGTAACCATGCAAAAGGAGGCCGTCATTGGTGCTCAGCTGTTGACATCCAACAGCGTCCTGCGTGATCACGGCGGCGCTGACTGGCTGGCTTTAATCTCACCTGTGGATTGTCCAAGCCCTCCCAGAAAGTAAAGCAGGCACAGTAGTGACGCTCCGAGTTGATGTCAGTCAACACCGCGACAAAGAAGGACGCCGGCTGCCGCTCCGGAACCAGCTGCCAACCGCTGGGCTGACAGAACTAGAAAGGAAGGGAGAGAGAAGGGGACCACAGCAGGACAGAAAACCAGACGAGAGCAAAGGTCAGAGAGCATTTCAGCTGGTGCAAGATTTCATTTCTTGATTAGATAAGTCATTTATTCAATGAACGAAACAGACGCTGAAATCTTTAAAAGTGTTTGAGAAAAAAAAAAAAAGACGTACAGGTTCAAGGAAGCAGAGTCTGAATGAACAAGAGTGTGACTCGGAAGAAGAAGAAAATAAAAGATTCAATTACTGGCACTCAGTTATGTTTACATGCACAAAATTCACGCTCGGATTGAAATGTACTTGATTAAAAAACAAAAAATGTATAAAATAATCCGATTGTACCATTCATATGGGCACACAATCCGATCATGGTGTGTTTGTATGCAGCTGGCTTTATTCAGAATAGAACCACTCTGACATGCGCATTATCAAATGCCCCTAAAGAAAACCACAGAAGAACTTTGTCTCTGCTGAGCAACAAAAATAGCAAGCAGAGCAGTTTTATACGAGATTGTCACGTTGACTTCAGGCGCACACAGGTCAGTTTGCCACATTCAGAATAACTTGACGATGAATCGGCATAAACCACCCCTCTAATTAGGAATACAACTTCATCCCGATTGAGCTTAATCTGATCACAATATTCCCACTGATGCATTTTTATTCCGATAAGACGTTTATTCTGATTGCTTTTGTCCTTGTAACCTAGCTATAGTGAACACCTGATCTATAAGCCATATTAAAACAGTTTCTGTGATACCTTCTTGTTGAACATTATTGAACATAAGTAACTAAAAAATGTAACAAAAAAAATCAGCTACATAGAGGACTTCAACAATCTCTATAAAAAAACAGTATTGAAATATGAGAAATAAAAATAAAAAACTCATGTTTTCAAGACTAAGTTTTATTTATCTAATAATGTTTTTTTTTTCCACATTTTGGTGCACAAAGCTACGGTAAAGGGCTTGTACTTTTATAGCGTTTTATCACGTCTCATTCACACCCTGACAGTGGTGAGCTATGTTAGTAGCCACAGCTGCCCTGAGGCAGACTGACAGACGCGAGGCTGCCATACATCGGTGCCACCGGGCCCTCTGACCACCGCCAGCAGGTAATTCGGGTGAAGTCTCTTTCCCCAAGAACACAACGACTGAGACGGTCCGAGCAGGGGCTCGAACCGGCAACCCGCCGGTTACAAGACCCAACCCTTGCACCCCTAATTTATCAGCTCCTATCCAGTTAATCCAAAACTTACTCAAAATCCCTAAAAATCTCTGTCATACATTTCCTGTGGTATAATCCCTTTTTTAAATGTCTTGTCGGCGAGGTTAAATCCCTCAGGCTCCCCCTGTGCACATTCAGATAGTGGCTCGGCTCAGGTGAGCTTTGTAATCATACCGCAAAATCTTTGCCTAAGGTTATCATCGTCAGAATCTATTACCTGACCATGCCTACATGCTATGTGCCACAGATTTCAGCTAATTTCAGTAAAAAAAGAAACTATTTCTATGTTCAGTTTATAGTTTATATACAAGACCGTTGTTCTAAAGCACCCTAATTACCCTGATTAATAGGGAAGAGCTGTTTCCATCCACTCAACAGGTGAAAACCGGCAGCTCTCTGCAGTTCGTTTCAGGCAAGTTGCTCAGGGAGGACCTGCAGCTGTGTGTTGTGGCTGCTCACAACTTAGGCTCTATCCAAGCATTTCCACGTCCCAGTGGCCAGTCCAGTACAAGGATTAAAACTTGACAATTCACCCTGTGGATAATCTCAGGACAAGCTAGAAAATCAAAAGCAACACCTGCGAAGGGCAACACTGGTGGCAGAGGAAGGGTATTGAAGAATCCACGGATCCCCTCCAAGGCCATCCTGAAGAATGTGGGCCGTGCAGGTGGTTCCAGCTCAAGGCAGACAGTCCAGCAGACACTAAACCCTGCAGGAGCCCGTGGATGCAGACCAGGAGAGGAAGTCCCTTCTGCGAGTGAGGCACAAAAATAGCCTGCTTGGCCTTTGTCCAATCTAATCTGGGCAGGTCTTCTGTTGTGTGGAGAGATAAAATGAAGTGCCCCCACTCCTGTGATTTATGCAGGTCTGCAAACGCTGTCGCTGAACTGTGGGTGTCTGAGCGCTCTGTCTGGCAGATGCGTGTGGGTTCGGGGCAGGGGCCCGGGGAAGGGGGCAGACCTGTACCCCGTTTCTCTTTACCCCGGGGGACTGCTACTGCTGCTCCTCTGTTTAACTGCGGACCTACCTCTGTCTTGGGTCGCTGCGACCGTCGGAGGTCCGGGGGCCAGAACTACCTGCCCTCTGCTGCTTTTGGCCAAAGTGCAGTGAGGTTTCAAGCTTTCTCTGTGAGTCGAACAACTTTGCCTATTTCATTGATGGGGCCGTTCCACTTTGATGCCAGACGCTGTCGAGTCATTTGGGACACCGTCTTCAGGAATCCTTTTTGTGGAGCCCATGTAGGCAACCAGCTCCTCCTCATGGTACGCCCAAAACAATGAGCCAGTACACATAAGAAAATAGACCTACACAAAATACTAAAATAAATAACTAGGGAATATAAATTAATTAATGAAATAAGAGCATGATTGTTAAAATCCTAATCATATAATTCTAATTGTTTGTGAACCAAAATGGAAATTGAAGACATTTGCTAACGTAGAGAAGTGATCAATAGCTGGCCCGATATCTGGGTGTAGTGATGGACTCAGACCTGGCTTTAAACGCTTTTGTTGGTTTAGAAAGGACTGAAGGGCTTAACACTGAAATTTATCAAGACGTATCAACTTCATGGGCCACCCAGGCCTTCTGGTCCAGGTCTACTCCACAGCCCCAGAATCAGAACCAAATATGGACAAACAGCATGTTCTTTGGACCCAGGTTAACAGCTACATGTGTTTGGTGCTACCTTTGACTTAAATTCAGGATATAAACTGAAATATCATATTTAAAGTCTCTGGTCCAATTTTTCGGTCTTTTTCTTTATTATGCCGCTCCAATGATGCTTTTTACCCATTTTCTTTTATGTTTCCATCATGTGATTGTCTTGTTGTAGGGACGTGGTACACAACCAAACTTGCCTTGTCTAGTTTGCCTGGGCCTGTGCCTTTGTGTTTGAGACCTGTAGAACCTGTAAGTTGGGACCAAGGTTTAACTTTCAGACAGACCACCTGGCATCTAACCCAATATTCTTGAATACAGTGGCTCCATAGGATAAGGTCAGGGTGCAAAACAAACCCAGAGCAATAGCTGCTGTGTCTGAACTGCTGTGCTTTGATCTCAGCCGCCCAGAAAAAATTGAGGTTCCTCTGGTTTGATCTAACTTTGTAAAACCAAGCTGTGCGGCAACCCTTCCAAACAAGCCACACTCGTCCAGCTTGATTTCCCTCATTTTTATGGCAGGAACATAAACCACAAGAATAAACAACATCGGATGTGTGTCTCAAGTAGTGGGATCTATCTGAACCCCCTGACAGTTGCTAGTCGCTCAGTGTAACTATTGTGTTGTCCAGGGAATTAAACCCCTAACCCTGACAGGACTAAATTCATGTTGTGGCCACTGAGGGACACAGGAACATGACAATCAGCACAGACTCACCAGTTCTACGCCTTGTGGGAACGGGCTGTCCTCCCATTCTTTCTCAGGAAACCGCTGGAGAATGCGACCCTGACCCTCACCCTCCACTGCAGGGAGACAGACAGAGGAGCAGAGGAAGAGGTCAGACTGTGTTGTCTACGTCGTCCGTTATGATGTTTGCTTCTGCAAACAAGCTGCTTTCAGACATCATTTATGCGCCATTTGTAAACTATTTGAAACATTCAGCTCTTGTCTGTTGGCATGCGAATAAGAGCTTATTTATATGATCTTGCAAAAAAAAAAAAAAAAAAGGACGTGCGTGTTTTCCCTGGAATAACGGCCGGCGATCGCAGCACAACATAGACAGGTTTTATTGACTAGAATATAATTTAAAAAGCTGATTTATTTCAGTATTTTCTGTTTCACAAGTGAAATATAAATCTGAAGTGCTGGTACGAGACAAAATGTTCCTTTATTGACGACAGCTGTGTTATTTATTCATCCATTAATAATTGCTGGTGTCGTGGTGCGTCGTCCCATTAAACTGACAAAGGTGAGCATAGGTGGCATCAGCTAAATGTACGCACAAAGGGCTACAAATGTTAACCATGGCAGTCCAACAACAGCAGGTTAATAATAATAAGAATTAGTGGTAGTATTAGTAATAGTTAAACAATGAGTTATGAACAATGTGAAGAGCTAGTGCAGTGGGGAGAAGGAGGCGTACTGATGGAGGAGACAGGTCTGATCAGTGTTCTCCGCCGCTGTGAGACTGTTGGAGGGCATTGAGAACAAGCGAAGAAACACTCATTAGCCACAGAGGGATATACTTCGAGCACTTATTTCTGCTGACTAATGATTCTGGCTTACAGAGAATAACGTATGTTTTTGAAGCAAATATGTTGTTGCCTACACAATCCTGGCGAAGACTGCTGACCCTCCCCAGTGAGGGTAAGACGCCACAGATCATCACTGAAGAGAATGGAGAGTTCAGTGTAACGAGAAAGTGTGCTTTGTTTTTTTTTCTTCATTTTGATTTCCAATTCCAGGAAGGAAATAACTACTCTGCACATCTGGACACGAGAAAACTGGAAACAGTGATATGGTTTCAAGATGCGGCCTGTCAGACCTTCTGAAACTAACAAAAAGGATCTGTATTAAAACTGATATTTGATGTGGAACCGGAGGTAAATCGACTTTCAAGGAGTGTTGAAGGGAGATGTGGTTTGAATTAAATATTTGATTAAAAAAAAACTTGGGATATCGAGCATCCTGTTTAGGGTAAAACGATATCAGGAAAATAATGTATTTGCAATAATAGATGACCATAATGATTACAGATTACCCTCATTTTCCTGACTCTTCCTTGATTACCATCACACCAAGTCCCTACCACTCTGTTACCTTTAGCATCCCAGTCACTAAAAACACACACAGCAACTAAAGGCTGTTGGATTACAGCCAACATGGCAGATATATTAGCATGAATGTGTCACCATTGAAATATGTTATCCTTTCAAATATTGTCTTGCGATGGCATTTTGTACGCAGATACAGCCACGACCATTGCAATTCAATCCAGCTTGCAGCTCTAACGGTGAATCTACCCACACATGAATGGATAAGCAACAGTTTTGCATTTTTCCTTCCACTCAACTTTCCATTAACATTCTTTGAGACAGCACTGCGCATCCAGCTTCTTTACTGGTGGACCTTTTGCGGAGGGTGTCGACGAGTGGCAGGCCAGCCGTCTTCCCTCATGATTGCCGTAACGTTTCCAGCGTTAGAAATCCTTCTTTAAATGGGTCTTGTGCTTTTTATCGTCTCACACATCCACATGCGCAAGTTCAACCTTAGGGACGTGTGAAACGGTTACTTCCTGCTGATTAATGGGAGCATATCTGCTGTCGGTGAGAGCTTGGCTCATCACAGTGGCACAATAATACAACAAAGGGCAACTTTTGTGACCAACACAAGCCGGTCTTTCAGCTTGGTTCCAACTGTAGTCCTGCTGGCTGCTTAAAGGCGCCATTCATTCACACAGAGAATACACTCAACTTCCAAATACAAAAGGACGCGCAGCTAGAAAGGAAAGCGCACAAAACCAAATGCTAACCCAGGCTAAAAAGGGAACCTCGCACGGTTTTACCCACCAAACGCCTTAAAGAAACACCCTGTGTGACTTCACCAAGAACAAATTTAACAGACGCACAAGCAACACACAAAAACAATGAAAGCCTGAAACAACTAGGGAACTAAAAAGAAGAGCAGACACTTGCTCGAGTTGTGCCTGGAGACAGATTAGCACATATTTTTGACTATACTGTCTTATTTTCATTGTCTTAGCCTCTCACACTGCAACAATAGAACTAAAAATAAGAAAATCTTTCTTGAAATTTAAGTATTTTTCCTTGATTTGAGCAGGTAAATAGGACTATCTTCCAGTGTAATAAGATTTTTGCACTTAAAATAGAAACAATTAATCTCCATGATCTTATTTCAAGTGCAGTATATCTAATTATCTTATTTTAGGGGTCATTCCATTGGCAAATAATTTTATTTACCTGCTCAAATCAAGGGAAAATACATTCTTTTCAAGAAAATTTTACTTATTTTTAGGTCTCTTTTTGCAGTGCAGCCTCTATAAATATATGCCTGACGTGTGCTTAGAGACCAACTGGTCAAATGCTTGACACCCGAACCATAATATCCAGCCAAACATTGTATCCAGCCAGTGTTTTGTGATTGCGGGACTGCAAACCTCGATAAACTTGATCGAACTGCGACGATGATTGTATTTCAATAAAATGTGCAGCTGAAGTTAAATGTCTATATCCAGCATGATACGAATTATTCCTTGGAAGTGGCTGTAAGTTGGACGTTTGGCTAGGAGAGAACAACGTAAAAATAGGTTTTTGTGCATGGGCCACAATGAATCTGGACTTTTACAATGAACCAGTAAAGAAGAAATGAATCCTAATCCTTTCCACCACAGTGACAGTCCACCTGGGAAGGCTCAATAGATTATACGACACTGGGATTCATGACAATTGAAGATTATCAGGAACATTTTCCATTCCAAACAGCCCTTGGAAATGCACATTACAGTGTTTAACCTACCATTTTACAAGGGAAGCCCCCACCCAAGAAGATCACAGCATGTAGTAAATTAAATGTCTGTAAGTGTTCATGGTAAATTTTATTAAAATTAGCTTTTCTAAATAGTGCCAGATCGCATCCTGAGCTGTTTCTGTCTCTACGCTCCCACAAGGCGGACATGAGTCTATGGACAGGTAGGTGGAGAGCTGAGTTTTATGAGCTTAGCTAAACTGATTACACAGGTAAACTCACACTCCCTCCAGGAGAGAACGCGCCGAGTCACAACATATTTTACCTGCCTCTGCAAACATATCTGCATTTTGTCTCCGAGGATGGCTGCACTCAGAGTCAAGAGCACTGAGCGTCTTCTAGCTGTGCAGACGTCGGCGGAGTCTGTTCTGATGGTTCGGTCATTAAAGCAATAAATGCTTCAATGACCAAGAAGTTATCCCAGACAGAATTTGTATCGCTTGCATTGGGAGCGCGGGATCCAACGGGATAAATGTGTCCCATTTCTGTTGTAGTACAACAGAAATAGGACATTTCTGTTGATTTCGCGTGGTAGCTAGCACACATGATTACTTCAACATACCGAGAACGTTTGCTTAATACAAATATGAGAATGATCCCATCTGTTTTAAAATCGATTATGTTAAACATTAAAGCTCCATGTAGCAAGCTCTGAAAAGGTAAACGCCTCTATGGCCATTTTGAGATGTCCTACAAAAATACCATTTGCTTTGATTGTCGCACATCACCAAAAGTCCGTCGGAAACAAAAATCCACCTTCCTCCATCCATCAATGAAAACAGATGGCTGCTTTATTCTTGGAAAACAGATTTTTGTTGCTAGATAGACCCCATGAATGGATCAGAAGCAGATCCCAAATGTAATAAAACTTAAATTGAGTAAAGTCATGCTGGAAAATATTCTAAACTCTGGTAGATCTAGAGTTAAACAGATTTTTACTCAATCATAAATAAGAGAAAGATGGAGAAAGACAGAAGCTGGCTGCTCATATAAAGCTATTCTGAGATGTTAATGCATAAACATAATATAGTATCATTAAAACCCCGCATTATGTTTGAGTCTCTTTTTAGCAGGAGCCGACACGATGTCTCTCTCACACAAACCCACTCTGGTCTGATTTAGGTGAGCTGAATCTTTCAGCAGCACTCGAAATACTAGTTTATTAACAGAGCGACGGGTTTTGGCTTCATCAATGACCCCGATGGAGGCCACAGGCCGAAACGCGTTAGTCTACTAATAAAGTGCTTCTGTAGTATTTCTAGGGTAGAAAACGAGTGTGCCGGCACCAGAACAGAGCATATGACCACAGGCTGGGGAAACAAATGAGGCCATAGTCTCCCTTTCACTGTCTGGACCCAGCTCCCTCCAGATACTGGGCTCGTTTATGGGAAATAGCAACGAGCCAAAGAAGTCCCTTTTTGTCAGAAAGGCCTGATTACCATTCAGTATCTGAGATATGAAAAAGATGAATAAGTACAGTGTAAAGCTGCTGGTTCACTGCCATAAGACATTTTGAATGTAACTGCACCAGGATCTATTCTGCTGGATGAACCACTGCATGAAAGCCAAACTACAACAGTGCAGTCTCCACTACATCGAGGCAGAAGTTGCTGTATGTCATCATAATCCATAGTTTAAGTCTGTGTATTGAGTCAGTTGATCCAAATTCATTAGATCTGAAACACTTTGCCGACTGTGTTGAATATTGATTTACAACAAAAATGCAAATAATTACTCAAAAAGTTAAGGGCCCCCCACATAGCTATGGCAATACATTACACATGCTATGACTTGTACTTCCTTGATTTTAGAGGGTTTTATCTCGGATTAGAAATGTGTGACTGTTAATACAATTGTCCCCCAAATTATTTAACCCATAAGTACAAAAGGAGACCTGTTTTTAACTTTGCTTAAGCAAAGTTACAGTACCATACACTGTTCTGTCTGTACATACAGAAGACATTGTTGAATATTTTATTGATCTATATGTTCTAGCTGTGAAAACTGCTCAACCTTAGCAAATCCAGTTGAACTCCAAATATATATTAGCCCCCAGGCTAAATGATGACATCCGTTCTCAATGTTGTCATGTCTAAAAACTCCTGGAGCTCTGGGCCCATTACTGATGTAGACACCAGGTCTGTTAAGACTTTCTCTCATCTCATCAGCTTATAAAGTCTTTGACAAATCTGTTTACTTTCCTGGACAACGGGTTCCTGGGTAGCTTCATCTAAGGCTACGTTCACACTGCAGCCTGAAGTGACCCAATTCCGATTTTGAACAGCCTGTTCAGTGATGAATGCAGTTCACACAGGAGATCACATACTAGTCGCATATATTTGGAAATGTGAACGGACACGCAAAAAAATCAGATTTCACGAAAAAATCGGAATTGAACATCAAGGCCTGCAGTGTGAACGTAGCCTAAGATTCTCCTTAAAACGTTGGCTGTTAATCTGCATCTTTATTCACATAAACATTTTCTAAAATAATGTTACTTATTTGCAACAAAACATATGATGGTTCTGAGTAGGATTTTAAGAATGCTGCTTTTTGATGTGCTGGAGTCAGTTGAATATCTACATAATATATATATGCAAACCTTGATTAACGGTAGAGCACACCCTCCCTCCCTACACAAATATACATTAAATCATATACTTAAATAAAATAAGAATGCAATAAGAAAATATGCATTAAAGTAGTGAAAATGCTTACCTGCCTAAAAACCGTGCACACAGGATATGTAAATATCTGGTTTCAAAACATTGATTAAAAGTTCTGGTCTGATCTGCTACCAACTGATCGGTTATGCTTTTAAAGAGAGGATCCTTTCTCCATTTGGGACTTCTAGAAGTCACTGCTCAATTTATAATTTAAGCATTTGCTTGTAAAACATTTCAGATAACGCACAGTCTTTGCACAGCGACAGATGTGGGTTGCATAATCCTGCAGACACTAGAAAAAAATATTTTCACAAACTAGCAAAGCAAGGATGAGTTGCGTCCTCGGTCGGGCTTTGCTTCTTTGGCCTTTGGTTACTTTTTACCACCACCTGCTGGACTGGAGGTGTAGTGCAGTTTTCGTCACAACTTCTCAACATGACATTAGGCTGATTTAGATAATATTTCGGCGGTCTTTCAGAGTAGTGGAAACAGAAAAAACACACATTAACTGTGATTATTTTTACGACGGTAAAAAAAAAAAAAAACTCGGGTATATAAATCATAGGACTCTTGGAGGAAAAGGGGCTGATGATGGGAATATTTGGCAACAGCCTGTTCAGTGATGGGCATGCACAACAAGTGACAAGGACATGTAGAAAGGAGAACAATACGAATGAAGGCATTCTGTTTGTGCTGATTTGTTATCAGCACCATAGGGATCCCACACACCTATTCTTAGGGATAGCTGTAGAAGGTGTCTGCATAGCACATGACCGTAAGCAGAACTGTTCATCAGTATGATAAGAGTTTCAGAATACAGTTTGTGTAATGTTAGAGGAATGTGAAACGAGCTGTGTCCCCTTGCATGGTGGCCATGCCATGCATTTATCAACCTGAGAGGTTGCATAAAAGCAGCAAAGAAAAAAATAAAAAAAATAAAAAAGGATTCCTATCAGTTTCAACTTGGGGTCAGATATTGAACCTTAAATCTAAAATAAAAAAATGGACATCTTGTAGAGTTCTGATCAACATTTCTTGGTAAACGCCCTTGAACTCTAAACTCAGTTTCTGAAGCAGAATCATACACATCTATTTTGGCCACTTACTTTAAAATCTTTACTACTCATATCCTTATCTTGGCAGGGTTTTGTAAAGTCCAGGAATCTTGCTGGCGCTCACCACATCTTGCTTAGCAAATCAAAGTGCTTTGAATCGTGATTCGCCATGGATGTGAAAAATTGCTGGTGATATTCAATATAATTTTATAGATTTGATATTAATTTTAAAATTCCAGCACCATTCCTTTTGTAAACAACCGCTTTTCTTTCCCTTTAAATTATTGGCACTCGAGTTGAGAGAACTCTTCGCACAGTAACATGAACAACAGATAGTGAAAGAGGTGCAGGCCGCTGCTCTGATGAACTGCGATACCTCGTCAGATATTCCCGCCGTGGTGTGTCTCAACAGGCTAAATCTATCGGTCGGGTACGGTACGTCTGCTGATAAAACAGTGAATTCAGCATCAGCTCCACTGCAATCTGATATCCATTCAACAGTATAGCATGCTCCTAAAAACAAGAGCTCTATGTTGCTCAAGTCCCAAATGAAATTTGTCAACCTTTGACCACAGAGCAATCTGACAGATACTCACAGAGCAAATGGAGACAGTCTATGAAGTTACTCCAGATAAAGCAGAAAGCAGAGATCATCATAATTTTCTCTTAAAGGGATCCATGATTAGTTGAACATGTTGGCCTAAATAGGTTGTAATTTTCCTATTAACTTAAAAAAATTTGCTGTTTGTGATGCATAAAAACTCATAATTCAAAATCTGTATAATCTTTGTTAAAGTTTTTCACCCGTGGCGGTCGCCATTTTTTCACCTGCGCAATGCATGCTGGGTTGATGACGTGGTTAGGTACTACTGGACGGGAACCTACAGAGTTAAACACAGGAAGGTTAACATTACCCAAGTTGTTTTTTATCTTCTTATGTTTAACTGGTGTAAATCTAGACAATGCCACACGCTGTTGGCTGTCATTTAATTAAAAAAACAAAACAAAAAAAAAACAGCAGAAAGAATGATGGAGCGTCTTCATCGCTTCCCACATGAAAAACAGAAGAGCGCCGTTGGAGGAAAACACAACTTCCGAAGGACCCACATTTGTGCTCTCAGTAGACTTTGAGTCATTTTTGTCAACAAAGTGATGACAACAGGTGGCCGTTACCCTCGCAAGCTAAAACAAACAGCCGTTCCGGCTATTTTTATCCATGAAGCACCTAAACCCCGCCGCCTTGCGAGCAAAAGACGCTGGGAGAAACATCAGAGACAGGCAACACTAGAAGCCCTTTTAAATAACAAAGCTACTGCCACCGGTACCGAATGTGAAATCACGGACTTGACACTGGACCGAAGTCCAGACCTTAAACATTTAATAGACCGAAGACCAGACCGCTCAGATCCTAAGCAAGTATTATTGGACCTGACACCGGACACAACACACTACTTGCTGGATCACACAGTCATTCATCGCTTTTTTAAAATAATAATAATAATTATTATTATTATTATTACTACATTGTCATCAATTTCAATGCGCTCCAGTTCAAACTGAAAAGGTTTAACATTACTCTTTGCCGTTTTGGCTGGACGGATCAAGCACTAGGACCTAGTGTACGTCATTTACCCAGAATGCATTGCAGCGTAAACATGGCGACATCCATGTATCAATATTTTATTTATATATATGAAAAACTAAGCAGCTTACAGTATTTTAACTGTATTGTTTTTAGATTTAAAATAGACATTTCTCAAATAAAGTCCGATGTTACAACTAATTAATTAATTGTGGATCCCTTTAATGTTTTTTTTCCTACAGCTCTGTCTCACTACACCATGTCCATTTCTAGTGTTGGTTTTAGCACAAGAAAAAACAAGGAGCTTGAATGATAAAGTGTCAGCAATATCTGCTTATTGTCTTGAAAACTCCACCTCTTTGCACTGTGCTCTGCTGTGGATGAACAGAGCGCAGCACCATCCGTGTTGTTTTAAGTTGAGACGCGTTGAGGAAAAGAATGAGGTGGTTGAACGGCATATGTACAGTTATATGAAGTAAACAAGGAAAAATTGAGGAAAGCTGTTTTGCCTCAAGGATTTTTAGAAAATGTAAACACTCAAGTTATTCAAGGAGTTATTGCACCCTTACAATTTGTAATTAATTTTTTAAATAACATGTATTGCACATATTCAATACTTTATTGGTTAGGGCTACAGCACATTCTGTCCTCCTTAAGCAGTGCTGCTTAACAACCAAATCAAACACGCAGAGAAAATGTAAGCTAACCATTAGCCGCTAATGAAGCTGAGAGTTGGCATCTGCTTCTGGCTTCCTATTGCTGCTAAAGGCCTGTTTTACAACCTTAGAGTTAAGCAAGCACCAAAAATAAAAGTTTATTTCAAAAAATGCTTTTAAATTCTTATTTTTTGGTTTTTACTAAATATTTTGTCAAAGTCTTGTCTACTCACAAAAACTCGTCCGGTGAATTTAATTTATCTTTACTCGGCAGGTCATCGATGCAGTTTATGGCAAACATGAAAAGTTGTAATAGATGTTTTTACTTAAAAAGAGGGCCTGGTGATAAATTGATTTTATTAATTAATTTGAATTTGCAAGATTTAATTTTTTGGAGAAAAAAAAATTGAGATAAATTTTTTTTGGCCAATGCACTACTATAGGCAACTATGAAACTTTGCACTATATCAGTCCTAAAAGGGGGAAATTGTTTTGGTAATAGCATGTAATGTTCAATATACATTTTGGAAAATATATTGTCAAAATAGCCTAAGAAAGAAATTGTTTTACATTAAGACGAGGCATTTTCATTTATTCATTTACTTTAAGTTAATTTTAAGTTATACAAGTAAAGTGAGCCCTGTTTTTAGATGTGCAACACCACTAGCAGCAAACATTTTGTGTTATATTTTTATTGTTGACTATGGCGGGGCCTACCATTTGGTTTTATAAGCATGTTTCTAAGCATATAATTAGTTGCACTTTGAATTCAAGGCAACATCCAAATGAGATAATTAAAATAAAAACAATTTAATAAAAATAAGTTCAGCAATTTGTTTTAATGGAAGGGGGAGGGTTAAATCAATTAATCGGATTTGGTAAAATCAAATGTTTACTTTACTTGCACTGTAACAGCCATGGTGTTTACTGATATCTCAATTCGATGGGTCAAATTAAAAGGGACACTTGGGGATTGCTGGAGCACATTAAAACGGTGTGTTAGCATGAAGTCTAAATAAAGAAATGAGGTTTTTAGGCGGTGACTCCTCACACTGAGCTGCTGGTGATGATGCTGAATAAAGGAACTCATGTGATCACTTGTGCATAGCAAAGGTGAAGGAAGCATGCACCACAGGCTCAGTGTCCCTCTGTGTATCGTGCTCTTTTGCTGAACCAGACCGCAGCTTCTCGTTCATAAGCTCTCAAAACCACAATGACACCACATCATGCCGTTTCCAGAGTAACGGTAGCAATGGGGACAAAACAGCTCAGTTAAGTCCGTGCGAGATGTTGAAAGTTTGCTTTTACAGCCATGTACAAATTTAGGCTTTGAATTCACCAGAAGGAAGCTTAGCATGTTCACACAGCAAACAACACGGGTCACATAATATTGTCCTTAAACAATTATAAATGCCAATACCGGAGCTTAGATAAACTAATGAACAAAAACTATGACTAAATCTACAGAAACACTTAATATATTCCTTTTGTGCCCAGTTAGGGCCACGTTACTACGAATCCAGGTCTGACATCACACCCTCTGGTTTTGGTTTTGGTCAGTCTCTAGTTAACTTCTTAGAATAATGTGCGCAAAAATATCCCCCTCCTCCTCCAAAAAAAAACATCACCAAGCTTTGCCTTTGCTCACTATTAAGTCTTTAAGCTTGTCTAACGTGACAACAGATAACCTTACAAACGTTATTGAGTCAGTTCATGTTCAAACCCAACGCTTCACGCAAAGCTGCCATTTAGGAATCGGACAGCAAAAAATAAAAAAGATCCATCGGGCAAGCTCCAGAGCCTTGAACACAATGGCAGAGGGGAAACTTCCTTTGAACAAAACCTCTTCAGCAAACTCACATCCTCCCTCCAACGCTGCTAAACTGTCTCTCACCCCCCCGCCCCCCCCCCCCCCCCCCATGCTACTCAACCACCCAAACACAGAAACAAAAAGTAAAGGCCTCAGAGAGAGAAAGTGGCCTCAATAGGATGCCGCACCCACAGTGGACACACATCCAGCTTTTCAAGCTCCTTTAAAATAAGAAAGCCAATAAAGTTTCACAGCATGATGGTTTTAATTTAAAGAGGCAAAAATGTGTGAAACAAAGGGTGGACTTGTCAAAGCTCACACCAAATCTACTTCTACTTCTAAATGGGAAAGACCTCTGATTGCTGGGTCATCCACATTCCCATACACTGTAGAGAACGCCTGTCTCCAATCTGCAGAAGCCCTCTAATGACCAGCACGTGTGACTGGGGTGTGTTAAGGCACAGAAACACCTACAACCTGCAGGGACAGGCCCTCAGAGCCTTGGGCTGCCCGCCCCTGCCTTAGAGCACCTCCCAGGCCGTTAAGAAAACTAAAATAGAGCCACTGTAAGCACAAGTCGTGGATCAGTGAGATTTTCACAGCATGATAAGAGTTTTCCTGTATCAGCACATTGATTTAAACATGTATAACACGACCGTGCTTACCGACCAGCGCGCAACTTGCTAACGGCAGTCAGTGATTGCTGAGGCTCGTTAAACGTCACGTCTCCCATAATTCCTGCCCATATGTACATCAGCATTATTCAACAATTACATTTCACAGTCTGTATGGCTCTACCAACTAATCTTTAGAGTATTTTCTCTAATATATTCTCCTAAACATAGATTCAACATGCTATTACCAAAACAATTTCCCCTTTGGGGACCGATATAGTGTTTTTGAATTGAATTGGCAAAAAAAAAAATCCCAATTTTCCAAATATTTAATCTCCAAAAATGGCAAATTTGAATTATTCAATAAAAATCGACCGATCGCCCAGCCCTACTTTCATCTTGTCAAAATCATTTGGTATTCTGCTCAGATCATTTTTCATGAAATAATACCCAGAAGGACACTAATGATATCATTAAATTCTCCGTGTTTTCTAATAGTTAGGAACACAGCATCTGCTTCCTCCGTTTGCATTTGGTTCTCCCACCCTGGACACAACTGACCAATAGCCAGACCAAACGCTCTCACGGTTTGTAGTGACGGTTTGTTTGGAGTTTTCTGCGTGAAAAGGAACCGAACTGCCACAACTTTTTCTTAGATGCCCCAGGATCTAAGACAAAGAATTCAGACCAACGTAAACAAACTACAGGTGGGAATCGCCCTTAGTCATCATGACCAAGACAAAAAAGAACTTTGTTTTTGATTCATTCAGGAATCCGAGATTATGATGTTTCAGGCTCTTTCTACCATTTCTTGTACAGCATAAACACCTATTAAACACACACACACACACACACACACACATATATGTAAGGGATAACGCCCGACACCATTACCAGAAATCAATGGACTTCGCGGAGGCGTGGCCGCTTCCGCGAAGTCCATTAATTTCTGATAATGGACACATCGAAGGGCATTATCCCACTTTTACCATGGTCACTTGCAAAAAAAAAAAAAAAAAATTAAATCAATTATTAATACTTTAATGTTTCTATTTCACTGTTGGAATCGTACGTTTTCCACAAGAACCGGCCGACAACTATTTCATATCTCTCGGCAAGGCACTCAAACCCAAGCTACCTACTGATCTGCTCATTGCTGGATGACTGTCTGGCCGCTGGTGTTTCAACAACAAACCTCCAGATTTTTACAACAGGCACAACAACAGCATACGGATTGCATTTTATTTTTAATAACCTCTAATAACGTCACACATTCAAATGAAACTTTTGTGCGCTACTTCACAGAATACTGTAACAGGAAACTTCAAAGCTGCGGGATGAAGCATTCTATGGCAACTTTCACTCTACAGGGAACGTCAAACTAATCCTCTTAACCAAACAGCAACCAAAACGCACTCTTACATAAAAAAACTAATTAAACTAAAATAAAAAAAAAAACACATGCGCAGAACATAGCTTCCTGCTACCCGGGCAACCAGCAACAAACCACATTGTCTCATAAATTGAAAGAAAGCTGGTCGATGGGGGGAAGGGAGACGAACCGGAAACATATCATAAAACCAATGCATATGCACCTGCATACGAAACCAGACCCAGGCTGCACTTGATGTGATTAAAGCGGGCACAGTGTAAGCACACTTTCTGCTTCTCTGAAACATAAAACTTGATGTGACGAACAAGATGACACAACCCCTTACTGTTTTGTTAACACTTCCTTACTGCTTCTGGTGTAAATATCTACAGCTTCCACAGAAATAGCAGAAAGTGTGAAGAGACTGGAAAAAAAAAATACCATTAAAAATGTTTAAAAATGGTCCTGTGAAACAAAATAATAATCTTGGAGCCGTTATTTCCCTTTAAATTAAAGTTTGTTTTTTTACTTGACAGATTTAGTCAATACTCTATTGAGACAATCACTTATTAAAAATGTTAGCTGTCACAGTGTGAAAGCAAGTGCATCCTAACTCCTCATCCTAACAACAACAACCCTATAAGCACATCAAAGGTCGGCCCTATGTGCTGGAATCGCCCCTCAGGATTGAAATGATTGAGCTCCAGCAGGCTGAGTGTGAGCCCCCCTGACTAAGCCTTTGTCCTGAGAGCAGAACAGCTAAATTCCCTGAATTCCACCATCCCCATCAAAGCACAGTAAGACTGCATTCTTCCAGCCGTTGCTATATTTAAACCCTTTTTAATCTTTAAAATCACTAGTAACCAAGTGTCTCCCTGCGTTTAACCTTCAAATCAACGTCTGGCTTTTGCAACCTGCAAGCATTGAATGTTTTAGCGGCATTTTGCCCATAGTAGACGTGTTAGTGTGGAAGTCCTGTATAAGCACATTCCTGCTTGTTGTTTGCATTCGATTTGCTATCGTCTAGTGCTGTTCATTACCTTCAAATACAGAAACTGATATCCATCATTGTAAAATATCCTCGGGAGCTCCGAAAAAAAAGGGACATTTTACTAGCAACGTTTACTCTAAAGCCTTCTGCAGTCCCCGCAGCGCAGAATACATTTTGCATTGTTTTGCAAAACGTATTCTATGTGGGGATCTATTACCAGGACAACTATTGGTCACGCATTTACCAAATCTGGCCTTTATGGAAGATTTGTTGACAGAAAGCAAAAAGTCCGGTTAACAGGTTGCCAGAAGCCATGCGGAGTACAATGCAAACGTGGAAGAAGGTGTTCTCCTCAACTGAGCTTTCTGTCCATTATGCAAAACACCATATTAGGGGGAACACCAACACCAGGCGGTCCTGGAAGAAAACCTCTTTGAGGCTGCAAAAGACGTGGAAATGAATGTCCACAGACGCCCTCCATCCACTCTCAAGAAAAGATTGGGGAAATATTTTACTTTACAAAACTACGCAGCACTATGTATTGGTCTAAAACACAAATGCCAATAAAACACTGCAATCTCTGGTTATTTTATGACAAGAGTAAGCTTTGCCAGGCAGTGCAGCAACCAAAAGGACTTGGAGCGACACAAAAAGCTGCCTAAAATGCCTCGGAAGAGTAAGGATCATCCTGCAGGAGAAGCGTCTGCTGAAATCTTTGGGTAAAGAGCCGTGTGTAGAAATGTGCAGTCATAAATGTGCAAGATACACACCCGAAGACCAAAGCTGGGTGATTAACACTGCTAATTATTTTAATCTAATTTAATGCTTCTTTAAATGAGAATAGCTTCTGTTAAATATTTGTTTTCTTTTTTGAGCAAATGGAGGGATGAAACTGACCCAGCCCCACACAGTATTGCCCCTGGTACCAAGTACAACGGAGAAAGCGATAACTAGCTGCATGTCTTCGTCTGTGTGTGTGTGTGTGTGTGTGTGTGTGTGAGGTAAATAAAGGTTGCCAAGGTAAAGCAGTAAATACTCTGTGTGTGAGAAGCTGAAAGCAATGCCCAGGCCGGCACACCATCTGAGAACAGCTCATGCCGGCCGACTTGCACAAACGCAGACATCTGTGGACCACAACCACGGCTGTGGCCCAGCATCACTCTGTCCCCCACCATAAAAGCTTCATTGTGAGGATTATTTCTGGAGGGCCTGAATGGCTGCAACCCTGTTCTCAAGAGGAGGAGGAAGTGGCTGACCACAGGCAGCAGGACTACCGTTAGCCCAATGCCCGGGCTTGCCTTCAGGCTGGGACGTTTCCATTTCCTCTATAGGTCTGGTGTACATTTATAATATAACTTCCTATGATTTGATCTGTTAGAACAAACAAAAAAAAGTCTCTTACAATACAACTTACTTGCTCAGGAGAAAGGTCTACATAAAGAAAAAACAACTAAAGCAACAAGAACAAAACCTGCACCGCCAAGTAGATGGCAACACTCTGGTTAGTAATAAAAAACTTTCTCTAGATGCCGCAGCGACTGACAAAGTAGGCGAGGTAGCCTTGGAGACAACCATTGGACCTGATCTGTGTCTAGACTGTTTTGATCCAAATGAATCATCAAAAAAATTATCTTCTCATCTGAACCTTTGTACATTAGTCCTCAGCCCAACCTCATTTGTAAGCACTGGACTCTAGAGTGAGACCAATTAAGTTTTACATGCGACCTAATTTCTCAATGGTACGGCTTGTAAAGTGCCTTGAGATGACATGTTTCATGATTGGCGCTATATAAATAAAATTGAATTGAATTAAAAAAAACATCTGAGGTCGCACCGGTGCAACCAACCGAGGAATATGTTCAAAATCCTATAAAATCCTCTACAAAGCAGACTTATACATTGTCCTTTCATGTAACAAACTATTATAAAGGGACCTATTAACCTCCTGTATCTGAAACGGTGAAAAATAAACCTCCCAGACAACATAAGCTAATGCCAGTGTAAATATTAGCTTCTGACACAAAACGCCCAATGACGATTATCAGTCGGAGCTCCCCCATCGAAATCTACTTCCCAGGGTAGTATATAGTGAAGCAGTGAAACAAAACAGTTTGTCTCCCTCCTTTGTTAATGTGTAAAAGTATTAGAAGCTAATGTAGCTAATAGTAACACAGGTTATGGGGGAGCAAGACTGAAGCTGACAAATAAAGCAAAAAAGTAGGAATTACAGTAGCCAAAAGGGGACAAACTAGCTAGACATCCGTGTTTTCACTCCGTCTTCTAATTGAAGACGTGTTGTCGGTGGAGGAGGACTAATAGAACAAGCAAAGATGACCGTAGATCATTCTGTTTTCCAGCTTTCTGTTGAAATAAAGGACTATCCACACTCTTTGCCAGCGAGTAGGAAGAGAACGTAACCAAGAAAAGAAAAAGAAGTAATAACCGGTAGAAAGCGAGAGGCTACATCAGCATAGCTATTATTGCCAGGTGGAGACAATTCATAAGGGAGCGGGGCTTCAAACTTGATCCAGAAATTGGAGGCTTTCTGCTGGACAGGTCCGTTAATTCAATATAACGGTGACGTTTATTTTGCCGTTACATTAGAAACAGGGCGCTTAACCGCGAGGTCAATTGTAATTCATTTAGCGCATCACTGGATGGGTATAAATCTTACACAACGAGGCATTCAGTATAGAATGACCCTCAGAATTAAATTTTATGTGTATCGACCCAAACTGGCTCATTAAGGATAAACAACTATAATAAAATCAAATAATTACATGACTGAATCAAAGGTGGATATTTCCATAAAGGACATTAAGTGTGATCTTGTCAACTGCTTGCCAAACTGAAAATTAACACTTTTATAAGACATTTTTTAGGACAAGAGATGGATTCCCCCCTACTTAAAGGTTTTGCCCTAATTAAGGAAATAATCAATCCTATTTCTGCCCTCAACAATAAAGAGCCATGTGCCTTCAGACAATGTTGCTACAGTATCAGAAATGGTAAAGGCAATAAGCATTATTAAGCATTTTTATTAAATCCCCCCTCCCATAACAAGATTGACATAAAACGACATCCTGCTCATTTTATGTTGACCGGATTGTTATTCATTTACAAGTTAATATTGTCTCCATGTTGTTGATTTAAAGAAACAAAAGTGAACCTCTTAAACTGAGGCGTTAAATGTGTTCTAGGTGCACATAAACATATTGAGGCGCACCAGCGCAAAAAGTTAGTCTAGAGCCCTGAAGCGTGTATTTTCAATAAACCCTACCTTACTGAATGGATATGTACCACACCCTTTAAAGGTTGCTGTCATTAAAGCTGCATTGAGAGACACCTGTTCTCGATCAAAATGCCGTAATAAATTAGGTTCAGAGGCTTAGATAATCGGGTGTGTCTATACTTGCCCTTTTGGATCCCAGTGCTGTATTTGATAGTCAAGCACATGATCCCCGTGTGTAGCAGGGATTAAGCAAACAGCACTGTGGTGGTGTAGATAATGTTGGCTGACAAACTAGTTTTTTTCCTGGCTGATGTCAAATCTTCCTTATATACCAGGGTGACTTGTGTTGCACCACCGGGTTAAGTGCTTCAGCTTATATACTTACGTATACGGATTACAAAAAAATGTATAAGGAGCGCTTTTTAATCAGAATAATATGGAGTCAGGTAAGCTTGTGGATCATAGATCAGGTCGGTTCAGTAGTAGAGGTGGTTGTTCATCGGTGTCGGCTGTTCCGGTGCTGATGAAATTAACAACGGCCACTAAAGGGGCAACCACAGCCTGGCATGATTCTGCAGGTGGAGGCCACACACGTTTTCTCCTCCTCATTTCTTCTGACTGCTTTTCTGTAGTTTTGCATTAGATCAGGGTCAGTACCACAACTGGTACCATGAGGCGATACCTGGACCCTACAGAGGTTGCACAGGCATCCAACTCCACCAGGAAGGCTCATCAGTTCGTGCTGTTGCCAGAAGGTTTGCCGTGTCTCCGAGCACAGCCTCAAAAAGCATGGAGCAGATTCCAAGCGACAGGTACCGGTAGTAGGAGAGCTGGACTGGGCCACCGGAGGTCCTTGACCCATCAGCAGGACTGGTATCTGTTTCTTTTTGGAAGAAGGAGCAGGGGGAGTGCCGCCAGAGGTCTACGAAGAGACCTCCAGTGGGCCACTGGTGTGAATGTGTCTGGCCAAACCATTAGAAACAGATTTTATGAGGGGGGCCTCCATGGAGGGACACACAGACCTGTACAGGATAAACGATGGTACCCTGACTAACTTTATATATCAGGAGGAAATCCTCAGTTTGTTAGACCCTGCTCTGGTGCAGCGAGTCCTGGGTTCCTCCTTGTGCATGACGCTGCCCGGCCTCATGTGGGTCAACACTCTGCAGGCGGTTCTGGAGGACGAGGGAATTGATAACTTTGACTGGCCTCCATGCTCCCCCGACCTAAATCCAACAGAACATCTCTGGAACATGATGTTTAAATCCATCCAAGGCCACCAGGTTGAACCTCAGACTGTAAAGGAGCTCAGTGGCGCCTTTAAGCAAACTGGACCAGCCTGCTGCATCGTTTGTTTAGTTTCATTTTCAGGGTGACTTCAGATTAAGGCCTCTGGGGGTTGATCATTTTCATTTTCATCAAATGATGTGGCATCCTTTGGTTCCTAACACATGACCCATTCCATTTTAGCAGATTTTTTCGGAGTATTTCAGTAACTGGACTATGGGACTAGTGGATTTCAGTAACTTTTGTAATGCCCTGCTCTCTGGCATCTCTAGCAAGAATCTTTAGATGCTCCAATATGTCGCAAACACTGCAGCTATGAACCTGATGAAAGTGGGAAAATAGTAACACATTACACCCATTCTTCTCTCACTTCACTGGCTTCCCATCTCTATTACACAAAGCTCGAATACAAAAATTCTGTCCTCCCCCCAGAAACCACATCACGCTCCCTCTGGTCTGCTCCCTGCAACCAGCTTCAGATACTCTGAACCAGACTGAGCACCATGGGGACAGAGCTTTCTGGTCTGTGGAGTACCCTCCCTGACAATCTGAGGGCACCGCAATCCTAAATTTTAATAAAAGTTTTTTTTTTTCTTCAAGTACAGCATTTTAATCTATTATAGTGGGTTACAATTTGAACTTTTATTTCTACTTTAATTGCTGTTTCTAAAATCCTGTAAGATTTTGATGACGTGAAGTGCAGTAAATATCTAAGATTTATTGTTATTATTATCATCATTATTATTAATTGATCTGCTGAATATTGACCAGAGGTTGTCAAGAGAAAAAGGGCCGATTTCAATTGGACTGATGTATCCAACTGTCTAAAAATAACACAATTATTTCCCCTTCATTATAGTTTATATATATATATATATATATATATATATATATATATATATATATATATATATATATATGAATCGTTTCTGCTTGACAGTAACAATGCAGGCTGGTGGAGCTGACTGCTACTTTAGATTGAAGACAGTCGTCTTGCGTTCTCTTCAGAGTCCAAACTGCAATGACCAACATGCTCACAGTGCAGCACACAGGTGGAGGTGTGGTCCGTTTGCGTGGCTCACTGTTGTCGAGGAGGCCACCTCACACGGAAGCACACAAACCAAACACTCTGCTTTCCTGGTTTCCAGACAAGCACAGGGGGACAATCTGGATTCTCGATTTAAACAGAAGTCTCCCTAGAGTCCTCTCCCCAGCTTCCTGTTTCGGCCTCAGACCATAAATCCAATTGGCTGCTGGGCGCTCAACAAAGGAGGAATCACTGTCAAAACACAGAGGCACGCCGTAGAGTTCCTCAAGAGGCTCTTAGCAGGAGGACAACACCCTGGCAACTTTGCACATTTCTCCACCCACAGGCAAAAATGGCAGATCCCGAGACCCACTGCTGAGATACTTTGGTACCTTGGCTGGCACAAAACAAATCCAAAGATGATCTAACCTGAAGAAGAGTGACCAGACTTTTCTCTCCAGCCTATTCGGAACAGAGAGTAATACAACACTAGCCCGTCCCACACCCGTTGCAGCACAGGTCGGTCAGCTGGCTGAAAGGTGGCTACTACTGTAAACGTGGACATTTGTAGTCACTTGAGAAGTAATACGAGACTAAAATACTAATGACAAATTTGTCGTGCTCATTTAATGCAGCTTAACTAGAAAATCTTAGCATTTTTGGTCAATGGGGTCACCAACCAACAGGGTGTACTATGATGCACTTTTTCTGACTTTAAAGGAACTATATCTGAATTTACTTTTGTCTGGTTAAGAAAAATGCTTCTTATGCAATCTATTATGAGTTAAAAGACGTGATTTGATCATGACAACACCCAGGATGACTTTCCCTGCCAATGGCACTACGAGGCGCGGAGCCGTTGCTAAGCAGCAGGTCCTCCAGCGCGTACACCACAGGCCATGTAAGTGTTGACCATTCACATAGGAAAATATCATTTACCTGAGACGTAGCCATTTATATCAAAGAAAAGACCCTCGATGAAGCCTTGTGTCCTCTGGAGGATTGTGAACGAGCTCAAGGTGCGCATTTAGTCTGGTACGTGACGAGGGTTTCTCATTGGGAAAATATTAGGGGGCGGGGCTTACAGTTCAAATTTGTGCAGGATCAGACGTGGTTCCTTTAATAAAAATCTGAATTCTGACATGTTTTGAGTCATAAAGGATGAAAAGGCATTACTCTCATCCCATCATTCTATCAAAGAACCTGCAATTCTAATCAATTCAGGATTCCTATCTAGCGTTCACATTGGTTCAAAGAGTCATTGACTTGCAGCATTCACTCCTCCTGGATGAGCGCGTAGCTACAGCGGACAGTTCCTGGTATTGTGTCGATGACTTTGCAGCAATCCCTCATACTGAGCATGCATGTAGCGACAGTGGAGAGGAAAACTCCCCGTTTAACCAGGAAAGCCTGACTTCTAACTATAGAAACTATTGATCTGCTTTAATATTTTAGTGACAGCAAAAATAAAATTCTTCTTCTGTTTTAAATCAAGAAACTGAAAATGTCTTTATTTTTTTGTCTTTTGAAACTGGGTATAGATCATCGTACCAGGTAAAAATTTCCTCCTTTCCCATAATGAACTGTTACTAATGCCAAAACGTGCCAATTATCTTTTATTGAGCAGGAACAATGGTCTAATTAAATGTATTTAAAAAAAATTTGCTCCGAAAATTCTGTTTGGACACACCCACAGGGTTCCTGTTGGCAACTATGCTTCTGTGCAGCCGCTCGGCAGCAATGACGTCAGCTCTGAAAACCTGTCAGCGCCTACACTTGTAAAGCATTCCACTGAATGACAATCAGCAACCAGAGTCACACACAAGTGCAAGCACACAATGACTGGGGCAGGATGGATGAAATATTTAGACACAAGTGGAAACGCAACTGTACAGACAAATTCCTTGTACTCTTAGAATCAAGGACAGCTTCTTCTCAGTGAATAGCAAAGGGATTTCTTAAAGGTTAATCTCACCACTATGAACCTTTTTCACAATTTTTGACCTAACAAGAAGAAATTAACACTAGCTAAACAATTAAGCCACTGGTTTTAAAGAAAAATGAATAAATGTGTGACAGGGAAAAGGAAGTGGCTGAGCAGTGGAGGCAGCGTAGTGAGAAGAAGAGACCAAGGCTGTACACATAGCAGCAGAGTGGCTTTCTGCCAAAAAAAAGAAAAGAAAAAAAAGAAGCATGCTTTGAGGAGAACTACAGCCATGATATCACAGGGATTTGACTTGGACACATGAGGTAATGAGCTGAAAAACTAGGTAAATTTAGCTGACTGAGCAGCTGATTGTGCTGCCGATGCCCAGTGACCCGGATCGGTAGGTTGTGTCATTTTAAATCGTTCTGGTTATTATGAGAGAAAAACTTTCGGCTGGAGTTTAGCGGTAAGCTTTATTTTCGACTAAACAAAAAAAAGCAAGGGGACTACAAAATTTTTTTTTTGTGGATTGCAATGAAAAAAGTCCCCAACCTTTTCATACATTTCACTGTACGAGCACTGTAGATTTTGGCCTCCTGCAACATTATATCCATATATGTTTAAAATTAGTGTTTTCCCCATTTGGCTCAAAATGCGGTAAAAAGTGTTTTGACATGCGTAAAAGGGTTATACCACACAAAATCCACTTTTGTAGCCCTTAAATATATTTTTTGTGTATTTGGAATGAAGAAAAGTTCAATGTTGCCTGTCCAGGGGCTGCGGAGATTTCTTTATATCCCGAGTCATATTTCTCAAGCCCTTCACTTATCTCTATTTTCTATTACATTTTTTGGAAGAATTACGTCGCAGTATTCGCAACGGAACCACTGAACAGGGTGACAGACTTCTAGCTTACCAGGCTCGTGAATTTACACTGTTTGGAGCAATTTTGTAGTCCAAGCTGAAGGATGCTGAAGCTACAAGTGGATAAGCAATCCGTTCATTACGCCGTCGCCCAAAAATACTACAAAAATGGCCGAACGAGGTGGAGTGGAACACACTGCGACCTGGAGGGGGGCGGGTTGTTAAGTGCCTCATTTGGATTTTAAAGAGACGGCACCAAAACCAGTTGCTCTTAGACATAGCTCAGAAAAGGGGGAACGTGGGAGTAAATTAACGAGGAATTCAGACTAAAGCGCCGCAGTTCCACTTTATATAGACCGCAACTGACTGATTTCAGTGTGAAAAGGAAGAACTGAAAGCACGATATGTCCCCTTTAAGGTGATCCTCTACAGCAGTTCACACTGCTTTCTAAAGCTCTAGACGTTTCTCTTCAGTAATCAACTTCACACAACAATCTACGAATCAAGGATAACAAGACAGAATTTATGAACACCTCTTGTCAAAACTTGGTTGCCTAGCTGGATTTACAGAAAACCTGTAATCCCACAGCATCTCTGTCAGTAAGCCAGCAGAACATAGGACAATATCATATTAGCTCCTTATATATTACTTTTACTTTGCAGCATCTGCATAGACTGCTTACATTCTGCCATCTCTGTTTGCAGTAAACCCAAAGCAGTGCCGTTGTCATGGTCAGCAGGACTTCACAACCTTGGAAAATTAGTCAAAGTGATAGTGTTGAATATTGAGAGGATGGCGTCACTTATTTCTCCTTGACCGTCATCTATGTTTTTGGTTTCCACTGCATTGAGACTATTGCATACAACTAATATAACATTGACCTGCAAACCATGAATTTCAGACACTATGAAAAGTCAACAAATCTTGCATAGTCTTTTACTATATTAATATTGCACATACTAATAAAACAGTATATTTGTGGTAAAATATACTGTCATAGCAACCTCATTTGTGACATTCAATAAAGTTTCTGAATAGTTCATGTTTTCCCAAAATTGTCTGTCTTTTGTGTCAAAATATTGACACAAAATTGTGTCGTTATTTTAGCGGCAGGTTAAAAGCTAGAGACAGGGGCAGCACGTGGCATAGTAGTAAACAGAGAGGCTTAGAATCATGCTCCATGTCTTACCCCCTTTTCTCTCTGCCATCAATAAAGGCCACCAGCGCTACAAAAAATAAATGAATGAGTGCATAGAAGTACAGTCAGCCCTTTGTCCATCATCCAGCAGCCCTAAGAAGCTGCAAATAGGCCGTGACAGTGCAACTGGCAGAAGACCACCTGACGGAGCACCCCCAGTCATGGATTGACCCAATGGAGCCAGAATTTGAATATTCTTAAAACAAAGTGAGACGGACCTGGTGAAAAGAGGCAGAAAGGGTCCAAAAAACAGCAACAGATTGTCCTTTAAGAATCATGGTATAGCAGTCTCCATGATTCTTGCTTAACTTTTCATTGCATTAAGATACGAGCACCTCCAACTTCTATCTGCTTCACAAATCTGTATGTAAAATCCCACATCATGCAACACGTGCCTCAGTTCAGAGGGTTTCAGCTCAGGATTCAATCCTAGGGACTTCATATAAATATCGACTGGTGCAAATATATCCTGATCCAGCTTTTTCTGTTGCTTTTGGTCCTGGTGTTGTTGAGACAAACACAAATAAACCACACAGGCACCTTCAGCTTCAGATCTGGATTCATGCCTTCAGTTGTATTTTTATCTACAAGGGTGATAATTACATAATCGACCTCGAGATGATTTTTTTATGGCTATAGTCACATCCTTGGCAGCTGCAGAGATGCTAATCTGAATACAAACAGCTGAGATAAGGAATGAGGGAACAACGACCCTCAGCATTTAATGGTGCTTCTAAAACAAACTCTGCTGCCTCTTCTAGGCTTTCAATGCAGTAAAATGTTGATCAAGGCGTTTCCCACATCAATGAGAAAATGCCTTTGTAGCAGTCCAGTACGATCAACGGTCAATAACCGCTCATGGACAGAGACTGACTCTGAACAGTTCAGTCGCTAATGAGAAACTTCAGGAGTATTGTGCATTTTCAAGTAACAAACTCCAGAACCGGTTTAACATTAAAACTGCTTGGACCACTTGAGTTAAGCTTAGCGTCAGCTTAGCGTCACTAAGAGTAGCAGCAGTTTCTCCATGGATTATCTAGAAATGCAATGAAAGCATTGACAAGGTCTCTATGCCCCATGGCAAATCGAAACTGAAAGTGAATAAATTTCAAAAAATTATTGACGAAGCAACTTTCATCCGGCTTGCCTTCCTTTTGTCTGCTGCAGCTTCTTTGTTGCACCCCACCAGAGCTTTGGATTTCTGTCATCTCATCACGTATCATTACCGTACTTAATATTACGTCCATTGCTCAAAACCTTTGCAGAAAACACAATTTTAAATGAAGCAGACCGTCGTCTAACAACTGGCTTCAACAAGCTCCGCCCTCATTTGTAAACTTCAAATACTGCTGCAAAAAAAACAACGCATCTGATGAAATACAGGAAGCATCTGTTTATATTCCAATTATGAGAGTGCCTCTCATATTCTAAGTGTGCTACATAATCTACCGATTTGTTTGACTTGAATCAGTGCTTGATAAGGAAATATGATTTCCACCGCAGAAGTTTACTAAATCAGCTTTTAAATAGCAAAAGAGTCATTTCCGCTTTACGTATGTTTGCTGATGACCTCACAAGAGGCCCAAAAATGGAGCCCATGGCGGACGAGCCATTTCCAGCTTGCTTTCACACAGATTCTGAACGGCCGTTTATTAATGCATTAAATAGAAGCGGTTCTTCGTGAACTCCTTCCGCGCGTTTTGAGTTAGGTCTGCGCCACATTACAAAAAACACACAACATGGGAGAATGTCGGCGATTGCTGCCATTACAATGCGACTTGCAATAAATAATCAAAAACTTAACGCCGCTAACGTCGTTTTGGATTGGGTTTATTACCATTAAACATAATTAAACAAACGTCACCAAATATATTACCAGCCCAGATGGCCTTGAATGCATTGTACTTAAATAACTACCTGATATCTATTCTACCCCAAGCAGTTCTTTACAATAAAGCTATTGCTTACAGTAATACTGCAATAACGGCTAATTTAAATATATTGTCCGGCCCTATTGTAACGGTTTACCCATTTTCCTGAAATCTACGCCGTGTTCTCATATACAGGTCAAAGCTTTTTGTTGCAGCTGTAACCACAATGCAACCAAACACCTAAATTTGAGTAATTTGATTAAAAACAGGCAAATAAGGTGGAGAAAAAAATAAGTAACTACAAATGGGCATAATAAATAGAACATGGAACGCTGCGTGACGTCGCCAGAGACACGTGGGAGCTTGCGTTTGGGTTGCTTATAATGTTGCAGAACAAAATAGCCGAACACACAGGAAAAATTGACGACGGCGTGTTGCATAGGTGACTATATCTAAAGTGAGTTTGACTGATTTTATAGAAAAAGTCAGACCATTCTGAGTAAAATCAGCCCAAAATATGGGCTGCAGCAACCGAGGAACACAGCCAGAATCTGCGGACGGAGTGGTGGCCTCTACCCGATATCCAATCCAAGAATGAGCCCTATATTAGGCCTGATACTGACAGTGGATCGGACCGTTGTGATCTCTACACAGGGTTTCCCCCAGAAAACCGGCTAAGCTTTAAAGCCATTTTCAAGGAAACGCAGCACTAATGGCACCGGCTTGTTGTTTTTTCTTTGCTGTAATATGCATTATTCAACTACTCAACGGGGCGTTGCGAGGCACAAACCGCTCAGACTAACGGTACCGGGTCGTTGGGCTGTCCGTGTCCGCCCAGCTAACACCAGCTAGCGTTAGCTCACGTTGTCCAGGAGGTTCACTACGGGGGCTTCGCTGACCTTTTGAGGTTGCTCTCAAACGTCGGTGCCGTGCTGTTAGCTTAGCGTTTCATTCTTCTTGTCTGTCTGTCTGGGAAGGTTCCTCTGAACAACGCTTTCGTGTTCATCTCGTCTATAAAGAGAGCTGCACGTTTGATCCTGGCTGTCTTCCCCACACACGTTAGCGGACTTTAAGACCTCCAGCACCGGCTCGTTATTTGGGTGAGGCGAGGGGCTGCAGGGAGGAGGAGACGGGCAGAGTGTGCGCGCCGCTGCTGGAAGAAGTGCGACAGTTTGGGCAGATGTGAATGGGTCGGTTTATACAGATGTTGACGTAAATCAGAATATTTGAATAATTCATCTTTTAGTATCGATTACATGGAGGCACTGATTGTTTTGACCTTTGTATCACTGTTACTGATGTATAAAAATCTTCATCGTAGGCCTAAGATACGGAGGGAAACCCTGCTACATCATACAAAACATCACATAAATGGCAAAAAGAAAAACCTCTCTGCAACTAGAGACGTGCCACACCAAAAAAAAAAAAAAAAGAAGCTCTGATCTAGAAACCTGACAGCGAGCGCAGCGGCGGCAGCACGATGCCAACAATCATCATGAGCCATAAAGGCTTGTGTTTTACAGGCTCTGAGAGCCGGTGTCCATTAAAAGCCGCCGGGGCTTTCAGATGCGTGCTTCCCAGATGCCTTTAACAGGCTTGCTCTGCTTTCAAGCGTCCGCAGAACAGGAAGGAAAGTTTGTGCAGCGCTTGCAGTGTCCACCTTAGAACATCCTGTGTTCGGCCCCTTCTGGAAGGAGAAGACGCAAACACGTCAGCTCAGGCAACCAGAAAAGTGACGGTGGCTGCTCTTGCATCACAGTGATGAAAGGCAGCCTGTTTTTAGCCAAGGGAGGTGGGTGGGGAGGGGGGGGGGGGAACTCCTCATGTTACAATCTGCCACTTAATAATAAATCATAAGAAAACTCCAGCCCAATGAAAAGTTCTTCTAACCCGTGCTCTAAGTTGCATTCTTCCATGGGATGGGCGAGCTGAATATTTCATGATTAACCGGTCCATTATGCTGCTAAGATCTAGGCCAAGGCTGAGACTGAATGGAGGGAAGGGGGGGTTGGGGGGCTCAGATAACGGTCCAAGCCCCGTCCCAACAACGCCGGCACAGGAGGGGAGGGGGTGTCAGGGTGGGGACAAGCCATCTAGGTTAATCCACACAAAACACATACAAAGAAAACAATAAGCAACTCCGACAGGAAGGCGCATCGATTTCTGCCGGAGTTAGTGCGCCGGGGCTGCTCCGACCCCAATAACGGGGTGTCTGCAGCAGCAGCGGCTCTCGGAGCCCGAAGCAGCCCTAGCTGCGGCTCTCTCTCTCTCTGCCTGTGAGGCGCTGCTCGTTCAGCGTCCAAAGTGATGCTCGCCCAGACCAACAGCGGGGGAGCGGAGGACTACACGCCAGTCAAGTTCTGTTCAACTCCACAGCTAACCTTCTTATTGTTAGCCCCCAGCGAAACGAAGTTAGCTCAAGTTTACTTTTAAAAGAGAACGTTGTCTTCGTGCTAGCGCGAGTTGCGAGCCAAGGGCTGCCGACCGGACTGTGATTTCGTTGCGTCCTGCCGTCGGAAATGCGCGTCAACGTCTGACAAGTGTCGCATTCAAGTGCGATAATCCCCCCCCAGAGGCCCTCCGCGTCCCCGGCCTCGATTTGACGGCTCGGGCGGCTGACGGCGCCTAATATCGGTCAGCTGTAAATGGCGTGCAGGCCGGTCCCCGCCTCCTTACCCGCCTCGGGTTCACTCCCAGCTAATAACACAGCGTCGAGGCTAACGGGGCAGGCTAACTGGAGCGCCTACCTCGGTTGTCGAGGTCGTAGCCGACCACAACAAAGTAGTCCGCGAGCCGGGCCATGTTGGGAGCTCAGGGCGACAGGCCGTTCTCGCTGAATCCTCTCGTCTCTGGGCCGTCAAGAGTCCATTTACGTGCTGCCGGCGACAGAAACATCATGGGAGACAGTAGCATCCTTCCAGCTGTACTCTGCCGCCATACTGTCAGTTTGCCTTGCCCTGACAGCCGAGAGCCGCGCGCCTGCGCACTGCGGGGCTAACAGGGAGGGGCTGCTCGGCAAGAATGTCCCGTGCGGGGAGCGGGACCAATTAAGAGACCAAAAGTCTGACCGAAGCCTGTGATTACATCAGCTCAGCTTCAGCTAGGCAGGCGATGCAGAGGTGAGGGGTAATGTTGGGTTTCAGATCCTCTAAAGAAAGAGAACCCACACAAACGATGATAGAAGGCAACACAAGTTTATTTGTGCATGGCACCATTCACAAAGTAATTCAAAAGTCATCCATGGGAAAGTAAAAGAACCGAGTTAAAGACAACTTCGAGTTGTTTTGTCACTGTGGTGTTTTATGTGTCGAGGGAAATTAAGCATGGCTCTAATATTGCATATTTACATTGTTTTGTGCATTGTCCTTTTTTACAAATAAATGAGCACAAACAGAAACAGTTAGTCAACACACATTAAAAACTGATTTCACCCGATCTGATAGTATATTTTTTTACCTTTATGGGATCTTGAAAGCCCATCTCAGGTATTCTGGGAGTTTGCTTCCAGTGCTGACCAGATAATGCTGTATACAATCCATTGTATTGTTCTGGATGGTCTTGGGGACACTGACAGTGATCAGGTCTGATGACCAGCAATTTTGAAACGGTTAAGGCCCAAGACCATTCAGTGCCTTATAAATGATGAGCACGTTTGTAAAAATCTCTTTACAAACATGGATCCAGTGCGGGCATTTAAGGACTAGTGTGATATCACCCAATTTCCTGTTATTCGTCAGGAGCCGGGCATTTAGACAAGATGCTGTGTCTCAATTTATTATTTTTAAAAAGAGATTGGTAAAAACACAATTACAACACTATACTGAAAATAAAACAATGCACTAGTTTCTCTGTGCCCTTTTTTGACAGAGAACACTCTCTGTAATGACATTTTTGCATGCTCTGTAGTCTGT
Source organism: Fundulus diaphanus (assembly GCA_037039145.1). Classification (NCBI taxonomy): domain Eukaryota; kingdom Metazoa; phylum Chordata; class Actinopteri; order Cyprinodontiformes; family Fundulidae; genus Fundulus; species Fundulus diaphanus. Next base: position 23,440,735 of record CM073144.1, read on the forward strand.
CACCACATGGAGTCTAAGTGAGTGCTGATCTTTAACCCTGCATTCTGGAAGTTGTGTATTATCAGTATATTAATGGAAATACATGTTGTAGTGTACCATAATTTAAAGTAGGGAGATCTGTAGACATCGATTGAAAGGTGCCCAAGAATGGAGGCTTGAGGAACTTCATATGTGATCATTACGATAGAATAGAATAGAACAGAATAGAATAGAAATATCTTTCTTGTCCCACAGTGGGGAAATTCAAACAATCTTTTTCTACTTTGCTAAATTCATAATTGCCAAATGACACAACATAGTCCTGATATAATCAACTGAGCACAGTACCAGACTATCCTACCCACTTTTCCACTCCATCAGTTGGAATATTATAAACTTTGTCATGTCAGCTCTGAAATCCACTAAATCCACGACAGAAGTCTGTGATGCATCACTGCTAAGACGTAAGCCCAATATTTTTCACGGTCATGGGAGAATTATGTTTAAAGTAAACTTTACATTTTTAAAATTCGGATGAACTTGAATCTGAGCGAGAACCTGTGGATTCGGGTAATGGCAATGAGGCATCCAAACCTCAAAGACGTGAAGCTCGTCTCCAAAAAAAAAAAAAAAAAAAATACCAGTATGTGCTTGATTGCTGTAATGCAAATAAAAAATTAGTCAGTCGATTATTGGGAAACATATCATTTATTTTGACATGCCATTTTTTAAATTAAATGTGAAAAAAAATCAATTCTCTTTCTTTCCAAACTGATACTCTTTCCACATCTTGTTGTTATCTTTTGAGATGCTTAAGTCTTGTCTCATATAAGAAACAAACTTAATGGTTGAGCAAAAATAACTTTGAATCTAAATCTGCCAGGTGTATGACTAAATCTCTGTGTATCATTTTTTTTTATCAGGGCAGTCGTACTCCTATGGTGCAGCCAAAAACCTAACTGACTTGTTTGTGATCAAAAAAGGAGATCTTTCCCCAAATTGTTTTTACAACAGATATAAGAATAATTGCTTATTGGCACATGCAATAAGGTTTATTTGCAATAAAGTGGTTTAATAATAGAAAATTTCGTTTTTGAAAGAAAAGGTTTTATAAGAAGGTTCACAACTGTTTTGTGGAGGATTCTTTGAGGTTTGAAAATAAAACACTGAAAAACCCTAACGTAATCATTCAGTTGTAAATAGAAACTTTGTTAAAAATTAAAAGAAGACATTAAATCCTATTTAGAAAGTTTAATAAAAAATAGAAATGGTAAACGTTTGATATACATGCCAACAAAATCCCCCCCAAAAAATCTTGCCAACAAAGTCCAACACAATACTTTCGTTTAAAAACGGACTAAAATTCAGAAAGTACAATGTTATCTGAAACAACTGTTTTAGTTGTTCCTCAGTAAAAGATTCTAGCAGTTTAGACAGTCAGCCATTAACACTAACATCATATGTCAATGATGCACCTTAGGCTGAACTGACACCTTATTTTTCTCAAATTAGTCACATATTCCAACTTATTGTTTTGTTTTGGAGAAAAAATATAAACAAGCCAAGCCTCTTTGGTCAAACCCTGATTCCCTTAATAACCCTTAGCAGCAAATCTTTTAAAATGATATTAAAAAAAGGTTGTATTCTTGCTTAATAACAAGTCATATTATGCTATGCTATGTTTAAAACTCTTGGCCTAACACTAGAGCTGCAGTCATGGATGTGTAGATAACATTTGAGTGGGATGAGAGGAAAGCCTCGTGGCTCATATCAGTGTGGCCTGTCCTTGGCTGTCAGCTTTACTATAACCTCAGGAGATACCCAGCACTTCCTGCACTTTGACATTTGACCCAAAGTACTCGCACACTTACAATCTCAAGGCTGAGGTTGGGAGTTTTTTCATTAAACTCCTTTTTTCTCAGTAGTCAGTGAAAACTCCACATTGTCTTTTCTAAAATAAAAATAAAAAGAATAATATTATCATCATTTACAGTCCCACAGAGGGTAAATTTGTCTCTACGTTTAACCCATCCCTTAGGGAGCAGTGTGCTGCCACACTGAGGAGTGCTAAGGGAGCAATCTGTGGTCAAGGGTCTTGCTCAGGGACCCAGAGTGGCAGACCGAGTTGCAAACCGGCGACCTTTGCGGCCTCTCCAGCGCACAAGCACCCAGCTCTCAAATCACTTGTCCCCACTCCCGCTTACCACATTTATCTGTGATTGGGGATCCCGTGATTAGAAAGCAGAACAGCATTTGATTGGCTAAGCTTAAAGCTACCAAAGCCGTGCCCACGGGCGATAACATCCATCCCAATCTGTTTAGATGACACTGAACAGTCTCAGCCCAATAACAGAAGTTTCTCGCCCTCAGCCTGCATTGAATGTGGCAAGCTATTGTTAGCAGAGTAAACACCAACAAACCCTAATTTGTTGGGTCATGTGTTTCTACTACTAACAAAAAGATAGCATAGCCTTGATTCTTTCATTTCTCTGCCACCCTGTTCTAAATTTGCTGCTTCTATTGGGGTCATTGTCCTGTTGATCCCTGAGTTTGGAAAGAGGACCAGCTCCCAGATCGACTCACTTTTGACCCTTGAATACTTTGGAATACAACGGAGTTCATGGCTGCAAAACAAGAACAAATCATCCATTTTTCAAAGCACTTTTTATGCCGAATAAAACGGCAGCAGTATCGTGTATTTTTTTTATCATACTCTTTTTTTTTATTATTCTGGAGTTTTAGATTTCAGGTTAAACTGTGCTCTGTGCTCGTGTACTACTTCTTGAAAACACTTCGTTCTGTAGGATTTTAAAGGGAAGGTGTCAGGAAAGGGCTATGCGTTTTTTGTCAACAGCATAAGCAGAAACACCTTATACTGTCAAGCACGGTGGTAAAGGAGTGATGATCTGCGCTTGTTTCACAGCCACGGGGTCCGGATAGCTGCAGTAACTGAACTGATCTGACCAATGCAACTGGACAATGATCCCAAACGTAGCTGCAACTTTAAACCCGAATGTCGGAAATAGAAAACAATCAGTAGTTTGTAATAGCCCAGCCAGTCCAGATCACAGCCTGACTGAAATGTTGTTAGAGCTGTGCATTTGCTTTTCCTTGAAGAACTAATGCAGAAGAATCGGTCAAAATCCCTCCACTATGATATAAGTTTTAAATGCTTGTACAAAGAATATGAGTTTTTACTGAAATAATAGAATTGTGTCAGGGCAGTTTTCATTAAATAATAAACAAAGCAACTCAATGAAAAGCAACATGTGCTATTGTTTATTTAATGTTGCATTTAAGACAATGCCAGAACCAGAAAATGACTTCATCAGAGAAAAAAATCCATACTTTTCAATGAGACCCCTTCTGTTAGATTTTCTCTAGACAGCCACTGTTTCTTTAAATCCATTAAAAAAAATATCTGGGCAAACAAAAATTAAACTTGTGGTCTCTCAAGGGTTGAGTCTCACCAATCCTATTTAAAACATTTCTCACTATATGTATGCTGATGATACACCATTTTATATGAGTCATTGTGTTCATAAAAGCAATGTGTGGATGTGGCAGAACTTCCTCTAACTAAATGCCCAAAAGACAGAAGTATTTGGTCCTCAGAATGGAACGATCGAGATCAGCGCTCAACTAGACTCAATAGGGCTAAAGACCACAGAACGTTCTTGAAACCTTGGTATCGTTAACAACCGCATAAAGTGTGTCACTGTATCTGCGTACTATCACCAGAAAAACCTTGTAAGAATAAAGGGCTTTCTGTCAGAACAGAACAGAGAAAAAAACTGGTGCATGCTTTTGTTTTGAGTTTAGATTATTGTAACAAATATCGTAACGGTGTCTCTGTAATAGACAACTCAAGCATCTTTAACTGACCCAAAAAGACAGCTACCAGAGCTGCACCCAACACCAGGAAAATGGATCATATTGCACAAGTTCTTGAATAAATTCAATTCAATTAAATTTCTATAGCTCCGATTCACAACACATGTCATTTCAAGGCTCTTTACAAAGTCAAATTCAATCAAATCACACAGACAGATCGGTCCAAAAGTTTCCTATCTAAGGCAACCCAGCAGATTTCATCTAATCTTTACAAGCCGCTTTCATTCCTCCTAAAAGATGATGATTATTATTGATGGCTTTGCAGCAATCCCTCATACTGAGCATGCATGAAGCGACAGTGGAGAGGAAAACTCCCCTTTAACAGGGAGGAAAACCTCCAGCAGAACCAGAACCAGGCTCAGTGTGAGCGGCCATCTGCCTTGACACAATGGGGATTTAAGAAGACAGAGCAGAGATGCAAAAAGCCCAGAAGCACACAATGATCCAGGAATCCTTTCTATGTTAGAAAGGGTAATGGATGGTGTCACAACTAAATCATTGCACTGGCTCCCTGATTGTCAAATGATAGATTTTAAAATGTCACTAATGGTCTAAAATGCATTAAATGGTCTTGGGCTGAAAAACATTTCTGAGCTGCTTGTCAAATACAAACCCTGGACCTCATTTCAGGCCAGGGTCCCACAATCAGAACTAAGCAAGGGAAGGCAGCATTTATCCTCAGCTCTGGAACAAATTCCCTGAAAAGCAAAGACGTTCCAAAGCTGCTGGCTCCTTTCCATCAGGACTGTAAACATTATTTACTGTTGCTTTTGACCAAGGAATTTCACTAATGAACTGTTTGCCCAATCAGTGGGGAGGGATTGAAGCAATAGATTGAAATTTGCAATTTTACCATTTATTTCTTTTTAATGCCATGTTTTATAAAGCATACAGGTTTTAGTTATTTAGTCCTTTGATTTTGTGTAAGACACTGTGAACCCAGACTGCTGTTGTTCTTCGTCAAGAAACAATCCAGGAAATTAGTCACATAACCCAATCACCGAACGTAAATAATGCGTTAACAAGTCAATAGGTTCCCCGCTTCCTGTGTGTTTTTATAAACCAGTTGTTACACGTCTGATGGAACTAAAGAAATAGTTGAGATTCTGTTGAGAGACTCTGAGCAGTCAGTATAGATATAGATAACTGTTTATTTCACAAGGGTTCATGGCTCTTGCACTCGTTCACATTTTCTCATATTTTGCCCACAAAGTCTTATATGTGTTTATTTTCATTTTATGTGACAGGAAGTAGGACATTATAATGAAGTGGAAGGGAACAGATGTAGGATGAGGGCGAACCTCTCCCCGAGGCTCTTTTACTTACAGGTTTCTCTTCAGGATTGCCCTGCATTTAGCCCCATTCATTTTACCCCTCAACTCTGACCAGCCTCCCTGTCCCTGCTGAAGAAAGCATTCTCAAATGTTTGGACTCTTTTCCTTCAAATGGGAGCTCTTAAATGGCTTTTGTTGTAACACAGGCTTTCATCTTATGTTCCTTGGTCTTTATTAGGCCGTTGTTCGCCTTGGCAGAACGCCTGAATTTATACTGAGATTAAATTACACACAAGTGCACCCTTTTTTACTAATTCGCTGAATTCGAATGGGGCTTATTGCAATGGGTTTAATTTAGGGGTGTCAGGCTGAGAGCAACAGAAGGGCTAATGTTGCCCAAAGGTGACAAAAACGCTATCGATAAAAGTCTGTGTGCCATTCAAAACATTTTTAATCAATTGAAAATTTTCATTTCCAGGAATCAAACACAAAAAGAAGCTTGTATGACACCCTGCCCATCATTGCTTCTTCAGGCTTCATCGTCATGAGGCGTGCAGCATAATCAGAGCATGGACCCACTCTCAGCAGGATGCAACAACCATGTGACTTCCTGCACTCTAACCAGCAGACAGGAAGTGGTTTCAAGGCCTCATGCACATCATCGCTCTTTACAGGAGCGTTCCAGCAGTTACCTTCCTCTCTGTTCAGGTGAAGCGTATCGCCTGAAAGTGCATTGCTGAGCAGATGTCTCGGAGAACTGATGTGTTTTTCCTCAACTATGACTGACAGGCTTCACACTGGTGGCTTAGTTTCCTATTGTTTGTTGCACCTTTTGCCAGTGCAAATACGGCTAGCTTGCGTTTTGTGTCAGTTCATGTGTCAAGTAAAAACAGGGATGTGTCTTAGTGCAGTAATTGGAGCTTCTCAACAAGTGGCAAGCTGTTGTTATTAGAGCAAACTCCACCAAACCCTAAATTGCCCCGTTGTGTTTTATCAACAGAAAGAGAGCATGACACAGAAACATGTCGGTTGTATCTTTGATAATATCAAATTGTAGCCATACCTAGTTGTGTTTAACGAAATACATGTCCTATTCTCAAAATTTTTAAAAGTCATTTTTGCCCAAAAAGTCTAAAAGACAAGAAAAAAACAATCACCCAGGTCTGGACTTTGACTAGGCAATGTTTCTGTATTTCTATTGCAAGTTTCTTGCCATGTTTGGATTCATTGTCCTGTTGTATGATCCGGTTTGAGCCAAGCCTTAGGTGTCACCCGATGGCCTCACATCTGACTCTAGAGAGGGAATCATGTGCAACTCAATGCTTGCAACGAGTCCAGGTACTTTGGCTGTGAAGAAGGCCTAGATTATCAGGCCTCCAATACCGTTGTTGACAGAAGGAATGGAGGGGTAGTGCTGACTGATGGGTTTTTCTATGTAGATCCAGCAGTGCATAATAGCTAACACATCTTTCTTGTCTTTCCAAAGGATATTATTCACACACGCTTGACGCAATGGCTTTCATCACAAAACATTTTCAACATTAAGCCATAAAGAAGAGCCTATTGGTAAATCTACAGCTGTTCATAACTCATCAACCATCTCCGCAGGGATGATAGAGATCGCTCCCCAACTTGTGTCAGACATCTTCAGTTGTAAAGGGATTTCTACACATCGTGTTTTTTTTTTTAGCATAACTATTACAGGGAAACAACCCCTGGCTTGATTCCAGTGATCTAATCTTTTTGCGACGCACTTCCATCCGTTGTGTAAAGGCAAGTTCCTGTATGATATGCTGCACCGCAACATCCCCCCTGCAGCAGCTTCACTTTGAGTCTGCCTCAAGGCTAAGGCCCAGCTGGTCGCACAAAAACCATCTGTAATTATTAAAACACATCCTCAGACCACAAAATAGGACTGTAACTAATTTGCTTTTAGGGTCAGAAATGCAACAGTGGAGTACATCCTGTCAGAAAACACAAAGAGGTAGCAAAAATGTGTCTCAGTCCAATGTGAAAGTATTTTGTGAAAGAGGCCAAAATGATTGCAAGAAGGTCAGGTCCTGTTTCCTGCTAGGTCCTGTGGCTGAATAATAAACTGAACTTGACCGCATTGTTTGACTGCTAACTTGACTTGGAATCTGTCTGTATGATTCCATTGGATTGACTGTTTTAACCTTAAAGTGCCCTGAGACGACATGCGTTGTGAATTAGCGCTGTATATATAAACTGCATTGAAATGGCTCCAAAACTGGTCCAGATCATCAGACCTCAACTGCTGTGCTTGACAGCAGGAAAAGCACAGCAGTTGAGGTCTGATGATCTGGGTTGGTTTCTTTTAAAGAAAAGAGGCCCTCTCCTGGCAGACCCTCAAAACAGGACATATTTGAGACTTTTTTTCTAATTGTGCTGTCATGAACTGTCACATTGAAAATGTTGAAGGAGCTCTGATTCAAGAGTAAATTCTGTACTCTGGAGCACCAAAGAGTCAAAACAGTCATCAGGGTTTATCAGGATTGCTGATGACCGGTTAATTAATGCATTTGATCACCGGCAACTGGCTGCTATACTTGACCCTTTACGATTCCTGTTCACCCTCTACTCTGCAGACTTCACCGCAGGCTGGCATAGTCCCTATGGACCCTGCCATAGTCGGCCTCATTACAGACGAGGACGACTCAGAGAGCAGACAGTGGACACAGGGCTTAGTGGACTGGTGCCGGTGGAACCATCTTCTGATCAACATGTGGGAAACCAAGGAGCTGGCGGTGGCTTTTTGCATGCGCAGACTCACCACACTGACACTGGTGAACGTCCACAGAACTGTTGTTGAGATAGTGGACTCTTATAAGTACCTGGGTGTTCACCTGAAAAATTAACTGGACTGGAGTCACAACACTGACGCTTCTTTTGTCATTTTTCTAGTGGCCTTTATTTGACAGATGCTAGACAGAAAATGGGTGAAGAGAGAAAGGAAATAACAAATGTCACAGGGTTGAGACTCAAACCCGTGACAACGGCATCAAGGACTGGGGCCTCTGAGGTTGCTTTTTTTTCTGCCACTGCCATCCCTGACACTAATGCTGTTTACAGGAATGGACAGAGCAGGATCTATCTACTGAGATCTTTTGGAGAGCAAGGAGAGCTCCTGAAAACTTTGTTTGACTCTATGGTGGAATAAAGTGTCTTGTATGGTGTACTTTCTTGGAGCAATAGCTTACTGCTGAGAAGAAGTGGCTTTAGATAATCTCATCAGGAAGTCCAGCTCTGTCCCAGGATGCTTCTGCAGCCCAGTGCAGGGGATAACATAACATCACTGTCAAATAGTGTTCCAATGTATCCCAGAGGTCTTCAGAGGAGGTTAAGCTATGATTCCATGACTCTTCAAAATTGGGTAGATTTCTTTTTGATAGTAGTTTTTACATAACTGTGTTTTGAGTGGAGTTTTATTGGAGGTTGCCTCTTGTTAGAATGGAGATGTTAATATCCACTGTCTCCCTGTTTGCTAAGAAAGAAGGAATGAATTGAATTTAGGATTGCTCCGAACAAAGAAAAACCAAGGGGTTTACATACAGAGGAGATGTGAGTAAGGACATTGGGAACCAGTTGAGTCTAACTGGTGTAATATGTGACGGCTGTGGTAGAGCACATAGCAGAGGAAAGTGGAGGGAAGGAGACTAATAAACACAGAGAACACAGAGGGAGCTAAAACAAAAGACAAAATGAAATAAAAACCAATGGAAAGACCCTACTGACAGTTCTAAACAACTGAGTACGGCAAGACCTTACTAACAATGACAAGAAATGATCAGAAAACAACCTAAAAAAAAACCAAAAGACAAAAACTCATGGATCATGATATTTTGGGGCTATTGCTGCTGTTGACTATATGCATTCTCACTGCAAAAACAGATCTAAAAATAAGTAAAATGTTGTTAAAGTTAGTGTATTTCTCCTTGATTTGAGCAGGTAAATAAGATTATCTGCCAATGGAATGAGTATTTTGATAACTAGACATCCCTGCACTTGAAATAAGATGATGGAGATGAGTTGTTCCTATTTTAAGTGCAAAAATCCTATTCCATTGGCAAATCATCTTATTTACCTGCTCAAATCAAGGACAAATACACTCATTTTAAGAACATTTTACTTGTAGTGCTCATTGGTTTTTTATATATAAGTTAATTTTATTTGTATAGCACATTTCAGCAATAAAGTGGTTCAATGTGCTTTACTTCAGGAAAACACAAAAACATATCGAAACAGCCACTGGTTGTGAGACCAGTAACAAACACACAAGTGAAAACAGCAATACACATCGAATATGTTGCTTAATGTTCCTGTTATTATCGACTGAAAGCAATTCTAAACAGGTGGGTTTTCAGTCTTGATTTAAAGGAACTCAGTGTTTCGCCTCAGTTTTCTAGACGTTTGTTTCAGATTTGTGGAACATAGGAACTAAATGCTTCTTTTCCATGTTTAGTTCTGGTTCTGGGTATGCACAGTAGACCAGAACCAGAAGACTGGGAGGTCTGAAGGGTTGATACAGCAACAACAGATCTTTAATGTATTTTGGTGCTAAGTCGTTCAGTGATTTATAAACTAACAGAAGTATTTTAAGGTCTATTATCTGAGCTACGGAGAGCCAATGAAAGGACTTTAGAACTGGAGTGATGTTCTCTATTAGTGAGAATGTGCGCAGCAACATTCAAAAGGTAGATAACAGTACCTTTTACTAGATACCAATGCTGGCCCTGGACTTCTGGCCTTTGCTGTGTTATTTCTGTTTAGGGCATTCCATAGAGGGAGTTACTACAACCAATACGTTTGTTTACACTTGGCCCATTAGTTTAGTCCTGTCTTTATGTTTTTTACTTTTTCTGCTGAAGGTTTTTTTCCAGTTAAAAGAGAGCTGTTACTTTAAACTATCTCCCCATGCTTACTAAGGAGGGATTGGTGCAAATGTAATGACTTATCTCAGGTGGATAACTTTTTACCAATTGGAATTACATGACTGCTTTATATGTGCATGAGGTCACCTATTTTTCTTGTATGAATTTACATCTTGCTTTACATTGGTGCAGGATAAACAGAAATGAGCAGAATGAATTAGTTTTCACAGTTGTTACTAAGTGCCTCCATCTCTGGTATCAGCCCCCTCTGTCCATCTCATCTTTCTCACAGTGAAACCTAATCCCTCATTTGTACACAACACTGTCCTGGTAGTTTTCTGCTCTCACACATACTTGTGTTAAGCCATTTCAAACAAACCTAACTGGATAATATCACAAAGAATGTAAATAAAACTTACTGAAGCTGCCAAGACAACGATTAACAAGATGACAGTGGGAAAGTGATTCTTCACATGGATTTGTGTGGGGAATGACATAAGTTATTTTGAAATTCCAGACATCACCATGAGATGCAACTTGTATTTGTTTGACTACACAAAGAAATTATTTTTCTAACCTTAATATTGTCATTCGAGGAATCCTGAGCAATTTGTTCTCAGCACCAAAGTGTCTCCTGCTAGTGCAACATGGGTTTCACTAGGGGGCAGCAATTATTAGACTACCACAGCGTGGCTCCTGCTGCAGTGCAGCAGGTTTATGTGAGAAAAATGCCTAAAGACCTGCACTACACTATAAAAACTACTATAAATTCAGCATCATAAGAATAGTTTTACCCAGGGGCCTCTTTAGATTTGATACTTTGATAGCACAGAGGCATCAAAATAAATCACAACATTATCAAAAATATATTCCAGTAAATTTGTTTTAAAACTGAAAACCTATATAAAGATTTGTTGCACAGAAAGACATGTTTCAAGTGTGTATTCCTGTTAATTTTGATGATTTTGGCTTGAAGCTACTGAAAGCCTAAAATTCTGTATTGTGTTTCAGCAGGAAATCTGAATATTACATGAGACAAACAAAAATATTGCAATATAATAATGTTATGTCATGACCATGTTATGGCCTACAAAGTTATGGTTTAACATTTGGTGATTAAGCCATGGGTCATTGCTGAATTCAGCGGCTGTTCTACAGATTGCTTTATCCAAATAAATTAAGGAAAAGCTGTGTGAGAGGACAAAGTGCGACAGAAAAAAAAGCAAAAACAATAGGGATAACCAAAGCCTTGAATTGGAGCGCAAAGCTTGGAGAATCAAAGAAGGTTACCTAAAGCCTAATCTGCCCCAACCAAGTCTTGAGTGTGTTTACCCTACTACACTACATGGAGCTACTTTTCAGTAGGTCCACATTTCTGTATTAATATTTGAACACTTTATCATTATCGGGTTCATGTGAAATTATTTAAATTATTTAGTAACATTTATTTTGGGTTTTAATTTGCTGTTAGTCACAGTCATCAACATTGACAGAAATATAAACGTGCAATAATGCGTTCTGTGTGTAAGGATATAATACAGTTTCACTTTTTCATAAACTCTTAGATGATATTCTCAAAGTAGAACTGTTTCCAGGTAAATAAGGACCTGAGAGAAGGACGAAAACGTCTTCGGCGTTTGATTACATATTAGGTTAAACGAGTGGGTTGATGAAAACAGGTGAGACTCAGCGTTGTCCCTGGACAGCCACTTACGGCCCTGAGAGCTGCAGGTGTTCTTCCTTCGGACGGCCTACGCTTCAGCTGCAGCTACTTCACACCACATTACCTCCATCGGACTGATCTCTTTGTTTTGCATCACATCTCATTAAGCAAGGACTGATTGGAACTGGGACACTCACATGTGTACTGCGTGACCACCTCCAAATACTCCTCAAGACATTTGCTATATGAACAAAAAGCAAACTACTGGGTCAGTTCTGTTGTAGAAACATAGTAGGAACAAAATAGTGTTATATCTAAAGCAATTAGGCATGCAATCTGGACCTCATGACCATTGAGTTCAATAATTCTCACATATATGTGTGAAGTTAATAAAAAGGAATTAAATATTGAACAAAACCCATTCCTATTAACAAAATGTAATTGTCATTTGTGTAACAATCTGAGTTACAAATGTTGTACAATGACAACAAAGGACAATAAAATTCCCTTAAAGAGATAGAAAAAAAAATCATAACAACATGAAAAGTCATTACAATATAAGAAATTTATCATTCCCAAGCTGATTGGTATACCTGAATGAAGCTGTATTATTTAGGAGAAAGAAAAAGTATCTTTTAGCTGATCAATATAAGACAGAATGTTCATTTCTGGCTGCAATGCATGTGTGTATTGCTTCCACTTTGTTCCATGTTCCTTTCTCTCTTTCCCACTCAGTGAGGCATGCTACTTTGCATTGTTCAGCCACTTTTTGAAGTAAACCGTGGGCTAGTGTCAGTCCTTCAAAGCCTCATTACTGTTCTCAAATACATCAGAGACAGATAAAGCACTGATTCGATTGGTCTTTGATCAACTGACCGCAACTCTTTTTCGACTAGTTCCAAAATCAGAGATAAATGTTTCTGTGCCGCGATTATCTGCATCACGGCACGCTGAGTCGTGTTCGCTAATTGCCGCCAAAAACAAAAGTAAAGACAGACCCACGACTGAGAGATCAACCGGAAAGAGGAAGCATGTGTTCAGAGCGCAAAGGTACCAGATCAAAACTCTTACATAAACGGAACAGTAACAGCAAAGTCATGGCCTGTTTTCTCAACCAGCTCTGACTGATGGATGGGTTACTTTCAGATTTCTGCTTTGGGAGATCTTTTTTTTCCCCCCGCGTCGTTACAGATCGATAGGGAGACCATGGGTGAAGGTCGTTGTGGGGGAAAACACACACACCGCTGAATGATTCAACACTAATGCTGTTTTGTGGAACACGGAGAAATGTCAGATTCAATAACAAGATGGATAACGGTGTTAAAGCTGTTACATACCTTAAGTGGCTAATTAGTGGTACGCTAACTCAGATAGCTTTAGGAAATGGAACGAAATGGAAGACCCTTCAAGGAAATGTTCACTTCTTTTCTACTGCAAAAAGACTATCATGGTTTCTGTTCTCAGGGGCAGAGTTTAGGTCCACTGGTTTACTCAGAGATACTTCTGCAACTCCTACAAGGGAAATATTTCACTTACTTTTGATACATGCTTCGGTTGTCTCTGGTAGTAGTACATGTTTCCCCCTGAGAGAGTTGAAAAGGTGACTCTCAAAACAAAGGGAAAGTAGATCCGCTTGCTTTTCAGTGGCCTTCAATAGGCCTATCTATTAAAAGTAAATAAGGCTCTTTGATTTCCTTTTCTACTCAATATGATAATATGACATATTACTGTAGCATACAATTTGATCTCTAAATAAGCCAGGCTACGAAAGATTTTTTTTCCAAAATTTTGAAACACTCCTAAAAATAAAGTCACCTAATCTCATGTTACACTATGCAGACGCACCGTCTGCACTGAATAAAATAACCTCAGTTCGGATGCTTGAAGTGGCTCCAGAGGCAGAGCCATTTAACCTATTTTGTAACTAATACAACTGATAATTGTTTTATTACTTGGGGGCAATCTGAATCTGGGAACAGTATTGACATATCATTTCTTTGTCTGTGGGAAAAAGAAGAAAGCAAGATAGTAACAGCATGGAAAAAGTAACCTACTTTGACATGCTGCTGTAGCACACTGTTTTACACCAATTTATTATAACACATACACAGCAAACAAATTGGAGGGGAATGCTTAGCAGCACACATACAATCGACATGACTTTAATATTCCACGAATTGTACTGGATTTTTCTACATTAAGAGACACATAAAATGTTTTTTGAGGTACTCTAACATATGAGACAAACTCAGAAACAGTGTGATTGTCTCAATTTGGATAACAAATGAGCCAACCAACCCTGACTTTCAAACGCCATCACATTTATATAATATTTATAATAATATATATTATAATATTATAAGGATGATGGCTGACAGATCAGTTACTGATGCCCGCAGACCTCTCTGTTTGCTTGATTAATGGAATAAGCCATCAGTCAGTGATGTTTCATTTACTGGTGTATTTATTGCATCAGCTAAAGGAGAAAAGCAACTGAAAAATGTCAAAGGTTTGTGGGAGGTTGCTGGTTTGTCTGTTCATTGCTTTGAGGTTCTTTCATTTACCCAGAATAGTTTTCACTAGAACGCTAACAAGATCCTCATCATGGTTTCTTGGAAACTATTGTTGTATAACTGCCTCTGTGGGAGCAGCAGGTGTCTTTACCAGCACAAAAAGAAGTTAAAGAGAACTCTGAACAAAAAAGTACTGCCAATATGAGGTCTGAGTCATTATTTGAAATTGTGGGGGGGAAAAAAACTTGTTTAGACTCATGCCTTACCTGCAGCTACCTGCTTTAGTGTGTGAGTCAATAAAAAAGCATGCAAACAACCTTCTCCATGCTTTATATTACTGTTGAATCATACAAACACTAGACCAGTTCCTATCAGGAACTGCAAAGCAAAATACAACAGCAATAAAGTAGAGCAAGCGCAGGAAATGTTCATGTGAGGGAATTTAACAGTGATGTCTCTCAATGATAGAAATGACTGAGAAGCGTGAGGGGAGGCGGTGGAAGATTCCCGCATCCTGTCATATCTGTGTGAAACAGTTGGCTGAAGGTGATGATAAGAGATAGGACGAGGGTTTGGGTGAATTTCTTGAAAATGTGCCTTCATTTCCTAAGTATGCACATGGTGGATTGTGATAGCAAACAGCACTCAGGAGTGAACACGTCAGTGTTTATAATAGAAATATGACTTGTCCAGGGTGTGTGTCCGCTCTTAATCCAATAATCTCCAGCCCCCTCACAACCCTGCAGGGATAAACAGGTAAAGACAACGAATGGGTGGATGGATAAGGGCAGCATAATGACCTGTTAGCGACTGGGGGTGGTTGACTCCTAATGTAGTTTTCTCATACACTATTCTGTTGAGAAGTGTGGTGCTGGAGTTTTTTTAAAGCAAGTTTCTATTGGTTAACAAGATTTTCTTAACAGTACTAAAGCGTCTACATCACTGAAACTTTTTTCACCACCATTGTTCAAGCTACAGCAACCTTAACCAAACTACAATATAAAGCTTTTAATCTCTTAAAATCCTGTTGGAACTAATTTGAGCTTTTTCTACCGCTCAACTTTTACAACAATCAGTTCCCTTTACCAAATGTTTTACTGACTTAATGGTGATTATAACTGTCAAAAATAGCTTTTCTAATAACTATATATATATATATATATATATATATATATATATATATATATATATATATATATATATATATATATATATATATATATGTGTGTGTGTGTGTGTGTGTGTGTATGTGTGTGTGTGTGTGTGTGTGTGTGCGTGTACCCATAAGAAATTAATGGGACAGGCTTCTAACATAAGACAGTTTGTCTCTTTTGATGCATTTAAAGAGATGTTTTAAGGATTCTAAAATGTATGCCTCAGATGGAAGAACATCTCACCGACCTCTGCATAATGCTAAAAACAAAGCAGTTTTTGTTTTTCTGACACAGCGGTTTGCACTGATATTTTTGTTTAGATCTAAACTTATTTATGAAGTTCAGCAACTGCAATTCACAGAGACGCCCAGGAGAAAATGAAGCTCCAAGTAGTTCAGCTTCATTTAATGTTTTTCTTCTCATTTTCGTCCTCATTCCCTTTTAAGCTTACAGCAGCCGCACTGCGTTTAGGCACAAAATGCTATTCGTCAGGTTTATATTGCATTCCGTGGATTTATATCACAGCAAATGTTCACAGGGATGTTAAATACCGGTTACTTGAAACTCCGCCCACACTCTATTTAAATCCACTATGTTAGTCAGCACTCAGCTTCATTTGGAACTTGATCTTGACCAACAGCACTGGATTCATTGGAATCAGAAAACTTTTGACTGAATCCATACTTTAAAAGGTAGGAAAATACCTTTTTTGCATAATTGGTAGTAAAGAATTAACCTTTCAATGATTTTCTATTCCGTCTGCAGAAAGTTAATGTAACAAAGCTTTCTGTTTATATTAGAAGGAATATCTGCCTATTAAAATACATTTTTTGGACTTTATTGTGTTTTAGTGTAAAGAATAAAAACACTGATTTGCCTTTTTTTCTCCATCTTTTAAAGGTTTCATTCAAATCTCCAGTTTGCCAAAGTTGGACATCTGAACGCAGCATCAACCCTTTTTATTATTGTTTTATTCACTGATCTCCCTCCATTTTTGGACCGAGAGTCAGTGAGGTGCCCTCCCCTCCTACCCCACACAGAGAGAGGGTGTAGAAAGTCGAAGCGTGCCCGGAGATGCGGTTCTTCCTGCCGCTTGGCGTGTATTGCATCAGCCTGCTCTCCCTGCAGCAGCTGTCGGCTTCACCGGCCGGGGAGCGTCCTGACGCAAGCAGGTGAGACGGTAACCACGCTTTGCTTTGCTTTGCTTTGCCTTGCCGCTGTTTCTGCTGCTGGTGCCGGTGTTGTTATGACAGTCTGACCCGACTCTTTTAGAGGATAAAATAAAGCGACGCCTGATTGGCTAATGGGACAAGTTAAAAAAAATGACCGCACCTGTCTGCTTCAGACGTCGCTTTCCCGTTCCGACGGTACCGCGCAGTTCTGCGTCACCAGGTTGGACACGTCTGAGCTGGAACCTCGTGAATTGGTAGGATACATTGTTACAGGTTCTGGGGTGATTTGGGTCTAATTTTAGAGGTTGGAAACAAGCGTTTTCGCCGCCGGTGTGGTGCGTAACGGTGCCAAGCAGTGTGCCAATATTTTAAGGCTTCGGCCCGCTTCTGGCTGTGCGTTTGACGGGTCACATGAGGGCCAGTGCTGTTGTGCTGTTATGACGCGCAACTCACAGATAAGGGATTCTCCAAGGTCACAGGCTGGCTACAAATCCAGATAAAGCTTTTTCTTCACATTGTTGGGAAAGATTCTTGTAAAGTAACACATTTGAAATGCGTAAAAGGGCGCAACTGACAGACTCCGTTTGATCAAACCTTCAGATGATTATTGTTTAGTGTCTGAAATCTTGTTTTTTAAGTGTCTGGGACCTCAATTATCTTTCGCTGCTCGTATCTCCTCTGAAAGGCTGTCATCGTTACTCGCAGAAGTTGTGAAAAAAAGGTTTTCCAGCGGTTCCGAACAAGTTCCGACTCGACCGCTTCTAGAGTTCTGCTATTTACAGCTGGTCCACTCTAACCGCGACCCAGATTCCACATTTTAGTTCAAAGTGCACCTCATAATAAATCTCCATTTAACCCCTGTTTCTCTATTTTAAGTTCCCAACGTTTTAACACGAGTGAGACCTCTCATGAGGCGTTATTTGAATGAACCTCACAGTGATTAATTACAAGGCGGGGAAACCAGTTTGATTGTATGAATGGAGCTCCATAATGGACTATTGTGACGATAAATGGCACCTGTTTTTTTCCGCCCTTTAGAACGGCAGGGGCTTTAGCCCTGCCGCAGGAGATTAGGCAACAGCCTCCAAATCAACCAGTCGCTGCCACACTGGACCCAGTTGGGTGTGTGAGTGGGGGGTCAGGGTGCTCCACGACTTATGTGTTGCAATGGCATCTCAGCCAGGACCGCGTGAATTGGTGTAGATGAATGGTTGTAAAGGGCGCCCTCTACTGGGAAGGTTTGATGTGTTCTCTGAGACGTAAAGCAGCATTTTGTATGGACTCCAGGGGCAACTTCTTCTATGTTTTCATCCATTAGCTAGTTAAAAAAAAGCAACTGAACGTGTACCTTTAAATATTTAGAGAGCAAAAAGCAGGAGATTTAGAAAGGGTCTCATAAAGGTTGAAGAAGTGTGACAGAAGGAAAGGCGTATTAAAGTGAGGCGTAAGCCTGTATGACAGATTTAAAGCTAACATTGTATTACATGATTTAACTGCTTTCATTAAAACAGCTTGGCCGCTACAGTTTTATAACAGTTTGCAAGGGTGATGGGGGTCATTTCCTGGCCTGTGTTTTTCCCAGGAACATACATTTCCAAACAACCAAATCAGTTTTTTTTGTTTTTTTTGGAAGCGTAATAAGCTGCTTTCCTCTATGCTCCACTTAGCTGGAGACTAACTCACTTGGTCCTCAGTTGAAGGGGCTTTAAGCTGGAGGAACAACAGGACAGTCTAGAAAACGTTTGTAGTTTTGAAACCGGAGCTTTTTTTAAAAAAAGAAAAAAATTGAGCTCTATATTTTGATACAAGAAACCAGCAAACGCTCAATTTGAATAAAATCTCTTACTCAAAAGGGAAATGAAAAAGTTTTTTCACTGAGAAGGAAAAATATCAACACAGAGACTGATTAGAATATTTGGATTAGCGTTTTTTTTTCTTTAATGGTGTCTAATTAAATCATAATTGTCAAAGAATTTAGAAAAGTCTGAAAAAAAAAACCCTGTTTCCACGTCGTTATGCAGATATCGCACACAGGACATGAAACAAGAGTGATTGGAATAATAAAGCGTTAATTCAGTTACCATCTGGTCTGAAAATCTCACACTGTGAGAAGCCTAACATTATCACACAGGGCCATCTTGCTGCCTATTGATGTTTGTGATCAAGTGCTGAACACCTGCGGCTGAAGCCGTCACCTGCCCAGCACCGTAATCCCCTCGGCCCATCTCGTCTCCGTTTAACAAGAGAGTCCTAATCCCTCCGCTAACCTGTTCACAGGACCACCCAGTCTGCCAGTTCCTTAGCTTCTTTCCCTTCTGAGCATCGCTGCTCAAAAACGCCCCATCGCTTTCTCCCTGTTACATTAAATTTTTACCGCCAACTCCGCCGAACACATGATGTCCTGTTACCGTCACACGCTGACAGAAGAATCACAACAGCCATAACTATCCTACATTCCCGGCGCCTGCTAGTCGCCTGAGTGGATTTGAGCTCGGATTTCTGTCATTCCTTCCCTGTTCTGTTTCTGTCCACGCTGCATCTCTTCAACCTGATAAGGTAATGCCAGGACCCTGCAGAGAAGTTGTGACCGATGCGAAACTGACGCTTTTCAAACGAGGCGAGGTTGCATGTCCTTCAGAACACAAGTAGTGAATACCCTTCACTCTCTAAGCAAGTTACTTCATATATATATATATATATATATATATATATATATATATATATATATATATATATATATACTAAAGTTACTAGTACTAGTCCTTGTCTTTATTTAGCCCGCACAAAATGTTGAGAACTGGACAAGCTACCATCTAAATTAAACCTGAACAAAGACGGGCTTGGTTAGCCCGTCGGATCAACTCCAACCACCCTTTTGCCCACATTTCAACACCAGTAGATGTCTTCGCCTTCCTTTCTCCACTACGCTTTCTCATTGTTTAGACAGTAGGCAATGTCGTGTTTTCTGTGTTTACTCAACAAATCCTCTCGCAGATGGGTAAGCGGGATGTTGCAACCGAACCCGTTAAATGGCACTTCGGTTGTCAAGCACTTAGCGATACCGATTACACAAGTGGCAAACAACCCATTGTTTTGAGATGAAGCACATGCCACGCAGATTTCCCGTCGGACCCACGTGGGCCCCGCTGTGTCTGCATCAGGGTACAATAACATGACGGATCAGTCTGTGCGCTTCTCTTGTAGTCCAGCTTTGGTTAAGCATCCGCGAGGTCACGTGGTGCCATGTTTTTCTCCATTAAATCATCAGCGGAGAAAAACAGCGTGAGCCCCAGACCACCTGACAAAGGGAGAATTCATCTCACACAGGGTGACTTTCTGCTTCCGTTGTCTTTGTAGAGACACTCTGCACAGACATAACGGCTTTGAAATTATCACTATTATTAAAAAGGATTTTGTCGTTTACCTTTCAGATTTCTGTGGTAAAAAAACAATCCTGTGGGTCCTCCGGACCGAACGGTTACAGTTAAGGAGGGCCAAAGCAGTGGCTAAACAGGCCGAGAATTCCTCCCTGGATTATCGTCTTAGACCAAAAATCCAACCTTGGCATCCACAACGAGCTGCTTTCCACACCGCATGGAAACCCTCGCTGTTTTGTAGGGGCATGACCTTGATCTGCGGTGTGCAAATGTAAGCGGAGCAGCAATTGTTTTCAGAAAACAAAGGTGGCATCTAGCGGAAAGTGCATCAACTGTTGTTTGATGACGGGAGTTGAATGTTTTGTTTATCGTTTCAGAGCGGGCGTTGGATTTCCCATTCGTCACTCACTGGCCGCCATCTACTATACCCCCCACCCACTTTCAGGGGTCGCCACAGCGAGCCATCCGTCTCCGTCTAACCCTGCCATCTACTGCATACTAGTTGCCATTTAAACTTTTAACCTCATCTGACAAGACCGCAGGACTAGAATCAGCAGCACCACAGATTACAGTTCTCTGTTGTGTAACAGTGGAGTCAGTTTATGACTCATATAAAATATTACCAATTTTAAACCGCCACGAAAATAATTTCAGGGCCAAGATGCAGTGGTGATTGCAGCTAGAGAAAGGCACAAAACATGCGTCCAGTAACCCAAATAAAAGGTAGTGTTGGCTCCATGGTACACCAAGCGTGACCTGAAAATAGTTCCTGCCACTGTCGGCGGCATGCCATTATGTAACCGTCTGTCCAGCGATGGCTGGAAACGGGCGACAGGGTCCTCATCAGGTAACCCTACCTGTTTGGCTGCATAAATCAAAGCCTTAGCGTCTCGGAGAGGAATGCCAGGATACTGTGCAACAGCTCCGAGCTACCTCAGCTTTGAGCCGCTCGGCGTGGGTAAAGTCTGAGTGCTCATGTTGAAGAAACGCCAGTCAGCATTTCACATGGAGTCCTGTTATATTTAGAACGGCTGTGGTGTCTGCCACAGAGAACCCAGCGCTACATTTTCCTTTTAGACGGAAAAACTATCATCTGATGCCTTTGCTGGGATGCAGTGTTTAAATGTCACAATGAAAGTACCTGCTACAGTACCTCTGACATTAAAATCTGAGTAAGTTGACTGCCAGTCTGCCAGGTGAAGTCACTTTCCATGTTTGTCCCACGCACTAGTTTCCAGCAGTGGTGATGGGTTGGACGCTCGGGGGCTTGACTCTTTTACCGATGAGCTGCCAGGTCAAGTTGTAAGAAATGCACGTCCTGTTCAAACAATGAACAGATGGCAGGTCTGCTGCTACTGTTTACCGAGAGGCCAGGACATGCTGGCTTACCACTTTGCTGATCATGTCCTTCCCAGCATAGAAGATGTCCAAATGTCCATTTTACAGAAAACATGGTTCATTCACGGGTCAATGAAAAGTAAAACAATCTCCAAATAACAGTTACAACAATAAAATAAAACCTCGGGACGCTTTACCATGCACAATTTTGTTGCAAGAAATTAAAACTCGACTGATTTGCTTTATATTTTTGCTTTTTAAAAAAAAAAAAAAAAACCTAGAGCCCTTTATCAAAACTGAAACACGTTTTGTCACGTCTCTCTTGCATCCTGTGTCTCTGTAAGATTGCCTGTTTAAATAAAAGCAAAAGCAAAAGGAAAGGCTATTAACTTTCTATGTCACTAATTTAATGCTTGGAAAGGGGACTGCAGCATGCAAGATTGAGTTCACATGCAACAGGTAGACAGATTTAAGTTTTTCACAGCTGATATGATCGTTGGTGCCCCTTGTAAAAGATTCACAACATAAGCTGCCATGAAGACAATGGTGAGAGATAAATGCATTACTAAATTCTACATTTCTTTGAAAAGAATTCTGTTCATGTTATAAAACAAAGACTTGGGAAGATATGCTGATCATAAGAGGAGTGCTTGGGTCAGCGTACTATTTTAGAAATATAATACCTATTTGTTGGTGTCTGGAGTAGGCTACTGTGTTCTACATGCCAAGAAAAAGCATGATAGGTTAATTTGCTACTCCAGTTTTATTAGGTTTTTAAAGCATAAATATGATTGTTTGCTACGTATGTCTCTAGATCATTTTAAATGAGATTCCCACAATAATTATCACCCCCACCCCACCCACCCCTGCGCACCACCACCATTATGGATAACTTTATCTCTCTTTCAATTGACTTGATTTGTCAAAATGACGAGTCGTGTGTGCTTCCACGGCGTGCTCTGAAATTGCGGAACCAGAGGGGCGTGGTTTACAGCTGGCAACATTCACCCCAGCAATGTTTAGAAACTGTGCAGAGTTTGACGAAGCGGAATCACCAAAGCGCTAAGTTATGTCATGCATCCTCAACGTGTGACCATCTGAATCAAGTTCATTATATTTCCCAAATCAGATCGAAACTGGAAGATCATGTGGGGGCCTCTGGTCTACTGCAGCTTCTGCAGCTGATTTTGCCCTGTACTCTAACAACAAACGCCACAGTCGTTCCACAGTCCCCCACCATTTTCAGTTCAATGTGGCTACCTCCTCAGGGGAAATATTGGTGGGTCGTCTTCAACTCCCAATTCTGTGGCAGGACACTCCTGTTGCTCGCAGTGTGTGAAGCAGTGGTTTTCAATACTCGTCATCAGGAACCAGTGTCCTGCAAGTTTTAGATGTGTGACTGGGCTTTGACAGGCTTCTGCGGCACTTCGGGGAACGCTGAGGTGTTAATGAATTCATTTGATTCAGGTGCACTGGAGCAGAGAAACATATGAAACGCAAAGGACAGTGAGCCCCGAGGACCCCAGTGGGAAAGCACTGGTGTAGAGAACTTGTGTGGATCACAGAATATAAGGATGACCCGAAAGGGATTTCTGTGTGATGAACTGGCAACCTCTTCAGGGTTGTACCTTCCTAAATGGTATTGCTGTCAACCCCCAAGTACAGAACAGCAATGGAACCACCCTAGAGGAGGCGTTGTCCTTGTCTGCGGAGTCTTTGAGGTTTGGTAATGTTCCTCAAAATATTCCTCAGCATTTTGTGGTTTGGCATGATGCACCGCACTGCTTGAGGAGGTTGCAGCTGCTGGAGCGTGGCTTTGTGCAGTGGATGTGCTTAGCTTGCTAAAATGTTGGAAGTTGAGGGCAACTTTCAAGTGAACGTCGGCCTGCCAGGTTTGCCAGCGCTGCATTGCAGTGTTGTGTTTTTGGACATTGTAGGTACTGATTAGCTGACTGCGATTCTTGCAAACGATACATATATTTACCTGCTCATTTTTGTGCATTATAATTTTTTCCTGCCACCGCTGTTTCTTGCAAGCCAAGGTATACACTTAAATTCCAAAAACCTTAGAGGAAACATCTTTATTTACCAGCTTTCTTCTTTTTTTCCCCAGACTGTATCATCCTACCAGCCAGGAGAAGGATGTCATCACTCTCTCAGAAGACCATCCAAGCAATGCCCCAACATCTCCAGCTGCAAACAAACTCCAAAAATGGCTGTCAAGCTTCCAGAGGCACCAGCCGGCTTCAGGTGCTTCGCCATCCCCTGGCCTGACATGGGAACAGCTCATTGAGGCCACTCGGATCAACCGAAGGGCTAAGAGATCCCATGGCCACGGACATTTGAGAGGGGGGAAAAACCACTCTAAGCCTGCCCAGTTGAAGAGAGTGGGTTGTGTCCTGGGAACCTGCCAAGTACAGAACCTCAGCCACCGTCTGTATCAGCTCATTGGTCAGAACGGCAGAGAAGAATCATCTCCCGTTAACCCGAGGAGCCCTCACAGTTACGGATGAAGTAGGCAGCACCTGTAACAAGCCTATCGGTATCTCCATTTATTTGGGCTTTAATGTATTCGATTTAGTTTTTGCATTTAAGATTGATCTAGTCCACAGACAGCTCGACTTGTCTTAGAAATCTCCTGCGTGATTGTTTGAGGGGTTCTGAACTTTTTTTTTTTTCAAGTATCACAATGGACCTGCAAGGCTTGACAAGCTCAATCCTGAAAAAACGTGGACATTAAGACATTATCGTCTTCTTGATTCTTTGTCTTGAATGCTCAAAGAAAGCCAAAAGCTCCGTTTGAGACCTTTTAATCTTGTTAAATTAAGAAGTGAGCTGTTACTGTAATGCCATCCAGTGGATGGCATTAATCTCTATTGCATTGGGTATCTTGCTGTTCACTGCTCAGACACTTAAGCCCTTGATGTGGATTAGAAGCAGCACCATGAGCTGGGGTCCTCTCAACATCGATGCATTTCTAAAGGCCTTTCCAGCATCCAAATGAACTCTTTTACCTCTTGATCAGCTTTGAAGTTCATCCGCAGTTTAAAGAACTCAGAGATCACCATAATAGTCCTTGAGTTTTGCAGCTGAACTAGGAATTTACCTCTCAAAAGGACTTTATGTTTCGAGACTCATTTTTAAATCTGAGACCACCCACAACAGGTACTTACTGCAGTATCAAACATTATAAGTTAAGACTTCAACACCCTAAAAAGGAAAAGAAAAGAGCTAGCATGCGAGGAGTAGTTATACAGGAAAGATCTGTTTCAATTCTGGGCTTCACACAGTTGAAAAAGTGGCAAATTGAACATTATAGTCAGATTAGCAGTTCGTCGCTTAAACGCTTCCACGCTAAATGCTTAGAAATTATGTCTTAGAGCTCAAATAAGACATCTTTACATTACATTAGGAGTCAAGCGCTTCCAGTTGCTAACATTCACGTATCAACAACCTTTTTTGTTGTTTGGCTTTGTGGTCCAGCACATGTTAGGCTTCCAGATTTCAACAGTTATGCAAAGCTAAACTCCTTTAGTCAGAGTCGAGTCCATAGCAAAGGTGAAGAAGGCAAAGTCAGAAAAGGGTAAAATACTCCAGTGAAACACATTCGCTTAAAGATTTTCTCTTCAACTGTGTAATATGGTGTTATAGTGTGGTTTGGAACTGAGAACCACCCTGACCAAAATGCTAGCTGTAACAGTGCCCAGTTTCAAATATGAACGCAAATAGCCTAGCACCAACAAAAAAAGCGTGCCCCGACACTTGAATCTGCTTTTTATGTCTGTCTCTGAATTGGTGGGTGGATAATGGGCTTAAAAATTGCTGAGGAACAAGGTTTTATTCGTGGACCATGTTATAATTTGTCGGGTCTTTAAGTTCCCAGCCTTCCAGCCTTCCAGTTTCTATACCGACTTAATCGCGTTTAGGGTCGCCAGATGGGGCCTGTCCCAGCTATGAATGGGCAAGCAGCAGGAAACAGCCTGAACAAGTCAACAGTCCATCGTAATACCAAGAATTTGGTCCTAGAGCCAATCTTTGTACCACATTGTCAACCCGAACATTTCCACACCTACCGTATTAAACCCTTTTTATAAGTTTGAGATGCACCAATAATCTGGCTAGAGACAGACCCCGCCAAATTTCCCTTGATGGACTCTGATCAGCGCTGGCAGATTGAGACTAAATTGGAACCATTCAAAATCCGAATCAGCAGGTCAGACCTCAACGAAAACCGGACATCCCTATTAGCCAGGATAAGCCCGATTGGTGCATCTCTAGAAGTAGTATTAGATGTATACATTTTATTGAACCTACAGTGGAAGACTATATTGTAGTGTTTGAGTACTGTTCTAGGAAGAAAGTAAGTCGCTTCAAATTGGTATTGGTATTATTATTATTATTGTATGATGTTTAGTTTATAATTTTTTTAATTTAAAGGTGTAGAAATCCTGAAAGAGCATCAGTTGAAACTCAGCAAATACCTGGAACTACTTGACTAACGGAGTGGCCTTACAGTATGTGACCCACATGATATGATACCGTGTTCATTTATGTCTTAATGTATTTTCCGCTGTCATTATTTCTTCCATATTTAGTTAATATTTTTCCTGCTGGCTATAATCCTTTTAGACAGGAGGTCAAATCGTAATAGCCAGCGGTTCCTCCGTCTTAACTCTAATCTGTTCAAAGGCTCGCTGAGGTAAATCATCCCTTTCTCTCTGCTGTGATGGAGCTAATCAGTGTATCGTGACAGATCATTAAACGGCTTTTGAAATGCCAAATCAAAAACCGTCCTTCTATGTTTTGAAAATGTATGTTCTCAGCCACCCTATGTGTTTAAGATGAGTTTGCTAGCCTTATCACTGTTTTGCTCTCAGCATGTTTTTGGGACGTCACACATTGCGTCATGTGGAGTTGTGCCGGCGAACCGCGTCACAGCCGATACGTCCTGGTCAGTGTTTCAAGGCCATCCGTGACAAAGATTCATAGGACTGAGTCCAGTGATGTTAGTTTATCAATAGGCTTGTTTTTACTGTTTAAAAACTGAGAGTCATATGTTCTTCTTTAGGGTCACAGGAAAGCACTTTATTACAAGCATGTTGACAGTTTTCTTTTTTTTTTTTTACAACTTGAATTTTTATGGTGAAGAGTTAGCGACGGTAGGGATGAGGTGCTTCTTGTAAAAGTTGCCTTGTGAGATTGCCTATGAATGTCTCTGAAGATGTGTGTGCACTCGGTGTGGCTCTACGCTGGGTGCACCTATGAATATAATGTTATGCTGTTGTATTTAAAGAAAGTTATGTATTTAAGTATTTAAGTTACCTTTGTATGATAATGCCTGGATGCCCCAGAGAACTATTTATCTTGTCTTTTCCATTTCTCCTTATCATGGTAGGAAACACCTTTTTTGACTGTAGTTCAAATGTTACTGTTTGTCCATGTTGCTCAGTCTTTAAAATAAAGGACTATACTGTAGAGGGACATTGTGTTGAGTATATTTCATGTTGCAACCAAAACCTATAACAATGATTTTGAAATTGAAGACAAAATGTATTTTTAAAGCCTTTATGAGCTAAAATCTTTTGCCCGTTCTTCCATAAAACAGCTGAAGCTCAATCAGATTGAATGGGGAGCAAAAATAAATAAATTTTTTTATGTTTTGCTACAGCATCTCAATTGGATTTAGGGCCATTCAAACACTTACTTAGGTTCTGATCTAAGCTGTTCTATTTGAGGTCTGGCAGTAGGTTTTTAGGGTTCGACGGAGGCTTCGCGTCTTTTGCCGCCTCCAATAGGTTTTCTTCCAGGATTGCCCTGTACGTATAGCTCCATCCATCTTCTCATCAACTCTACTTTATATCATTGTTTCTGCTGAAGAAAAGCATTCCCACAGCATGATGCAGCCACTAACATATTCCACAGTGGGGATGAGGGATTTAGGCCGATGTGCAGCGTTATTTTTCTCCAACAAGTAGTATTCTGCTTGTAGGCCAGAAAGTTACATTTTTTGTCTTATTCAACCTGAGCACGTTTTGTCATGTTTACTCTAGCCTTGAGCTGGCTTGTGATATACTTTAATAAAGTATCCTGTGGCTTTCTTTCAATAAAGTAGCTCTTCACACTCTTCCTTAAAGACCAGCTTTGTGGACTGCAGCCAAATAATTGTCCTTGTACTCCCCCACCTGCTGCTTCTCCTCATCGAAAGGAGCCAGTTGAGGTGGTTTGGGCATCTGATCTCGGATAAGCCCAAGACAATGGAAGGGTGGATCGACCAGTGGAGATTTTCAAAGCTTGGGATGTAGTTTCACGAATCTAACCCGGCTTTAAAGTTCTCCACAACTCTTTCCCTGACCCGTCAGCTGTGTTCCTTGGATTTCGTCACGCTCTTTTTAAATTATAATAATATAATTTTCTTATTATATGTAAAGGTTAAAGAGCTATCACTGATTTTGCAAGTCACTGTCAAGGCATACAGAATGGGGTACCTCTTCCTATCGGTAATTTCCCCCCTACACACTTCTGTGCCTTTGACCAATTGCAATTGTCTTAAATGTCGCAACTACAGTCAATCATTACCTGATGAAGTCTAATAGAGGGCATGGGACGTGGTCAATGAAACATCAAGAGATCAGGACATGATCTGACAGCAGCCACCTCAGAGCTCGTATGACGGGCCAGAGTTAATGAGTGATGGAGGGAGTTTGGCCATAAGAAAGACGGGGATTTGGTCTCTAGAGGGGGTGGGGTTAAGGGGGAGGGGATTGAAGAGTAAGAGGGGACAGATGTAATTGTTGACCCTTAATAGATTTAAAAAAAGGTAATATATGAAATTTGTCTCCGAGCCCAGTGCTTTGGTAGGTGGATGTAGCGTTCATTGGCATTGTTTGCTGTCCGCACTGTGTGTAGTCCATTTAGTCTTTCTAAGGTGTAATATTTATTGGTTACAAACAGACAGCTGTCTTCCACTGCTTCCCTCTGCCACACATCATAAGGTTGAAAGCGTTTGCACCAAGGGTTCTTGTCAAAGTTATGCGGATCCTAAACAGCTGCTTCAAGGCTGCATGCAGCAAATACTGTAAAATAAACTTGATTTTTAAAAATTCTGTTTGTTAGAGTTGATTCACAGCAAAGCTAACAGCACTTTACGGAAAGACTTATAGAGCCTATGCTTTTCAGGGTCGTAGATGAGATGGAGCTAAACTCAGCAGGGAATTGTCTACGCAGCTCCTGGACAGACTGCATTCAACTTTTCTGCAATCCTGGAGACTCCAAGTACACAGCTAAATGTATTTTTTTTTAAGGGAATTTTGCATGACATGTCCCCTTTAAGGTAATTTAGAGAGACCATTTAGCATAGCATGCAGGTTTTTGGAAGCCAGAGTACCAAGAGAGAACCCATTGATGGATGGGGAGTACACGCTAATTTAATCCAGAAAGCCCCCAGCCAGAACCTTTTTGCTGCAAGGCCACAGTGCTAACAATGGTACCATTATGCAGCCCTGATGTAAAATGCTAAACAGGAAGAAAAAAAACAGCCACAACAAGAATTTACACACATATTTGACAATGAGTGGGCGTTGCATGTGATTTTCTGGAATTGAATCGGATATTCATATATTCCTACCCCTTTGTAACATTTTCCCACATTACAAAGGCAAACTTTAATGTATTTTATTGGGATTGTATGAGACAGACATCCACACCCACATGCTGTGTGAGGATGGTGCCAAAAGAAAGTCTGAAAAGGGTCGGATGCATTTTTACTCAATGCCTTTTACTATAATACCCCTAAATAAAATCTAGTCCATCTTTCTGAAGTACCTTGTCACCTAGGGATGAACAGCATTGGGAAGGCCAAGAAACAGAGTGGCCAGGTCAGGGAGCAGTGGCGGCTGGCCCATAGGGGGCGCTCGGGCGCTGCCCTCCCTAGATGTGGAGGGGAGAAGTCAAAATATATATAGATTTTAAAAGTATTATTAATGTCAGTTTTTACCTAATAGTACGTGGCTACATGTAATAAGAATTATTAAAACACTTCTACTGATTTACTCTATCATTTAACAGTGCATTTCCACCAACAGAACGTATCATTTCTCTTCTTCTACACTTTTGGGGCTGTGACTGAAGTAGCCCTACAAGTGTAGCGAAATAACCAATCGTATACTGTTGCTAGGGAAGATTTATAAATATTTGGCCAATCAGCATCGCCAAAATGAATGGCTTTGGGGCTCCTGGAGTAGTAGCCCTAGCTGCACAGTGATAGGTGCACTTCACGCGTGACGTCACGAGCTACATCCGCGCTACATCCGGGTAACGTTGGACGGCAAACACAGCACTGTTTTCGCTTACCAGCGTGACAAAACGGGTGAATTAGAGCGCATTTTAGTTTATTTTTGGAATCTAAACAATGCCTACGACTTGTTGTGCTCCCGGTTGCACACAGAAGCATTCCAAATCGTCGGATGTACGTTTGTTTCGTTTACCGAAGGACAAAGAAATAAGAAAGAAATGGATCATTTCAATGAAAAGGATGCAGGATGCCAATGGACTGTGGGAGCCATCATACTAAGATAGAATTTGCAGTCTACACTTCATCTCCGGTAAATACAACTTAATTTTGCACTAGTCATTGTTCTACTACTTAAATCATTATATAATTAAAAAATTAGGATACATATATTATAGTCAAGACGTAAACGTTTGTTTTGTAATAATATACGTACATGTACAATGTATGCAAACCCTCTTGCATGAGTCTGTGAAAAGGATTAACAAGACAAAAACACCAAAATAATCCTTTGTGAACAATGTTTTTTTTTTAATTAATTAAATGCTTATTGTGGAATCGTAGTAATTTTCCGACTTTTAATTTAAATGCATGTACTGGGTTAGGCAGGGAAATCTATTGGCCAGCCCCACCAAGATTTTTTTTCACCAGCCGCCACTGTCAGGGAGACTTCTGTGGAGAAGTGTAAAGCAGGGTTAGGTTAAAAAACTATAGGCTTCAAACATCTCACAGAGCTCTGTTCAGTCCATCATCTGAACATGGGACGAGTATGGCCCAGTAAAATGGGCATGTTGACGCTCATGGACTTAAGATCAACACTGCTTCTGGCAACTCTAAATAGCTTTATAAACCTAGTCATATTAAAGGAAATATTAATATTAAAATTTTCAGGGATCTTTTTGGCTCTGAGGTTTTATCATTTTGTGAATACTGAAAACCAAAGAGCCCTGAATGCCTGTCTGCCAGCAGAAACTGTCGCAGACAAGTGTAAATTTCCTCCTTGGGCTTAAAATTGCTACTTTTTTTTTTTACCTTTTAAACCTTAAAAAGCAGAATGTGATAATAGAATATTTAGATTATGTCTTAGGAGGTGATGTGAGGCAAGAAAGCAGTCAAGACCCCCAAATGGCTGTGATAGAAGGTTTAGTCGAGTCAAGTGACTCCATGTATAGGTGACTTATTGCAGTAATTTCTGACCTAGTGGAAACTCACCAGGAGGCGTTTATGCTGCATAATGGAAAAACGAAAGAGCGTCTGACCCATGGCAGATTTGCACAAGGTTTTATTCCTGTTAAGTTTCCACAGCGGTCATGAGAATCCAGTCTCACTGACACAATCTGTTATTCGCTAGACTCTGACAGGAAGTGGTCCGGGCGGATACTTTGAGTGCAGTTTCACCTTGAAAACAAGCGAATTTGAGTTGATTCCCACAAACTGCGGAGCTGTTTCTCAGTAGAGTTGTGCAGCGAAGAAGCCTGACCAAACAGTATTTGCTGCCTTATAGTTTTTCTTTCTATTTGTTCTTTGTCTTACTTAAAAGTTACAGATCATGAAACAAAATTTCACATTAGACATAAATAACTTGATTAAATAAAAACTTCAGCTTTAAATAAGAATTTCATTTACAAAGGGAAGGGTTGTGCCATCCTTGGCAGCAACCATCCAGGAATTGTGATGACTGAAATTGAGTGTTTTACATCTATGGGGAAGAATGTTGACCTGCTGTTCTTTTCTAGGATTGTTTTAATTAAGTGAGGTTGGAGGGCTTTTGAGCACGAGTGGTCTGTTTAAGGTCATGCCACAGCATCGCAACTGGATTTAAGTGTAGATTTTCACTAAGCGCTTTGACTGGTGCGTATCTCCAGCGGGCATTGTGCAAGAGGCGGGGTACACTCTGGACAGGTCAGTCCATCACAGGATGTTGTTCATCAACTGGTTCCTGGAGGAATTTTGGTAGGCTGGCTACTTCTTGGAAGGTTCACCACGACTCCATGTTTTCTTCATTTGGGGATAATGGCTCTTGTTGTCCCAAAGCCTAAAAATGGTTTGTAACCATTTCCAGATGGATCGATGTGAGAGGTGTGCCTGTCAGCCTTGGGTGTGGTTAGTGCGATTGAACATAGCCTTCTAGAAAACTGGGTTAATTACAGTTAATTTCCTGATTTAGCAAGGAAACTAATTATCAATTACTTTAGCATGCAGGGCCAGGTTGGCTTGGAAATCTTGCTTCACAAAAATACAAATGTCACAGTGCTTGGACGTTTGTGTTCATTAGTTAATCCCACTCACCTGTGTTGAGCAATTTCCGCTGAATCCCACGTTGTATGTAAATTCCGGGTTTTTGTTCCTCCTTTGTCGCATCGTCTGTTTTCGTTCCCTGTTTCTTGAGTTGGCCTCATTGAAATATTATTATTTTCAGAATGCGCCTGCCGTCGCCTTGCTGCCGCTTTGGTCCTTCACCCCAAACTCTGACAACAACCTCATTTGAAAACTGCGCTGCATGTTTCCCCAGTCTATCTCTGTCTGATATTAAAATGAGATTTATCGCCTAAACTATTTAGGTGTGACAAAAAAAGACAAGAACATAAGAAATCTTCAAGTGGGCTAATATAATACTTAACACCGTATATCAGTGCAGTTTCCAGTCAGATGTGTCCTGCACATATACTGTATTTATAATAAAATATTTTTTGTGATAATTTGCTTATTACCCAGACTTGAGCCTGGAAAAAAAAGCTTAGAGGCGTTTTCTCCTTGGCTGGCAAAGGTTGCTCCTGTTGAGAAATATCTAAACACTGAGTACCTACAAGCTAGCTCAGAACATGTTTTTATATTTCCCTGGAAGAAAACAAAAATCATTGATACATAGTGGGACATTCAACCTGCACTTACCCCAAAATCCCAGTCATGCCCCATCACACAATAAGAATGATTTACCAGGAGTGAAAGTTATTAAAATTAAACCTCAAGCATGCAAAAATACACACCAGATCCCACACTGTTGTTATTCATTAAAACAAAGATGAAGCCACTATGGAACAGCTCTGTTGGAAAAGTAAGTAGACGCTTGTGACTTCCACAGGGATTTAAGAGAGAAAGCAGCTGTTTGTCTGGAATAGTTCCCACGAGGAAGCCTGTTCTCTCTAAAAAGAATATGACAGCATTGCTTTGGTTTGGAAGGTTATATCTCAGTCAGCCACATGACTTTTGGAACAAGGTTCTTTAAACAAATGAGACCAAAATAGTGATGTTTTTGCCACAAATCACAGTTTTGTATTTGCAGAAAACCAAACGTATGCATCCGTGCATCAATACGCCGTGTTTGGTTACATCTCATTATAAATGCAACTTGTCTTTGAAGACCTCAAAAGGTTGGTTAGAGGATTTGCGAACAAACCCCCCCCTGCGCTGTTACATACCACCTTGAAAATGGGAAGAATGGGTTCAACTTCAAACCTGTCATGGTTGAGTTTTGGTTTGGCTTTGTTTTTCTGTTATTTTCATTTTTTCATCTCTTTTGGGTTAGGTTTGACTTTATTTATTGTTAGTTTTCAGTCATCAGTTATTTTCTGTCAATTTTCACTTCACCTCCTCAGCAGTCAGTCACACCTGATATCATTTACCAGTCAATTAGCCAGACCCTGGTTCCACCTGTGAAGTGTTCTATTTAACCTGCCTCTGCCTTCAGTTCAGCACTGGGCGTTAGGTAAAGTAGAAGATTGGGCACTAGAGTGGGGTTTTCGAATTTCTAGTTCAAAATCTAAATTTGTTAACTTCACTAAGAGGAAGGTAGGTGCTAATATAAAATTAAAAATGTATGATAAGGAAGTAGAAAGGGTAGATAAATTCAAATATTTAGGTTTATGGTTCGGTAAAACGCTTACATGGAAAATACATATTAGTAAAATAATAGAGAGAAGTAAAAAAATATTAAATATCATGAGGTGTTTAAGAGGCAAAGAATGGGGAGCAGGTAGGAATACTTTGAAAATATTATATATTGGACTTATCAGATCGGTTATAGATTATGGATGTGTGGTATATAATTCTGCCTCAAGTAACTTATTAAAAGAAATAGATAAAATACAGTATCAAGCGTTAAGAATTTGCTGTGGGGCAATGAAGACGACACCAGTGTCAGCACTACAGGTAGAAATGGGGGAAATGCCATTGGAGTTAAGAAGGAAACAATTAGGAGTAGGGTTTTGGGCAAAAGTAAAAGGGCATAAAAAAAGTTATCCTATAAATAATATATTACAACCATGCCAAGAAAGTGTTAAGAATGTAAAAGTAAATAGTTTTGGATGGATAATAAATAAAGAAATAAAGGAAATAGGATTAAATCAATGTTTAATTAGCCCGGTCGTGGATTTTTCATGTAATCCGCCTTGGATACAAAAAGAGATGAAAGTTGATTTAACATTGTTGGAAGAAGGAAGACAAACGGTAGAAGGAGAGGTGGAAAGATACATAAGAAGGGTATATGGAGAATACTTACAAATATATACAGATGCATCAAAAATGGTAAATGATAGAGTAGGGATAGCATTTATAATTCCAGATTTAAACATTATGGAAAATAAAAGATTAATGGATAGTTTGAATGTATACACAGGAGAGTTACTGGCTATTTCAATGGCGTTAAAATGGAGTGAAGAATTAAGAGAAAAGAAAGTGTTAATTTGTTCTGATTCAAGTAGTGCATTAATAAGTATTATGGAACAAGAGTCGGAAGCAAGACAAGACATTCTGATAGATATAAATAATTCAATACGTAAAATGGGAAAAAATGGATCTACTGTTAAATTTATTTGGATTCCGGCTCATACCGGAATAGTTGGAAATGAATTAGCAGATACATTTGCAAAGAGTGCGAGTAAGGGAAATGAAGTTGAACTGGAAGGTAAGTATAGTAAAAATGAGATAAGGAGTATAAGTAAAATATATTACAAAAAGAAGTGGCAGGAAAAATGGGAGGGTGAAAAGAAGGCAAGGTTTTATTATAATATTCAAAAAAAAGTGGGGGAGTGTAGAAAAGAAAATAGGAATAAACAAGAGGAAGATATATCTAGATTAAGATTTGGGCATGTAGGGTTAAATAGTACTTTGAAAATAATAAATAAACATAGTACGGGGTTATGTAATTTTTGTGGAAAGTTGGAAACAGTTATACATATTTTTATGGAATGTAATAAATATAATCTAGAAAGAGAGGAATTAGTAGAAGAGTTAAATAGGAATAAAGTTAAATTAAATATTAGAGATCTGCTACAAAAATCTTCTGGAGATGTGGTTTTTAAATCCGTGTTTAGGTTTCTTAGGAAAACAGGTCTAATAGGGAGATTATAGGGATTAGACATCTGATTCATACTCCAGTCCAGAAGGTGGCGGTAATGCACCTGAAAGTTGTTTGCCAACCGCCATAAAACAAAAAGAAGAAGAAGAAGAAGAAGAAGTTCAGCACTGGGCCGTCATCATTCCACACCTCTCCATGCCAGTCCCTGTTTTTGCCTTGGAAGATTTGTTTTTCTTGTTTAAGGTTAGTCCTGCCAGTTTTCTATAGTCTCTTACTTTGATGTTTGTCCCTGGAGAAGTTCTGCTCTGTGTCCTGGTGTCTCCAGAGAACTGCTAACTGGACTAGCCATCCTGGAAAGGCTCTGCTCTGTAGTGATGGTGAGATGAAGCCTCATGAGGCATTGAACCACTTGAGCCAATTGGTTCGAGAAAGGGTTCATTTCTTGGAGCTTCATGTGCACACGAAACCACCTACTGGCCAGGTGTATAATCACAGCCAGCTGGATCTTAACACGTGTGATGCATTGAATTTTTGTCTATTATGACTCTTGGGAATGACTTCACAAAAGGTGTAGGACGAAATCATTTGTCTACATAAATTATGTATACACATATGTGTATAATAAAATATTGTTTGAATGTATTCTCTGTGTGTAATTATTCCCAAAATAGTAGTGACATGATATGGCATGTTGTGTAATGTTTTTCTGTGACTCTAGAAAAATGGCATGGGCTTAATCAGGCAGAGGACAATGAAAGTGCTTGTGGAACTAGGGAGGGGGTAGTGAATAGGCTAATGCTTGTGTAACTTGGATGATTTCATGCATTTTTATTAAGAAACAACAATTTCTCCACAGTTTTTGGTTTCAAATTATTTCTCTTTTTTGATACTACTTCTCCAACCTTTGAAAAGACACGCTCACATTGCACAGATGATGCCGGGGTGCATAAATAAATAAGTGCAAGTATGTACAGAGTGGGGTAGTGTGACCGATGATTAGCCCAGTACTATACGGTCCCACAGTTTCCCTTCAGCAGCAACACTGAAGCACACAGAGGTTCCCGCTGCGTCTTTACGCACGATCCAGCTGCTGATGTCTCCTCTCTTTTCAGCTCAATGCAATTCTAGACAGTAACAGTTTATAACCTATATCACCTTTCACAGCAACAGGTTTCTCATCTCAGTCGACCAGACAAATCTCTATTGCTCTCTTCAGTGCGCTCCGGGCGGTGAGGTGGGAGGATTTTACCCGATGGTGCGCTGCGTGCGAGGGATAAACAGGGTGGAAATGCATAAATAAAAACTGTAAAGGGCTCCTATACAGTGATCATAGGAGCTGACCGGTCTGAGATCAGCCTCCTGATGTTACAAGTTCTTTAAAATGAAAGCGCGCACCCAAATTACAAGTAACGTAATTTTGCGCACCTGAAAAAAGCGCAAGGTAGCAGCGCACCGAAGCGCTGAGGCACAGAAATACGGTGCATGTAGTTAAAAAATGCAGAATGAATAAAAACAACTTATAAACAGACGTAGCGTTTTAAACTGCATCTGGTGAGCAGCACTGTTTTATCACTGGTTCTGAATGAAGGCAATATCTGGCAGCAGCTCTCTTCCCCCGCCCCCTCCCCTCCTGCGTACGTAGTACAGGACCTTACCGGCTCACTTTCACCGCTGGTTAAGACTAAAATTATTCATAACTCTGATCGCTCTTCCTGCTGCTCTGTTAACATGAACTGCAGCAGGAATTACTGATGGCCACAAGCTGTGAAAGAAGCTGAAACATCTCAGCAGAAGGCGGAGTTTTTATCGTCCGCTGCCCAGATGGGCGTTGGGATTTTTATGCGTGAAAAATGCCATGTTTGCGTGTGACCGTGTGAAGTCAGTGACGGTCAATGCGTGATAGTTGAGAGCACTGATCTCCTATCTATCTCTCTCCTAAACTCTCCAAACACCAAACTAACTGTCTTAAAACTAAATAACCACTATCCAAACTCTGCTATCCAAACTATCAAAAGTCTATCCACTCTCTCAACTGACCGCAACTCGCCTACAACAACCCACATTTTGAATGGAGCCTGTGGGGTTTCTAAAGCTGTCGAAGCCGCGCCAACATCTGAACCACTTCCCGAAGCAGTCACGTGGTACAGCCCCCCAGCGAGGCTTCGGACGTCATCGTTTTCGGCTCCTCCCCTAAATGAAGCAAGCCTCGATACGCGCTTCACGGAAACGCCCCCTCCATTACTCGACACACGCCTCGAAGCCTCGGCACATAACGTAACATCACTACTGCTCTGTGCCCTGGTGTCTCCTAAGTTCTGCTAACCTGACTAGCCGCCCTGGAGAAGCTCAGCTCTGTGCCCTGGTGTCTCTCAAGTTCTGCTAACCTGACTAGCCGCCCTGGAGAAGCTCAGCTCTGTGTTCTGGTGTCTCCTAAGTTCTGCTAACCTGACTAGCCGCCCTGGAGAAGCTCAGCTCTGTGTTCTGGTGTCTCCTAAGTTCTGCTAACCTGACTAGCCGCCCTGGAGAAGCTCAGCTCTGTGCCCTGGTGTCTGCAAACGAACTGCTAACCTGCTGTGGCTACGGGGCTGCTAGCCGAGCAGAACTGAGCATTCCCGGCTGCTTGGAAAGTCGTGACTCTCTGTCACGCCGGGCCGTCAGCTCCTGCCATCACATACATCCCTGACCTTCTGCAGTCCTGAACCTCCGGTCTTCATTACTCACCACCCAGCATTCTTCCCTCAATAAAGACTCAAACTTTTAGTCCCGTGTGTGCGTCCTGAGTTCATCGGTAAACAAAATCCTGACAAAACCTGTTTAAGCTAGGCCATGCATCAACCAGAAAGTGGCCAAGAGACCTCTGGTAACTGGCAGAGATCCAAAGCTCAGGTGGGAGAATCTGGACACAGCGCTCCGGTCCAATGATACCAAGTCTTTTTGGCCTACATTGAAAAACGTACGCATCCACGCACACCAGCGGCGTCTTTGGCATGATGAGTTAAGAGGGGCACAAAAACTCAACACCTATTAGCAGCAACTAATTTTTTTGTGATGCATAGAACCTGACTCTGATCAATGTTAAATGAAACAGATAAATTAGCGTAAACCAACAAATTAGAAATGCCATTTTATATAAGCTAAATTCAATTTTATTTTTATACATAAAATTATAAATAAAGGCTCACTCATATTGTTCATTTATTGAACCAAAAAGATTCACATTAATCCTTCAATGAGCTAGCAAGGATGACCAGCACTAGATTAATGTTTGCTTTTAGTTTCTATTTTCCTATGTTTTATTTTGTTTAAGTTTAACTCTTTTTTTACTTTTTATTCTATTTTTATTTTCCAATGTTTTATTTAAAAAAAGCACATTGCATTGACTTGTACTGAAATTTGCTATACACATAAATTTGCCTTGCCTAGATGGTCACACACTATCCGGCAGAACGTAAACATAACGTGTGCAATTCCAGTATTTTGATTGGACGATCTAAGCTTGGGGCTGTAGGATTTGTGCCCCACTGCTGTCTACTGAGAGCATGTTGGGTATGCGCACTGCGATTTAAGATGTTCATTATTTAAACAAACGTTGATGGGCCGGCCCAATATCAAGGCGCCTCAAGAGGATTTAGCCTACTGTGGTTGTCACTTTTCTGGCAGACTTAGATATATAGACACAAATGTTTATAACAGAATTTTATTGGTAAGGGAATCTGTCTTTTTTACAATATTGCTCTATAAAGAACAATCCTGTCCCACTGATTATTGTGAACATAGAGCTCCACAGCGACATCTGGTGGGATCAGGCCCCACTGGCCCCAAATGCAGAGACGCCACAGCCGCACACAAATATTTTGAGGTTTATGGTCATAATGTGGCAAAAGGTGAAGAAGTTCAAAGGTTATAAATGTTTCACAAATGACTTTATGCTGTTGTAGCCTATGTGGTGTACCAAAACCAAGGACACATGGAGTCCATGGAATGAAGCAGTAGAGCCTTGCTGACTGGTACAGATGACAGAGTGAATGTGAAACCATGAACTGGTCTTACTGAAAGCTCCAGAAATACTATTGAAAACTCAGACATGGACACCGAAACGCAAATCACTCGCTGAATATAACCGACAAACAACAAACAATGCTCTGCCGATCAAATTAAATTAAATTCACTTAATTCATGCAACTGCAATTAAAACAACAAATTTGTCTCAAGACTTTTTACAAACCAAGTCAATCCAATCATGCAGACAGTTTAAAAGACAGTTAAAAGTCAAAATACATTCCAACATGATCCTAGATATTTACCATTGCTGTCAAGTTCGATTTTTTATTCAAACTGGTAGTTGGTCATGGATAATGGCTGCTCACACTAAGCGGCCATACAGACTGACATCAGTTCCAGTCTAGAACATCCCTGTATTTAGCACCTTCAACTTACCGTTAATCAGTTTTCCAGTCCCCACAGCATGATGCTGCCACCACTATGTTTCACTGGGGGTATGGTGCTCTTGGGGTGATGGGATGTATTGGGTTTGTAGCCAATATACCAATTTCCTTGGTGGCAGAATAGTTCTTTTTTCCCGTAACTGTATTTATTTGCTTTTTTTAGTAGAATACCTACAAAACCAGAGTTGCATGCTGTATAATGAAATGTTGTATACAACACAAAACAAGTGCCCTGTAGGTTTCTTTACAGTTCAAGCAGCTCTAGACTAGTCCCTCTGTTTAATGAATGAAAGGCTCCCAGATAATTTCAAAATTGTCCTTTCTGCCTTTCAGCATGTATGTGATTCTTTCCAGTGGGAGAGCCGATGCCATATTCCGCAGCCACTGATCTAATGTCGGTCTGCGGGACTGTTTCCAGGATAAAGATATACTTTTTTTTTTGTCATGATTTAGGTTTTGGTTTCTTTGCTTTGGACCTTTCAGGAACTTCAGCCTTCACCTCTAAGCCATCATCCAGTCAGCTCATTCTCCCTCCAGCCACCACTGCTCTAGATCAGCTTCACCTGCTGCCACTAATTAGTGAACTCGACTCACCTGTTCACCTGTCTACATATACCCGCCTCAGTCAACTCATCCCTGTCAGAACGTCTTGTCTCGTCTTTTGTGATGTCTGCGTGCTGCATAAGTCTGCCTGTTTCCGCGTAACTTCCAGCCGCTCGCTCTGCCCGTTCTGGTGGTTCCTTGGTCCATGTCGCCTGTTCTGCTCATCCCTGCCTGCACCATCAGCCGTTACTCATCTGTCAAGTCTGGTTCTGCTTGCCTGCCTCAGCTGCCACGACTCATCCTCACAACAAACCATTGAAATCGTAGCTGTGCTTGGCTGAATGTCTTGTTCATCAGCGTCATCCATTACACTTTTAACATTGAGCAAACCTAGATCCATAAGTTTCATTCAATGGGATGTGAGCACATTAGCAAAGCACTTTATTATCCTGCAGGCAAAATAAGATTTATAGTTTAGGACAATTTTAAAACATCGTTGTTTATTCAGAAAAAATCAGAAATCAAAATCTTGTATTAGCATTAGTAACATTCACAGGGATTTTGATGGTCAAAAAAATTGGAACAACCCCTTCAGATTTAATTTATCTCTCTGTTGCCATCTCCACCCTGTAAAGATAGAAGACACACTGTCCACACCTCCTGCCCCTGTACACGGAACCTTCTGGACCTTTTCACTTAACATTTACATTCCAAGATACCAATGTAGCACAGGGCTCAGTCTTTATGTAAAAAGGTTAAGGTATCTCTGACAAACACACTGGAGGTTGAGATGAATCCACACATATGAGTTGAACGTTTGGCACTATGGGAATGCAAATGGTATTTATCGGGAAAGGAAAAGGAACACATGGGTATATGGAGATCTGATCAGTAAACTGAATAGGTTAGCTTCTTTCTAGATTAAAAATCTTTTAAAAGAAACACCTCAAAAAATCTTTCTATTTAATTTAGTAATCTCCATATTTATAGCATTTTTATAGCTTTTATATGAAGTTTCACTATATCTTGAACACCTTTACATAGTGCTTTTATCAGGTCTGATTAATTAGTTTTATGGTCCTGGGGATCCTGTGGTTCTGTTTGTGTTTGCACTTCTTTAGTATTGGTTATTATCTGTAGATTGTTGTTTCTGTCATTAGGGAAGTTTTCTGTTCATTATTCATGTTTGTAGTTTATTCGGGATTCTGTTTCATTCCTCAGTTTAGTTATTTCGGTTATTCTTGTTCATGTAAGTAGTTTTGTATGATCTTTATTTTCTTGTCTCGCTGTTCTTAGTTCAGTTAGTCAGTTCTTTTGGTTATATTTTGTCATTCTGCATGTATTCCTGTTAGGTTCTGTTCCGCTCCTGTCTCTGCCGTATCATTGCTCTCTCTCTCTCTCTCCCTCTGCTTTATTATCTCCACACGTTTCACCTGCTCTCATTTGCTATCTCCTCTACTGTCTAGTCCCCTATGTATTCAGTCAGCTCAGTTATCAGGTCCGCCGTTTTGCAGCCCTGCTTTTGATCTCCGTTCTGTCGTGCTTCTGTTTTCCCGCGTCACCTGCCTGTCTCTAAGTTTTATTTTTTAATTTCATTATATTGTCACCGACTCCCGGATGCTTCCCTGTGCTTTGGTCCGGCAAGAATCACCGACCAAAATCGGATAGATTTTGCACGTGACTTTTTAAAGTCGACTTTGCTTTTCACAAACGTTTCTGACTGTCAACAGAAAGGCTGATGGAAACATCCAGGGAAGTGACATTGAGATAGTGGACTCTTATAAGTCCCTGGGTGTTCACCTGAACAGTGAACTAGACTGGAGTCACAGCACTTCAGTTCACTCAATTTTATTTATATAGCACCGATTCACAACACCTCATCTCAAGGCACATTACAGAGTCAATTCAGTCAAATCATCCAGGCAGATTGGTTAAAAGTTTCCTGTTTTAGGAAACCCAGCAGATTGCATCGAGTCACTGACTTGCAGTCAGTGACTCATGGATGAGCATGAAGCCACAGCGGACGGTCACTGGCATTGTGCGGTTGACTTTGCAGCAATCCCTCATGTAGACAGGCTGGTGTATGGGGGTAAGAATCCCCCCCCCCCCTTTCTGCGTTCAAACACTTAAAGGAACATGTTCACTGATATACAAACTGTCAGTGCTCATAAATAGTTTATACCTGCACCTTTTTCTTTTGCTCAATTATGTAACATTTTTACCGCTTTGATTTCCTGTCAGCAGTCAAATAGACTGTTGTTTCCTAATCCATCTTGCAGGGAGTGTTTCGTAAATGCTGAAGGCCTTGAGGCCGTCAGATAAGCAGCTTGCTGGAGTCTCTGTTTTACGAGTAGAGAAGACTGTGGTGTGCTGTTTTTGGACGAGCTCTACATTTTATAGCTGTAATTGTTTTACAAATCATTGTGTCATTCTTTTTAATGAAAATGCTGTCCTTGAATGGTGAGGATTTTTATGCTGAGAATGTTTCTGAATATTGATATGGTTGCAATGATGAGTTTCATGTTTAGGGTGTTT
Organism: Fundulus diaphanus; assembly: GCA_037039145.1. Lineage (NCBI taxonomy): Eukaryota > Metazoa > Chordata > Actinopteri > Cyprinodontiformes > Fundulidae > Fundulus > Fundulus diaphanus. Next base: position 23,483,094 of record CM073144.1, read on the forward strand.
TTAAAGTGTGATTTTGAAAGGTTATGTTTTTTTTCTTGGATGAGAACATCTCCATCCTTGATAAAGTTTAACTAAGGGTTTTATTTCCATTTCCAACACATCATCCCGAATATTTCCTAGTCCTGTACATCATTCTCCATTCATCTTAACTCTTTACTGGAACAAAATATTGAACATGGCAGGAAGATCCAGGAAGTGAGAAAATCTTTAGCTGGCCCAAACGACACACCGCAACACGGGAGAAGAAGAATAACAACAACAAGACAAGAGATGGGAGAGCCTTCCATCCATCTGTGGACACAATGGGTCCAGTTTGATCATCTGGACCTACAGTAGCGTGACTGTTAAGTTCCTTCACCTGTTTTCAACCTGGCACGTAACCTCTACTGATCCGCTTTTAATAATGAAATGTGGGACCCCCAAAGACTCATTCCATCCACACATCAAGGTGCGACAGACAGGCACCCATTGTCTCCTCGTGATTCTCAGAGCCACCCAGGCTGGTTGTATAGACAACATACCCAGATTTGTTTGAGGGAGAGCTCTATAACCAAGAATGCTGTCCTGCCTGCAGAGATCCAGAAATAGTGTAGTGTTTCCACTGACATGAGGTGAGAGAGTTATGTTATTTTGCTTATCTGGAAATGGATAACAAAGGACGGGAAACAGAGAACATCCAGCCCTGTCCCTCTGCTCCTTAGCTCAGACAGACTCCGATTAAAGTGGAGATGTTTTCAAACAGGAGTCTGATGAACTCTAGATCACCATTAGACCTTAATCAGTTGAATTTTGATTGCCGAAGTTCTTTGATTACTTCAGACGTCTTTTTACTAAATGTAGACGGTTTGTCCTTCAAAGTTCTCCCTTATATAATTGGTTTCTTATGTCATTGGTAAAGCTGTGCAAATACGTATATATTAATTTGATTAATAATAAATGTACACTTTGAATAAATTAGTAGCCTATTGTTATGATCCTTTGGTGTTTGGTCTTTTATGTGTGATTTCCTCTGCTGTTTGTGTGCTCTAGTTGTAGTCATTCTAGTTCATTTATTTGTGATCATTCTAGTTCTTTGTATGTTTGTATTATCTCTAATTTCTTCCCTGATCCTGCTCATTATTCTCCTCCCTTGATTCCCCTGCCTCCACTGATCTCAGCTGTTCCTTACTTTCCACCTGATCACTCCCACCTGTGTTGCCATGCCTTTCTCCACTCTTCCCCCCAGTATACAGTATAAGCTGTCCGGTTGTCATTGTTCAGTTGCTGGATTCTTACATTGCCTCAGTTATTCTTTGTGATGCTCTGTCACTTTTGTTAAATCCTTATTTTTATCATGTGGCTTCTGAATTCATGTCTGCACTTTGGTATTACTAAAGATTTACAAAACATGGCACTTATGGCGTTTGGTCAGCCTTTGAAAGACTGACCAAACGGCAGTTTTGAGACTACCATCTTCCTCAATGTGCACAGTCCAGAAAAGGCAACATTGCGGCCGATTTATACATGGAGTAGGTAGAGTGCAGGGTACTCAGTGCTTACAAGGGAACACCACCGACTCACTGGTTTAGAGGCATTAGTTGAGGCAGTTACCAATTCCATCAACTCAGTGGACAGCGACATAAGGTTTACCAGAGACTGTGCAGTACACATTGAGGAAGATGGGAGTCTTAAAACAGAGGTTTACCGGTAGCCCACACACACAGACCAATATCTGCATTTTGATTCACATCGCCCACTAGAGCACAAACTCTCTGTTAACAGAACTCTGAGTTACCGGGCTGACAACATTCCCTCTGCCACAGAGGAGAAACAAAAAGAACAGCAGCACATCAGGAAATCACTGCAAGCTTGTGGTTACCAAAAATGGGCCTTTGTTAAATCATCCAACAAAGCTGGCAGAAAAAAACAACATAGCGTTAAACACAGAGGAGAGAACAGAGAGACGCAAGAACATTGTCATTCATGTGTCAGGAGTTTCTGAGAAACTCAGGACAATTTTCTCCAAACACAACATACCATTAAATTTCAAACCTAATAACACTGAGACAAAAATTGGTTCCTTCCAAAGACAGAATACCCAAACCACAGCTGAGCGGCGTTGTGTATGTGGTCCAATGCAGCGAGGACTGCTCAGACTCCTACAATGGAGAAACTAAACAACAGCTACATAAATGTCTGGCACAGCAAGGAGGGCCAGCAGCTCAGGGAAAGATTCAGCAGTCCACTTGTACCTCAATAACAAAGGGCACTCTTTTGATGACAATGATGTCCAGATTTTGGACAAAGAGAACAGATGGTTTGAAAAGGGATGAAAGAAGCCATCTTGGTAAAAAGGGAAAAACCACCAATAAACAGAGGGGGAGGATTGTGGTTTTAGCTTCCTAGCATCCATAACCCTGCTTTGAAACTCATTCCAAAGAGATTACATCAGCAATTTCATCATGATTCAGGTGATTAAGTACTTACACCAAGCAATAGCTTGATGTGAGTGGATGACCCAGGACAGTGAAGTGTGGGTCAATGATTTGCATCTTCCTTAGAATGCACCTAGGAGGATGTGCCTCCATGTCCTTAAAAACAGCAGCGCACCAACTTCAGGTTGATCAGTGCGAGCCACCAGAACTGATAAAGACTCCTGGATAGGGGTCGAAACCTTCTCAGAAATAACTGAGAAACTGAGCGAAAGTCCGGTTGCCTCGGATTTAAACTTGTTTTCTGTTGCGATGACCCGGATAAGTGAGAATTTGTACAGGCAGTGTGATGTATATATTGCTAATTTGCTGATGAACTATACCATAGTGAAATTTAACAGTGACCTTGATGTCTTTTGTAAGTTTTATAAATTTTATTATTGCAAAATGTTGACTGTGCTTATGTAGTGACCAGGATTCGTGGGGTAGATTTAAAATTTTATTTTTTATTTATTATTTTAGTTTTTATATGCCCTTTTAACTAAATAGAGTAATGGGGGTTTTATGCGCTATTATGTCCCATTTCATTCCGTTTGTTTTTGTTTTTCATTATGTGAAGATAATTGTTATGTATAGTTATTTGACTAATTTGTATATATATGGAATGGAAAAAAATGACTTCTGCTTATTTTGATAAAGACAATTTAATTGCTAAAATCGGTTAAATAATATTCAAATTAACATGACACCACAAGAATTTTGTTAGTTTTTTTCTGTTTTTAGTGATTGCTTGATGATAAAAGCCAACAGAGACATATTACCCACCATGCTGATGACAACAGAGAAAAACTCTTATGAACTGCTGAAAGCTGCACGGTAGCAGATAAAGCTGTGAGATTTTGACATGTAAACGATATACTTATGCACAAAATACTGAAATGAGAGTATTTTACAATGCACCACAGTTCATGCGGGAATGCCATGTGAGTATGTCTCCTGACTGCCAGATGAATTTACAGCTAGGAAGTTGAATTTGACAATTTGGGAATGATGTAATGTGAGAAAGCTGCAGCTTGGCAGTGGGTCTACGGTTTGACACACACTCTGCACCAAATATCACTGACACAGTCGTGTTAGATATGAAGAACAGCACGCAGAGTAGCTATCTGCAGCTGAAAACAGTTTGGCCTGTTATGAGATAAGACGATGTTTCAAGGTTTTTAGACTGATCTCCACATTCTCAGCTTTCATTTTATGCAAACTGGAGCCTTTTCAGTTTAGTCTACCAAATGCTTACTCATATAAAACATTTAAAAGAACATTTCTGTTCCCCGTGAATTATGTATTGTGCAGTATTCTCACCCCATGACGGTTTTTCAAATATTGCCATGTTACAATCACAAACTCCAATGTACTTAGATGGGATTTTATGTGATCGATCACTTAAATAACACACAGCAGCACATAGCACATTATAGACATTTTTCAATTACTTTTTGGGTAATGATGTTCTAATCATCCTCACCTAATCTAATTCATCTCTGCATTTTTAGCAGTTTAGGAAAGAATAAATATGAGGCTGTCCTAACTCATCACTTATATTTCCTGATAGTCATATTTCATACCAAAAAAAGTTGAAAAAACAAAACAGCTGGACTTTTTTCCGAAGTTTGAAGACGTTTCGCTTCCCATCCAGAAAGCTTTCGCAATTCCAATGTCTGGAGTAGTGTGGGGTTCCAAGCTTTATATTATTGCCCACAAAGGCCTTGTTATGGCTTAGATAACATGCAAATTAACCTGAAACTGGTCCGCCCCTTAGCAGTGGGGAGTCGTTGGGGTTATCGTTGGCCTGTCTTACAGGGGAGATGTTGTGATCACCTGCATGGAGGTGAGGATTGGGGTGAAAATTGGAAGGAATCAAACCTGTTGCTGTGTTGTAAGTTTTTGAAAGTTGAAACCTGAGTCCTCCTCCTCTGTTTAAGGTTGTTTTTTCTCTCTTAACGTTAATGGCTTCCTTCACCCCCCCCCCCCCCCCCCACTTCGAACCATCTTGTCTTCCTTGTCCAAAATGTGAACATTTTGGTCCTCAAAGAGTGTCCTTTGTCCTTAAGGTGTAGGTGGACAGCAGAGTCTTGTCCTGAGGAGGTAGCTCTCCTGTGTTGAGCCATGCGTCTGTGGAGAGGTTGTTTGGTTTCTCCAATATAAAGATCAGAACATTCCTCACTACACTGAACTGCATACACCACTCCGCTCATCTTAGGTTTGGGGGTTTTGTCCTTGGGATGCACCAGCCTCTGTCTGAGGGTCCTGTTTGGTTTGAAATGTACAGAGATTTTGTGTTTGGAGAAAGTCCTCTTGAGTTTTTCAACATACGGGATGACAATGTTTTTGCGTTTATTCCATATTTCATAGGTGTTTGGATTTTGGTTTTCTTTCGTCTCTTTTTTCATCCTTTCCCTTATTCCCTTTATTATGTTCTATAGTCTTGCCGTACTTAGTTCATTACTTCTTCCTTGTATTCTGTTCCCAGCGCATTATACTTTATTCCAGTAGGTTAGGTTTGTATTTGCTTTTCCCTCTCGCTTAAGTGGTTCATTGTATTTTGCAAATCCAGTATTTAAAATCCTCAAATGAATTTGACTAATTCCATTCACAGCTATTCTGAAATATGTTAAGACAGTCTGGTGTTTTTCTGGCCGGTAACAGCAGATACTGATGTAATATAATTTACTCCATGTGTAACCTCATTTCTATTCAGCACCTTTTAAAAAGCCTTTGTGCCCTTTGGCCCAGTTAAATTCTGACTCCGCTTTCAGAAAGCACGTCCTGCACTGTTTTATCTGCTGTTGGTTAGGTCTTGCTGGGAAAGAGTTTCTGACTTGAGTAAGAACAAATCACTGTGTGCAGACAAGAGGACTAGAAAGGGGGTTTGAAAATGAATTAAAATTCAGTAATAAAATCAATAAAGTTGGGAAAATGCAGAAAATCCTGGTGTTGTGTACCGTGCACACAGCCAAAGGCTGCTAAGAAATGCTACCTGGGTACAAAGGTTATTTGAGCTAGAGCACGTTTTAGACCTAAACTGATTTCTGTTTTAAACTCAATGTGTGGGTGAAAGCAGCTAAGGAAAGCCTCAGGGCAACCAGGGCTGGAGAGAATCAGACGTGATACTGCGCTCACATATAAGAGTCTGCACGTTTCCAGCTCTGACCTGCTGCCCCACATCTCGGCAGGGGGAGTCCGACTAACAATGTGGACTAAATTTAGACATTCAGTAAGTTCCCAGGCTGTCACCACCGGACAGAAGCTTTGCTTTTTATTTATTTTAACGCAAAACGCTATCTGTGAGCTGATATATACAGTCATATTCAATAATTTTTTCGTTTTTGAAAGGTACCTTTATATCAGTATCTCAGTTCACTAAGTGAAAACCTTTATACAGCTGAATTAAACACACATGTTTTCAAGCCTTCATTTCTAGTAATTAGGATTTTCTGCCCACAGCCAATGAAAACACGACTCGTCAGATTAGTATTGTTGTGCAATTATACACTGTTAAAAGTTATTTAATGTTTCATAAATAACTCTCTGTCTGTTAAGTATTGTCTGGTGATGATCAGCTCTTAAGCTGATATCAAGACAATGGTTGAAAGGGATGAATTCGAGCACTAGCGATCTTTTAACAGCAAAACCTGCACACACATAGAATAAAGGAGTGACAACTTCTTTTCAAGTCCAAGAATTTAATAACAGAAATAAGATGAACATCCAGAGAACATCACTATGTAATGCTGTTTACCTGAATTAACACAATATTTCGATTAATAAATCCTCTCTACTAGGCTAGTGAAACTTAACTAAACTACTAAGCAAAATGAAGATAAAAAGAAGCTAAGCTAAGGAACTATTTACATGCAAAAACAAACAAAGACAAACAAAAGTGGTTGATCATAATCAGATTAATTCAGTGAATCCCTGTTCACTACAGATCTGATTTCAAAAGCATGGAGTGGAGTTAAAACATCTGCCATGTATTTCAATCCATTCACAATGCAAAGCCCAAGTTAAACAAAATATTATTTGTTGAAATAATATTCTGAGGACTGTTTGTCCTGTAATATTATTTAAACCCTTACGACCGAGTTTGTTAATGCGATTCTCCCTCCGGGCGCATGGGGTCACTGCAGCAACTCGGTGGCTAAGAGGTTACAACATAAAGTTCCCAAAATAGACCCTTTTCACATGACGTCACTCAACTTCCGTTTTGAAGCGGAGCAGGGTATCTTTACTTCCGGCTACATGCTTTTACATAGAAAATTCGGGAGGTGAAGAGGTGTTTCACTGATAATCAGCGCGATTTCATAAGGTAAGACTGAGACCACAATGTGTCGCATTGACTATCTTTATTTTCCTTAGTATTGATAGCAATCATTGCTGTTATATAGATGCTTTGATCGGGACAGTAACATGTAGATCAAAGCTAACATGCAGCAGCTTGTTAGCTTACCTTACCAAACTTTTACCTATCAGTAATCAGCGTGATTTCATTAAGTAAGACTGAGAGCACAATATTAAACGTGTCTTATTGACTATCTTTATTTTCCTTAGTATTTGTAGCAATCATTGCTGTTATATAGATGCTTTGATTGGGACAGTAACATGAAGATCAAAGCTAACATGCAGCAGCTTGTTAGCTTACTTTACCTGTCATTAATCTGATGTAGATGTTATAAAATGATTACTGTAGCTTTGCTATTATAGAAATAAATCTTGTTCACGGAGTGAAAAAAGAGACATTTATCTGCTACATTGTTCCCCTTACTTGATTATGGTGACGTGTTATATATAATTGCAGTCACTGAATTAAAAAGATCTTATTCCATTTGAATCTTTTTGTTCATTCCTAAAAAAATTACCGTGGGTCTATTGGACAGTACTTCTGTTTCTGAATTTTCTGTGTATTATAATGAATTTTCTTCATAATATTATTTGCACTTATATTAATGCACTTTTTTTTTTAGTTTTTGTGCAAAATACTGTATATTTTAAGTAGAAGCCTGAAATTGTTTTATTATACTGTATTAGTAATGACATGTGCTGCTGACCTCTTAGTCAGATCAACCTTTAAAAAAGAGATCTTAATCTCAATGGGAGTTTATCTGGTTAAATAAAGGTTTTAAAAAGTATTATAATTAATCTATTTTTTCTCCCCTTGTGTCCATCTCTCAGCAGCATCATATCCACCAAGCATGGCACAATCACAGAGAAACTGCTACTGCAGTGTCCCACAGTGTTCGAACAACAAAAAAAACTTTCCATATCTCGGTTTTCACGACTTCCCGGCTGATGCTGAGACTGAAGCCTATTGGGTGACAGCAATAAGAAGAGACGAGGGGCCGAATTTTAAAATCCTTCGCAGCAGCACTTACGCCTGCAGTCAGCACTTCTCTTCCGAGGACACCTATGTTTCTGCAAGTGGTCTTTAACAAATTAAACATCTTTCTTTCTTAAAGATAATTGAGTTATAAGTTTATTTAGCTATTCCCAAGATAATTTCAGTGGCTCACCACGTAAATTTTTATTAGAGCTGTCAAAATCAATTTGTTAATGAAAGGAAATTAATTTGAGAAATTAATTAATTTCTGCACATACAAATGGTTTTTAAAAATACTCACCTGTACACTGTGATCGCACACCGTTTCTTTCTCCTGCATTGTTTACATTTCAATTGTTTACTGTTAAATCACTGCTGCACTTTATCCTGTAATTTACTGTAATTCTCAAGCTGTATGCAAACGGAATTTCGTTCTGTACGCACTCTGTGCATACATAATGACAAATAAAGTTGTCTAAGTCTAATTTGTCTATGGATGAACCCAGAACCACACACAAGGGACTTAAAATGAAAGTCTTTATTGAAGGTTTGATGGGATGGAGGGTGATGTAACCAGCGAGGTAGAACTGCACGGGAACAGGGTGATGGTGTTGGCAGGAGCTGACGGCCCGGAGAGAGACTTCTTGGAACCAGGAACAGGCAGCAGGGTCCACAGCTTGGAAGAGAATTGACAGTTCAGGGGAGAACCCACCAGAGCTCGGCAGCAGGCTCTTCTGTAAGGCAGAGGGGAACCGGAGCAAGACAGCAGGATAAACAGGACAGGTAAAAGGTAAAATGGACAGAGCTGCTATGAAGTATCTATGTAATAAATAACTAAAATATATGAAGTGTGATGTCTGAAGTTTTTTAAAATCCATGGTTTTTTGGTCAGTTCCTGAAAAATAACAGTATAGGACACAAGGGGTTTGCCCCGACAGCAGCATAATCCATAAATACTATAGTGAACTGATTATTAGTGTGCATGCAGTGTGCATTCAACATTATTGACAGCGTCTTTCTCAGTCTATGATGTCCTAAACTATCACAGTTTTAACAGGAATGGGCAGAATTATTTTATTAATTGAGGCTCCAAATGTACTGACGAGACTGAGAAACACACTGAACCCACAGAGGAATTTTGAGGGATACTGCAAAGTCTGCAACCTCAGTAAAATACTACACAAAAAAAAAAAAAAAAAAAAACGGGAGGGAATGAGGCTCCTCATTTTTATTCATAGAGGTGTGACAGCGTGCTCTAACTGTGACCAAGTGGCCAAAAGCATTGACACTGTTCCAAAACAAAGTATGAAAAGGCTCAACATTATACATCAACTATATCCCTGGTGACACTCATTGGCTAAAAGCTGTGAAACAGATAAGCTGATATAGCAATAAAGCTAGCGTAGCAATATAATGGAGAAATAGAAAACTAATAAATGACAAAAGTCCTGTTGGTAGCATTGCTATCATTATCCTAGCATCTATGCTAACAACAGAGCTAAGAAGACAAAGCTCTTACCTTCATAATCGAAAAGGTATTGTTCCACAAAGAACTTGTCATCTTTGTCGAGTTTGGAGGCTGGTGTGGTCGAAAGCTTTTGTGCCAGTCTGTGCACGTCTCCCAAACGAAATTTGGGTAGATTGGTGAGGGACTGTGTGAATTCCCTATGTAAAAACACTGCTCGCGGAGAAAGCGGAAGTAAAGATACCCTGCTTCACCGCAGAACGGAAGTTGCATGACGTCACTGTGAAAAGGGTCTATAGCCTTGAAAACCGGCATTAATATACCATATTGATGCGGGAATAAGGCAGATAACACCATCGGAGGATGGCGGAGCAGAACAGTTACGCTTTATGCTTTAAAACGAACTCCCTTTTCAAATGTCCGAAACCGGATGTTAGCAAGCTAATAGCATGTTTGGCTAGCGCGACCTACCGGTTAGCCCTTTGTTCTAAACACCACGGTTTACAAACATTTCCCAATAAACCTTTTTCTTCACCCTCAGACCGCTGCCCAACCTGTTGATGCCTCATGTATGAGTTCTGTCCACTTTGACCGTTCCAGGAAGAAGCGTTGAAGGAGGAAATGGTTGGCTAGCGCTAGCAGGCTAGCGCTCGGTTCTTGGCAGGCTAGCGTTAGCCTTGCAGCCGCATGTGGCTAACGGCGTGGTCTGGATAGCTTGGAGGCCTGGTCCTTCGACCGGGATGCAGTCCAAGCAGGGGTTTTCCTCAGCATCCAGCCTTCAGCTCCATTGGTGTTCACTTCCCTGTACAGGCTGAGGAAAAATACACAGATCTGTTTCGCATGCAGGGATCTTTGCTCCTGCATCTGATTGTGGGTTAAGACAGCCACTTAGCTCTGTATTTGCCCGGACATGTTCGTCCGGATTCAGTCAGGTCCTCTGCTGAAGCAGGCAGCTGGGTCTAGCAGACCCTGGGTCAAGCGTGGCTGCTCCGGGAATCTCCCTCAGCTGCTGGCTGGTGTGTCGGTGAGGCCTGACCAGGCCTCATGGTCCAGGCATTCTTTCAGGCCTGTGTATGGCTCCTGCAGGGCCTTCCGTCACATGGCTGCGAAGAAAGAAGACCCCCCTCCTTGGGAGCTGGTCATCTCTTGAGGAGCGTGTGGAGAAGAGGGAAGAAGTGGGCAGTGTTGCCAACTCCTCAGTAAGGAAAGTAGCTATTGGCTGTGCTAAAAGTCGCTAGAAGTCGCTGAATGACGTCATCACCTAATTTGCATAATCTGCCACATGATGTGATGTGCAAGTTATTGACGCTGTGGGAGAAATAACGTTGTTAGAGAGAGACAAAAAGTGAGTAAAAACACTCAGAATATATAGAGCTACTTTTTTCTGTCCATTAATGTTTATTTAGTATTATTATTATTATTATTTTTTTTAATTAATGTTTAATTTATTACAATACTAACCCTCCTCCTTTACCCGGGTTTGAGACCGGCAAAATGAACCATAAAGAGACACTATGGCGGAGTTACAATTATTTTTAAACTTTTTTTTAACGTTTTCTTTTTTCCCTTGTGGTCCACCAAGGAGCCTACAAATCACGGTAAAACATGAACATGTGGCTGTGTGAATCAAACGCCGTTATTTATTTAAGATAAAATATTTCAAATTCAGTTATTTATGATCAAACTGCGCCATCAATCCCGGCGCATGAGCGCTTCATTTGCAGTCTGGACGCTGAGGGTAAACATGCTGTGGCTCTGACTGCAGCGCTGAGAGGGACTCCTGCGGTAGCGGGAGAACGGAGTTGGGAGGGGGGAGGCGCCCCACGGCAGCACCTGCCGCTGGAGGACAAGAGTAGGAACGATACGTGCTTTCACGTAAGAGTCTCCAAAAGTCGCTAGATTTGTCGCTAGTCGCTTTTTTGAAAAAGAGTCGCTGGAGGGGTCTGAAAAGTCGCTAAATATAGCGACAAAGTCGCTGAGTTGGCAACACTGGAAGTGGGAGAAGAGAGTGAGCAGAGGTGTGCTGTGGCTTTTGTCTGTAGGGAGGTGGTCACAGCTGACCTCCTGCTGGGAAAAAGGGCCGTCTACGCCTTGAGAGTCTCGTGTTACGGCCAGAGTGGAATTCCTTTGTTAAACTCTTCCACTGTTCAGAATCCAATCTGAGATCCATTATTTTGATGATCCTGGCGGTAATATCACAACAGTATATTACATCAGTGCAAGGAAAAAGACCCAAAATGTGGGCTTAATGGTACTGCTTAAAGATTGTCAAAAGACATATTCTAATTTATTGACTAAAACATGGTTAACCTTCTATATTTTTGTCTTTTCAAAATTTAACTTTCCTTCTATTTCGCAAATATTTTCACCTTTACGTTGGTCTATCGCATAGACCAAATTTAAATGGACAAGTTTGTTATGTGGTAATATGACAAAACAAGGAGAAATGGAGTAAATGCTTTCGTATTGGTGTTTCAGTTTGGCCACACATGGTTCCGGTTCGGGCCGCAAAGTAAAGGTGAAAGCTGAACTTCGACCAAATTAAGCTTCAAAGAGAAATTGAAAGTTAGTTGGCTCGTTCGATCAACTTTTTCAGTGACATTCTTCCACTGTTAATGTTTTCTACATTCTTTTCTTATACTAATTTTGATGCCCGACAAAAATGACAGTGTAAGGCGGTTAAAAAAAATATCTATTCTTATCACAAACCACTTTTGCCACACAACTCAAATGATGAAAAAAAAAAATCAGGTACTTTTTTTGACTGTGAAACTTCACCCTGGGTAGCCGAGAGAAGGAGACTGATCTGTGCTAACGTGGTCATGCGTGCAGTGATGACACGTCGCCTCAAAGCTAAACGTGACTCCACTCACGCACGCATGCACACACACACACACACACACACACACACACACACACACACACACACACACACACACACACACACACACACACACACACACACACACACACACACCTATGGCAATTTCACCTAAGACCCACAACACTAAACGACTCTTAATCTATGACCTCCAACATGCAACTGTTGTATCACCTGTAGACAGTTGCACTTTTATGCTTCCACTTCCACCCCCCAAACACACCCCCACACGCCAACACACACACTCGCAGACAGTGAGGCTTCACACTCCCTGGCTGCCAGCTGTGAGCAGCATACGTGCAGCTTCACACATCGCCTCCTCACACAGGCCCCAGCCTTCCCCTCGCCGCCAGACCAGGAGGATTTTCTGCTGATCCTTTCTGCTGATGTGGAGCATTCAATCATTTTACATTACAATCGCTTCGGTGAACTTTAAGCCCTGTGCGGCCAATTAGCATCTTAAAGGGTTTCGAACTTTCTCATCTTTTTTTTTCAAATACGACCTCTTTCTCCCCCTTTCCCCCACGTTTCTCTTTCAACCCCTTGTCTTGAGGGCGCGGCGTCTTGCCCAACAGTCATTTACAGGTCTGACAACTCGACAAGAGCCTGAAGCTGAACTCTGACCTCCTTTTGATGGGAAAACCCGCACGCTGTCATCTCTGATGCTTGCAGGGCCAGCATCGATTGTCCAAATTTCAGCGAGGGTTCGGAGGGGACTCTTTAAATACAGTGTCTTCCTTTCAGCTTGTTCACACACATAATATTAACTGCAAAGTAAATACACAGACTGCAGGGCGGATGTTGAAACCAGTGTGACTTTGACACGGCAATATACTGGTGAAGATTCCCGGTCATCCAGGACATGGAGATCCAAAGAGGGTTACAAAATAAAAGCAGCTGGACTGCAGTTCGTTGGCTAAGGACGTTTTGCTCCTCAGCCGAAGAGCAGGAGAAGTTCCTGGCTTTATAGCAGCATGGGTGTGCTGTGATGTAATCTAACTCCACATGCAGATTAAGTTTAAGGATGTGGGATGCTTATAAACTATCAAAGAAGACAGAAAGCTGAAACGGAAACAACAGCTTCAAATTGTTCGCTTAATGGTGTTCAAACATATACAACAATCGTTATGGGTTTTCATTGGTACATGTTTAAACTTTGCACAAAAACGAACAAAATTTGTATTTGGTTGATTAGTTATATGTTTTTCCTATAACCCCTTTTGGTGATAAATCATAGTTTTTGGAAAGTCTGTTTATTTCTCATTGAATGGAGACACAATTGTACGGGAAATGCAGTTTTGAGTTGAGCAGCAGAGCCGAGTATGTGGGGTTAAAAACACATCAAATCATGTCTGCCGATGCCAAACAGATTATTCTCCTGCTGACTCTGGGTTCCAGCTGGAGGATAATCGTCAGATGTATGATAGCTGATAGATTAACAGGACCCCTAGGCATTGAACCCTGTACCAGCGGTCGGTTGGTGCCTGCTTCAAGCATGATTAATCCGGACAGGACCCATATCGCTGAGCAACTTCAAACCCAAATGCGGCTTTATCCGGAGCGAGCCCTTGAACCATCTCCAACCTGAAGCTGAGTTATGTTTAGAGCTGAGTTCAGATTCTGCCTATGACTGTGGGGTTGTGTGGTCAGTGAGTGGAAAAGACGTGCTTGCATGCAAACCACAATGTGTGGTGGAAAGCTAACACTCCACATCACCTTGAACACGTGTTCCCTCAGGATTAAACATGGTGGTGGAAGCATTTTCCTGTGGGGGCCCTTGTTCACAGCAGGGACAAGTAAGATGGTCAGAGTTGAAGGAAGAAACGACGGAGATAAATACCTGGAAAAAAAACCTGTTAGGGGTGACAAAAGACTTGAGGCTGGGGTGGAGGAGGGATGAGGTGGTTGCGCTGGCGTCAGCTTCCGGAGGGGGGTGGGCTGCATGAACAACATGCAACAAACACAACATTTGAGCAGGCGGAAGCAGGCTTGGGGTCTTTCTCACACCGCTGTTCTGCGGTTGCCATCCGGAGTGCGGAGCCTGGAGGAGGAGCGCTGTCGGGGGTGTCATGTTTTAGGTGTTTGTTTGTTTTGCTTTAGACTTTTTTGGACTTTTCCTGTCAGCCTGTCACCTCTCAGCCACTATCCAATCAGTTCAATCAACAGTCAATTAGCTCACATCAACTCCACCTGCCACCACTATGGAGCATTTTTCTTTTGGATGAACCTCACATACACAAGTGCACTCTTGAAAACACTTACAGGTGCTTGGATTTAGGTGCTTACAGATTCACTTCTATACAGAAAAGCCCTATTATTGTCTTTAGCTGTCGCTTTATACATCTCGTATTAAATAATACTGTACTATATTTGTCAGTGATGTTATCAAGGCGTTGGTTGTTTGTACCTGTAATACTCTATCGGTTGGTTTTGCTGTTCTTTCATATCTCTCTTTGCAGGTGTAGAAGCAGACTCAGAGGATGTTATGTTGCTCTCTCCTTTTCTTCTCTATTTGAGTCACCTTTTTCCCTTTTAGCATGTTGTCTCATGTTTTCCTCTTCTTTTTTTCTCTTCTACCTTCCCGTTTATGTGTTCATTGAACATGAAATAGTCCCAGAATAAAATCTAACGCTTTATTTATGTATACATAAATCAAGCGGAACACTATAGTGAAAGCAGTAAGGCTCCACTTGTCAAAGTAAAATCAATTGGGCTCTCATTGGCATTAAGACAGCAATTCTTAACGCTTGACAGGATACGTAAAAAAAAAAAGAAATCTGTGAGAAACTGTGAAGAATAAAAACGTAAATTAATCATTATAAATAAAAACATAAATAAATAAAAAATTAAAGTAATGTGTAGAAATGTATATATCTTGGCTATCTTAGGATAAAATAACCCACTGGGATAAATATCTGGATAACAAGGGCCAGCTTCTCTCTTTCTGCACAGGTATGGGGGGTGACAGAAGTGGAGAGTGGAGATGAAACTGTCTGATCTGCTCCAAAGTTTGCCTCATGGAGTCAAAATCTAGGGCTTTATGAGGAATGTTTAGCCTCAGCCATTATGAGGGCGACGGCAAGGGCTTTAAAGTGCAAAACTGCAGACATTGACCTCACTGAAATCATTTTTATTGGTTAGATATTAGCTATTCACACTGCGTAAAGGGTTCTTTTGGGTTAGATCCAGAGAGCAGCTCTACCTCCTCCCATTTTATCTCCAGACTGCTGCCCTGCGGCAGTAAGTAAATGCTGCAGTACTGTTTTACATTAAATGTTCATTAGACAAAGTCATGGCCAACGGCAGTCATTACCTGTATTTTTTAAAAAGCATTTTCTGTTAATTTCCTGTATGTTTACCTGATTTATTAATTTAGTTTTGAAAAAAATGTCTTTTAAAGGCTTTATACTGTAATTTAGTCATTAAGCTTTAATTTCCAGTCCCAGACTCTTTTAAGCTAAATGGAATGTTAGCGAATGTAAACAGCCCTGCCTATAACTTTTTAACCAAACACACATTAGAGACAAAACTTAATAGCCTTCAGTGTGTGTAAAATGAGAGAAAGCCTCGCTAAATTATCTGATTTAGGTTATTAAATACAGCGAGTTTATCTGTGTATAGAAAGCTAAAGTGACCTTTTCGTTTCAGGGTAAGATTTTCACTGTCATATTAAAATCTGTTTAAAATGGTTTAAATGTAATACTATTCAGCTTCTATCAACCACAGTTTATGCCTTAATTTTAATTTCATTACATCTAAGACCACAAACATGCAGCAACTGTTAGTCAAAAGTAGGCTTGTGGACATCCAAGCAAGAGTGACTTCTGCTCTCGTTCTGGTTGGTATGTACAGGTACAGTTGGTATGTCTTCCACCCATGAAAACGTGGTAATTGTAATTAATAAGACATATGAGACTATTTCTGTTTCAAATCCACACTGATTTACAGACCTCTTTTTAACAAATAACTTTGATCAAGTTCAATTAAAAATACTACATGTTTGTTGAATAGGTTAAAAAAATTCACAATAAAATTAGATTTTGCATTTTTAATTTCAATCTTTTGTGAACTGGATTTTTAACATAAAATTT
Organism: Fundulus diaphanus; assembly: GCA_037039145.1. Lineage (NCBI taxonomy): Eukaryota > Metazoa > Chordata > Actinopteri > Cyprinodontiformes > Fundulidae > Fundulus > Fundulus diaphanus. The sequence goes on from CM073144.1 coordinate 23,499,316, forward strand.
TGTCCTACATGGCAAAGAATTTGGAGGCCTCTGCACTATTTTTTCTTGGTCTATCACATAGAACCCAGCCAAAAACACATAAGTGTGTAGTTGTACCATGACAAAATGTAAAAAAGTTTTGGCCTTTAGCGAGACATTGCAATTTAATTCAATTCAGTTCAAAAATGCTTTATTAATCCCAAAAGGAAATTACAGTAATTGATCAGGTAAATAGACTGAATTTATATAGTGCTTTTCCAGTCATGCTGACCACCCAAAGCACTGTACACTACAGCCACCCAATCGCTTCACTAATGGTCACACATTCATACACCGAGAAGAAGTTCGGTAGGCAACTTGGGGTTAAGTGCCATGCCCAGGGGCACATCGACATGTGGCAAGGGGAAGCTGGAATCGAACCCAGCACCTTCTGATTCTAGACAACAACTCAACCCATCAAGCCACAGTCACCCGTTGCCTAGTGAGTACTTCCACCAAAGTTCCATTGTCCTTCTAGTAGAACTTCATAGCTTTTTTTTTAGTTTAGTGCAGACGCGACACAGAACTTCTTCTGCCTGGGCTTCATGTTGCTATAATGTGCTACTTTACATTAGTAATCAGATCAATAGTATTTTAACTAGGTCATACAATATATGTCCACAAGCATTTGCAAGTCTACTAACTGAATGCATCAGACTTTGAAAGAATTTTCAGGGGCATCCTGCCCTCTAGTGGTCCACCCTGAGCAACTACTGCAAACCCCAGCTTCCTGAGCATTCTGACAGTTTCAATTTATGGTTACACTTAAAAAATATCCTGGTTAATCAAATCTGTTGTTGTTTTTTTGTACTATTTCAAAACAAAAGAATCAAACATGCCTGTGCAAATTCTCATTTATCCAGTCATCGGAACCGCAAACAGGCTTAAATCGGAGGAAACCAGAGTTTCGTTCAGTTCTTTCTGAAAACGTTTCGACACCTATCCAGACGTTTTTGTCAATTCTGGTGGCTCGCACTGAGCAACCTGCAGTTGGAGCGCTGCTGTTTTTAAAGGACATGGAGGTCCATCCTCCTAGGCGCATAAGACTAAAAAAATGTTGGCAATACAGATTGCGCCTACCAGGAGCCAATCAAATCAATCAATCAATCAACCTTACATTTAAGAGCATTTTTCATACATAATTTCAGTTTTATCTAAATGAAGGAAAGGAGTGTCTTCAATGACCAATGGTTGAGAGACAGGGTTCACCCTGGATGTTTGACCATTTCAGGCACAGGGACACAGGACAAACAACAATGCACGCACAATCTCACGTCTAAGGGGAATTGAGACAGACCAATAAACCCGGTCTGAGTAGCTGAGCTGGGATTAAAATGCAGGACCGTCTTGCTGCAAGGCAATACTGTAAGCAGTTTTATTACTGCACAGTCCAAGACAAGGGTAAGTTAAGAATAAATACTTAATTACTAAAAGTCAGCAAAAACCCAGACCAAACAGATGTGTCTGAAGTTTTTCCTTGAGAAGCACCAGAAGTTTCAGCAGCCCTCAGGTCTTCAGGAAGGCTGTTACACAGAAAAGAGCCTTTAGAAGGAAATCAAGCCTCAATGTGGGTTTTTGTTCTTTCTTTGGGTTTTAGCAAAAAAATACCTTTTTCAGAAGACTTTGGATGCAGTTCCTGGATGGCTGATGTAGTCAAAGGACTTTATGAATATGTGGGACTAAGACCATTTATGAACCATAAAAGAGCCTCAAAAGCAACTCTAAAATGTACAGGTATTCAATACTGAGACCTTAAATTTGGAAATATTTGAGCTCTCTCTCATCTCCATCAGTATTTATGCAGCTAATCTTTGTGCACTTGTAGCTTTCTTTTCAGGAAGTTTAGGAAGCAGACTATTGCAGTGGTCTATGAAAGCATGAGTCCACAGTGCACTTGGCTCTTTACGTGATGAAATGTGTTCTTGGTAATGTTCTTTTTTGTGAGGTCAAAACCTTAAACAGGAATCCTATATACGACTTAAAAAATTATCTAATGGGTTTATTTCCAGTGCTCAGACTTTTAATGTCAATTTCTCTCTCTGAATGTTCTTGAAAATGATGCGCGTTTTAGTTTTAGTCCTGATTGAGCTGAAGACAATTCTGTGCTAAGTCCTAATGTCTTAAATACATATAAAATGTCTTGCAGTCTGGGTCATCAGGAAATATGGCATTGAAAACGTGTGTATCGGCAGCATGGCTGTGAAATGTAATGTCTATCCGGATGATCTCTCCCAGTGCCAGATTGCATACAGAAAGAAATGTAGGGTCCAAAATTGAGGCCTTTAAAATTGGTACCTGACTTTGTCACATTTAAACCCTGAGTTCCCCGTGTTTGCTCTGGCAAATATGATTTAAACGGAACAACAAACGTTCAAGAGATATCGCTTATGACGAGTAAAAAGCAACTTAATTTAGCTGTGGCAGTGCGAGGGCAATGTTCTGCTAGCAAACCTCTTTTCCAGCCATTCACGTGAATGTTGTGTAGACTGTCATATCCACAGAACTGTGTGTAGGTTGGTGTGTGTGTGTGTGTCCTCTTCTCCTTACCGGCTGCAGGGGCAGCCTCCACAGCCGCATCTTTTTAAGCCTCATCAGGAGGAGCTTAACGAGGAGCTGGTTCCCTGATGCAGACACCAGATTGTCTTGCTCACAGGAGTGGTAATCAGGCTTTCATCTTGTAGTCTTATTTACTCTATGAAGTACTGACACCTGCCTCCCTTGTCACTCCCGACAGAATCCGGATGCTACCTTTGATGTCCAACTCCTGAAGTCTTCTTCCTTATTGTGTGTTTGCAGGAAACCTGGATCCTTCTTTCTTCCTCTCCACCACTTTTCTGGCAGCCCTGCTGATAACAGCTAGGCTGCCAGTAAGTCTGAGAATTATGTCACCTACTGTCTGTGCATTTTAGTGTATTTTAATTGTATGGAATAGAATAGAAATGAAATATAAATTACCTTTATTTTCCCCCAGAGGTGAGATTCAAGTATAGCAGCAGCAAAGTGAGATGCAAACAGAAGCGTGCAGATACACACATGGGTAAAATTTCAAGACAAAGAATAAGAATAAGAGACTTTACAGCAAATTTACAACATATAAAATTGATACTGTACAGTTATAACAAATTGCTTACTCAGAGTTAAAGAAATGTGCATCTGAGTAGGGAGATTAATAAAATGTACAAAATGTTTGTGTATATTTGTGCATAAAGACGACAGAATATTTACAAGAAGTGAATAATCTTATGATTTTTACAATAACAATAAATAAATAAATAAAATAACAGAAATGCATCAGGTGACCAGCATGAATGGGATCCAAAGACACTGAGTAAAAAAAGTCAACAGTAAGACAGGAGGGGCAATGCAAAACATATTGTACGAATACAATCACTAAATTTCAGGGTAAACCATCAAAACCTGGTGAGACAGCTTACAGAAATAAATGCACATGTACAGTGTATGCATTCATGAGAAGTGGGCAGAAAATATTGAAGTCAGTCAAGGTCGCGTATTTACTGCACCACTGCTAGAGGGTCTCGTTAACGACGGCCTGAGGACTGACACACTGAGAATCATGAGAAAAAAACCGGTGCAACGTCTGTGCAAGATTTTTTTTGGAGATTTTCCGCGGCTCTAGTGGCTCGCTGTTTAACACAGTAGGCTGACAGGAAGGGGGGTTGGAAGACCGCGCCGAGGACTAAAGGCCTCCGTACATGGGTCGCGCTACCTGCTGCGCCACCAGCGCGCCAGCCGTGCAGCTTTTTGATACTTGCTGCACATCCGGTCCTCCAGTCCCTCCACAGGACCCATCAGCGTATGTCTCCTCAGGCCTGGGAAGCGCAGATGAGACACCACATGAGTCTCACAGTAGGAGCTGAGACACGTCAGGCAGGACTTCTCAGCCGTCTTAGTGCAGACGTCACACAGAACCCTCCCTGTCCTGGCCTGTTGCTCCGAGCTGCGGCTATCGGCTGTCTCCTGAGCCGACTCCCTGAACTGATCAGTTAGTTCGGACGCTGCTGCGCTAACCAGAGGCCCAGGTCTGCCCCTAAAGCACCCGTTGCACAGGGGACACCGACATCTGTCGGAGTACTCCCAGTGTCTGGTGATGCATTTCCTGCAGAAGTCGTGTCCGCATGGTAGGGTTACTGGCTCGGTGAACACATCCAGGCAGACGGAGCACAGTAGCTGATCCTCGGAGGCCGAGATCCCTGCAGATGCCATGTCTGACAACGAACAAGCAATAAAACAAGAACTGAAGGATTTAAGAAGGTCAAAACCTAATTAAATCAAACTGCATGAGAACCCCACATCACTGAGGCCTTGAGTTATTTGCAATGCCTTGCAGATGCTGTGAAAGAGTAATGGCATCCTGACGGACTTCTTCGATTGTTTTTTGAATCACTGATGTTTTCATTTATTAGCGCATAAAGCTGTCCAAACCAGCTGTGCCCTATATGATGTAACTGTTCTCTTGTTAAATCATAAATTAACTGTGGCCAATCTCGTTTTTTTTTTTAAAGCTGAGTTTTTACTGACTTCTACAAATAAAATAATTTAAAAAAAAAAAAAAAAAAACAAAAAAAAAAAAAACAAAACAAATAAAATCATTTAAATAGAGGGAATCATTTTAATCAGGGGTCAGCAACATGGTGCCCACGGGCACCAAGTATGTGGTTCAAACCAGGTGCCCACATGCCTGTTCTAAAAACAGCACAACCCGTCAGTGAGCTGCATCTAAAAATGTTTTATTCTGTTCTTCTGTTTATTCACACTTGCATTTATATAGATTCTTTTGTTGTTATAGAAAACAGTATCTATAACAAAGCATGAAAAATTTATTTATTTTAAATAAAGTTAAGGTGAAGTTTCACAAAGGTTGCTGACCCCTGATCTAAATAAACCTGTTCGAAAACCTAAAGTGGGAGAAAAGATCTCATCAATCTAACAAAATTCAGTTCATTGGCATCTTTAAGTCTGTAAATGGTTAAACAGAAATTTGACTAAGATGCTGTGGCGTGACCTTAAACAGGCCATTAATGCTCTGACAACCCTCCGCTATGGCACAACCAGAAAGCGTCAGGTCGGTGTGGATTGCTTTTTTTCTCACTTTAACATATGAAATAATGTTTTGAAAACAGCATTTTGTATTTTCTCAGGCTGACTTGTATATTGCTCCATCTATTCTCCCACCAACTCTGGCCAGTATGCCACCGCCGCCATGTTTAAATGTGATGCGGTTAAGCTCAAGCAGACGATTTCCTAATCAGGTGACCAGGTTGCTCTGCATTTCATTTAGGAGTATAACGGGCAATGGATGCAAATACAAAGCACAGTTCTCATTTATTTGCCAGAAAAATTTGTAAAAACAAGTTTCCTTTTCATTCCGTGTGACAATTTTGCTCTTCTTTGTGTCAGTCTCTCCCATTAAACTCTCATCAAAAGAAAACAAAGCTGAAGACCTGACTCAAAAAATGTGAGAGAACAACGAGTTACAAAGCAGTTTAAACGGCTTTTGCGGTATCTATGACAAAACATTCCAGTATAGTCACGGTACATTTGCAAAAATATTGTTACGGCAGTATATCTGTCTGTTTATTTATGCGTAGGACGGAAAACCACAGGAAGTGAAACCCAGATCCTCAGTTGACGAAGACCTTAAGGCTTTTATGCAGTAAAAGAAACACAGCGGTTAAACATGTGCTTTTGTTGCATTTCAGTTCTATTTGTTCGTTTTCTAAAACAGATTATTGAACTCACCAGCTGATTCCTCAGAAATGAAAAAAAAAAGACAAAAACGACAAAAGAAAGTCGATGGTGGCTGATGTCTCCCGTCTCTCAGTTGACTGTATGCTAATTTTGCTTTCGTTTCCTGCATAGAAAGGAAACTAAATGAATCATAGCAAACTCCTGTGTGACTTTTACTCAATCTAATCACGAGGGCCAGCTCCTAAACTTTCCTCATTTGCAATCTGTTATCACTGGAACCAGTCAGTGAGAGGTCACATTAAGTGAGAAATATGCCCTGTATGATATTAACCTAAACATAAGCTGACGATTGTACAATGTATTCTATTCTGATCAGGCTGAGATGTATTAACTTGTTTTTGATCGTTATTGGTAATGATAGGATTTGTTTGACAGCAGTCATTTAATTGACTAATGGTAAAAAAACAACAACTGAAAAGTCAATGGAATCCCATGAATGGATAAAGTGAAGTGTAGATTTTATGAATTACAAACATATTTTCTCGTCACCTAGTGAGAGTGTTTTTCCTGAAATCCAGTTGTTTTAACTGCACCGTAACAATTCTGATTGGAAAAGTGTTCAAATCTGCAGCTAGAAGTGATATAGAAACCTGATGATGGCTGCAGAAAGTATGAGGCTGAGGAGGAACTTCCTTAGGGGCATTTAAACAAACAGCGCCGGTGTTTGTGTCAACTGGAGCCTGTATGAGTAATGCTGACCATGTGAAAATCCATACTATATTCAAAACTTGTGCACTATACACAATCAGATGAACTGTTCAAATCAATTGTCAAAAGTCCAAAATTTGTTTGGGAATCATGCTGAATATATATATATATATATATATATATATATATATATATATATATATATATATATATATATATATATATATATATATATAGTGGGACTGATAAGGGAGCCATCATGGCTGGGAATCTGGTTTGAACCAGAAATATGTAAACAATTTCACACATATCAGAAAGCATTGACCTCAGCTTTTATCACATTTCAGACTGAGGTAAAGGGACATCAGCACATTGTTTTTTATCACAACAGTGACCTGTTGGAGGTTTAGTCTATGGACAAGAAAGAGATTAGGACAAAAAGTGAGGAAATTTGTGTTTTATGGTTGATTTCTTTGTTGTTACAGTAAATTGTACCGTATTGGAAAAAGCTGTTTAGTTCTCTTCAAATGTTGCCACATTAGTGAGGAGAATGCATTCATGCACTATACAGAGTTCCCCAAATATTACCCAGAAGTATGGGATTTTTATCGGTATCTACTGATGAGCCATTTCGTTGGTGATAAAGATAAAGCCTGGACCAGAACCAAATGAAAAGCTGTTTGACCTGCTGACAAGGGCATGCTGCTCAAACAAAGATAGGGGTAATATTTCTGACCTATATAGAGGTCTTAAAGAAACATAAACAGCAAGAAATAAAAAAGACAACTTTATAATCTGTCCCAACTGGTGACAGAAATTTGATGGACAAGGGCTCCATCAACAGGCGTTCCCACGTAATTGCACAAGCGCGCCAATAAATACAATGTTTTTTATTAATAAACATTGAAAAAAATGAAAAACATTCAAGTCACATAAAGAAACAGGAATGTGTAAAGCTACTTCAGTAGATTGTTAAAAGAAAACCAAATCTCATTTTAAGTAGCTTAAAGTGGAAATTGCAAATGGCATGATGAATGATTTCTTGCAAACGTTTTTCCGAGCCAGTGGGACCTGATGCAGTATCGTCTGCCTGGTGGGAGCAGCTGGAATGAATAATGAAGGGGGGGGAGATGGATTCTCTGTGATCAGGATTTCCTGATCACAGCTTCCCGTGATCAGGAAGCGTTTAGGAGCACTGTGTTTAGGATCACAGTGCTCCTAAACAATTAAATAGATAGAGGCGTTTGTGATAATCGAGTCATGTTGCTGTCCAGATTAATAACATGGGACAGTTTTGTTTTATATTTGACAGCGAGGGAGTGATACCAGGATAAAATGTGGAAAGTGAGGATGGATTCGATTAATGATAAGACTTATTGCTGAAAAACAATGTTCCAACAAAAATAAAACTAAACACATGTTTCCTTGCTTTTTGCTTCACTGTATATTTTCGCAATTGATTAACAAATGAGGTTAAGATGCTTAAATTCCAATGATAGCAGTTGACTATATGGCATTACCATCAAAACTCCCAAATCATGCCCAAAACCCTAATCAATACAGGTTATAACTTTGACTAATGAGTAAACGTGCCAGTTTATAATCAATAATATTGAGCTCATTTCTCTTCTAAGCGGCACAAAACATTCTGTTTGCTGCCAGACTGTTTTGCCAGATTACCTTTGTTTCACCTCTAAAGACAGGAAATAAAATAATTAATTCAATTAAATTTTATTTATATAGTGCCAATTCATGAAACATGTAATCTCAAGGTACTTTACAAAGTCAAATTCAATCAGATTATACAGATTGGTCAAAAATGTCCTATATAAGGGAACCAGTTGATTGCATCAAAGTCCCGACAAGCAGCATTCACTCCTGGAGAAGCGTAGAGCCACAGGGAGAGTCGTCTGCATTGTCCATGGCTTTGCAGCAATCCCTCATACTGAGCAAGCATGAAGCGACAGTGGAAAGAAAAACTCCCCATTAACGGGAAGGAGAACCTCCAGCAGAACCGGGCTCAGTATGAACGGTCATCTGCCTCGACCGACTGGGTCTTAAATTATTATCTTGCTTCATCATACACCCAATACGGTGTTTCAAGCATTTATTTTGGTTAATTTTTATGATTATGTTGCAGCCTCTGCGATAGACTGGCAACCTGTCCAGGGTGTACCCCGCCTCTCGCCCATTGACAGCTAGAGATAGGCACCAGCACCCCTCACGACCCCCATAGGGATAGACGTGTTAGAAAATGGATGGATGGATATTACAGCCTACGGAAATCCAAAATTCAGTCTCAGAAAATGTTTATATTACATAAAACCAATGAAAAGGATTTTTCATTCAGACACTGTGGTTATCAACTCCAAAGTATATAGTATTATACATTATATTGATTATTTTAAACTCAAGAATTGAGGAAAATAGTTTACTATATAAAGATATTGGAAATTAAATTATAGGTATGTTCTTAGTTAAAGACTGTTAATATTTTGCCTAATTTGTAAGTATAGTAAGTTTACTAAATATAAAGATATTGGAAATCAAAATATAGTTATGTTCTTAGTTACGGACTGTTAATATTTTGCCTAATTTGTGAGTATTATAGTAAGAAATTCGATGTATGTATAATTAGGCTGAGAACTATGACGGTAATGGAAGTCAAGTGGAGTTCAGCTCACTTATAGCAACATGACAACTAGAGTGGCAATACAAAGCGGTATGTCTGAATCTATGTGTATGATTGTATATATGTTTTTTAATTTAGTTGTTTTTTGTGAATTGCTTTGCTCCAATATAGAATCTAACAGTATGAATCCTAAAATACATAATCTTCAGTATGTTATTTAAATTACCTAAGAAAGGTCTTAAAATTGCCCATATTAACATATGTAGTCTCAGAAATAAATTAAGTGATTTAACAGACATATTGCAACCAAATAATTTGCACATATTGGCAGTGTCGGAGACTCATGTAGACTCTTCATTTGATGATGCAACTTTAAGGATTGATGGATACAACATTTTTAGGAATGACAGGAATATATATGGAGGAGGAGTTGCTATCTATATACAGAATCATATACCTGTTCAAGTGATGCCAGACTTAATGTATTCTAGTATTGAAGTTATTTGGTTAAAAGTTAGTCTGAAACATCTAAAACCAATACTTATAGGGTGCTGTTACAGGCCTCCAAATGCGAATAGTGAATATTTGGACAAAATATGTGATATGTTAGATCATGTTAGTAGTATGAATATGGAAATTTATTTGATGGGTGATTTTAACATAGACTGGAATTCTTCTGACTGTCCGAGGAAAAGCAAATTAATGGGCACAGCAATAGCATGTGGATTATCACAGATTATCAATAAACCGACAAGAATATGTACAAAAAAGGATGGTACTTGATCAGCTTCTTGTATTGACCATATGTTTATAAATAGACTACAAATGTGCTCAAATAGCTTTTCGGTGCCAGTTGGTTTTAGTGACCACAATCTGATTGCAATTGTAAGGAAAACAAAAGTTCCTAAATCGGGTCCAAAAATAATAATGAAAAGGTCATTTAGAAGATTTAATCATTTACAATATGAAAATGATGTAAGAAATACAAACTGGTCAGAGGTAATTCTACAAAAGGATCCAGAGAAGGCCTTTCAGCTTTTTGATCAAACCTTAATGAGAATTGTAGAAAATCATGCACCAATTAAAAAGTTTACTGTTCGAAATGTTAACACCCCATGGTTGGATCAAGAATTAAAAGATCTTATGAAAGAGAGAGAGCTAGCCAAAAAAGCAGCAATTATATCTAAATTTAAATCGGACTGGCAAGTGTATTGTAAATTGAGAAATTTTGTAACTAAGGTAAATAAAAAGAAAAAGAAATTGTACTATATTAAAAACATTCTAGCAATAAAACATGATAGTAAACAATTATGGAATACACTGAATAATATATTAAGAGGAAATAGTAAATCAATTCCAGCTTATTTAGAACATGAAGGTGAATTTTTTACTAGACCAAGTGATATAGCAAATCATCTTAATGATTATTTCATGAACAAAATAAACAAACAAAAAGATACTACACAGCCATACAAGACAGAGTTATCAAATACACTAATAAATAAGATGATGAAAGACAAAACCTGTAGCTTTAAATTCAAGAGTGTAAGTGTTTCTAAAGTGGAATTACTTCTGATGAATTGTAAAAAAAAAACCACCTGGTGTAGACTACCTTGATCATACGTTGCTTAAACCAATAGTTGCTATTATTGCTCCTATTATTGCTCATATAATTAATTTGTGTTTCATGCACAATATATGTTTGCAAGAATGGAAAATATGTAAAGTAGTGCCAATCCCTAAAAATAAGAAAATGCCCTTTTCTGGATCAAACAGTAGACCAATAAGTTTATTACCAATTCTTGGTAAAATAATGGAAAGAATTGTTTATGAACAGATTCAATCTTATTTTAAGAATAATGATTTGATTACAAGGTTTCAGCATGCATATAGAGAAAAACACTCAACAGCCACTGCCCTCACTCAGATGGTTGATGACTGGTTCAAGGATATGGAGGAGAGAAAAATAATAGGTGTTGTAATGCTTGATTTCACTGCAGCATTTGATATCATTGACCACAAATTACTGTTAAAAAACTGGAGTATTATGGCTTTTCACAAACTGCATTATTATGGATGAAAAGTTATTTGTCGGATAGAAGACAACTAGTTTATTTTAATGGCAGTTTTTCAAATGTAAGGGCTGTGGAACACGGGGTGCCTTAAGGAAGTTGTCTTGGGCCGCTCCTGTACACAATCTTTACAAATGATCTTCCATCTGTTTTAGAAAAGGCAAGCATCTCAATGTTTGCAGATGATTCCACCATATATTTAGCAGAAACTAATATTAGTGAGTTAAATACAAAACTACAAAGAGAGCTACAGTTAGTGGTGGACTGGATAAGAAGTAACAAATTGGTTCTCAATGTATCTAAAACTACCTGTTTAGTGGTTGGAACTCCTTTTTCTTTACTTTCCAAACCGAAACCTGAACTCACCATAGAGCAAAATTCTGTGGATCAAAAACAAGAGGCTAAACTGTTGGGAGTGATAATTGATAATAGATTGTGTTGGGATAGACATGTTCAGAACTTGTTAACTAAAATGGGTAATAGTTTATCAGTCATTAAAAGGTGTTCAAAATACTTTATACCGCAGGTGGTTACACAAGTACTTGATGCTTTGTTTTTTTCACATCTTGATTATTGCTCAGTGGTTTGGTCAAATACTTCATCAATTAATATAAAAAAACTACAAGTAATTCAGAATAAAGCTGCACGTGTTGCCCTTTCATGTGGGTTTAGATCAAATGTGGACAAAATGCATGATAGTCTTTTATGGTTAAAAGTTAAAAACAGATTGGTGTATTCAGTAATGGTATTTCTATATAATGTTATAACAAATAAAACGCCTTTCATTTTATATACAAAACTATCCTTTAGTACTGATACACATTATTATCCAACAAGACATGCAGTAGGAGGTAGTTTTATTTTACCTAGAGTTAAAACAAAATCAATTCAACGTTCAGTTAGGTACAGGGCAATGTGTGAATGGAATTCACTCCCAAAGACTATCATACAACAAAACACTCTCTATGGTTTCAAAACTGCACTTAAGAAATATTACCTTCAAAGAAATTTGGATAGTTAATGTTAATTTTATTAAGGAGATATTGTGTAGGGTTCTTGTTAGCTAGTTCTTTGATATAGATCTATCTGGAGTAGCACAATTTTATGTTAATTATGTTTATTTATTTATGTTACTTTTTAATGATAAAGGGTGTTAAATGTAAATATGTATTACATTTTGTGTAAATGTCTTGTATGTATAGTGTGTAATGTGATGTAATACATTGTATTGTCACGTGGAAGACTGAAGGACCCCAGGAAGAATAGCTTTTAGCTGATGCTGAAGCTAATGGGGATCCTAATAAAACAAACAAACAAACTCCTCTTGAGTTAATCAAGGCTCACTGTCGTTCTTTTGGTTTTAACAGACATTTATTGCGGACAACATGTCTTTGTATGCTTTAGAAAATGCCCTCAAAACACCGTCAGAACTAAAAAAGGAAACAGAAACCCGAATTAAAATATAAAGTTTTTACATAAATAAAGACAAGTAAAACCATAAAGCCGTACCTCAATGATCACATAAATTCCAGAGGATTATCTATACAGCTTAAACCTTATGTTTTCTGGCGAAACTTCTGTTTCTCAGTAAAACAGCCCCAGTGGTGCTCTCTAATTGTGTCAATCAAACTTTCCTATGGGCAACAACGTGAAATGCTGAAAGATTGGTTCCCCCTTACATTTTAATGTGCCTTTTAACCAAGCTAAACGAACCTTAGCAACATGAATTTACTGACAGTTATTTAATTATGATTGAACGTTTCATTTAAAATACTTTTATGTATGAACTGTCATTTTTAACTAAATGTTAAAATAATTAAATATGCGTTGGCCCTGATGGCAGCTACAACTGTATTTTATGGCCTATATATCGTCATAGCTGGTTGTTCACGGAGTGCTTCATCCGTGGGCATTCATGGAAAGTTAGGTGGGAGGAAAGTTTGTGGTAGAAAGAGGAGCACAAGCAACAGCATTGAGAGGACTGTGAAACAAAACCCGCTCTGGAGTTTGGGGGAGATTCACTAGGCGTGGGCTGTGACTAGAATCAGTACTTAAGAGCCACATCTCCAGGACATAGGCTACAGCTGTCATTCCTTGTGTTAATCCCCTCCCACACCTGTGACGTCAGAAGAATCTTACAGGAGAACAAAAAGGAGTTCACTTTCGCTGAGTGGTCTAAAATGCTCTATTCAGATGAAAGTCAATTATGCACCTATTTTGGAAATCAAGGTCCCAGAGTCCGGAGGAAGGGTGGAGAGACAAAGAATCCAAGTTGTAGTTGCCGTTGTTAGTGATGATTTTGGGATCCATCTTATGAACTGCCGTTGGTCCGCTGTGTTCAATCGAGTCCAAAGTCAGCACAGCATCTACCCAGAAAGTTTAGAGCGCTACATGTTTCCCTCTCCTGACAAGTCCTATGGAGATACGGGTTTTATTTTCCACCAGCAACCTGCCAAAAGGTACCAAAACCTAGTTTATGGACCTTGGTATCGCTGTGCTTCATTGACCAGCAAATTGGCCTAAACTTAACTCCACAGAGAAACTGGAGTATTGTCAAGAGGAAGATGAGCGACCCCAGAGCTGATAATACAGACTAGCTGAAGATCACTACTAAGCAGTCTAAAGGCCCGTTTACGCTACACCTAAAAACCGAGCCATGCCGAGACCAGTCCGAGCTTGGATCAGTTATCCAAGACAAAGCTTATCTCGGTTCCTTGGTTGCTCCTCGCCCCCTAGTGGCGTTCTGCGGTACTACCGCTCTCTGGGATTGAAGGCGGAAGCAGAACATCAAAACGGCGGCGCCCGTAACATTCAGGATGTTATGCTTGATATTGTGATATTTCGGTGTTTGCGGAGAGTCAGGGGAAGAAGGCAACCATTGGTGAATTTACTTGAGAAAGTTGGCTTTTTGGGAAGTGGATGAGACAAACGAACGTCTAATAAGGATTTACAGACGCCGGAAACAATGACAGACACTGAGGTTCATTGCGCTGCTAAGCAGAATCATCTCTGGAAACCGTGTGGCACGGTAAGGAAGCTAGTATTATTATGAATGTCTGAAATTTGTCTGAATGGAGTGTGAATCGGGACGTGCAGCCAGACACGCCGGAAAACCCGCGGACAGTCAGCTGACTGTAAGGAGATGACGCGGTCTGCTCATGCGCTCTTTATCAGAAAACCGGGCCAAAAAATAAAACCAGGCCGAGACCTACCCAAGAACTGGTCTGCAGTTAGCGCGGTCCGGTTAGGTTTAGCGCGGTCCGGTTCAGTCTGCTGACCATTAACACACAAGAGTTATCTCGGTTACCGAGCTCGGACTGGTCTCGGCTCGGTTAAAAAAGTGTAGTGTAAACGGGCCTTAAGCTTCCTTAACACCTCAGCAGAGCCATGAGCTGATTGCCCCTTTGCTACACCTTACTGATGGAGTAATGTATGCAAATTACACATTTCGGAATTAGAAATCCTTTTTAGTGGTCTCATGTTAGGGTGAACAAAAATTTTAACATGGTTAAATGATATAATTATGCCATCTCTGTGGTTAGATAGAATAGTTAAATAACAAACAAAAGAATAGTTACTGCTAACAGGTTTAAATGGGAGGCAACCAGACCTTTGCATTTTTTCTGAAAACATTTCGACACCTATCCAGGAGTCTTTTTCAATTCTGGTGTCTCGCACTGAGCAACCTACAGCTGGAGCGCTGCTGTTTTTAAGGACACGGAGGTCCATCCTCATAGGTGCATTCTAAGTCAGATGCAAATCAATGACCCACCCTTCACTGTCCTGGATCGTTAGAAGCTATTGCTTGATGTGAGCAATAGCCCCACTCCAGCTGTCAGGTTAGCTTAGCAGACAGACCGGCCTGTAAATGGAGCTCTGTTGGTCCAAAAACGCTGAAAGCAGATTCAAAATAGGCTCACAATCTGACAGACGAGGTTTTGTGGTGTACTTTCTTGCTTAAAAACATCTTAATGTCATTATTAGTTGTTCGGAGTCAGAACCAAAGTGCAGAGGAACACTTGAGAGTCGCATAGTGGATATAAAGGATTTAATGAGATCAGTGTCAACCCTACAGAAACTGAATCCAGAGTACAAACAGACATGGAGACAGGAGGCCAATAGAGATCATCTCTCTGAAGATACGTGTCAAGCAAACTACTTAGATACTGGGAGAATGAAAGGGGGAAAGGCAAGGTGAACTAGTGAGAGCAATAGACAAAAGCTAAGGAGAGTTAAGGCAGAGACTGAGGGAAGGAGAGAACAATGAGCAGAGACAGATGGAGAGGAATACGGGAAAGATACCTAACATGATAAATGCAAAGTGTACATGAGAACCAGATCCCAATAAATAAACTAAAAATAAACTAAAAAGCAACAACAGGAGAACTGAGATGATAAGTGAACTAGAAAACAGATGAAAGCTATGAGCATTAGGAAATGAACTGACATGGCAAACCCCAAATGGCAAAACAACAGTATATGGCAAGAACTATAATACATACTAAATGATGGGAAAATCCAGAAATTCTGATATCTTGTAAAAAAGAACACAAGATGAGAAACACCAAAGACTTAGGGCACTAAGTGACACTTAAAACTACTTCTAGAGACAAATTAAGGGTATAAAAATTGATAAAGTTGTACATACCTCCTAACCGCTCCTGGTGGCGGAGCGACTTGCCTTGCTGCACACAACCCTACTCCGTAAACAATCCCGAGGAAAGCTGAAAAGTCCTGCCTCAGACCAGGCCCTTTATCTGCGAAGGTAAAGCCTCTGGAAACTGAAAATATTCGAGTAAATTTGTATCAAAAAGTTAAGCTTCCACACACAACCGACAAGCACCAAGAGTGGAAATTTGAGGTTTTCTTGGTTGTGGTGCCTGTAGGACACAGCAACATAACAAAATGTATAGTCTACTAGCAGATGACTATGCTGTTGCCAGGTGCTAACAAAAGGGTTGGCCTGTGGTCGAGGGGGACAGAGTTTTGAAACAATAAATTGGCTCGGCTATTGACAATGATTAATAAATGCCAAGGGCAATTAAGAATAAAGTTAGTGATTTTTATCAAAATGAACAGCTGATTATCAGAAAATAACAGCCCAACAGCTCTCAGTCCCTGTCAGTTACAGTTTGTTGAATACCTGCCTGGTGAAGTGTGGTATTATAAAACAATAGACAAAGGAGTGAATTTGTGCACCGTCATTCCCAAATAGCAAGTAGTTTATGCATTTACAGAATAAACACAACTTTTCTCTGATAACAAGAATTTATTAGGAAAATACTTCAACTTCCAGTTAAAATATTTGGTCAACAAACTTTAACTAGGCTAGTAAAATTCAACAAAACTACAAATTAATGAATAA
Source organism: Fundulus diaphanus (assembly GCA_037039145.1). Taxonomy (NCBI): domain Eukaryota; kingdom Metazoa; phylum Chordata; class Actinopteri; order Cyprinodontiformes; family Fundulidae; genus Fundulus; species Fundulus diaphanus. The sequence goes on from CM073144.1 coordinate 23,515,820, forward strand.
TAAGAATAGTAATAATCTCATAAAAGTAAAGAATAATAGAAAAAAGGGACAAGGAACGAAACAGAAAAACTATTAACTAAAAAGATAACTTAGAGACAAATTAGCCCTGAGGCTAACAAAGAACGACCATTGCTAAATGCTCAAACAACCAGTTCATGATACAAAGCAGAAGGAAAAGTAAAAAAAAAAAAAGTAAAAAAAATTGGACAATTGATTTTTAATGCTGTGTTAATCAGCCATCACGGTGACGGGTTGAAGGAAGCTAAGGACTGCCAAGATGGCGCCAAAAAAGAAACGTATGAATTCACACGATGGCGGATGGGCATGGGAATCTCACATCTGGAATGTAGCAGCTCAATTAACACAATGTACAAATACTTTAATGTCGGCCATCTTTATTGCATTATTTCAAATAGAACAAAAAAAAATGATTTATAGAGAACAAAAATTACTAGAGATCCTAAATGCTTGTGTAACCTTGCAAAGTTAGGAGGTAGTCTCAAAATGGCCGCTAGGCAGGCTTTAATCATTAAGGAGGTCACAATGTGGGAGTCGTTAGAAGGGATGAAAGCCAGGCTTGTGCTAATCATAAGGATGTCTAATCATAAGGACATCTGCTAATAATTAAGGAGGTCATATGTCATAGGTCATGCTGTGACGTTATGGGTCATAAGTCACATGGTGACGTAATACCAGAAGTGGGAGGGATCTAGAGGCGAGACCTCCGAGGGCGGGACCAGAAGTGAGCGGGGCACCTGTCACTTTGGAATGTGAGCGGGGCTTAGTGATTTGATGATGAAAGGTGGGGTCTACTGTACTTTCTCTGGCTCAGCTTCAGCGGATCTCTTTGTGACATGGGTAAACACCCATTGTCTCCAGTTCTTTTCATTAATGGATCAGAATGCTTCACTGGGAGTGGACACGATGGCCCACCTATGGCCAAGTGTGCTGCTGTATGCGTTTCATCTAGTGGAAATAATTCTGCCAGTGCAGAAGTCGAAAGATGGGGTCTATCCATGATTCTGTGGCCTCTCACTGGCTAGTGAAGCCATGATATGCAGAAATAATCAGCTTACTGATAGCAGAGCCCTGGAAACTCCAAGTCTCCCAGGATCTGCTCTCCCTGACAGGGGTGGAAATATTTTACTCACACCCAGAACTGCGGATGCTTGTTAGCTAGAGGCCTACCCTTGGCTGTGGTTGCAACCATCCAGAGTGCCAGAGTATCTTCCACTATATGCCTATGAACTGGGGGGTTTTGAGCACTGGTGTCAATGCAAAAAATGCTTCTTTCTATTGCCTCATTTTGGATTTTTAACAATATCACAGTATCTGCTAAATAAAGGTCTATCTTTCTCCACAATTAAGGTTCATCTGGCTGCTCTGACTACTGTTCCCTGAAAGAGAGGAACGAGGCATAACACATTTTTCTGTCCTGCTGTTCAACCTGGCTCAGTAAAGTGCAGCCGTCAAACTGAATAATGACTGCAATGATATGTGTATGATACTCCATTTGAATCTGTTTGGGAAAAGGAGGTTATTTCGTTATATCCCATGCTTTATGTGTTGTTTCTCATTCTTCTCCTTCAGAGAACAGCAGCTATATGCATAACACAAAATGTTGACATCAGGCTCAGCAGCACTCGAACAGTTAAGCACAGCAAACAAACTAGAATAACACAATATGAATATTGTTTATTTATTTAACTAACTTACAATGGTCAGACACAACCACTTACTTGGACCATTTTGACTAATGGTGAAGCATGTGGGGTTCGGAAATGTCCGTTTGGGCCAGAGAGTCTTTTAATCAACCAGCAACGTGTCGAAGTCTCTTCTGTGCAGAGGTTGCTGCGGAAGACCAAGAGCGTCGCTCCGTGAATGGCCTTAGCCGTCACTATCAGGTCGTGTCACAACGAATCTTCCAGAGGGGTCAGGTATGAACCACCTTTCCCACAGATTCCAGTGGACAGCTGGGTAATTCCACGGTTTGAACGGGCCATTCCAGTGCAGCAGGTGTGCCCCCTGGAGGAAGCTTTCTGAATAGCGGGCATCTGGGCTCCAGCCTGAAGACAAAAGAAATCTTGGAGGAAACTGATGCGGTGGTGCCATGTGTAAAATGTTCCTTTAACAACTACATATTCTTACTTGCTACTTAGTCTAAGCCTAGAGCTGGTGTACTAAATTTAGTAATACTATTTCTCTTCTTGTATTCCTCCCCTCTCATTTCATATGGTGATACTTGTTGAACGGTGACTTAGGATCTTACCCAGGTGTCTGACATGCCACAGAGGATCCAGCGTTGTATACCTGTCATGAAAAACTATAAGCATGGGTGGAGTTGCCACACCTCCTGCCATAGCACTGCTGTATATGTTCTGCCTGGTAGAGAGAGAGAGTTATATGTGTTACTGATCAAGCAGAGTCTTTGAAACTTCAGCTGAAGGATAATGAAGCGTTAAAACCCAGAACTTCTAAATTAGATGCTGCATGTTACCATCTATATGTCACTGTTGACTGGTGTTTCCAGCATCCTGTTAAAAAAACTAAAGTTTTGATAGATCATATCTGTTATGCTAATGGCTGGACAGGACAATGTTTCTGTAATGTCTGATGGAGCCAAACTGGTGTTTTTAAAATCTGTTTTATTACCCTTAATAAGCCTAAATAATACTGAGGATAGAAAATGCACATTTATGTTGTATTAAATGCAATTATTCGAATTCTGTTAAGTGAATAATCCTTTCTATACATCTGAAACTTCACCATATTTATTTGGCATTAACATCAGAGTTTAAAGACGCTATATTTATTCCACATAGGGTATATGCACTACTATAGTGCTTACACAGGTGCAACCCGAATGTCACAAGAATGACCTGATAATAACATTACTCATGCTATGCTATAGAGTCGCTCTCTCTGCCCTGATGAAGATTTACTAATTTCTACATGCTTAATGCGCAAGGTGACTCCAGGACAATCAAACCCATTTTCTGTTTAATTCAGCAACAAATTATCTGGCCACTTTGGGGGTCTCTAAAACTATACATAGAGCATAGTTTCATCCAAGCCTGTCCAAGCCTTGATTAAAGGGGGCATGACAACAATGTTAATCTTTTTTATTTGAGGTTTTGGGGGTATAGTATGGTCTGTTGTGCACTGATGAGGCCGTGTTAATGTCAAAATTGAATACCAAAGCACCTGCTCAGGGGCAGTCAGCTTTGTTAATTGGCTCAAAAACAGTCAGAACAGAAAACAGGTTGTCTTTCTACATAATTCATATTCTCCAATCAGAACGCACTATTGAAGCAAACGGCCTTCCCCGTCCCCTCCCCTCCTCCCTCCAGCTGATTCACCGGCTGACCTGAGAGAAGGTAGGCGGAGCAGCGAGCAGATCAGCCTCCTTCCGGTGTCGGCTCGAACAGGACGCAGACGGCGCTGAAGCCACGGAGCGCAAATAATCCCATATTAGACCTGTCAGGGTTCTCTGTGTCTTGCTGCTCTAACTCTACTCCTCAGGTGTGTCTAGTTGGCTGAGGAAGCGTGGCCCACACCTGCAGCTCGTTGCAGGCGGCTTCCTCTGGCTTCTTAAGCAGAGCGCTGACAGATGGAAGACGCCAGAGCCTTAACCAGTCGTGGTACGACGTGGCCTCTGTCCCAACTCTCGGAAACCAGCTTGTGAGTTTTTTACTCTTCGTTTTTTGACTAATTTTTGGATCTCTCTGTTTTCGCCTCAGATTTTGATGCTTGGATGCACTCACCTGTGTTGACGTCTCGTCCGAAGAAACAGACCAGCAGAACCTGTCAGCTCAGATTTTGCTCTGGCGCTCCCCTCATACTTCCTGGATGTTACCCAGCGTGGCCTGAGATCCCCTTTCCCGGGTTCTGTTGGTTCTGTGTTCACTCTGGTCAATCCATCTGTCAACCGTTGCCGATGAGGCTTGCTCAGGATCCCTCGCCAGTTACATCTGCCGTCCTCAGCCACTAGCCGCCTATCTCCAGCAGCGTAAAGTCATAGAGTCCTCCCGACGCTACTTCTTCCCGGTTAGGTCCGCCCAGCCCAATGGTAAGCAGCGCCACTTCTAGCAATTCTCCGGGTTCTCCTTTCAGAGTTACTCACTCCCTCTCTCTTGCAGACTCTCCAGCCGTGACGTTCTGACCCAGCCGAATCGCCTGTAGTTCCGTCCGTAGATCTGCCTGTTTCCAAAATAAACATCTTAAAACTGTGCATTTCCTCCCGTTCGTATCTGCATGTGGACTCGTCACCTGAAAACCATGACAGAAGAAGGCTCTGGCCACCAAAGTCCAGCGGATACGTTCGGGCAGCAGATAGCCGCACAGCAGGAACAGATGCAGTCGCTAGGTTTTGCCGTCAATTCAACACAGGAACAGCTTCAGAGATTAGCCGCTCAGTTTAGCCAGCTTATGGACACAGTCACTTCCGCGATGACGTCGCCTGTCACTCAAGACCTCAGCACCCCGCCTCCCGTCGCTCAGAGTACTGAGAATCAGATTTGGACTCCGCCGCTTGAGGGCGTGTCACCTTGTCCGGATAAGTTCTCTGGTGACAGTGGGAGTTGCGGTGGTTTCCTTTTCCAGTGTAAACTGGTGTTTAACCGTTCCCCTCAGACATTCGCCTCAGATGAGGTTAAGATATCTTATGTCTTACGACTACTAACGGGTAAGGCTCTTAGGTGGGCCGAGGCTCGATTCCCTGATTGTCAGTCATTCGGGGTTACTTTTCAGGACTTCGTTACCGAATTTAAGACAATTTTTTCACCCGAGTTAGATTCAGCTCAACAATCTCGTCATCTCCTCTCTTTGAAACAGCGCGGTCGACGCGTATCTGACTTTTCTGTGGAGTTTCGCACGATTGCCGCTGCTGCGGGCTGGCAGCCGAGGCCGTTAAAGGCAGTATTTTTTCAGGCTCTTGATGAGACGCTAAAGGATGAGTTAGCCCGGGTTGAGGAGCCTGAGGATTTTGAGGAGTTTGTAGCGTTAGCAATCCGTTTGGATTCCCGATTACGCAGCCGGAACCGGTTTAGATCCAACCAGGCCTTGCGATCATCCACCTCATCTACACTTACCCATAGGGAACCCCGGTCCTGTACACCGCCTCCTGAACCCATGCAGTTGGGGCAGGTTGGTCTTACCAACAAGGAGCGTCAGCAGCGCTTCTCGGGAGATTTAGGCCTTTATTGTGGAGGTGAAGGTCATTTCCTCAGAGACTGTCCTGTTCGGCCAAAAGACCGAGTCCGCCGTTCGTAACGGGGAGAACGGTGGACGGTTTTGGATCTATTCCCCGGGTAGCCGTTAAGGCGTCTGCACTTTCTCGCTTATGTTTGCCAGTCACTTTAATGTTCGACCAGGATAGTTTTGATGTTTCGGCTCTAGTAGACTCTGGTTATGATTTTAATCTCATAGACCAAGCCATACTGGACCAGCTCCGTGTACCTGTCGATCCATTACCCGAGCCTCTCCAGGACTCGTCTTTAGATGGGCAGAAGTTGACTTTGATCACCCATCGCACCCGACCACTAGTAGTGATAGTTTCCGGTAACCATCGAGAGCAACTATAATTTTTTGTTTTCCCGGTTAAGCGTTCACCCGTGGTTTTGGGGTTAGCCTGGTTAAAGGTCCACAGCCCGGTTTAACTGGGCTGAGTCCCGACTGGAATCATGGTCTCCAGCTTGTCATTCCCGTTGTTTACAGTCCGCTCGCCCCGTATCTCTTTCCCATACCACCTTGACAGATTCCGGAGACGTTATTGATCTCTCTCGCGTTCCGGAAGAATACCACGACTTACGGCGGGTATTCAGTAAGACTCAGGCTTGTTCACTACCTCCACATCGCCCTTACGATTGCGCCATTGACTTGTTGCCTGGGGCTCCACTACCGGTGAGTCGGCTTTATAACATCTCCAGGTCAGAACGTCAATCGCTCGAGAAGTACATAGGGGAGTCTCTGGCTACAGGGTTAATTCGTCCTTCTTCCTCCCCATTAGGCGCCGGCTTCTTTTTTGTCGGCAAGAAGGACGGGACTCTTCGACCCTGTATTGATTATCGAGGGCTTAACCAAATAACCGTGAAGAATAAGTACCCGCTTCCTCTATTATCTTCAGCCCTCGAGCCAGTCCAGAATGCCAAGATCTTTACTAAGCTTGATCTGCGCAACGCTTATCATTTGGTTCGGGTGAGACAGGGGGATGAGACGGCCTTTAAGACTCCTTTAGGTCATTTCGAGTACCTAGTCATGCCTTTTGGTTTGTGCAATGCTCCGGCAGTTTTTCAGGCACTGGTAAATGATGTCCTGCGGGACTTTTTGAATGTTTTTGTTTTCGTCTATCTAGACGACATCCTGATTTACTCTCGTGACCTAGAACAACACAAGCAACATGTTCGTCTTGTTCTCCAGCGATTATTAGAGAATCGCTTATTTGTTAAAGCCGAGAAGTGTGACTTCCACCAGACTTCTATTTCTTTTCTTGGTCTTGTTTTAGAAGGCGGACAAGTGAGGTCAGACCCGGAGAAGATAAAGGCAGTAACGGAGTGGCCGGTTCCTGAGTCGCGCAAACAGCTCCAACGATTCCTAGGTTTCGCTAATTTCTATAGGCGCTTTATCAGGAACTACAGCCAGATAGCCTCCCCATTACATGCTCTCACCTCCACCAAGGTCCCATTCGTCTGGAGTCCTGAGGCAGAAGAGGCATTTAATAGACTTAAGTCCCGTTTTTCCCAGGCTCCTATACTCGTTCACCCTGATCCAGCCAAGCAGTTCATTCTTGAGATCGACGCTTCTAATACAGGTGTGGGAGCGGTTTTGTCTCAACAGTCTGAGGTTGATAGTAAACTACACCCTTGTGCATTCTTCTCCCGTCGTTTGTCCCCCGCTGAGCAGAACTATGATGTAGGCGATCGTGAGCTACTAGCCATTAAATTAGCTTTGGAAGAGTGGCGGCACTGGCTAGAGGGATCCGAGCAGCCCATCATAATATGGACAGATCACAAGAACCTCTCCTATCTGCAGTCAGCCCGTCGACTCAACTCCAGACAAGCCCGTTGGTCTTTGATTTTCTCTCGATTCAACCTCACCATTACCTACAGACCTGGCTCCAGGAACGTCAAACCGGATGCGCTTTCTCGTCAATTTGCCCCGTTCGAACAGGAGAGAGAGCCGGAACCTATTCTTCCCCCCACATGTACTGTTGGAGGTCTGCATTGGGATCTGGAGGACAGGATCAACCAGGCCCAACTATTAGACCCGGACCCTGGTACGGGTCCGCCTGGACTTAAGTATGTTCCCCAGTCTGTTCGCCCTGAGGTTTTACGTTGGTGTCATGATGCTAAGTTTTCCGCCCATCCGGGTATTTATAGTACCCAGTCTCTGGTGTCCCGGCGATTCTGGTGGCCGTCATGGACCAAAGATGTCAGAGACTATGTTCTAGCCTGTCCTGTCTGCGCCCAGAATAAGTCTTCGACCCAGCCACCTTCTGGGTTGCTAAATCCTCTTCCTATCCCCAAACGTCCATGGTCCCACATTGCCATCGACTTCGTTACAGGTCTCCCTGTATCCCAAGGTATGTCAACAATTTTGACAGTTGTTGACCGGTTTTCGAAGTCATGTCATCTTATCCCCATCCGTAAGTTACCTAACGCTCTCCAGACTGCCCAGCTCCTCATAAAACATGTTTTCAAACTCCACGGTATCCCAGTTGACATTCTTTCTGACCGGGGTCCTCAGTTTATCTCTCAGGTCTGGCGGCACTTTTGCTCTGCTCTGGGTGCTCGTTACACACTCACCTCCGGATACCATCCTCAAACCAATGGCCAAAACGGAACGAATGAACCAACAACTAGAGACCACCCTCCGCTGCCTCACGTCATCTTCACCTACTGACTGGAACAAGTTTTTGCCCTGGGTAGAGTATGCCTTGAACTCACACATCACCTCAGCCACGGGACGTTCACCTTTTGAAGTAGCTTTAGGATATCAACCTCCACTCCTACCCACAGACGAACTCAGGATTCCCTTCGCCTCCGTCAATGACTACATTGCTCGCTGCCAGGACATATGGAGAACAACGGTTACAGCACTTACTCGCACCGCAGAGCGGAGCAAGAGGTTCGCTGACCAGCACCGCAGACCAGCTCCCCATTATTGCCCCGGTCAGAGGGTTTGGTTATCTTCCAGAGATGTTTTGTCCAACCCGTCCGCAAAGAAGCTTGCTCCCCGGTTCACTGGTCCCTATGAGATAGAGACAGTTATTAACCCGACCACCGTCCGCCTACGTTTACCCCCTCACTCTCGAGTACACCCTACCTTTCATGTTTCCCAGATCAAGCCCGTGTTGGACAGCAACTTGTGCCCTCCTTCCGGACCCCCTCCACCCTCCCAGGACAGTCAGAACCCTCGCGTCCTCAGGGTTGTGGATGCCCGTCGACGAGGTAGGGGTCACCAATACCTCGTCGATTGGGAGGGTCGCAGCTCTGGGGATCGATCATGGGTTTCTGCAGCTGCCATCTCGAATAAGGATTTGATTTTGGATTTCTGGTCTACTCAGCCCAGCACTTCTTCGTCTGGGCCGCCAGGAGGCGGCCGTTGAGGGGGGGGTAGTGTCAGGGTTCTCTGTGTCTTGCTGCTCTAACTCTACTCCTCCGGTGTGTCTAGTTGGCTGAGGAGGCGTGGCCCACACCTGCAGCTCGTTGCAGGCGGCTTCCTCTGGCTTCTTAAGCAGAGCGCTGACAGATGGAAGACGCCAGAGCCTTAACCAGTCGTGGTACGACGTGGCCTCTGTCCCAACTCTCGGAAACCAGCTTGTGAGTTTTTTACTCTTCGTTTTTTGACTAATTTTTGGATCTCTCTGTTTTCGCCTCAGATTTTGGTGCTTGGATGCACTCACCTGTCTTGACGTCTCGTCCGAAGAAACAGACCAGCAGAACCTGTCAGCTCAGATTTTGCTCTGGCGCTCCCCTCATACTTCCTGGATGTTACCCAGCGAGGCCTGAGATCCCCTTTCCCGGGTTCTGTTGGTTCTGTGTTCACTCTGGTCAATCCATCTGTCAACCGTTGCCGATGAGGCTCGCTCAGGATCCCTCGCCAGTTACATCTGCCGTCCTCAGCCACTAGCCGCCTATCTCCAGCAGCGTAAAGTCATAGAGTCCTCCCGACGCTACTTCTTCCCGGTTAGGTCCGCCCAGCCCAATGGTAAGCAGCGCCACTTCTAGCAATTCTCCGGGTTCTCCTTTCAGAGTTACTCACTCCCTCTCTCTTGCAGACTCTCCAGCCGTGACGTTCTGACCCAGCCGAATCGCCTGTAGTTCCGTCCGTAGATCTGCCTGTTTCCAAAATAAACATCTTAAAACTGTGTATTGCCTCCCGTTCGTATCTGCATGTGGACTCGTCACCTGAAAACCATGACAAGACCTCAAACTAACTTCACCGCGTTTACTCAAAAGGGGAGCTGAAATGTCCGAGGATGCTCAGAAAGGCATGAAGGTTCCACTGTGTCCCCATAAAAATTTGGAGTCGAGTCCCCAGAAAAAAGAGTTTTATGGGGACTTTACTGAAGACTGTTGCCTGTGGAGGAATTCAAATTGTGGTTTTCCAATAAACGGATAAAAAAAAAAAGCTTTTGCACCGATGTAGGTGCCGACTACAACGCTGGCCGGCACCTTCCGTGTGCTGGAAGGCAAAGGGTGAAGAGTTATTACTGTTCAAACATCTGCACACAACCAGAGGGGGGAGCTGCTGTTAGTGTTCAATAACAATGATTCTCTGTTTTGGTTCCTGTAATCTTAACTGAACCCGAGACACAAGAGACAAATTCTCTGAAAACTTTTTTTTTGGTAAAACAAATTATTTTCACACACGTAAAAAAAAGAAGATTGTTTTTTTTCTTTTCTTCCAACATCCATCTCCAGTCCTGGACTGAATTTTGCATGAACAGAGCGCTTGTTGATCTATACATGTAAGAAAATGCAATGTTTCTCACTGACTGCACCTGAAATTCTCCTCCATCCATTTCTCCAGCTGTTTGGTGATCTTCTGTCTCTTCCACTCTGTGATATCCGCCACAAACACTCCAGGGTTAAAGGAGCACTCATTTGGGTTGATGCCCAAGTCTTTCACTTCTTGCTTTCTGTAGTCCAAGAAGCCCATGTAGGTTGTCTGAGGAACAAATTAAGAAAACAACATACTTTAGCTACCAAAATGAACTATCTTACATTCTACGATCATTACATTCACTATTAAATAAGTTCATTAAATATAGTTCATAAAAATATCTATTAACACCTTCAGCCCAGTGTACTGTGGCTTTAAATAAAAACCATAGAAATCCACCTGCATGCCGACGCTTCGAACCATTTCATGTGTGGAGGGTAAGTCACAGTCAGAGGCGAAAGCAGCAGCATGTCCTGCTTTCAGTTTTATACCATAAAGATCCTTAATGTCACCTGAAAAGAATAAAAATTGGAAGGTCATAACATGGAGTCTTGTACCACTGCTCAAGTAACATAAGATCAGTGTTTTGTTTCAATATTATTATAGTATTATTGTTCCTAGAAAACTACCGCAAAACAGCTACACTATATAAGAGGCAGTTGTTTTTAATCACAAATGCTTTTTTCTATTTTTTTCTTGAACATTTTTGACTGGTGAGTTGTTGTTGTACTAGGTATATTTTAATTAGCATCCACCAATATTGCTGTTTTAACTAATATTGGATCACTGGAGCGCTTCATTCTAAAAAAAAAAAAAAAACATCGAATAGCAATGTAATAAGATAAGAAATTCCTTTACTGTCCCACAATGGGAAAATGTTGTATTTGAAATATGCAGTCCAAGATGTTGTAAAAAGATTTTAAGATGTTTGTTTTTATTTGAGAATATAAGGGCCAAGGACCGTAATGTCACGATCACCAGGGGTTTGATTACTTGTTTTAGCTTCCTGGGAATCCTGCTATCTGTTTGTGTTTGCACCCTTTAGTATTGTTTATATATAGATTCTTATTTCTGTTGCTTTTCTGTTCTTTAAGATGTTAGTAGTTTATTTGTATTTCTGTTTTATTCCTATTTTCCTGGCTGCCCGTCCTTACTTTAGTTAGGTGGGTTATTCTCTCATGTCTGATAATTCATCATGATTCCCTGTTAGATTCTGTTCTCCTCCTGCCCCTGCCAGTTCATTGCCCTTCCTCTCCTTCAGAGTAATTATATTTACTCATCTCACCTCACCGCTATGCCAACCCCTGTTCTGGCCAGCTACCTCATCATGTCCCAAGTCCTGTTTTACATGACTATAAGTTCTGTTTCTTCCTTCACTTAATAAATCATCTCAATATTCACCATGCAAGTCATATGCTGTTGTCTGCACTTTTGTCCATCAACAAACGCACAGAACATGACACCGAATTATTTGTCTGTCAGTCTGTGACAGCAGAATATATCACCTCTGCAACATTTAAAACCCATCCCACGGTAGCTAAAAGAAATCAACCCTGTCTGTTTGTAATGAAAACCTAACCTGGCCAGCCAGATTGATGTGTAGCACACATTATCGTGTGTTTGTGAACGCACAAATACTGCGAGAATACACGTCGCAGGCAACGTTAGTGAAAACCTCCCTCTGTGACTGAAGTTCAGATATTAGTCCCAAATACAAGACTCAATACAAGACTCAGATATATGTGCCCAGTCCTTTGGTGTTTATTCTAATAGATTGATTCAACAAACCAGCTCATTTTATTTGCTGATGATACTATAATGTTGGAACTTATCAACAATGAGAGGATCTTACAGAGCAGACATGAAACAGTTAGTGAGCTGGGGTGGAGTCAACAAAACTATAGTGATTGAGAACTTTGGAATGAAAGCTGAACATCTATTCAGCTCACTAAGTCGAAACCAACCTCACGAAAGCATGTGAGCTTCATACACACAGACCACAATCATTTATTGTGGTCTGTGTGTATGTATGTATGTATTCTTGGCCTTTTTGACACACACACACACACACACACACACACACACACATACCCTGCACGATGACATCGTCGTCCACGTATACGGCTCTCCTATGACTGATCCCTAATAGAGGTAGGTAAAACCTGACAAAATTAAGCTGCAAAACACAATTGTGGTCATTTATACAGTATATTTACTGACTGCAGAATTGCACATGTGGCTCTACATAGTTTCCGTTGTAAAAATTGAGAACTCACTGGATGTAAGAGATCTGGGCGAGAAGAATCTGGCTTCACCTTTCCTCTTAGCACCATAGGGTTAAATTCCAAAATCTTATACTGGATGCCTTTTAGCTTAGTCCTCTCTATATATCTCCTTGAGAGAAACAGACAGTAACACCTTGATTCCCGTAGGTTTGAGGTCACTGTTTATTGTTGATTTACAGTTGAAACAAGTGACAAACCTTGCAATTTTGACGGCATCCCGCAGAGTAACAATGTAGAAGAAAACACTAGCATCTGTATTACTAATGATGCTGTTGATGGTTGCCATGCTTGCCCCTGTACGCTCCTCTGATGCACAGATAATAACAGGGATAACATCATCTGTCTCTGCCTCTACAGCTGGAAGACTTCCTGCTGCAAAACGATGGTTCTGCCTGTAAACTGAGAGCAGAGAGAATGAAAATGGAGATTATTTACTTTGGGCTAGAAAATATTTTGAGGGGAAGATGGACTATTAAACAGCTTTTAATTAAACCCACACACTAATTGTCAATACACAGAGCAGAAAAAAAATTAAATTTGGACTGATCTACCTTTTTTAGGTTGAGTGGAAGCTTTCAGTGAAATATGAAGAACCAAACATGCCAGCAGCACCAGCAGCACAACAAGAACCTGGTTAACTGATTTATGGAAAGAGTTGACAGTCAACATTTGTTTGGAACAACATACAGGATTGTGCTGCAAAAAGAGGTAAATCAATTAATGATTAACAATTCATGGACATACTTTTTATTTTAGAGCTAGTATCATTCGAAGATACAGTAGTTTTTGTTTTATCCCGTTTCCAGTGGTTCTGGATTCTGTTATATTTAAATAAAGCACCAACAAACCAATGTTTATTCTGTTTTCTATTGTGCCACTCCTCTCCCAAACACTGACAATTATTTTTTCCATTGAACATAACAAGTGATGAAACAATAAAAGAGCTGAAGTGCGTATTTGCCATCTCATTCGTCTGGTCATTACAACCCATTCATAGGTGGGGGTTGCACTGTAGATCAGGTGTTAAACGGGAAGCTTTGCCTTCTGGCTTGGCTCTCCTCACAGATAACACATCTGGATAGCTGCAGAAGCTGATTTAAGCCACTCACTGATATACCTCTTTGGTCCAACACAACATGTGAATAAGAGCCGAGCATACCTGAACTGCTCTGCTTAAGGGTTTCCAACCTGAAGTAGTCAGTTTACTCTATCCGACCCAGGGACCACGAACTTTGTCTTGAAGGTTCTAACCATCATCCCAGCCACATAAAACTCTGCAAAGTGCAGCAGTGTCTGTGACCTTCTGACCTAAGGGTATACCTAGATACATATTTATCTGTGACAAAGTGTAACCCTTTGATAGACTAAAAGCTGTTGGGAGTGCCTTAAACAAAGTACTTTGCACAGGAACCAATGAGGTGGCACTGTTAGAAACTTCTATCAAGTTGACAACCATGAATTCCTATTTGCGTGCACTTCAGAATATATTTGTGAGGGTAAATGGTGCTCCATGGTTCTGTTCCCAGAACGATAACTTAGTCCTTCTTAATCTAAGGTTCTACCATCAGGTTGGACTCTCCTTTTTAGTACTCAGGATTTAATACCCACAGATTTTCCAGAAATCTGGAGAAATGGGATCCGAAATATTTGGAATAGACTCTGCACCTCCCTTCACAACATCTGGTGTATAAGAGACCATATGATTTGCCTTCATGGATTGCTTCCGAAATCTGCTAGCACTACCAGAAGGAAATGAAATGCAGACTGTTACAAACCTTTTTTTTAAATGATCTGGCCGCCTAGCCTTGTAAAATAGGTAACACTAACTGGATCCGAAACATTTGTCCTTTCCTCTGTTACAAGACCAAGAGATTTTGACCAACTCACTGCGCTTTTGAAGTTTTAACGAAGGAATGTTAGGTCCTGCTTCATCTGCCAAAGATAGGTTTACTTTTTTGAACGAGCAGATGGGTACAATTTTATGTTCCACAGCTGTTTTTGTATCAGCATAGGAGGTTTGGATGATTTCACTATTGCTGAGCTGGAGCCATTTGATTTATGCTGCCTTTCAGTTTGCTAGCAAGCGCCATAAAACTACCACCAGGAATGCTATACTTGGTGGAAACCTAAATCTTGGGAAAAGCAAGGGCAGAATCAATGTTTGGTGCTGATCCTGATTACTTTAGCCTTGTAGGAGCGGTACTCTCAGAGCTTTGTGCGGTCCAAATGGCTGTGGTCCATGTGGATAGACTCATGAAACACGACTTCTTACAGCCTTGTATCATCTGGTTACTTCATCACAGCCTCCCCCTTTGCTCACACCGTCAGTGCATGTGCTGTTCCTGTTGCCTTCCCTGGAGGGAAACTCAGTCTGTCACTGGCAACAGCTGGTTCTGCTAAACTTCACCCTCAAGACCATGTGTGCACGGATAGCAAACTAGTCTGTTTCTTTTGTAAATGGGCTCCTTGTACAATAGTTTCCATTTAGTATGAATTGCAGTTCACTTAGCACTTACTTTTCTTCAGGAGAGGCATATTTCATAATTCCTTCAAGTAGCATCTGCAAACACACAACAGGAAAGAGAAAAAGTTTTTTTTCTGATATGTTTTCAGGAAATTAATGGGATAATAATAAAAGTGAAACCCTTAGCAGTCTTTTTTTATTTTTTTATTTTTTTTTGGCGGGACCATAGTTAAAGCCCCACAAACAAGAATACTGCCCTAATAAAATTAAAAAACCAAAGTAAAAAACAAAAACAAAAAACCATTGACAGATTATTGAAGGGGGCAATTCAGGACACATCGACAACTCATCCAGTAATTCATAGAACATCTGAAGTATTGTAGATCTCTTTCCTCTGATAAAGTCACCGTTTATGATTCAACAATAAGAAAAAATGCACTGGCATGGAATCCGTGGTAGAGTTCCAAGGACAAAACCAATGCTGAGCAAAAAGAACACTAAGTACTGTCTCACGTTTTCCAAAAACCCTTTTATGATCACCAGGACCTTTGGAAAATATTCTCTAAAACTGACAAGACAAAAGACGAGCTAACAGCATTTCAGAAAAGAACATTAGTCGCAGAGACAAACACGGAAGTGGGAGTGGGATGGTCTGGGGTGGCTTTACTGCTTCAGGACCTGGACAACTTGCCACTATTGATGGAACTGTAAATTCTGCTCTGTAACAATAAATTCTGCAAGGAGGAGTGGACAAATATTTCTCTTTAGAGATGTTAAGACTTATTACCAGTTACTACAAACACCTGGTGGCAGCTGTGGATACCAATGGTGCCATCATTTATCAGGTTTAGAGAGGGAATAACGTTTCTCATAGGGCCAGGTATGTTTGGATAGCTTTTTTTCTCCTTATAAAATGAAATGAAATAATAAGTTGAAAACTGATTTTGCATTTCCTCTGGGTTTTTTTTGTCTGACATTAAAACCTTTTTTTTTTTGATGATCTGAAACATTTGTGTGGGGAAAGCCGCAGAAACTGATTAAATAAATAAAGTGGCAATTACTTTATAACCCTATATTCTAAGTCTGTTATTTCGTCGCTTTTAGGTATGATCCCCTTCTGACTCTGATAAACCGCCCCTGTGATGTGACCTGCAGGAAATTTACGGCCCTCCGAAGCCAAGAGAAACTGGCCGGCACATGTGGCTGTTCTTTCCCCACAGCTTCCTTTCTTCCTTCCTGATGCCAGGCTTTAACAAATGAAACTTTTTGCCTTCCAGCTCTCTAAAGCCATACGAGCACCGATAGCCCGTACAAACACTGATTTCAATGGGTTTAAGTTTCAGAAATCCCCACTGTCTCGGTTGTATCTTTGTTAAGGTGGCAGAATCATGGGTAGGGATTCTTCACAGTAACTCTGACAATAATATGAGATGATAAAACCACAACCTTTAAGTTTCTAAGTCTGCTTCCTCCTCCCCTGTCTGTTTTAACTTTGCAGAGCATTTTCAAGGAGGCGCTGACTCACTCTGACTGTCAGCTGAAACAAAAATCTTATGTTTGCTTGGTACTGTGCTTTTGTTTTGGGGGATGTTTATCCCCGTTTGGAGCGCTTCCACACATCTGGAACCATTTGGCTGCAAACAGGCTTCCTCCAGAAAACAGAGCTACTTCAAGTACCATTTCTGTTCTAGATTTTAACAATTAGTAATCCACTCTGAACATCCTGAGTTACAGCGCACTCATCTTACATCCGAATCCATTCCTCCGCCCAACATTCGTAATCTTTGCAGGGTCATAGTGGGCTGGTGACTAGCTCCAGCAGCCACAAGACAACACAGAGACACACCGGACAAACCCATGGAAATACAGAATGTTCTTTACTTTTAAGCGAGTCGTGCTGTTGCGCTTTACTAGATTACATGGACATCCAGAATACAGATGTGTGCTAAAATCTTTGTTCTGGAGTACATTGCAGTGTATTGGGATTTTCTGTGGTAAGAAAGCACAAAGAGGTGCATAATTATGAAGGGATAGTAAAATGATAGTAAATTTTCAAATGTGTTCTCAAATATTAATCTGAGAAGTTTAGCATGCACATGTATTCATTCCCCTTTACTCCATCCATTCATTGCCTACACCCACTTTTCCTCAGAGGGGCTGGTGCCTATCTCCAGTGGTCACTGGGCAAGAGGTTTGGTCCACCCTGGACAGGTCACCAGTCCATCACAGAGACACACGAGACAAACAGCCATGCACGCCCACACACTCTTAACCAAGGGCGATTTAGAGAGACTATGTACCTTAAATGTCATGGTCTTTTTGGACATCGGGAAGAAGTCAGAGAGAACCCACGCGTGCAATAAAGATCCGAGGCACGATCCAAACCCAGGACCTTGTTGCTAACAACTGTGTTGCCATGCAATACCTTCCCCTTTTACTTTGGTAACCCAAATAAACCCCAGTGCAACAGCCTTCAAAAGCCACTTCCACAGTAAACAGTCCATTGGTGTATAATTTAATCTCAGTATAAATTCAGCTGTTTTGTGAAGACTTCAAAGATTGTTTGAGAACATTAGTAAGCAACAAGCAGCACCATGAAGATCAAGGAACAAAGCATAGAGGTGAAGGAGAAAGCTGTCAAAAAAACCCAACCAGTTTTGAAAATTTTCCAAGTTTCAAGTTTTGAAAAGCTCACAGAGCTCTATTCAGTTCTTCCTCAGAAAATAGAAAGTGTGTGGCACGACTGTAAACCTAACAAGACATGGCCGTCCACCTCAACTGAAAGAACTTGCAAGGAAAGGATCAATCAGATAAGTAGCCTACTAAAGAGGCCAATGGTAACTCTGGAGGAGCTATGGAGACCCACAGCTCAGAAGGGAAGGCATTATATATATATATATATATATATATATATATATATATATATATATATATATATATATATATATATATCAAGCATCTTCCGTTAATTCTGGTGAGGTCATATGCACTTTAGTCCTACATTGTACTATAACGATTTTACAACTTTTTTGGGTATAGTTGACTTAAGCTGTAGAATAATCACTGGTTACTCAGGTTTATAAAGATAACTCATTTAGTTGGGGTGTCAGAGTTGCATGCTTTGTTACAACATAAGGTTATATGGTGCAGAGGATATTTTGTGATAAACGTACAGAATTTGTTAGTCAAGACAAACACATTGTGCTTGGTTTGCAAAAAAAAAAAATACAAAAGGGTAATGTAAGTTTCAAATTGGACTCAGAAAATTCAGCTTAAAGGCTGGTTGTGGGCATTCTACATTTAAATCAATCTATTTTTGTTGCTTTATTAATCCTAAGAGTTTCCTAAAATGCATCCTTGTTTTGAATTGATTTTGTTTTTCCTGGATGGCCCTGTCTCTAGATCCCACAGCACAACTTGCTTCGTAGGTGCTCGCTGATACATAGAGGTGTCCCTCTTTGACATTAGCAGACGTTGGTAGGTATAGTGTAGGCTCCTGATGTTCTGTTTCAAATTCATCGAATTGTTCTCATCTGTTTTATTTGGAAAATCAGTTTTTGCTTTTGTTTTTTATTGAAAAAAATACCTTCAAAGACTTAGGTGTTTATTTTCTTGCGTGAGTGTAAAATGGCAGTGAGATTTAGAAAATTTTGCAGAATTTTGTTCAGGGCACCAAATTGTCTAGGGCTTTAAAATAGGTATATAAATATAATGGTCAACTTGTACCTGAAATAAATCTTATCTGCTAAGACAGCCAGCAGCTCCATGTGCTACACAACGTGCCCTTTTTTTCCTCTTGAGCACCAGCCCCCCAAAATGTCTGTGGACACGACTGCTGTCTATGTGAGAAAAGTAAAAAGTAAACGAGTGACCTCATCTAGGAGAGAAACACAGCTAAGCAGAACAGCTCTGAACCAGTTTTCAAGTCTAGAGGATGACAGAGAGCAGAAAAGCAGTAACGACTCCACAAATCTCTGTGTCTGGGAACACAACGCCCGCAGTTGCACACGGTGGTGGTGGCATCATGCTGTGGGGAAGCATTTTCATTTGTCAGGATGACAATTCAGACTTAACTCCCATTGAGAATTTGAGGCAAGACTTGTAAATTGCCGTTACATGACACTCTCCATCCAGTCTGACTGTGCTTGGGCTGTGGTCAAGCAAAGAAGAATAGACAAAGGTAGCCGGGTGGTTTTACAGAGAACTGACTCATGGTGCTGACTACATGCACATCAAACTTTGTACGTTTTAATTTCAAAATAGAGAGAGAAAAAAAACCCAACAGTGTATCATTTTCCTTCCTACTTCACAAGCAGCGTCATTTTGTGTTGGTGTCTAACATTAAATCCCCCAAAAATCTATAAACATTTGTGGATGTGACTCGACAAAATGTGAGAAAACCTAAGGGATATAAAAACTTAAGCAAGACACTGTCTTGTTAGCTCCATCCTAAACATTATGAATAAGCTTTCTGAAATAATCTCTACTCACCAGAAATAAAAGAGATGGTGACCATGTTCAGTGTCATTCCTGGATTTCAAAGTTCATGTTGTAAATCCTCAGAGAATAGCACGTAAAACAAACCCTTTCTTCTTTTAGTTTTTTTTTCTAACTTCTCCTACTATTTCCCTACCTCTTTTTTCCGTCTGCAACTCCTCTTGTTCTCCAGCGTCTTTAACCAACTGCTCCCTGTGCCAGAGAAGGCTGGATTATGGCTTTTTGCTTTGCCAACAGACTCTTCCACCTCAGTCACAATGACGGAGAAGGAATTAAACTTTCTAAACAGGACATACAAGACTGTTTGTTGCCACCCCCATTTTTGAGAGAAATTACTGATTTTTAAAAGCCTGCTTTTTATCAGCGAGCGAAGAATAAGTCGTTGCCATTAAAACCTACAATTCCCACAGTTCTTAGCGTCCATTTCAGTTTTAAAGGACAACAAATGACTATCCCTACTCTCTGGCGTTCGCTAAACACAGACGCGTTGTATCGTTCTGGAAGAGTTGGACTTACTTTGTTGGGTTCTTTTTATTTTATTGGCTCTTTATCTTTCAGCTGTTGCTGAGCTTGTTTGTTGTATTTCTGTAATAATTTGTTAAAAGGTGTTAAGAGTTTGTAGTGCTAGCTATTATAGCGAATTTTTTTTTAAAAAGCTTTGATGTTTTGCAATTTCTGTAAACGTATTCTAAACTAAGTTTCCTATTCATCTGCTTCAAATTAAGTTCTGTTTTTAACCTTGAAAGTTTAGTTCATATGAAGTTGGAAAGCGCGAAAGTTCAGCTCTGAACGTTCTCCTCAAACATCTATGCTCGGCCATCTAGTTTTCCAGCCTCTGAGAAAGCCTCTCAGTAAATACTTCGCTTATATCAATATGTCTTTGTTTCCCTTGAGTTTAGTTAATTTTGTGAAATAAAGGAGCATGGATGAAACTGGTTTCAAACTGCTCGTGAAGCTAACCCAGGAGGGACGGTTGATTTTTCTGCAGAAACAGATCGCAACATGGGGCTCTGCAGCTTCTATCAGCAGCAAACACTTCGGACGCTCGGGAGACACTCTGCTGCATTACGCAGCTAGACACGGACACTTGGACATTATGGAGTTCCTTATAAATCAACTAGGCGCAGACGTGGAAGTGTACAACAACGACTATAAGAGACCGCTGCACGAGGCTGCCTCCATGGGCCATGAGGACTGTGTCAGCTACCTGCTCCAGGAAGGCGCTAACGTAAACAGCCTGAAGAGGGCAGACTGGTAAATATATAAAACAATATGACGTAGTCCTTCTGACGTGGCCTAAAACAGCCAATGGTAGGCTGTTGTCACAACTCCCTTCGATAGCTCAGTTGGTAGAGCGGAGGACTGTAGCGGTACAAAGCTGATATCCTTAGGTCGCTGGTTCGAATCCGGCTCGAAGGAGTGACTTTTTCTTCAATGTAGCGGTACAAAGCTGATATCCTTAGGTCGCTGGATCGAATCCGGCTCGAAGGAGGGACTTTTTCTTCGATGTCAGTAAATGTGTCTTAAACATGCTTTTTGGATTTTGGCTTAAGCACGGATGTATCACTATAATTTGTGTAATTTATTATTCGGGCCATAATGTTACACTTTTCTACACGTTTTTAGAAAGTATTCTTCCTGTTCAATAATTTATTGCAGCGTGGTTGATATTCTCATTCTCTTGAAGCTGAAAAAAATGTATTAAGAAATTGTTTAAACATTAGAAGAATAACAGATAATGTTGATAATGTTGTCGATTTTATCCAGTGTGGTAAATGGTGCTAAATCCTATTATCCCTCTATCCCTCCTTTGCTAATGACTGCTTAATCCTGTTCTGGGTCATGGGAGGTCTAGCACCAACAAAATTAATTTGAGCGCACGTTTTAATTTAGTTTTAGTCATAGTCTTTTGAAATAAAATGCATTTTAGTCATCTGTAGACATTGTAGTTTTAGTTTGTTTAGCCGACGTAATCTTTCTACATTTTAGTCAAATCCATTTCCTGTAAATACAATGAGAAAAATATTAAAACCTAAAGGAATGCCGTTATTTAAACCAAAGTTAAAACTAAACCCTAGAATGGAAGGTGGTTAGCTAAACCTTGCGATATAACTACTACGCAATAGTACTGACGAATACAAACTAAAATACTAACCTCATTTGAATTGGCCATTAAATAAAGTTTCAAAACCAAAACTTCCAATTACATCATTTTGGTTATAGTGTTAAGCAAAATCAACACCGATCTTGTCAGTGGCCAAGAGGTATTGCTCAGGACAGCTTATCAACAAGACGAACAACAATGCACTCACACCAGCCGCTCTGTGCAAAACATGAATACGTTGTGACCTGAATCATTCCATTGTAGATCTGGCCGAATGTGTAGGATCTTGCTGAAACGGGAGCCTCAGCCTCATTTGAGAAACTTCAGCGGCATGATGCCGACACCACCAGGTTTCAGTGTGCAGCTGCAGTGTGTTCAGAATGATGTAAAACCATATTTATGAGATTAAACGACACACGACAAGACTGTTGTATTTCGGGCTGTCAGATTTTTATTTGTGAAAATATTTTCAAAACCATAAATCATTTACATCATTATCATCATCATTAACAAAAATCCCAATAAAACGAAGTGCAGCTTGCAGTTTTAATTGGAGAAAATTTGAAAAAGTTCAAATTGTATTAGCATGTTTAAAAGGATTTTTAAGGACAACTTACGAATGTCAAATGTCCTATTTTTTTTTTTTACCTGTGGGAGAAAACCAGGGTACCCAGAGAAAGTCCACAGAATGCACGTGGCCACCTGCAAACCTGTCAGAGAAAGATGCGGCAGACATTTGATCCCAGGGCCTTTCAGGTGTACAGTGGATTTGGCCATTTTTGTATGATTAGATAAAAGGTTTGAACAAATGTTCATTTTTCCCCAGTGCATCCCACACTCTGGTATTTCCGATAAGAGGGTTATTGCTGTGTGCCAGCTTGTAGACCAGCTTGAGTACTTGACTTTAGTGAGCACAGGTTTTGGTCTTCTCTCCCAGGACTCCCCTCATGATGGCGTGCACTCGAACGAACCTGGACATAATTAAGAGGCTGCTGTCCCACGGCGCAGACCCCACGCTGAGAAACAAGGACGGCTGGAACTCCTTCCACATTGCCTGCAGGGAGGGCGATCCTTTGGTCGTGGAGCACCTGCTTCGTGCTGCGCCGGACATTTGGACCACCGAGAGCAAGACGGGCCGAACCCCGCTGCACACTGCAGGTGATGCATCCTTGTGTCAGTCGAATCCCTCTCGTGGAATCGCGATGTCATGACTGAACACAGCATTATCATGATCTACCAGATTACTAACATCTTGTCTGTTCTTACTCCAGCTATGCACGGCTGTGAGGAGGTTGTTAGCATCTTGCTGGAGAGGTAAGGGTGACATGTTGCATGAGGGCACAGCCTTTAAAAACAACTAATGTGGCATGTGGCGCGTCAAGCTTGGGAAGGTTCCATCAGTGGTGCAGCTCAAAGCCTGAGCCTTGCACAAACATTCATGGGACAACCGTCGTACGAAGACTCGGCAAACATGTGGAGAGAGGTGCTCTGGTTAAATGAGACCTAAATCTCCACTGGGAAACATGGTAGTGGCTGCATCATGATGGGGGGGCTGCTTTTTAGATCAACTATGTATCATTTTCATTCCACAAAAAGAAAAATGCAGTACTTTGTGTTAGTCTACCACATGAAATCCTAATAAAACCATAGACAGTCTGGGACTGCAATGTTGAGAAAAGGTTTACAAAGGTGTGAATACTTTTGCAAGAAATTGGCTCATTATTTTAGAGTTATTCATAGTGAGACTACGGGCCTAGAAAGCCGGTCTGACTGATGTGTAACTCTGCGGCTTCTCTTCCAGGTGTAGCTACAGCCCAAACGGCACCGACAGCTGTGGGGTCACGCCTTTCATGGACGCTGTCAGGAATGGACACCTCCGCGTGGCCAAGCTGCTTCTGGAAAAACACCAGGTGGAACAAAGTCTCGGCATGCAACGCGATGTCAGCGAATGTCAATTCTCTGCTCTTTCACAAGACTCCGGTGTTAGGTTTGCTGCCGTTTTCGCCACTGAACAACAGCCGTTTGGCTGAGGCTGCCGGTCGTTTCAGTTCGCTCTAAGACCTGGTCCATGAGGTTTTGTCCTCGCAACAGGAACACTGACACGTTCCCTTCTGAGGATGGGATGTGTCCTGTCGTTTCGACCAGTCCAGCACATCCCCATTTTTGTAACAGATCTGTGCGTGTCTAGAGTGATCACGAAGTAGGAAGGTAGAGTCTGTGCATGGTTGGATGAAAGCACAGCCAGAACATTTATCGCTAAACGTTGAATAGACTTTTAAAACTTTAGACTTTAGACACGTATCTTTTTTTAAAAATACGTGTAAAATTGCCTCCTGTGAGACCAAACTGTGTAGTTGGACTTGTATTCTGCAAATGCTACCAGCTGTTGAACATAGGCCGATTTTATTTGCGGAAACATCCACTAAAATAAGATCTGCAGAGAACGGCAAGTGCCTCAAGGGAAGGCATAAACGTCAAAGGGAAATCTTGACATCTTAATTCTCTTAAGATATCTGGAGCATGAAGGGATAACCTTCACACAAGGGGAACACACATCTGGAGTTCTGTGGTTGCTTTTATCAGTTGAGAAGAATCAATTGCCGCCTTTATCACACAGTGTACCCGTCACCCATAGGAAGTTTTATCAGAGGCATTAAGGCCACTGAAGGGTAATACGTGAGTAGTATATTTACCACCCCCCAGCCCCCCCCATCATTTTCAGCCCTTCCCGAAAAACAGCAAACATAATTAAACAGAGCTTCCTGCTTTATTTCAAAAACAAGAGTGCCATTACGCATGTTTTAAGTTATTCAATGTTTAATAAATAACTCTTGGTCTGTTTGTCCGGTGAATATCAGCCCTAACAGCTGATATTAGGACAATTGTCGAAAGGAATGATTCGACCACTGGCGTTGTTTTAACAGCAAACTCTGCACACATATGGAATAAAGGAGGGACAACTTCTCTTCAAGTTCAAGAAATAAAATACACATCCAGTGAACACCGTTATAGAATGTTGTTTATCTGAATCAACACTATATTTCAATCAACCAATCCTCTCTACTAGGCTAGTGAAACTTAACTAAACTACTAAGCAAAATTAAGATTAAAGGAACTATGTACACACAAAAGACCAAAAGTAATAGTTGAAAACCATCATCATACAAATCTTGGTTTCAATGCAGATCTAAGAGAACCAAAGTTCATCTTAAAGAATATGGAATGAGGTTAAATCAGCTTAACTAATTTCAGAACAACCGTTGATAAGTGTTCAACCCAATCACAGTGCAAATTCTGAGTTAGGCAAAAACATTATTTAAGGAAATAACATTTTAAAGACTGATTTGCAAAATAAAAATCAATAACATTTAGGATACTTGATTTTTATTAAGGTAATTATTTCTCCTCGAAATAATTAAGACTTAAATCGGTAACTTAGGAAGCTAGAGGGCGCTGTAAGCGGACAATCGGTCCTGTGGCTATTACCTTGGTGGTTTAATCTTAGTTACACAAAACACCATGAAATCAATATTAGTGTTCCCTATTAGCACTTTTGGACCATGCTGGAGCTATATGAAAACAAACATTACATTTAAACAAGTCATGTTTAATTAGGATATTAGCAGGCTATTAACGAAGCTAATAGCGGCTAATGCTAGCGGACATCCGGAGTTCATTTAAAAATACTTTTAAGCTATACTTTGTTGTAATGAGCGAACCGGAAAACACAAACAATAATGTCCCATCTGTGTACAAAACCTTTATGGAAATAAAGTTTGTCATCACCGTAAAACACACCCAAGACACAGCAGCATAGCATTGTTTCAAAGGTCGCTAAAGGGTAGCTTATCCAAAACACAGTAAAACACATTAAAAGTAAACCATTTTAAATGATTATTCCCATCCCGACTTTCCCTACCATTCCTGCCAAACCTCTGCCTCTGTAACCGTTGGGTTGACTTTGGGCAATCTGGTTGGAAGAAATTGGTTCAGGGTGAACCTGGTTCTCTGGGCAAGGGGTGAGGAAGCGGCTGGTCTCAGTTCTTGTGAATCCCGGCCTCCCCGGGTCTGTGCTTGGCCTGTGGAAGAAGGGGGGGGGGGGGGTATTTGAAGGGCTTCCTTTGTAGTATTCTGGGTTTTTTTCTGATTTATGTTTGTTATTTTGCTCTCCTGCCTTAGGTTCTCTGGTTGCTTTGAGTTTTGTCTTGTCTAGGTTCTTGTTTACTGTTAGTTTATCCTGTTTTGTCATCAGTTTTAGTCTTAGCTTTATCTTCTGTTTTAGGTTTGTACTTCGGGGTTGTTTTGTTTGTCTATCAAGCCGTTGGTGAGTTTAGTCCAGCATTTCCCTTTGCCTGTTGATTTAAACCAAGTGCCTGTTTTGACATCTGAGCCAACCTGATCCTGTTTTTTCCTGCCCTGTTCTGACTGCCTGTCTGCCTGTTACTGACCGATCTGATTCTGTTTTTGGATAACCTGAGATTGCCTTATCCCTGTCTGTATTTCTGCTGGTTTTGGACTGCTATTTTTGTGTATCGACCCTGGACTATTATTTGACCACCGAGCCTGCTTATCCCCGTCTGACTTATTTGTGAGCTTTATTAAAGCCTTTTTATTTGCACTTTTATGTCTGGCTGAATACTGGGTCCTCAATCTGTCGTTCGTGACATCCTTAGGGTTCCTGTGAGGGCCTCTTCACAGTTTGCAGCGGGAGCCACTTTCAGGTTAGCTTTTCTCTTGCAAAATCTGAGGAAAGATTACAAACAGACTGCGTCCATGGCAGTCGGCTGCCTAGGTTCCGCTGTTGAAGAGGGCAGGCTGTACATATCTGGGACCAGCCTGCACATGGTGCGGGTCTCTCCAGTGTAGACTTCCTCTTCACGAGGGCCCATGTAAAAGAGAAAATTGAAGGGGTGGGAGCCTGGATTAGCAGAGGCACCCTGCTGTGAAAGGGCAGTTCCTTACCAAGTGAGCCTGCAGCTTCTCACATTTTTTGTGGCTTCAGCCTTAGAGTCTTACCATTCTTGTTTGTTTGTTTGAGAGCTGTTCTTGTTCTCGTTTGATTTCACAACAGCCAGAGTGTGACAAGTAAACGACTTCATGTCCGCGGCACAAATTAAGTGCTTAGAAAATAATAACATTTGACAGTATAGTTTTTTTTAAATATACTGTCACTCCACTAATCACTATAAATATATGTTTGCCCTGACCTGTGTCTGGCAGGCATCTCCAGTGGCAGCTGATACACTCGGGGCTCAGCCGGTGCACCAGGTGGCTGTCACTGGCCAGGAGGAGGCCCTTCGTTTTCTGGTCCAGGACCTGGGTGTGGACATCAACCAGAGAGGCACTGCTATCCAACTCACTGCCCTGCATTATGCTGCAAAGGTCAGTCAGCAGTTGTCAATTTTAAGTTCTTGCTCTTTAACACTTGAGTACAAATTTCTAGATAAAAAAATGGGGCATGAACAAAGTGGGTAAAACTGAGAATTTAGTGTTGGTATCAAATCAAGCAGGAAAGAACTTTGGCAGTGTTCTTGTTTTTTCTGCGAAACCCAAGTCAGTGACAGGCTATAGAATAAAAACTGATATGAAAACAATAAAGAGTAGCATCACCGCGCTAAGTGGGGGTGTGGAAGTGTGTTGTTAGCCTGTTTAGTTCTGCTTTAGGATGTAGCTGCTGTAAACGAGCACCGACTGAGGTTTGAGTTATGGCTTTGTTCCTTGGCTGACCACAGTTGACCTCGTACTTCCTCTTAGTGCCGTTGCATTGCCACGTGTAACTGCAAATGGGAACTTCATTTAAAAATGAGTCTGTGACTAAACAAAAACAAAGAGGTTTTTGAAACATTCAAAACTGTTCCATCACAAGTTGGTTGATTTCTTTCACTTTAAAGTTAACGGTAAATCTTGAAGCATGCCTTTATTTTAACCTGCTCACTAAAGAGGATGAATTCTTGAGCCGATCATGTTCTTCCCTGGACGGTATCAATTTCCGCCAGTCTTTGAGGTCAGATCGATTCCAATTTTGTTGTCTAAGGACTAAAACTCGTGAAAGGCAAAGAAATGTGCTGCAGGTTCTTGTTTAGAGGTCGTAATTTTAAATCTGACAGCGATTGAAGGATTTACGACATTATCCACATTTATCCATCAAAGCAGGTCAGAACATTTTAACTTTAACATTCAGAATAAAGTGTATACTGGATATTTTGTTTGTTGGTGCATTTACGAATCTAAAATGATCAAATGTCTTAATTTTGATGTATTCAATGCACAGGAAAACAAACCTTGTTTTTTTCAAGCATTTAAACTTGTCAGTCACAGATGATGGCTGATCTGGGGTAAAATTTTCTGCTTCAGTAACCTGACTCTCGCCAGATGGGTTTTGTTCCCGCAGAGCTCCACACATCCATCTGGGATTGCTCCATTGGAGATGTATTTCAGAAGGAGGGGCCTTATCAAAAATCCTTGCATATGATTGGATAAACCACTTGTATGTCATCTTTACTTTTGCGCTACTTCAACCACCAACCTGTGACGCTGATGAGAGCGACGCAGGGAAAACCAAAACAGAACAGCCGCCATCATAGATATAGCGCGATGTCGGTAAATTACCGATGTCGGTGTTCTTTTAAAGAATTTCCAGATTATAAGGCACATTGAATATTCTTCCCATGAATGTCAGACACACATACTAATGAGCGGGAGAGCTATCCGTCTCTGTCGGGAGGATGGCTTTTAAGTACAGTTTCGCAGACATTTGATCACAGCAAAAGAATTTTTTTGTAGGTTAAAGCCAGGCTATAAGCGCTGAGCAGTTCTCTCCTCCTCTTTCTCTGCCACGGAAAGCGAGCCTGCTCTGCGCAAATATCCCCCACTAACTTAGTAAACTTTTCAGCCATGACAAACAGGATCCAGTCAGCGGGAAATCACAAATCCGAGCAGAATTAAAATTGGCTCATAATCCTGATGAACCGACTGCACAGATGAAGTTTGGAGGTGTACGTCCTCACCTAAAGTCATCTTAAAACAACTTTTTGTGATAAATTAAGTTTATAAAATTGATAGATTTGCAAACTCCTCATCTCCTTTCTCTACCCTTGTGGCGGACAGTCTTTCTAACTGAACGCAACCCCGCTCCCTAAACAAGCCCCAAGAAAGCAGAGAAGTACTGGGTCGGTTGGGGGACCAAAAGCCCCAAGATAGTAGAGCACGGGTACATGAAATTAGTCGGGTAAATGTGTATGGAAACGCTACCCGTGATTTGCCAAGCCCAGGCTTCTCAAAAGCCCCAGGCTTCTCAGTGGCAATGGAAGAGGGGCTGTTGTTGCCGCTTGCTTCCTCGCTGCTAGCCGCCATTGTCTGAATTCAAACAGTCCCTTCTTTGATACATCACACCTACGAAAATGTCGCCCAGCGATCCTGATTGGCTCATCCATTTTATGTGGTATTGAAATCCCTCCCAATGGCAGCGAGTCCAGATGGATGTGTGGAGCTCAGCGGAACTACATCCATCTGGGGAGAGTCAGGGTAGTGATGCAGCCCCTGGCTAATTGAGTGGAGCATTCCTAAATTCATCAATAATTAACCCACGATAGAGCTGCCATTGTTTCTCTTCTCTAACCTCTTTAATTTTTATACAAATTCAGATGTCCTGTAAAATCTGAGTTGTCTTAAATTTCGTTAGAGGAATTCCCTCTTCACACATGCAGCAGTTATGACGGAGGTTAAAGGGATGGTTTGGACTGTTTTGAGGTTAGGTCCTGTTGAGAGGACAGTTAATCTTTACTACACAGTCTTGTAAAAGGCTCCTGCACTTTGAACGGTTGCAGTCGCATGCTGTAGGGATGCTTTTCTTCAGCAGGGACAGAAGAAGCTGGTCAGAGTTGATGGTGAAGTACAGGGTGATCCTGGAGGAAAAAAGAAACTATTAAAGGTTTTAAAAGAATTGAAACCGGGACGAAGGTTATCCTTCCAGCTAGGTGAGGAGCCTAAAGTTAAAGCCTGAGCTTTAAGGCTCCGCTATATCCAGGTGCTGGTCATATTAGAATATCTTGAAAATTTCGATTTTTGTTTTTCAGTAATTCCATTAAAAGGTGAAACTTTTATAATAAAGGCCTTTGCTGCTGTTTTGAGTTAATTAGCTGATTAGGCTGTGTGAACCAGGTGTCTTCAATGCTGGACCTTTTCACCATATTCTAATTTTCTGAGATACTAAATTTGGGGTTTTCATTTGTGGTCAGTTATAATCATCAAAATTAAAAGACAAACACTTGATATACATCTGTCTGTTTGTAATAAATAGATATAATACACAAGTTTAACTTTTTGAATGGAATTACTGGGGAAAAAAATCAACTTTTTCCATGATATTCTAATTATATGACCAGCACCTGTATTTATTTGTAAGGTTTAGGTCAAGGTTGTGTTAGAGTGGTCCAGTCAAAGTCTAGACCTAAATCTCAGTAGAACATTTGTGGAAAGACTTTCAAATTCCCCTCAGTCTGGAGACAGATTGCCACGGTTTAGGACGGTTATTGTCATGGATCACAGACCAATTCCATATTTATTCTAAACAAGCCAAAGATATCTTTGACTATAAACATATAATGCTGTTGTGGTGGTTAGGGGATTTGAGCATGGTCTGCTGTGAGATTGATTAAGTTACAGCTGTTCAGTCAGCCGTTATTAGTAATTTCTTTTTGGTTCTGGGGGAAAAATTATCCACAGCAAGCAGGATACTGACTGCTTATAACCTCTTGACTTCAAAAATATGTGAGCCTGAGAAGGAAAGAAATGTTTAAAATCTTTACAAATGCCTGAAAAAAAAGCAGAGGTGAGGTGATTTGGTGCTGGGAACACTACAGTCCTAAAATAACAAAGCTGTGTGTTTTTAAGGAGGGCCACACTACCTTAATAAAAACGTTGGTGGAACTTGGAGCGGATCTTCATGCTCGGGACAAAAAGGGACGCACTGGTAAGCAGTTTGTCACACTTCATGTGTTGTCATTCGCATTTGGCCAAAGTGTAATGCGATAAACGGCAACGTCTACTCCACGTTCTCTTATTTTCTCCTTCCCCTGTAAGCTCTCCACATGGCCTCCATTGGGCAGCACGCGGAAGCAGTCGGAACGCTCCTGCTGCTTGGGCTGCAGGACTGCGAGGATGCATCTGGTACGACGGCGCGACAGCTGGCGATGAAGCAGGAGGTCGTGCAGACGTTTGAACGTGGCACCGCAGAAGCAGCAGACAGAGGATCTTTGTGAAAACAAACACACATTCACAACCGGGACTTCATAGTCCCTTTGAGAGCGAGGAGGCCATAAAGCTTTAGAGACGGAAGCTCACCTAAAACCATTTTTTGCATAATTCATTAAAACTCAAAGAAAACAAGTGAGCAGATCTTGTGTGGTTAGGTTTCAGTTTCAGCATGCTAAAGATAAACTCACCTCGCTTATCTGACAACATTTTGATGTTATCATTAGCTTCTACTATGCCTGTGGAGTTCCTGAGAATCCAGAAACATGATAAAAAATATTTACCAAGATGTTTGCTATGGCAGGGTTTATTATTATTATTTCTTTTGCTCTGCCAGATGGCTGTGTGCGCATTTTGTAAAAAATGTGTTTAATA
The DNA here is from genome assembly GCA_037039145.1 of Fundulus diaphanus. Classification (NCBI taxonomy): domain Eukaryota; kingdom Metazoa; phylum Chordata; class Actinopteri; order Cyprinodontiformes; family Fundulidae; genus Fundulus; species Fundulus diaphanus. The sequence goes on from CM073144.1 coordinate 23,546,742, forward strand.
AATCTTTAATTTAAAAAAAGCAAGATCTTTGTTTCCACTTTCCGGATAAAAAAATAAATAGAGATATGGTAAAAGTAATCATACACCTGGAACTTTTGCACATTTTGTCACGTTACAACCTGCAATGTATTTTTATTGAGATGTCATGTGATCAGCTAACACAAAGTGGTAAACAATGAGGAAGTGGAAGGATAATTATACATGGTTTAAAAAAAAACATTACCCGTAGAAGTGCCCTAATTAGTAAATACAGTTCATATGTGTGTAATTTAATCTCAGCGTGAATGCTGCTGGTCAGTGCTGGTCAGACGCATGTTAGGGAACAAACAGCATCATGAAGACCATGGGACCTAGAAGACAAGTCAAGGAGAAAGCTGTGGAGAAGTTTAAAGCAGGGTTAAGTTAGAAAACAACGTCCCAATCATTGAACATCTAACAGAGCTCTATTCTATATGAGAAAGGAAAAAGTAAGACGCAACTGCCAACATAGCGAGATATCGCCACTCGCCTAAACCGACAGGCCGAACAAGGAGAACGTTGACGAGACAAGCAGCTATCAGGCCTGCGGTAACTCTGGGGGAGCAGATGGGAGAATCTGTCGAAAGCTCAGCCATTAGTCATGGATTCCACAAATCTGCTCTTTATAGAAGAATGGCAAAAAAAAACAGCCACAATACCCATCCCACGCACTACAGCTATGGTGGAAAAAATAGCGCCACACATCAACTGGAACACACTATTGCCACCGTGAAACATGACGGTGGCGGATTAATCGTCCTGGACAGGAAACATCATTGAGAAGAGACTTTGTTTTGCCTTTGGTCAATATTTAGCCTGATATTTCCCTTTATATTCTACTCTTGGTGTTTTTTCTCTAGCGCTAACTTTAGATTGGACAGTTTACTCTTCTTGTAGTCTTCTTTTTATCCTTTTAGAATCACTAATAATTGTGTGTGTGTTTACCACTGTCACATCTGAATTTCCCCATTGTGGGACATTAAAGGAATTCTTATCTGAAAAACATGGTGGTGGCAGCATCATGCTGTGGGGATGTTTTTCCCCAGCAGCGACAAGGAAGCTGGTCAAAGTTAATGGAAAGATGGACCTAAATACAGTGCAACCGTGGAAGAAAACCTTTTAGAGGCATCAGTAGACTGGGGTGAAGGTTCACCTTTCAGTAAAACAATGGCTGTAAACATACAGCCAGAGCTACAGGGGGATGGTTTAGATCAAAGCATGGTGGCCCAGTTAAAGTCCAGACCTAAGTCAAGACTTTAAGATTGTAGCTGACAGATACTCTCCACCCAACCTGTCTCAGCTTAAGCTAGTTTTACCACACAACGGGCAAACATTTCCGTCTTTAGATGTTTAAAGCTGGAAGAGATGTATCCCAAAACTCCGGGAGCTTGTCGGGATCAAAAGGTGAATCTACAAGGCGTCAACTCAGGGGCAGTCAGTGAATACGGACGCCAAAGTTCGTCAGTAGCTCTCCCCAGACAGATGTGTGTTATCTGTGGTTGTTCACCTGACAGGTGTATCGACCCTGAATGTGGTTTAAGTAGGGCAGTAGTGTAGCTAAACCCTATTTCACTAATCGGCCCTAACTTCTTGGTATAGATTTCCTTCCCTGTTGAAAATGAAAGCAGTAAACATCTCTATTGATGGTATGGAATTTTTCTTAAAGAACTGCAAAAATGTAACACGCATTGTGCAAAGACACACCCTCTATGGATTCTTTAGTTATACATAGTGTCACAACATAATAAAAATAATCAAACCCCAGCCAGGTTCCAAATGTCTTTAGTTCTAATCTTGAATTTTCTAAAACATACCGAGATTCTGCTGGTTTTTTTATTCAACAACTCATTCAACCATTAACTTTCAGTAATTGTTTTCTGTCTTTACTACACTATAATTTACATTTACAATCATATCGGCTTACTTCTCTTTGCAGCTTTGCTTCAGATTACTAGTTTTGCAGGCATTTGCTTCTGCACAGCACTTAATGACCCATCTCAACATTTCATAAAGGTCAAGATCTGGACTCTGACTGGGCCATTGCCAGTGCTGAGCTCCTGAAAAATATTCTACACTAAAACGAATAATGAGCCGTCAAGGCCGGTTGGAGTACTCAAAAGCCTACAAACATCGCCCAAGATTTCAGCAGACTGATCAAAACGGCTGGCAGACAAGTAACTGCTGAAACTCCAGCTTCTACAGAGGTCAACGGGTTTGCTGTTTATCCTTTCATTTAGTTTGATTAGCAGTAACTGCATCTTGCCTTATTCCCTCCCTGAACAAGCAGCAAGGGTGTACAAGCTTGTTGGTTTTTTTTCAACACACAGCTTATTTATTATGTTTTGTTTTGTTGTAAATTCTATTATAGTGCATTATATTGTGTGTTTTCTAAACTTGAGATCAAATTTAAATAATTTTTGAACATATTATAGATTGCATGATTTTTTTTTATTATAGCCTTGATTTTATTTCTCACTAGGAGCATGCCCGGGTAGCACTGCTTCTGATGAAGAAGAACAATTAAGTGCCCCCCTGATCCTACCGTTGCCGTCTCGTTGCACCTGTGCGGAGTCTGCTGGTTTCCCTCAGGTGCGCGGTAAACTGCAGAGATTGACGCGCCAGGAAGCCCCGCCCCCCTGCGTCACGCGCCTCACGCTGAGCTGCAGCCCCCTTTTTTTCATTTCCAGTCTCGCGGATGATCTCCATTTTCTTCTTACCAGATAGCCAGGAGCAGAAGACTAAACGCTTTTCCAAAATGAATGAAGAGTACGACGTCATCGTCCTGGGCACCGGGCTCACGGTGAGAAAGCGGCAGCCGACGCGAAACAGAACGGAGACGTGATTTTACCACCTGTTACCCGCGCGGTTGGTGTCCCGACAGCTCGGCTCCGAGATAACTAGGCCCAATTAGCTAAGTAGCTAGCTTAGCCGCTAGCTGACGGGGAGCGGCGGCGTCATGCAGGGGAAACTCGACACCGAGCAGCTAAGGCGACCAGTTAGCAACATGCTACGCGCTGTCAGTGGAAAGCTCGTTGTCGGATAAAGCTGCGCGAGAAGAGTCGAAGCTTGCAGTTAGTTGCTGTTTGTGCAAAACGCGTTTACCCCGACGCTAATTTAAACCCATATACGTCACCAAAGAGCGGAAGTAGAGCCCTGCTTCAGTCGAGCTTTCCTCTGGCAATAAGGCGAGATTAAAAGGCGGATAAGTCCGCTAGCGCTAGCAAGGCCACTGACTAATGTTCCCTTCATTCCGCTTCTTTCGGGGATCTTTTTGCATATTGTTTGTATGCACAGCCGTGGGTTCCGTGTCGGGTTCTGTGCGTCTGGTCGGAACGCGTCAGACGAACCGAACCTTCTTTCAAGCTCAAAAGATCGTGAAAAAGACAAAAAATCGAGGCAGCGAAATGAAGCCGATTACACATTTTAGCGAAGATCCCTCGTCTTTCGCGGACTTAGAAGCTCCCCAGCGGAAACCTGTAACTCTACAGGGTTGCTCGGCCTGCTCTGTTTTAACTTGGACACTTTTAAGGAGGCGTTGCAGGCTCGGGTGTTTTGGGTGCGATTTTCTGTGCTATCCAAGTATGTTGTAACGCTGCGAAAGTCTCAAACAGCCGCATTCACTGTGCCGTTACTTTGTGGAGAGCTATAGACTCCTGAAGGCCTCTTGACTGGCTGTCAGTTTTATATGGCGGAGGCATGTCATGGAAACCCCGTGATGGCTTTATTACAGGCCAATAAGCAGCTCTACGCCATATGTCAGGAGCTTTGACTTTTTCTGCCCTCTCCCCAACCCGCTGGAGTTTGCTGTAAAAAGTAACTACTGGTGTTTAGGATTGCTGAGCCACTACAGTCGTAGAGAGGAAGGAAGGTGGGGGAAAAAATCTACTACATTCCCCAGACTGGGAACCTGAGAAAGTGTGTTCTGTTAAGGTTTACAGGGAACGGTGTTGTTCAGACTCACATTTGGGTGTGGCCTCAACAGGACTGGAACTGAAAGTACGCCTGGCACAAACTCTGAAGGTCCGGTTCCACGCGAGCCTTCCAGCCAGTCAACACACAGCGTAGCTGGGTTGGTTTCAGTTCCCGATGCAAAGCGGTGACTTCACAGACATCTGCCACCTTCCTCTTTTTGGGGTTACACAGGACGGGGCCCACGTAGATGGAAACGAGGCGTATGTAATAGTAATATATAAACGAGGCGTATGGTGCCCACTGTCACAAATGCTTTAACTGCATAGTTTTATGTTTTCAATTCATTTGGGTTCAAGTACTGGGTTTCAGTTTTTAAGTGAAAATACACCTTTAAAAAATGGCCCGTCTTTTGCAATGTATGACATCAACTAGAGGGGTTTAATTGACAGATTTCAATGTTTTTATTTCTTGTGGGCTACTGGCACATAAGAGGAAAATGTGCTGCTTCTTTGACGGAGAGGGTCATTTCAAATCCTACTGAAAATGTAGGCTTACCCGTGATTTGTACATGTCTTTTACTTTTAAATCATTCTTACTAAGCTCAAACGGTCCAAGGTGGAGTGGAAATGGATGAATACGCTGAACAAAAAGTTTAGTTTTTGTTTCGATGCATTTAATGAATATGAAGGATGGATGGGGCTGGATAAATCACAGGAATTAAACAATATCAAGTGAGAAAAGCAGAAAGTTTGGTCTTAAAATATATTTTGTGCCTATCAGACATGAGGGAAAAACCACATATCCTTATCAGCCAGAAAAATAGATTTCACAAAACAAACTTTTCTTTTCTCCATTTAACACCTTTGAATCCTACGTTATCCACCCCACTGTTAGATGTGGGTGATTTAGTATAGATCTACAACAAAATGTTGTTTTTCCTATTTTCCAAGCTTTGGCTAGGTGCTGAAGGGACAAAATAGGGCTGCACCATATAATAAGAGGATGCAGTTTGGACACTGTTGTCAAATATTGTAACGGTGACGATAGAAATCGCATTTAACCCATATTTTTCCTCACCGCTGCATCTTATGATCTCCCTCACATCTCCCCCTGGGCTTTTTGAACCTGCTCACTAAGATCTGTATCAGATTTGGGGAAGAAACAGCAGAGAGAGTCCATCCCGCTGGCCAAATCTGCCAAGGAGCACCTTTTAATCGGCGAATATGGAGTCAGGTAGACTTGTCAGTTCAGTAGTAGAGGTGGTTGTTAATCGTGTCGGCTGCTCTGGTGCTAATGACTAAGGGGGCAACAATGAGACAAGCCCAGAAACAGGAATAGTTCTGCAGCTGGAGGTCATCCATTTTTCCCTCCTTTCTTTTGACTGCTTATCAGTAGGTTAGCTTCTGACCAGGGTCAGAGTCACTACTGGTACCAGGAGGCGATGCCTGGACCCTACAGAGGTTGCACAGTAAGTTTAGGCGCTTGGACAAATTTATTGACCGTCAACAATGGCTGAGCCCTTCAGCAGGTGTTTGACTTTTTTTTTTTTCCTAGCCTACGGGTTAGTTTCTCAATTAATAACGAAGCCAGGAGACAAAATTATTCATAATGATGTTTTTATTGGTACACACAAATAGGCTGGGGAATACATCTTGATTTTAAAAATGTTGAGATTTTTAAAAGGAGATTTAAGATGATACTAGAATTTATATCGAGATGGTCTATGTTGCCTTATTCCCATTTGAGATGTGATCTTTTCAAAATGTTCCTTTACTGTCTTCGATTGGTTTATAATCTGCTATCTGAGTTTTATTTATTTGTTTATTTTTTTTTTCATGACCCTTGAAATATTTGAGCCTCTCAATGTGTTTCCCAGCGGTCTTCTGCGGTTCCTGTATTGCACCCATTGCTATTGTAATGACTACAATGTGATAAACTGTGAAGCTCTAGTGAAAAGATGATCTTCATTGCAGAAACCTTTTCTGTTTGTCATTTAATTCTTTGTTCAAGGCTCTGCTGCTTCAAGGTAGCTTTCAACCCATCAACATTTGAGCCATTTGTAGCTCCCTATACTGAGGGTATAAACCAGCGGTGTGTCAAAATTAGTCCCCAAGGGTCGATATCCTGCATGTCTTAGATCTTTCCCTGTCGAGCACATCTGAACCCAACGATTGTTCATTACCGGGCCCCTGCAGAACTCGGTGGCGTGCTGAGCGGACAGTTAAACCATTTCAATCAGTTGCTGCTGACTTCAACAGCATTTGCATTTTGAACAGCACCCTACAGTTGGCTTTCTCTATTTTGCATTTTTGTTGAATTGTCTTGATCGATTTCTTTTAGGGGATGTTTGAGCTCACAGATAAAAAAAAAAACTTATCTCTTCCCTGTTTGGGAAATGCTCTCAGATGTCACTCTAAAGAGAAGCATTTAGGCGATGGTTGGAGAAGGATGGAAAAAATGGACAGAAAATACAAGGGTTGAACCTATATCCATAGGAATAGAACTATAGGCTACAGCGTGTTTTCTCATAAACTTGTACACAGTTTGCTTCTTGCAACTCTCAGTCAATTATACTGTGAGAGCAGCGGAGCTACAATGAACGGCTAACACCGAAGCTAACGGCTAAGCTAACCGGATACATAAACGCTAGAAGCATGCGGAGCCAGCAAGAGGAAACTAACAGAGAAACGAGCAGCACATTGGCGTTATGTGAGCGCGTCAGAATGATTGGCATGTGGGACAACCAATAGATAAGGTGATACCTCCAGATCTTGAGGGGCAGGAATCCCTGCCGTTTGGTCTGAATGGCAGGGATTGGTCAGAGTTTTTACAGGCCATTTTTTTTCCCTTTTAACCTCCTTTTTCTGAACACATAATGTATTGACTGTCAGGATGGAAGGGCCATTTCACCCAGGATAACAGTGTTTCTTTACCAGCTATAGCGTTAATTTAGCGTTTATCCAGAAACATTAAAAAAGATGGAGTACAGCTATTTCTCATCCGTGGCTATACAACTCATGTTTATGCACACGGGAACTTGATACAGTAAAAGTAATTTAAATGTCCCCGCGGATGAGTTCTGTTTTAATTTCTTTCTTGTTTTTAAATTTAGTGGAATTCAGAAAACGACCAGCTCAAAGGTTTGCACTGCAAACATTACGATTTTTGTGCAGGAATTCTTTCTTTCTCAGGTTGAAGCACTGTGGCATTGGCGTCGTAATAATTGCGTGAATGGGACGAGTCCCCTCCACTTTTCAAAGCTATTGGACCCCCTCACACTTACAAAAAAATGACGGCCCTTGAGCTGTTTCTTTTGCTTCCCGAAAGAATCCTCTCCACTTGATTGATACTTGCACGTCTAAAACTCCTCTCCGTGTTTTCTCAACATCTCACCGCGCCGCTGCTTTCTCCCAGAATAAATAAACTGAATGGCTGCTGAAAACAGGCCAAGGTAACGTCAGTCCCACTGACATCTCCCTGTGTCTAGCTTTTGCTTTTACGTGGCCTTAAAATGAGCCCTGGGTCATGTTAAATGACTGCTCAACCAAACAAAGAAACATTTAGGAGGAATCTACTTAACTTTGCGTTACTGGTATGGATGACTACACACTCGTCTCGCGCTCCTTTCAGTTACACTCCCCTTGCAAAATAGATGGCAGTGAGAAGAGATAAGTCTAACAAAATTGATACCTTAGCACTCTATGAGCTCACTGGGTTCAGCTGACACGCTATGTGGGGTTACCGTATTTTTCAGACTATAAAGCGCCCTTAAAAATCCTTACATTTTCTTTAAAATTGATGGTGTGCCTTATGGTCTGGAAAGTACGGTATAACAGTTGTAAAGTGATCAGCTGGGACCAACATATGGAGTCATGACATTTATTTTTTATTTCCTGATTCAACTGCTTATGGACATTTCTATGGATATGTCAGTGTTGTATTTTGGGGACTTTCAGTAATTAAGATATTAAAAAATAGTTAAATTCTTCCACTGGCACCGGGGTTGGTGCTATGCTAGTGGTTTGGTTGAACTGTAGCATTAAACTGACCATGTCCTTTGGTTAGAAACTGGTATCTTAACCTCAGCAACAGAGGAATACCCTGTGGTGGATGTTTGGCTACTTCTGTATAAGGAGAACGGCGGGATAAAAAATATAGAGCAGAGTCCCGAGGCAGTTGGTTGTTTTTCACAAAACACATTTTTAACTCAAGCTGTCGAAAGTAAGGCCTGCCTTGTGGGAGGTTTTAGGACTTTCCATTTGTTTTCATCAAATCCTTAGAAAACATTGCCTGCTTCTCCTTTTTTGTTTTTTGATCTTTTCTTATAATATCACACAGTAACAATGGCTGTTTGAAGAAGTCAGACTAAATCAGGGGTTAAAGTTCTCTGTCGCTGTGACGGATTTCCATCATTTGGAAATTGAGCGCAAAAAGTCCCGTCTAGACTTTTCATTCAAGGTTTTAAACTGAAGCTGCTCTCAACTAATGAAACCTGGCAGAGCCGGGACATTAGCCAATCAGAAGGAGAGTAGGGCGGGTCTTTGCAAATCGGACAGTGCCAGTCTGAGGTTTATCGGTGTTCATCATTTTAACTTTTGGGAGATCATTTTAAACTGGCCACAGATGGTATGAATGAAAGTAGCGCTGCTCTTGCAGTTAATCAATGATATTTCCACTTGTGGCCATGTCACCTTTCAGCGTTTATTCCCTCGCTTCCAGTAATTTAGCTGATAAACGCGGCAACTAACCAGGGATCTCGTGATTCGCTGTTATGTTTTATTTAAAACACAAAGAGTAAAGCGCAAGTTCAGGCTAATTTAGCGTGACCCTAGAAGAAGGGTCGGAATGTGAAACAATGTCCCGCATTTGACTGGGTCCGATTCGGAAAAAGTACAAAAAAAAAAAAAGCGCTTTTCTGAACCAAAGAAGGCAGAGCTGCAGTCAGAGCTTAATATACAGCAGCTACACCTGATGAGCCGCTGCGCACCAGGACACTCTTAATAAAATGACAAGGATTTTGATGTGTACAGATTATTAAGGAAACAACAGCAAAAAAATTAACTGCAGCTACAACATGGACTGGAGAACGGGTTCTAACTGGGTGAGGCCAGAGAAAGGAGATTCTCAGATTCTCGGAGAGCTTTTATGAAGTTATTTTTCATTTTTACACGGAGTGGAGCGCGATGTGAAGCTACACTGTAGAAGCAAGTCGTACTACAAACCGCTGAAAAAGCCTCCTGTCTGTGGATCTATGGCAGGGGTGTCAAACTCATTTTGGTTTAGGGGCCGCGTTCAGCTTAATCTGATCTCAAGAGGGCCACACGAGTAAACTCATTGCAAGATTATATAGAACTAATAAAAGTGGACTTGTTGTTGATTTTTATATTAAATTAATTTCACTTTTACACAATATATTATGAATAACCTCAGCGTTTTTAAGAAAAGTATGTGCAATTTCAACAATACTTTTACTCAGTTAAACATTTACTTGTGCATTATGCATAAGAACTGATCACAGTGATTGTACAATGTTGAAAAACATTTATTCAAATTTTTTGGAACTTAAAAACACTGCATGACAAAATACATCAAACAGATAAAAATTAAGAAATTATTTAAAATCAATTTTCCACATCTGAAGCTCAGTGCTACCATCTGCTGATTAAAACACAGCGCCCCTCGTGGACAATATAGGAACTGCAGATTTTCAATTAAACGAAGTACATGTTTTTTTCAATAATTGTTTTATCATTCTCTTCCTTTTATCTCCTCTTTCTTTCACTTTTTCTTTTTTCTTCCTTTCATCTCCTACTTTCCCATTGTAGTGTCCATATCATTTGAGCTATTCCCCGCATGAATCATAATAAAACTATTCACATTCATAAATCAAGCGGAGCACTATGGCAAAAGCAGTACTGCTCCACTTGTGAAAGTCAAATCTAATGAGCTCTTTTTGGCATTGAGACAATTCTTATTGCCACATTGCCAGACGGGACAGTCTGGCAATGTGGCTTTTTTTTAGAATAATGACAATGCATTTAGCCACCGGGCCGGACTAAATTGTTCCAAAGGGACAAATACTAATATGCTTGTATCATATTCAACTTGCTTTTACTAAACTGAGTTTATGAACCATTGAGGTACATTATCTAAATTGTGACAGTAATGCCTTTATGCACTTTTTTATTAATTGAGTATAGATCTCTTGCTCGGCGCATTATTCTTTAGTTTCAGCAATTTGAAACATAAAAGTAACTTCATTGTTCATGTGAAACAATTACTTAATGAATTAGTAAAAGGCAACATTGTACATTTTATTTATTCAACTAAGATAGGCACGGTCTGTTTCCTTGTTTGTTACTTTTATTATTTATTTATTATTATTCCTTTTACTTTAACTGGCCTTTACTACAGCTAAAACAGGAACTTAACTGACCCCTCATAGACATTCAGGTTTAATGTATTGCCAGAAAACTTAATGAAGACAACAGTGGGAGCGGGATGGGAGTGGGAGTAATTTTAACAGGAGCGGGATTGGACAGGACTTTTTTTCTACTCTGGCCCGGGATTGGGACGGGACACAATTTTTTTCAGTGGGAGTGGGATGGGACAGGAGTGAAAATCCACTCCCGCGTCACCCTCTAGTCTCAGTCACTGGGCCAAAATATAACCGTGCTAGCTGCAGTTTATGGAGGTTTTTCTGGAGGAAAGGGAGCTGAAACTGTAAAGTGGACCAGTTTGGCTAAAGTGCGAAGGAAGAACTTGATGCTGCATAGATGAAAGTTAACTAGGTGATGATGTGGAAAGTGATGGAGATGTCTGTCCAGGATGACGCAAAGACTCTAAAGCTGAAAGGTGGCAGAGATACAGGAATTTTCAATGGATATTTTAAAAGTACCAGATTTGGTTAAAGTTGACTTTGCACAATAAGCAAGTGAGGTAACTAATGTGGCATGATGTCCACGGCCACAGGAATATATGGGCTGGCTAGAAAAAAATTCAGTCAAACTAATTATTTTTGCTTTAACCCATGGACTAAATAGAATACAGTTGGAAAACGCACGTTTCTGCTAGAACATCCCACGGCTTGCTTATTGCTATGAACTTTAATCTTCCCTTCCCGTCCAGATTTTTGGAATCTGTTGCAAACTTTGCAACTATGATACTTTTTAGATCTCAGGGTTGTTTATAAGATGTTGAACATATCCAGCGTCGACTAAGCATCCAGAAACCTTTCAGTTCCAACAACAATAGATGGACCAAGTCCTTTTAAAACCTATAAGCATCCCACAGTTTAATTAAATCATTTACTTCATCATCCTCCTTTTTTCTGCCTTGCTTGGGCTAGCGCTGTGCGAAATGGACCTGAAATAATATCTCAACACTTTATACGTTTTTCTTTTCATACAGTAATTAGAAAAAGCATCTCTGAGTCAAAGCTTTATCCCAAATGTCACAGGCACATTTATTTAACACACAGCTGTAGATAAATGAGAAACGGCTAACAAACCTACTTGAATACCTAAAAGTATAATTATAACGCAACAGACCATCTCGACATAAACTATATAGTCTCATCGTCTTTTTTTTTAATCTCCATATTTTAAAATCTTGCTGCGTTGTCCAGCTCTAGTTTAGGCCACTGGACTAAAGCAAAGTTATTATTCAAGTTTTAATGGGTAAAATGTTCAAACTTAGAATGGACTGACTGCTTGCATCTGTTGTCTGCCCGCCGGGGAGCTTTCTGCTCGGTCAGCCCGGCGTTTACTGTGACGAGCCGTCCGTCAAAGTCTGAATGAATTCCTTCCGTGCAGGAAGCTGTAGAAAGTGACCTCACTCTCTGAAGCTTTCTTTGTCCTCCTCCTCTCAAAGCCTGTATTAGTAAAACTCGTTTCATGTCTCCAGTCACGTGATGCACATCACACCCGCTTACTTCTGCAAACTCGCTGCTCTGGTCGCGTTAAGGCCTCAGACGAGCATAAATTCCAGAATGGAGAGTAAACACGCATATCTCCCTTCATTACGGAGGCTGTAAACCTCCAGCCTTTATTCAGTGGATCGGTGCAAAGAGAAAAGTTGGTGTTGAGACCTTTTGTAAAGAGGTGTGACTCCATCTTTTAATCCTGTTTTTTATTTATTTTTTGCTTTGTGTTTTCTTTTCAGGAATGCATTTTATCAGGCATCATGTCGGTGAAGGGGAAGAAAGTTCTTCACATGGACCGCAACTCATACTACGGCGCCGAGAGCGCTTCCATCACGCCGCTGGAAGACGTAAGTTTCCCTAAAAACGAATCGCCGCCAATTTACTGTAGTAGGAAAGTGCTGCAGAGGCAGCGGGTTGGTAACGTCGGCCTGCCGTCTGGTTTTCCTTAAAGAGCAATACTGAGAGCAAACACGCGTTGCCCTCCTGTCTGCATTAGTAGCGACGGCGTTGGTATCAGAAATCAGGATGTTGGTCAAAGCTTGAGTTCCTTCCTCCCTGCAGCTCTACAAGCGCTTCAGCCTTCCTGGCAGCCCTCCTGAGTCCATGGGAAAAGGACGAGACTGGAATGTGGACCTGGTCCCAAAGTTCCTCATGGCCAACGGTATTCCTTACCTGCTTCCTTTGATCATGACGCGCGGCTTTAATTTCTCCACATGGCAGCGACTGTAGCAATCAGCTTTTATGGCTTCCTCTTCATGTGGGGGGTGCTGAGGACTGTCCACCAGACACCTGTCAATACAGCAATGCTGATTAAGAATCCTTTCTAATTGATCTTAGGTAATACTCAGTGTCTGAGGAGCTTTTTTTTTCTTTTTTTTTTTTTTTTTTAGAAATGGAGATAAATGCTTAAAATATATTTCTGTTTGCTGTTAATCTCGATGTTCCCCTTTTTGGCTCGACTCTGTTAGCAGAACAAAGTGTTGGTATAAACCAGTGAAAATAAATTGCCGCTGAATTTGTGTTTCAGGTCAGCTGGTGCGCATGCTGCTGATCACACAGGTGACTCGCTACCTGGATTTCAAGGTGATCGAAGGCAGTTACGTGTACAAGGGAGGCAAAATCTACAAAGTCCCCTCCACCGAGACTGAGGCCCTGGCATCCAGTAAGTGTAGGAAATGTACCCAAAAGTTTGATCCCTGCTTTCATCAAGCGGCTCCTTCACCCGGTGCTCCTCCTTGTCTGCTAAAGGCCTGATGGGGTTGTTTGAGAAGCGACGCTTCCGGAAGTTCTTGGTCTTCGTCGCCAACTTTGACGAGAACGACCCTAAAACCATGGAAGGCGTCGACCCGAAAAAAACCACAATGAGGGCCATTTTCCAGAAGTTCAGCCTGGGACAGGAAGTTATTGACTTCACCGGCCACTCCCTGGCACTCTACCGCACAGACGAGTCAGTGTTGCCCGTGGCTGCTGTTTCCTTGTCTTGAATGCACTGTGGGGGCCTAATTTCTCATCGTCTTCCCTCAGGTACCTGGATCTACCCTGCATCGACGCAATAAACAGAATAAAGCTTTACAGCGAGTCTCTGGCCAGATACGGCAAGAGCCCGTACCTCTATCCTCTGTACGGGCTGGGAGAACTGCCACAGGGCTTTGCCAGGTATGAAGTGCTTCCTGGATTTTACCGTGTGTCGCACTTGTAACGTATAACGGACTGTAATATTTGGGTTGGAGCCACCTTACCAGTTTGGGATTCTGCATACGTAACACAGTAAAATCATCCATTTGCAAAATGCGTGTTGCGGTATTTATATTTGTAGAACTATTAAGGTGATTTTTGAGCATACAACAGCAGCTGCTTCACCTGGTCTGTCCTCTCTTTCCCCTCTCAGCGCTGAGCGGCTAGCACAGTCTAGGTGCTGCAGACAATTGAACAGGGATACAGTCTCCAGCTCAGAGTCGCTCTGACTCAGTTCAAAGATCGTATTTTCCCAGGTGCAGGGAGCCAAAGAGGCAAAAGATTTCTCCCTTTAGAGCTCAACTGCAGTAAAATCTGATCGCTGTCAGGTGCTTTTCACTCCTTTTTATTGCACTCATAACCATCTGGGCTCTGTGATCTCATTAGCATAATTAGATCACACATTTTCTAGCACAGTGATAAAAAAACTGTAACAAAAGACTGAAATTTGCATTTTCAGTTGAAAATGCAAACGTCGTCCTCAGCTTTTGTCCAAAGGTTAAATAAATAAATATGTGCAAACAACTCAAAAACTGTTTAGAAAAAAAAGTCAGACTTTAAAGAATACTCATATGGCCTCCTGGAATCATCTAATCATTGAAATCTCAAGCTGTAGTTCATCTTTTTTCATCTGAAGATAATTTGAGTTGTAGAATAATTTCCCCTAAATGAAAATTGCCCTCAGTTAGCTGTTTAGTGATTTTTCAGTCACCAGCAGCAACAGCAGCGTTGCTCCTAAGAGCATCAGAGGAATGAAGAACCTCGTTAAGAGCTACGCTTTAATTTAGGAATCTTTTAATACTTTGTGTCTTTGCCCAGTTCAAGCTAAACTGAGTGAAGATGCATTAAAACTGAGATTATTAAACAGTTTCTAAGCTGATAAAAACGTTCCCACCTCTTTGCTGCAGACTAGTTGCAGCGTCGGGAAACTGCTAGTTACTAGTTTTCAGTTGACCATGAAGTGGAAGGCTGGTTTAATTTATGAGACTATATGTGAAAGTTTAAAAATCCCTCCATAACACTAACCTGAACATTCATGTTTACCAGTGGAAAATGAGGCATCATACATTTATCTTTTGCATAAGAAATGTAGTGTTAAGGTATTGGTGTAAGCCACAACTACTCAGCTGGAAATTATACATTTTGTTTGTGTTTTTATTTTAATTTTAACTTTGTAATGATCAGTAAATGTACCTTCTGGGAACAAAATGATCCCTTAGATTTCCTTCTTGATGACAGACTCTTTACTGTATGAACAGGACTTCAGGTTAAGAAGGCTGTTCCTCTGCAAGGTCCAAAAGAACGACTATATGTTTTCACGTAACACCGTCTGAGTCTGCTGGCAGAATGCACCCTTTGAAATGTAGATTTCTGTTTAAATGTTCCCCATTTGGTCTGCTACCAGGTTGAGTGCCATCTTTGGTGGGACGTACATGTTGAACAAGTCCGTAGAGGAGATCGTGATGGAGAACGGGAAGGTGGTGGGAGTCAAGTCTGAGGGAGAGGTGAGCACACCGTTCTGTCTGGCTTCTAATCATGGCCCGCCAGCGTCACACGCTATAAACCACGCTTACTGCCTTAAACTCAGACACAATGAGCGAGATGGCTGAAAAATAGTCGATGCCACTCAGATTCTGTAACAGAAAAATGAGGTCACCGTTCCCCCAGTTTTCTTAAATACATCTGCGATTTAGTGCTGATCTAGTCTCTGAAGAAGATGTTCTTTCATTTTAGTTTTATTTATACAAATACGTCTACCCAGTAACATGTACAGCAGTAGCGAGGATTTCCAATAAACACATTTTCAATCCAGCAAGAAAGTAAAACAGGTTAAATCTGAGAGGTTAAGTCCCTTCGTGGTGTGGTGGATTAAGTTTTATGACTTTAATTTGGGGAACCAGGGTTCGAATCCTGGTCACGTCAGCATCCTGTGTAAAAACAGCCAAACCTTTGTGGGTTTTAATGTTTGGCTGTCAATTGATGACTGGGTTGATCTTTTGAACTCTTCAATTTTTTTAGATTCCCAGTTGGTCATCAGCTAGCCTTGTTAAGCAGCTCTCCCTGTTATATATGCATTCTAGGATGGAGGTCTCCAACTGGCACAGATTTTAGATGCATTTCTGCTCCAGCACACCAGAATCAAATGGACTGATCGTCACTAGCCCTCTGCAGAACGTCATGCTGTTATGAGGAGCTAATTCAGCCACGTGGTTCAGGTGTGCTGGAGCAGGGATGCACCGAAGCATTTTGAGTAGGTGTCGAGGACCAGATTTAACTAATCCATTTTGTCCCTGGCCGAGGTTGAATGCTCAAAGGAACAAAACATGACACCGCCATATTTTTCCCTCATGTTCATCTGGCTCACTTCCTGCTTCTCGGCCTCAATCAAGTGCAGACCTGTGCGAGGTTCTTGTTGAAAGCAGCCATGCTGAAAAGTGGCAGTCTGTTCAGTAGTTCATTAACATTGACAAGCAATTCTTGGCAGGAGTTCAAACTGTAAATCAAATTAGAATTTGAATCTTCCTGGATCAAATACTCCTGAAAGTAACTGTGCATGCAGACTGAATCTGAAAATATGGATCACTACTACCTTACCTACCTACTACCATCTTACCTACCTAAATTAGTGATTTTATTGGGATCTTTATTTAGCTATTGTTGCTTTGTTAAAATATTAGGTCCCTCTCAACTACAATTTATTCTGTTTCGCTCCCCTCAATCTCTTGTATGGTTTCCCTACCCAGATTGCAAAATGCAAACAGCTGATCTGCGACCCTAGCTACATCATGGATCGTGTGAAGAAAGTAGGTCAGGTGATCCGAGTCATCTGCATCATGAGTCATCCCATTGCCAACACCGGCGACATCAACTCTTGCCAGATCATCATCCCACAGAATCAGGTTAACAGGAAGCACGGTGAGTTCATAAGCCAAGAGAAAAGTTAAGACCTGGATTTTAAGGTTTAATAACAGATGGAAATATTTAGCGTACACAGTGAAGCTGTCAAGTTATAACTTTAGTTTTTCTCTTTCCAGACATCTACGTCTGTATGATCTCGTTTGCTCACAATGTGGCTGCATCGGGTAAATACATCGCGATTGCCAGCACCACAGTGGAAACGAACGACCCCGAGAAAGAAATCAAGCCGGCCCTGGACCTCTTGGAGCCCATCGAGCAGAAATTTGTCAGCATCAGTGATCTGTATGAACCTACCGACGTGGGCACTGAAAGTCAGGTAGGCTCAGTGGGATGACGCATGATGTTGGCTTGTTGAATGTATTGTTTAACTTTCTGAGGTTGCAATACAGCTTGGCCATCAAAAGTCACTAAATTAAGCAACTCTGCTCATTGATGTGAAAAGGGAGAATGATTACGAGGGACATCGCTAAGGAAATGAGAAACCGCTGTCTGGTATTACATTGGGATTTATGTGCATCATTCGGTTAAGAGCAGTTTCAACATGGCCTGTAATCAAGGAGGCAATGTGCAGTTGGCAGATCAGTACTGGGAATAGAAAGCACTGGTCCTGTGTTGTCAGCAGAGACTTCGTTTCAGCCATCAGTCTAGGATGGTTCAGGATTTGGTGGTACTTCTCGTTGCAACAATAATCATGCAACATTAGGTTAGTGACTATTAAAGATAAAGGACATTAAAACAAGTAGCGCAGGAACACATGGTTGTAAATAAATCACATTCTACTAATATTGAAAGATGAATCAGGATAAGGCGATTGAGGGTTTTGTTAGAAGTTATAGGTAGTCGGTGAAAAGAAGCCAGAACTGGGCAAATTGGGTCCATCTTTGCTGTAGTTACTACGATTTTGGGCACAACAATCTGAATCAGTCACCATTTTAAGGAGCCGTAAAGACACCCAGAAAGTATAGATCACTGGATCACTTTGTGAGAGCATGTCCCATACGTACGAGGTGTGAACAAAATGGTTTGTCACTTGTTTAATTATGTAACCTGAAAGCTGAGTCTGGTTGAAAACATCATTTCATCCAGACAAGTGACTGATGGGATTATTCTCAGGTTTTCTAGCTGTTTCTTTCACCACAGCACAAAATAAACAGAAACAAATAAAATGAGTGATATCCAACAATTGGTTTAGGTTGTCTATGAATAATTATTATTTTGTGCCAAGGGCAATTATTAGCAAAGTTGGTACTTTAAACCAGATTTACTTGGACAGGGAACCACTTGATTATCAGACAATTGAGTGAATTTAGCCACTGGTGTTTTAAAACGGCACTAACAACTTCTCCATACAAAACCCTTTATCAACTAAATGCTTCAACTTTCTGTTAAAATACTTGATTCAATAAACTTCCACTAGGCTAGTAACATTTAACTAGACTACTAAGTAAAAACAACTAATAAACTAAAGAGTTATAATCATAGGGGAAAATGAGAATACAACTGAACCACTAATACAGTAATGCAGGATGTCACAATTAGTGTGAATATTTGTTTAATAAGCAGGTTTGTTGTAAGGAATGAGGTCAGATTAGCTCTAAAACCAACAAAGAGCAGCTGCTGAGTGTTCATACAACCAGACCACAATGCAAAGCAGATGGTAAAACTAAATGTTTGATACAATACTCTTTAAAAATCATTTGCTAAATAAGAAATAACATTTTGGATAATTAATATTGTGTTAACAAGCCATAATTGTGACAGATCGAATAGTTAGCTGTGTTGTAAACAGCAGAACTAATGGTAGCTTTAACATTAGCAGGACTTTAGTGTTAGCAACCCCAATAAGCGACTGCTATATCGTCTGTTTCTATGCAGTCATATATTTCTTTATGCGGGTTAGGGAGAGGAAGGGAAACACAGAAACGGAACAAGCTCATGTTACCGGAGTTAAAGTGACTCTTGATCCGTCATCAACTTTGTAAAATAAAGCTGGTAGCCTTGATAGCTTCAGGTGAGCAGTTCTGGGCCTGTTCTGGCCCTAAAATTTTTAAAGCAAAACAAAAAGAACGCTCGACGTTTACAAAACGCTCATCTTGTCTCATACCCATAATTTCTATAAATGATGAAACGTAGACACTTGGGTCCCCCAGGGGGTCTGCTGCTCAGTCAGCTCAATCTAGCCGTTATGGCCCATACATGTTCTGCTACAGGCTCTCTGTGTCCGGCTGGTGGCGTTACTGTTCTTTTAGCTGCTCCTGGGCTATCTTTAAAACATCACTGCCATTTTCTGGCTATAGTTCTTCTCACTGATAAAAATATTTTTTTACTGAATTTATTGGACTATAAGGCACATTAAATATTCTTCCCAAGTGTGTAATTTCACTGTTATCACTCCGCCCCTCCATGTACACACATACTACATGAGAGGGAGAGCTATCCGTCTCTGCCAGCAGGACGGAGTAGTTTGACTACACTGCCCTGTTTTAGCATAAAGCCAAAGTAAACTTCACTGGTATATTGAATTAACTTACTTGGATTATTGCTGCTAGCTAGTACTCTGGGCGTGGGCTGCCTTACATGAATGTACTTCTAGTTTAGACATTACAGTCAGGCAGTCTAGTAGACAGCCCAGGGGTCCTGTTACGGGGCGATCAGGTAGTGACGGTGTACTGTAATCCTCCGGATATTGACTGGAGCTTAGCAAAGTCGTACTTACGCATTGACAGATTTTGGAGTGCATTGTACCAAATAAAATCAGTCAGTAAGAACAAGTACAGTAATCATACATCAGGCGCACCGGATTATAAGGCGGATTTTCAATTTTTGAGACGATTGAAGGATTTTATGCGCCTTGTACTCCGAAAACATACGGTAATTTCTTTTTAACACCAGAGCACTGACTCTAACATTAGTGTCGAAATGGATCCAAAATACTTAAAACCTAAAGAAGTGGTCATTTATTTGTTTTTTTACTTCCGTTCAGTCAAAAATTCTTTTAATTTTCTGTAAATTTAGTACATTGTTTATTTATTGATGGACCTGCAGGTTGGCAGTGTAGCAGTGAAAGCAAATGGTGATAATGTGGGCCAAAGACACCACGGATAAAGGAAACAGAACTGGACTTGGTACTAAGCCCAGAAGAACGGCATCATTTCTTTTTGGAAACTACGATCTACTGAAATCTGTCGGCGCTTTGAGTTAAACCAACTGGGTGGTACATGAAAGCCAGAGTGAGGGTCTTTCAGGAAGAGGGACAAATGTTTACATCTTTTGGGTTAGGCCAGGGGTCTTCAACCCTGGTCCTCAGGGTCCACTATCCTGCATGTTTCAGGTGTTTCTCTGCCTCCAGACACCTGACTTGATTGAATGGGGGATTAACAGGCCTCTGTAGTCCTTGGTGGCATTTTATTCAGCTGTGGTGGAGCAGAGACACATCGAAAACATGCAGGACATTGGGTCCCAAGGACCAGGGTTGAAGACCCCCGGATTAGAGGAATGGACGTGATGCAGCGTTGTCCATCAGTTATAGTTTTAGTGTTTACCTGAGGCAGAGTTTGTTGGGGAGGGTTTGAGTTTGCAAATGTTTCTAAGATGATGAGATTTGGTCTTGAATGCATTGCTTTTAATGGGTGTGAAAAGGGCCACAAAAAACTAAACAAGGACATAAAAATGACCCGTACAGTGAGCGGTGCAGATCATCCAGTTCATAATTGCCAAAATAAACCGAAAATGTTTTTCAGTAAGGCCTGAAGAAAGCCAACTGACAACATGAAGCAGAATGTTGTTCTAGACATTAAAATGAGCGAGTTTAAACAAATTATCTCTGCATTTAAGGTATTTTATTCTCATAACCCAGCGGATGTATTTACCATCTGATCCTCTTCTCCCTCCTAGATCTTCATCTCTCGCTCATACGACGCCACAACTCACTTTGAGACCACCTGCGACGACATCAAGGACATCTACAAGCGAATGACCGGTTCAGACTTTGACTTTGCTGAAATGGAGCGCAGAAAGCAGGACGTCTTTGGTGACGCTGCAGAGTAGAGGCGGCACATCCACAATACTCCAGATTAACAAAGACGAAAGTAATGGAATTCGTAAAAAAAAATGATACAAATAGATAAACTACAGAAATATGTACCCATGGGTGGGCTAACCAGATATCCAGGTATAAAGTTTGCCCACTGTGGAAGTTATGGTTATAAGATATGGAATAATGTTGGATAGGGTTCAGAAAGGGAGCATTGCTTTTCCAGATCTCGTTCAGGTGGATGTTGCACTAAATACAGTTTATTGCCTATTAGACCGTACATTATATCCTTGTGAGTCATCATGTTTAGTTGAAGCAAAATCCAAAGACCCTAAATCAAAAAAAGAATTTGTCAGTATCTTAAAAAAAAAGATGGTTTAGGGTGGGTGGGGTCCAAGTTTTTGTCATTATTCAGGTTCGACAAGATGTAAAATATCTCCAAACACCGTTTTGTTTCTGCAGGTGTGTTTGTTTTCCATGTCTGACTGAAAGAGAGGTGGCTTTGGCTTTGTCCTTTTTTGTATTAAATCTTGTGAGCAACTGTCCCTTGCAGGGTGTCGTAATTCGAGCAAATAGAGCCGCAGCAGCAGACAGTCACGTGAGACGGCACCTGAGCTAAGACGCGTCCGCGTTCACGGCGTCTCACCCCTGACGCTGCCCAGACAGCACACTGTAAGCGAAGTCACACTGATGACCGTTGTCAAGGGCAGGCCACCTGAAACTATTCTCAGCAGCTGGAGTTACCAGAAAGCAGCAGAGACTTTTTGGATCTACGTCTTGCAACACGGTCCAAACATCGATAGCAGATGGCAAACATGGCTCACTGTAATTACTTAAGAAGGACCAAATGTATACGGCTGCAGTATTGAACTGATGAGAGCCATGTCTATGCTTTGAACAACTGTCAAAGGAAAAACACTTGGCTTTGGCTCAAATGATTTCTGTACTGCGAAGCAAAATAAAAAAGAAATCACTTGTATTTGTTCATTTTTATGGGAAATATCTATTTTTTTGTTTAAAAATTTTTATTTTTAAGAATCACCAAACATTAGCGATGCACGATATATCGGCTTTTAACATCGGTATTGGCCGATGTTTGTAATTTTTTAACATATCGGTATCGGTCTGATAAGTAAAACTGGGCCGATATTAAGAACCGATGTATGTTTCCATCTGGTTGCCCTTTGTGCCTGTGTTTCACGGGGTTGGTCATGCTATTTTTTTTTAATTTTTTTTTGATCATGTGACATTGACAGTAAAGCATCCCAGCCAAATTTTTTTCGGATTTTTTTTTTTTACGAAACATACGAAAAGCAGCACGTAAATCTAGATTATAACCCACATTAAAGAATTTAGTTAGTATAGTTTTCAGTTGGTACAATAACTGTAAAATTTGATCATCGCAGAAACGTAAATGTGTCTACATTGGTAAATATCGGTTATCAGACATAACAGTAATATTAATATCGATATCGGCCTAAATTTTTATATCTGTGCATCCCTCCCAAACATTCGTTACATGGGGGGGGGTCGTGGCCAAGTGGTTAGAGCAGCGCGCTTGGACTCAGAGAAGGATGCAAGTACCCGGTTCGATCCCCAGTGCCAGCACTCTGGGCCGGGCAGGCCACCTGAAACCACTCTGGCTCCCTGAGCAAGACCCTTAACCCCAGATTGCTCCCCGGGCGCCGTACATGGCAGCCCACTGCTCCCCAAGGGTGATGGGTTAAAAGCAGAGAACAAATTTCATTGTAATGTATGTTTCAGTGACAATAAAGACGATATTACTATTGCATAGGAAGGTTGAGTTGTCCGCTCACTGCAGCAGTATTGCTTTCAAGAGGAACCTGGCAAGACGGCGGCTCTATAGTTGGAATAAAAACGGTCTGAAATGATAAAATTAAAAGACTGGGACCAATAAGTAGGAAAAAAAATAGATCTGAAACTTTTTTCTAATTCTGTTTTGCCAACATCATGTTCAGCCAGGTTTGCAGGAGAGAGAAAAGCACAATCCTGGGGTGGGGTGGTTTCACTTTCACCTCCAAACATCAACAATGCTCTCTCCTCCATAGGCCCTGAAAGAAGCAATCAAAGCTTTGATATTTCCACTAAGGATAGCAGGTTTTATTAATGCGTCTGGATGCAAGCGCTTTTAAACACATACTAAACTTGAGTGACGGGGTTGAAGCATTTGGAAACCAATAGCAACTACTCCTGTTTTACATTTATAATTAACTTATTAAACTGGCTCAACCCAAATACAGTAAATGACCCAGAAAAACATTTATTAGATATTACGTTGCCACCACAACATTTCACCCATAGTTTAGGGTAAGTAGCTTCTCTACCTTCAAACCAGGGCTGTTTTCTCAGGTAAATTATTGGCCCTGGTTTCTGCAGCTCAAAAAATAGGGTTAGATAAAGGCCGCGGGAACTGAATTAGAATGAATTTATTAATTTACACCAGTGACAAAGGAACCTAAACCACAACATAGCCAGGGGCATCATTTCTTAAAGATCTGTCAATAAACCATGGGGATTGTGGTTGTTTTAGTTTGTGCTTCAGAACGTAAATGGTTGGAAACCTTAAAATACGACTAAAATTAGAGGAGCTGCCTATCTCTTTCGTCACAGAGCAGACAGTAGTCCATCCTGTAAACCTACCTACGGATTCAGGAATGAATTTTAAATAAGTGAAAAAACAAATTTAAATGCTCGGCACTCTATCCACAAATCAAAACTCTAAAAGTGCCGAGTTATTAGAAAAAGTTCCCTCCTTGTAATGCTCCCAGAAACCCACCCTGGTTGTTGACAGCTCTAATCCCACACGCGGACTACATTTCCCACATTCCCTTGCTGCGTCGTGATCCCTGTCCCCCGAACTGGAGCAGAACGTCGCTGTTCAGGACGGTCTGTCTGCTCGGATCGTTTTACAAGCTCGTCATGGAGGTGACTGCGGCCCGTCGCTCGTTCCTCTGTGACATTGGTGAGCCGGACACTGCTAGTGAGCGGGATCCAGTCAGCTGTTCAGCAGCCACATGGTTCATGCAGCCAGGCTAGTCTAGACAGAGCAGAGCAGAGCAGGGCTCTCCGGTTAGGCGGTCGCAAATCCGCACCCACACGAACGCAGCAAGTGTATTTTTATTTGCCACATGGCTTGAATTTCTCCACCAGTTTAGAGTTGGAGACTCGTTGCTCCTTATTTAACCAGAACATGGAATGCAAGTATTCAGATTCATTAAAAACACAAACGCACATGTGACAGGTTAAAATTATTAAAATATTTTAAAGGTTGTCCATACACAAATTAAAATATACAGGTTTAAAAGACTGATATTTCAGTTAAAAACGAGAGTTAAAAATAATTCATAATTCATAAGTATCATTTTGTTATGATTGTTTAAAAGTAATGGTAATACAGTACTAAAAGTATTAATACTATGTACACTACTTACAATTTCTTAAGAGTTCGATGGTTTGTAGATCGATTGCTTCTGACCAGCAGAGAACTGTGTTTTGCGCTTGCGCAGAAAAGTGTTGGTGTTCTTTTGAATAAAATGAAAGTGAGTGAAGACGTCGGCAGCATCTCCATTATTCATTTTAACCCAAAAGCAACCACGTACCTCTCCCAAGTTATCGGAGCAGAGGGCGCAACATTTGGAGGCACCGCTGGGATGTTTGGTCAGAGAAAAATCCACCACCCGTAAGTGGAAACTCGAGCCGAATATCCGCCATCGAACCCTAGCATCGGCAACGCGAGGCACCGCCGACGTTCACCGTGGCTCTGTCAACACGTGCAACAGGTTGTATCTGTAGTGCGCACAACCCCCACTAGAGGGCACCATTGTTCCACAAAGTGTAGCAGAAGCTCACCGTGAACTGTATTATACTCCTTGTCCGATGAAAATGGAATCAGAGCTGGAGAACGTGCAGTTAGAAGTCAAAGGTGCTTTATACGAACTGAATATTGAACAACTGCTAACAATATGCAATGGACTACAAATATCTGGACTTGGAAAAGAGCAACTTGCAGACAAAACCCGAGGCCAGTTAATCACACTTGTTATAGGGCATATTGAGAAGATTGAGTTAGCTGAGCTAGAAGATGAGGGATTCTCTCACTTTCTCAGTATTAAGGACTTGATCGAAAATGCAAAATTGACAGAGCTAGAGCCAGTAGGTGAAGCTCAAGAGAGAGATGTCCTGCAAAAAGAGGTAGATGCACTACGGACCACGCTTCAAGCCAAAGAGGAAGCTATACATCAGCTAATGAGTAAGAAACTGAGCCGACAAAGCACACCGTTGCTGAAGAAAGCTTCAGCCCCCCCAGATTGCTCCATCTGGCGCAAAGACTTTAAAATATCAGGTCAAATAGGAGAGCCTGGACAGAAAGACAAGCTTACATTTAGTAGTTTGGCCAGGCAGATTGAAAGTGGGCTCAATAAAGGCTACCATGAAGATGAAATAGTTGATGCAGTAATTCGAGCCATCACACCAGGTTTGCAGTTAAGAAGTTACCTGGAAGGCAAAGGTGACCTTACACTCCCTGCCTTGCGGAGGATCCTGAGGTCTCACTACCAGGAGAGAGGGGCCACTGAACTGTATAAACAGCTCTCATCGGAGGTCCAGAGCAGTAAGGAGACCCCACAAAACTTCCTCCTGAGAACCATGGACCTTCGTCAGAAGATTCTCTTCGCTTCCCAAGAAGCTGATTCAGGTCTGAAATATGACCCAGCCTTGGTTCAGAGTTTGTTCATGCACACCATCCTAACGGGTTTACAGAGTGACAATGTTAAGAGCGACATGCAGCCCTACCTTCTTCAGTCATCCACATCCGACGAGGTCTTATTGGAAAAAGTGAATATAGCATGTGCAAATGAAAGAGAACGACAAGACAAGAAGAAACACGCTGTCCCCCACCGAGCGGCCATTGTGAATGCTGTCCACCACAGTGACACCCCAGTGCCTGTTGAGCAAAAGACTGTCCAAAAACAAATAACAGCTGCCATCCCACCAAATCTGCTGTCAGAGATTAAAGAGATGCGGTCTGAGATGGTGCTTTTAAAGGACCTGCGGGCTGAGGTGTCACAAATCAGAGAGACTATACAAAAGTCTACAAGCACAACGCCACCCACCAGTGGAGGACCTGAGCACCGCTGCTCAACGCCGACCTTCACGCCTCACCCCCCATACCAAGAGGATCCATCTTCTCAGTACTACAACCCTCAACGCCCCCCAGCAGCTCTTCAGCCGTACTATCCAGCAGCAGGGTCAGCGCCGACGAGAGGCATCGCCCAATTCCAGCAGCGTTTTGCCCCTCAGCGGTACTACATGCCCCGCCCACAACTGAGGTGTTATGGTTGCATTCAGACAGGTGAAGAGTTTTGTCAGCATTGTTTCAGGTGTGGGAGCAGTGAGCATTTTAGGGCAGGCTGTAAAGCACAGAGGCCAGTGAGACCAGCCAGGGGTAACCCTTTAAACTAAAAGCGGTCACTCCAATGGGACATGGTGTGACCAGTAACAGTGATAGGTCCCAGTGTTGTTATGGTTGTGCCATACAACGTGAAAATCAGACTTTAAAATGCTGTTCAGTGTGCAAGAGTGCCTTTTACTGCTCCAAAAAGTGCCAAGGTGAGCATTGGCCAATACACAAAACCAAATGCAAGCCCTACACCTGTGGTAGTGTTAACAAGGGGAATAGAAAGTTATTTGAAAAACCAGTCAAAATGAAACTACCTTCTATCAAGCAGTTAGTGGGAAGAAAATGTCTCATTAGATGCATTCTAGACAACAAGAGGGTTGAAGCACTTTGGGACTCTGGCTCACAGGTTTGTGCAATAGATGAGTCATGGAAAAACACTAACTTACCTGATGTACCGCTGAGAAACGTGAGTGAGTTTATCATTCAGAATGAATCTCTCCATCTTGAAGCAGCCAATGGCACAGATATGCCATATGTAGGGTGGGTCGAGATACCATTCAAACTTACAACCAATGACTCTGAATTACTCATACCTGTTCTAGTGCTTAAAGGTAGCCAGCAGCAGTGCCCAATTATTGGGTTTAATGTTATTGAGCACTTGGTTTCAGAAAGTATGAAAGATGGGAATGATTCAGGGGATAAAGAGAAACTTCTGAGAGCAGTTAAATTAGCTTTTCCACATCTTAAGAAAAACAAAGCCGTGACCTTTATAAAAGCAGTTAGTGTAGGACAAACACATGATTACGATGTGAAAACAACAAAGGAGAGAGTGACTGTGCCCAGCCAGAGTTCAGTGTTTGTTGAATGTAGGGTGCAAACTAAAGCAGTTAAAGAGGACATTACGCTCATTTTTGAACCGTGTGAGAACCCACAGTGGCCAGACGGCCTGGAGTTTTGTGACACATTAGTTTCAGTGAAAAAAGGGTCTATTCCACAGATTACTGTTAGTGTACAAAACCCCACCAACCATGACATTGTGCTACCAGGGAGAACCATTATTGGTACTGTGCAGTCAGCGGGGTCTGTCTATCCCATTAACCTCTTCAAGAAAGATCTCCCATCGACTGCCATCAACAAGATCCAGGCCCGGGACACCACAGGATGCACCCCCACCAGTGAGCAATGGGACCCTCCTGTTGACCTGTCTCATCTGAATGAAAACAAAAGAAAGGCTGTCCAGCAGATGCTGAGAGAGGAATCCGCATCATTCTCAAAAACAGATGATGACATAGGATGCCTGAAAGGCCTGCAAATGGACATTTTGTTAAAAGACACAGAGCCAGTTTCGAAAACATACCTCTCTGTACCAAAGCCACTGTACAGAGAGATGAAGGACTACTTGCAGGACTTGATAGCGCAGGGGTGGGTGGAAAAATCTACTTCTTCGTACTCATCTCCTGTTGTCTGTGTGAGAAAAAAGGACGGTTCGCTGCGCTTATGTATTGACTACAGAGAACTTAATCGCAAGACACACCCAGACAGACACCCTATACCCCGGGTGCAAGACGTGATGGATAGTCTGGGAGGAAATACCATCTTTTCGCTACTGGACCAGGGTAAGGCGTATCACCAGGGGTTTATGTCCCAAGAGAGCAGACATCTAACCGCCTTCGTGACCCCCTGGGGCCTTTACGAATGGATTAGAATTCCTTTCGGCCTCATGAATGCACCAGCTGCGTTCCAACGGTGTATGGAGCAATGCCTGGATGGACTGCGAGACGAGATGTGTGTTCCCTATCTAGATGATGTTCTTGTGTTCAGCAGAACTTTCGAGGACCACGTTGATGATGTGAGAACAGTACTGCGACGCCTCAGAGACAATGGAATAAAACTCAAACCACGAAAATGTGAGATTTTCAAACCGGAGGTGAGGTACCTTGGCAGGATGGTTTCTGCTGAGGGAAGCAAAATGGACCCTGCGGATACAGCAGCAGTACGGTCCCTGAAGAACAAGCAGCCAGGTACTGTTGGTGAGCTCAGAGCGATACTTGGACTGTTAAGCTACTATAGGCAATACATCAAAGATTTCTCTCGTATTGCTAGTCCCCTGTATGACTTGCTTAAAGCGCCTTCAAAAACAGAAGCTCAACAATACACAAGAAAAAGGACAATGAGACAGAATAACAGTGTGCCCTCAAGTACTCCTATTCAGTGGAGTGATGTGCATCAGTCAGTCTTAGAGCAGTTGATAGACTGTTTAGTTCAGCCTCCTGTTCTTGGGTTTCCAGACTTTACACAGCCCTTTATCTTACATACAGATGCCTCTAACCAGGGATTAGGAGCTGTATTGTATCAAAGGCAAAACGGCAAACTCCGTGTAATAGCATATGGCTCCAGAACTCTAACCACAGCCGAGAAAAACTACAACTTACACTCGGGTAAGTTAGAATTTCTGGCTCTTAAATGGGCAATTACAGACAAGTTCCGTGATTACTTGTACTACGCACCATTTTTTACTGTGTTTAGCGATAACAATCCGCTTACTTATGTTCTGTCTACAGCAAAGTTGAACGCTACAGGGTGTAGGTGGGTCGCAGAACTTGCTGATTTTCATTTTACTGTGAAGTACCGCCCCGGTAGAGAGAACATAGATGCAGACAGTCTGTCTAGGATGCCCTTAGACATGGAGACCTATATGGAAGAATGCTCAGCAGAAATGTCATATGATGTGGTGAGTGCAGCGACACAGGCAGTTGACCATCAGGACGAGTCTAGTGCAGCGTGGTCTATGGGTATTTCGGCCAAGTGTGTTACAGTGTCAGTGAGCATGCCGATAGCTCCGTTTACTGTAGAACAGATCAAATTAGACCAAGAAACTGATCCAGTTATTGGACAAATTATACAATATAAACTGGCAGAGTCAAAACCTTCGGGTACGGAACTTAAACAGCTTTGTCCACAAGTTGTATGTCTTATTAGAGAATGGGACAAGTTACAGTTTAATGACGGAGGTGTTTTATACCGACAAACGAAAATCAGGAAGCAACTTGTGTTACCTGAGAAGCACAGGCCCACAGTGTTGAAAGAACTGCATGATGAGATGGGCCACCATGGTGTGGAAAGGACTATTTCTCTGGTACGGGACCGTTTTTACTGGCCCTTTATGCAAAAAGAAATAGAGGACTATGTAATGAGGAAGTGTGTGTGTCTTAAAAACAAGAGACCAAGCCATGAGACGAGAGCCCCGCTCACAAACATAGTTACTACTCAGCCCTTTGAACTTGTCTCTGTTGACTTTTTACACCTGGACAAATGTAAGGGTGGCTATGAGTATGTACTTGTTATTGTTGACCATTTTACACGTTTTGCTCAGGCTTATGCCACCACTAACAAATCTGGTAAAACGGCAGCAGACAAAATCTTTAACGACTATGCCTTAAAGTTTGGCTTTCCCCAGAGACTTCACCATGATCAAGGTGGTGAATTTGAGAACCAACTTTTTGCCCAGCTGAAAGAGTACTGTGGGGTTGCAGGCTCAAGAACCAGTCCATACCACCCACAAGGAAATGGGCAAGTTGAGCGGTTTAACCGGACTTTGATCCAGATGTTAAAAACACTCACTGAGAAACAGAAGAGTAACTGGAAGAGCTCGCTAAACAAACTTATCTATGCCTATAACGCTACTAAAAGTGAAGTGACAGGATTTTCCCCTTTTTACTTGCTTTACGGACGGTCACCACGATTACCAGTGGACATGTTGTTCAGTTTATCTCCGGGTGGAGATCAGGGTGACAGTAATCATCAGACCTACATGCAGAGGTGGAAACAAGGTATGACAGACGCATATGAGATCACTCAGGAGAATACAAGCAAAACTGCTGTTCGGAGCAAGAGACATTATGATAGCAAAATGAGGTATTCTGCTCTGTTGCCCGGTGACCGTGTCTTAGTCAGGAACTTGACTCCACGTGGGGGTCCAGGCAAACTGAAAAACCACTGGGAGGATGTTGTACACACAGTGGTTCGTCAAGTGAGCAAGGACATTCCTGTTTATGAACTGACACCTGAGAGGGGCAAGGGCAGATCCAGAACTTTACATCGTAATCTCCTGCTCCCATGTGACCATTTGCCCTTAGAGACTTCTTTGCAGCCTCAGTTAAAGAATAGGTCCAGTGCAGGCCCAGCTCAGACATCACAGGTCTACTCAGAAGAGGATGACGATGAGGAGGACGGGTATTATCCAGTGCCAAGACACCTGAGCACTCGCTCTCATTCGCCACAGCCTAAGAGGTCCACAAGATCAGCCTGCCAAGACAGCTGCTCTGATGAGGTGCTGCAGGTGACTGAGCCTGACGTTGCAGAAGCTGACCAGCTGCCTGAGGACAACATTGGTCAGGTAGAGAATGTGCCGACCGAGGTGAGCCTTCCTCCCCCCTCTCCACCTCCTCCTCCTAACGACAGTGATCTTCATGGTGATGTGAATCTGAGACCCAAACGCGCGTCTAGGAAACCAAAAGTATTCACTTATGATTTACTGGGTACTCCATCTTGTTATAACATTCAGACTTTACCTTCTTATACAGGACAGGTTTTGCCTTGGGTAAACAGTGTTCATCCTTACTGTTTTCATGAGTCCTATGGACAATGTTGATGCATTGTTGTTGCACTGTTGATGCAATGTTGGCTATTTTGTTTACTGATGTTGAATGAATGCACTTCTGATCAACTCCTACCTGAGACTGTGTTTACAGAAAAAATGAGGGGAAGGACTGTCACTGCCCATAACCTGTTTTTGCTTCTAACAAAATGCAGAGGACAAATATGCAATTAACTGTGAAATGGCCGCTTGAGACTGACTGAGTTTTTACTCAACACTAATGTATGAAAAGAGTTCCAGTCTGTAAACCTTTTTCTTTCCTTCAATCAGTTTGACTATGCGCTTGAATTTGCACAACTGAGGTATTACCCAGTAGTTTGTGTGCTATGGTCCTGATGTTGGGGACAACATCTATTTTTGAGGGGGAGTATGTGACAGGTTAAAATTATTAAAATATTTTAAAGGTTGTCCATACACAAATTAAAATATACAGGTTTAAAAGACTGATATTTCAGTTAAAAACGAGAGTTAAAAATAATTCATAATTCATAAGTATCATTTTGTTATGATTGTTTAAAAGTAATGGTAATACAGTACTAAAAGTATTAATACTATGTACACTACTTACAATTTCTTAAGAGTTCGATGGTTTGTAGATCGATTGCTTCTGACCAGCAGAGAACTGTGTTTTGCGCTTGCGCAGAAAAGTGTTGGTGTTCTTTTGAATAAAATGAAAGTGAGTGAAGACGTCGGCAGCATCTCCATTATTCATTTTAACCCAAAAGCAACCACGTACCTCTCCCAAGTTATCGGAGCAGAGGGCGCAACACACACACATATTTTAAGTATTTACTTCTGATAATGGATTTAATGAACCTAATCTTGTCAATCTCTGTTTTAGATATGGCCTACACAATAATAAGGCGTACCACTGATTTGACAGCCTGTCGTTGGCACCCTGAAGGATGGGAAAACTGGTTGTTTACAGAGGGCTGTCCTATTATTTTATTGGAAAGTTGAGTGGAAGGATAAACTTTGGTGAAAAGGGTGCTTAACCAACAGGAATACCTGCAGCCTTGAGAGAATTGTGAAAAAAAAAAAAACATTCTGAGGTTGGAAGAGATCGCCAAGCTGTGGGCTGAAGCTGGAGTCCGAGCTTAAAGAGCCACCTCACACACAGACCTTTGCAGAACATGTTACAACTGTTGCCTTTTCATTGTTAGGGTACCTCTGGCCCTGAGACAAAATGTGCTTCTTAGGGATCAAAACTACATTTTGCATTTAATTTAGTAAACAAGGCCCGGAGGTCTGGAGAAAGAATGGAGGGCCATAGAAGCCAAGTGACTGTGACTGTGGAAACTTCACAGTCAGCGATTGTTTGGGGTGAGATGCCATGTGTGTTATTTTTAATCAATTCCAAATTCAGGGCAGCCATCTAGCAGGATATTGTAGAACAATTGAAGCTTCTCTCTGCTGAAAAGCTTTGTAAAAATGCTGATTTTATTCTCCAGCAGGGGGATGGAGAGTAAAATCAGTTAATATGGGGCTGACCCACCCGGTCAGCCCCATATTAACTGCAATCAACTACAATTGAGCACAATTAACTTCTTTAATCATCATGGTATCACCTTTCTTGATTGGCGAACAAACGAGCCTAAAACAAGCCCCAGAGAGAATCCAAGGGGTGTTGTCTAAAGGAGGAGACTTCAGACTTCAATTCAATTCAATTTTATTTATATAGCGCCAATTCATGAAACATGTCATCTCAAGGCACTTTACAAAATCACAAAATTTCCTATATAAGGGAACCAGTTGATTGCATCAAAGTCCTGACAAGCAGCATTCCCTCCTGAAGAAGCGTAGAGCTACAGGGAGAGTCGTCTGCATTGTCCATGGCTTTGCAGCAATCCCTCATTCTGAGCAAGCATGAAGCGACAGTGGAAAGAAAGACTTAACAATGAAGATGACTTGAAGGCTGCTATAAAAGCCACTTCTGCTTCCTCAGCAGAGCCACGCTGCATTGATGCAGTAATCTAAGCAAAAGAAGGCCTGACCAAGCATCAAGGACATATACTATTTACTACAGGGACATTCCCTTCAGCAGGCCTATATTTCGGCATTAAAAGTTGTTTTTAATATATCTTATCTAAAATGCTATTTTCAACAGTGGCAGTAATCACTAAAATTTGCAGCAATATACACTTGAAATGTATCAATGTGTTTAATGAATCAATATATAATATAGAGTTCTCTTTTTCGTTGGATTTATTAAAATAAATTACATTTTAATTGAAATTCTAATTGATTGAGATGCACTCTTTATTGTAAAGCCGTAGGAATCATTTCAGAGGTCCAAAATATGATTAGTGATTATAAGGTCAAATCCTGAAGAAAAGAAAAAAACCTGAGCCCCGATTGAAGCTAATTAATAAAAGAAATTGCAGTAAGGTAACCACATTTTCTTGCAGCTGTGTTTGATGGTTGCACTCGCCTCTAAAGTGCAACCATCAAATAAATAAAAGGATTGTCAAGACGGCTCAAA
Organism: Fundulus diaphanus; assembly: GCA_037039145.1. Lineage (NCBI taxonomy): Eukaryota > Metazoa > Chordata > Actinopteri > Cyprinodontiformes > Fundulidae > Fundulus > Fundulus diaphanus. Next base: position 23,579,840 of record CM073144.1, read on the forward strand.
CGATCAGGCAGACTGATCAGAGAAGATCATTTTGACGGGTCTCGTAGCATTCCTGTCTCCCCTGCTTTGCTGCTCTGCTTGAGCAGAAATCTTGACCTCACCGTGCTTACAGATGTACTCACACCCAGCCCCTGCTAACCCGAGCACGCCCTGCACTGTTCGCCAGGAGGAGGCAGACCCTTTTTAGACGTCCTGAAACTTTCTTTACTGCAGCTGGACATCTCACCTCGAAGTTCTTTATGATCCAGAGAACAGTTTATTTTGCTCAAATGAACCGTTTTGACTTTGCTAGGAAAGAAAGCTAAACAAATCAACCTGTCTCTGTGTGAAAAAGGAACACCATGCTGACAGTCAAACATGGTGGAGGTAGTGTGATGGTCTGGGGCTGCTTTGCTGCTGCAGGAACTGGACAACTTGCCGTTATAGATAAAGCCATAAACTTTGCTCCCGGTCAGCGGAATGGACCACCGTCATTCTGGGATAATACCTGGATCCAAACACCTACAGGTGCCTGGATCTAGGTACTAACAGACTCACTTCCATACAGAACACCCTATTACAATCTTCACCTGTCACTTTATACGTGTCTTATTAATTAATACTGTATATACTTCAGTGATGGTATCAAGGCGCTACTTTATTGTATCTGTAATACTTTATCCGCTGGTTGTGCTGTTCTTTTTACATCTCTTTTTGCAGGTGAAGAAGCAGACTGGTGTTGTTTTATCATTCTCTCCCTTTTATCTCCTCTTTCTTTTACCTTTTCTCCTTTTTTTCTCTTCTTTTTCCTTTCTTTCTCTCTTCTACTTTCTTATTGTAGTGTCCATATAACATGAAATATTCCCTGCATAAATTATCATAAAGCTATTTACATGTATAAATCAAGCGGAGCACTATGGCGAAAGCGGTACGGCTCCACTTGTGAAAGTAAAATGTGTTTTTGGCATTAAGACGACAATTCTTAATGCCACATTGCCACACAGGACACTATAAAAAAATAAAAAAAATTCTGTGATAATGAGCAACTCACAGCAGGACGGTGATCCAAGGCACACCAGTAACGCCACCTCTGAATGGCCATAGAAGACAAAAAACAAATAAAAGTTTTGGATTGGCCTAGTCAAAGTCCAGACTTGGGCTTAAAATTGTGTTCATGCTTGAAAGCCCTCTAATGTGGCAGAATTCAAACACATCTTCATTAAAGGATCAGACCAAAATTGCTCTACGACAAGGTAAAAGGCTAATTGCCATTTGTTGCAAACCTTTGGGTAATGGCGGCACAGCCAGCTATGTTTAGGATGCAATTATTTCATTCACATTGGGCCAGGGTTGGTTTGGATAACTCTTTCTCTTTAATAAATCAAGTCATTGTTTAAAAACTTCACTCAGTTTAACTATGTCTAATATTAAATATTTTTGATGATGACAAAAAAAACCACACAACCAAATCAGAAAGCAGTCCGTAAGGGCCGCTTATCTTTTCTCTGCGCTGTGGCCCAGCTGCTTCAGCATTTAGTTATACACTTTTAACATTTTAAAAATACTTATGGAAATACTAAGTCCAAGTAAAGACTGATTTTATTCTAATCATGCATTTGTAATTAATCTTTAATCCATGGCAGACATCATTGACATACAGTATTAAGTGTTGTATAGGTGCAGGGTTTTTTTTCTTTCAGTTAGAACAATCCAAATTTAGGGGTGTTGTATTGGTGGGGTCTGGTTTCTTGTCAGAAGTCACCATCTGTTGCTCTGCTAATGTGTCTGTAAGGTTCCTGGGCAGACCGTACCGCTCTGCACGAAGCAGCGTCCCATGGCAGGGCCTTCCAGCTGAAGCAGCTCATAGAAAGCGGGGCCTCTGTTAACATGGTGACTGTGGATAACATCACTCCGCTACACGAAGCCTGCATACAGGCTCATCCAAACTGCGCCCGGCTGCTGCTGGAGGCCGGAGCTCAGGTGAGTTCAGGTTCTTAGCGGTTCAGTCTGAGCTCTCCAGCACAGAGTAGCAGTTCGTACCGTAAAGTATGAAACGGTGGGAAATGGCGCCTTGTTTCTGGCCGCTCCAGGTGGATATCCGGACCATCCACGGCAGCACTCCTCTCTGTAACGCCTGTGCTGCTGGCAGCCTGCAGTGTGCGAAGCTGCTCTTGGAGTATGGAGCCAAAGTGAACCCATCTCTAACGGCCTTAACTGCGTCTCCGCTCCATGAGGCCTGCATCCAGGGTAAACCCTCGCAGAACTTAGACTGTTAAACTATTTGACCTGTTCACGGTCTCCCCTGGTTCTTTTATCTGGTAATGTGGTGTTTCTATTGTATATAGACTTCTGTGATAATAAAAAGACTCGTCAAACCGTAATTATATTTTACCATATTTAATCTAAAAGGCAGAGGGATGTTTACAGCTTCAGTACTGGATTCTCATAACAACACAACGCAACAGGTGCCTGAGAACCCCCTTTGTTCTGTCACACAGACATTAAATAGGAACCATTTGTGTCCACCCATTCAAGGGCATGTAACAGTATATCATTGGTGGAGAAGATCATACTGTAATGCAGACGTGTCCTTGCTGACACATTTTCCCCTAAACAGTCATTCTGTCCAATCCAAGTATGTCAGACTGTGCCCCCACTCCCACTGAAAACAATTGTATCCCGTCCCAATCCCGGGCCAGAGTAGAAAAAAAAATCCTGTCTCGTCCCGCTCCTGGTAAAATTACTCCCACTCCCATCCCGCTCCCACTCAGAATGACTCCCGCTCCTGCCCTACTCCCATTCTTGTTGTCTTCATTAAGTTTTCTGGCAATACATTAAACCTGAATGTCTATGAAGGGTCAGTTAAGTTCCTGTTTTAGCTGTAGTAAAGGCCAGTTAAAGTAAAAGGAATAATAATAATAAATAAATAATAAAAGTAACAAACAAGGAAACAGACCATGCCTATCTTAGTTGAATAAACAAAAGTGGTTCAAAAACTCAGTTTAATTTAAAAAAAATTAAAAAAAAGTTGAATATCATTCAAGCATATTAGTATTTTTCCACTTGCAATAAAATATCCACAAACTAATTAGGGTTTACTATCAGAACCAATACATTCATTGAACATTAAACACATTCTTAGACAGATCTCTCAATTTTTATAAAAAGTTAAAAGTGAGATTATGTTAATTTTCGAGGATGATGCGGAGCTGGAGGCGGAGCTAACTGGACCCAGGAACAGCCGGTCCAGTCGGCTCCGTCTCATTTTTACCCGACCAGACATGGAAGTAGACGTGTTTTACTTTTGTTAAATAGTGAAACAGAAGTGTTAACACATTGTTCAGTTATTGGGTTAAAACAGAAAAAAAAACACAACTGTTCAGACAATACTAAATAAAATAATAAAGTAGTTTTAAGTTATTGGCCGTATTATTACACTGTTGCACATTGGGAAATTAGTCCAGGAAACACGTTTTACAAGCAGGTACTGAGTGTTAACACCGTGACATTCAACTCTCGTCAAGTTTGTTAATATTTGCAACTTTACAGTTGCGCTGTGAGTTTAATAAATAAGTCCTTACTTTTGACTTTGCGTTGCAGATCCAACTTTTCCAGGTTGAGTTCGCCACTAGCGGTTGATTTCCCCCCCCCCCCCCCTCCCATTCTGTTTTTTGAGCGCTGGCGGAAAAAATAAACCGGATGCACTGTTGGCTTCTGGGTCGTGTAGTTCTTTGACCTGCATTATAGTTTCGGTTTCTTGGAAAAAAACTACAAAATGGCGGCGGCGATCCTACATTTTTGATTTTCTACTTTATTTAATCTTTTGGCATTGATCCTAGTTAATTGTACCTGTTGTTGGTTTACTCCCGCTCCCGTCTGCTCCCGTTGATATTTAATCCTGTACCGTCCCAATCACGTGATATTTACTGACGTTGACTCCCATCCCGCGGGATTCCCGTGGGAATCACGTGACCCGCGGGATTCCCGAAAAAATGTCAGTCTCTACTCCAGAGTTCGTTTATCTGTAATTTCCATGGTAAACACCTTTGCACTCCACTCTGTGTAATTTCATAATCTCCAACAAGACTGAGAAAAATAAGGTTTTCATTCAGTAATTGTTTTTATTCCTCCCAGGTAATGTTGAAGTGGTGAGGCTGATGATAACCAGTGGTGCCAATCTGGAAGCCTTTGACGTCCACTTCGGGCCTCCCCTTCACATAGCATGTGCTAAAGGGCGCGTGGAGTGTGTCAAGGAGCTGCTAAAAGCAGGTTGTTACATAACATATTACAGCACCTTGCAATAGAATACATACTCACTGAGCTTTTCAGTGGGAAAGCTACAACCACAAACTTTGTATGTAACACATCAACACGATGTCATATATTATAGTGAATTAGAGGGAATGCAATAAGACCCTGTCTTCCGTTTTTTTAATGTATAAAAATCTAAATAGGAGCATTCATTTGCATCCAGCCCCCTTTATCCCACCCATGAGCGCAACCTTGAACATAATATCAATCCTTTTCGCAGTTCACCATACACAACAGAAACCGCGCCAACGGAAATGGTTCCTGCTCATTGATTCTGGTTCCCATAATTTGGGATTTATTTTTCATCCTGAGTGCAGGGGCCAATGTGAACTCGGTGAAGTTCCACGAGACGGCTTTGCACCATGCTGCTCGAGTCCACCTGGTGGACATGATCGAGCTGCTGGTGGAGTTTGGAGCCAACGTGTACGCCAGCGACAATCTTGGAAGAAAGCCCATCGACTACACAACACCGTCCTCACCCTCTTACTCCTGCCTCGGGTTTTATGAAAGTAACAGACGCTCCATCTGTCCCAATTACTCCCAGTCTGCTGTCGTTCTCCTTTTGGAAAAACCTAAAAGATTGACAGAGGCGTATTTTTTTACTGGCAGGTAATCCTCTGAACCTTCAGCAGCTTTGCAGGATTGTCTTGAGGAGGATGCTGGGTACCAGAGCCTCGGACGTCATGGACCGGCGGCACCTCTCCCACCGCATCTACAGCTACCTCCAGTTCTGCGATCACTCTTGAAGAAATCTTCAATCAATCGTCTTGAACGTGCAACTGTGTTCAGTCTAAATGTGTTGTGTGCATTCAATTTAGGTAAATTGAAAAATCTCATGTTAAGAAATAATTGTTAACACAATCACTCAATGCCTCTTACGATCACTTTAAAATAAATGTAACTGAATCTTTTTGTTGTCCTTAATGTACTTTTTTAGGTTGGACAGAGTTTCTTGGAGCTCATATTTACTTTCTGTTGATATGGGGTGTAAATTTATGGCGACACGTTTATGTCAAAAGGTTGGCGAGCAAAATAAACATACTCGCATGTATGTTAAACTACTTCTGCGCATGGTTTATCTACCGCCGTGCGAGAAACTGTTGCTTCGAGAGGAGAAAATCGCTCTCCGCTCGCGCCAGCTGCTCTCCGCGCGCGCCAGCTCCTCCCACGCGCGCTCGGGGGTTTGATTTTCTATCCAGCGGCTAACGCTCGAGTATGGGGTAAGATCACTTCCTAAATAGACTTGTACATAAAAGGATAGTTGTGTCCATATTAGTCAGAAGTTGTGCATAACAAACATTTGTAAACTCATAATAATTTAAATCGCATTCAAAAGATACAACATACAGTTTAAATAGTTACAACTTCAATAACTAATAAATACAAATTTCAAGTTTAAATTTGTGCTTTACTCTTTATGAATACAAACAGCAGCGACTTCTTGAGAATACGGATTTTTTCTTTGAGAATACGAATTCACAACAGTGGTCTGACGTCACGGTTTCCAAGGCTGGTTAATGGAGCACAGAGTGCGAAGATAGGAGCCGCGCATGCGCTCTTCAGACTGACCGTCTCAGAATGCACCGCGGCTGCAGCTTCATTCCAGACAGCGCAGAGCTCACAGTGGTAAGTTAAACATTTCCTTTTCTGCTGCTGTTCTTCAAAAGTACGTTTTCAGATCGTTTGAGGTGAGAACATTATACTTTTAAGCTTCCCTATGTGGCCTGTTTACAGAGTTAGTGCGTAATTTTAATAAAAAGTCCGACGTTGAGCGTCTGTGCCAACTGGTAGGTTTTTTTTAACATTGACAGCCTATTTCCTACTTTTATCTTAAAAAAACAACAACATTGAGGATGGTATTAAACATGTGATCACGTTGAAATTGTGACTATCTGTAAATAATTAAAATGAAAACATAATTGTATATATTATTAACAGTAAAGGGATTAGGGTTAAACTACTTTCTTGCACCTACTAACCTTCACAGCATTGATCATTAAGGAAAAGTTATTTCTGTCTGCCCACCTTTACAATGATTAATCTATAAATTGTGTGCAGTTAGTTCAGTTAATTCTTTCAGTGAAATGGTAGAAATACCAGAGAAGGGAAGCCATTTGTTACATTTACTACTATACATTTGACCCTTTCTTTCTTGAGAACTATAATAATCTGCATGTTAACCACATATAGTTTTATGGTGTGAAAAGGTGAGAATTGAAAAAACAATTATGGTAACATTTGGCATTTTTTATTTACAGGAAGAAACAGACACAAAAAATGTGAGGATAAACACTTCTGTGCCGATCCTCCAAATATTTTTTAATGAAGGGGACCTGAAACCAGCCGCCAGGCTAAGAAGGGCCACCATCGTCTTCCTCCTTCAGCTGCTGCCCATCCAGAAGGTCCATGGATGGCCACTGGCTGGCCTGCAGTGCATCCTATAGGGAAACAGCTTGCCAGTAAGATTTCTTACCTTCTTGTCCTTAAATAGAGCCAACAATGACACACAATTGATACATGGATTATATTAATTGGATAGAAGATTAAGACATATCAGCATATTACCTAAATTACAAGTTAATTATATATTTGGTGCAGGTCAAGTGGAGGCACGCTACAACAGACACCACACCAGGGCGAGAAACATCATTGGGCGTGCCTTTGGTGGTCTGAAGACACGGTGGCGTTCCATCTTCTTAAGGTAGCTGGAGGTCTGCCTGACGTTTGCCCCAAAAGTAATCACCGCCTGCTGCATCCTCCACAATATTAGTATAGAGGTAGGGGACCAGCTAGACGTGGAGGATGAGGAGGTGGACCCAGAGGAGGATGACCATCCGGCGGCTGAAGACAGGGAGCTGCTCCAGCTGCTGCATGTTTAAGTTGACATGACTACATGTGACCTAACGTAGATCAGTTCTAGTCATGTTCACATGCTGCTTCATTTCATTTTTTTCACTACCTGTAAAAATACATAAAATAATCAGTAAATTAATTTCCATTCCAACTATTTTTAATTGTATGTTTGTAGGCGTTGTCTATTTGTATAAGATGTTAATAGAAGTTATTTCTTTGTTTTAAACCACGTTAGTAACTGTTAATTTGTTGAATATGTTACACCTTCATTCTGTTCCAAAGTTAAAACATTTGTCTAAAATAAATATCTGTATTTTTTTCATATATTGTTACTATTGTTTTCTTTCCCTCTTTCTTCTCTCAATTCTTCGTGTCCTCACTCAGAGGAAACTCACTTAGATAGGAAAAACATTTATAGAATTTATTTATTTATTTATAGATTTTATATTAGGGCTTGACGATATAGAAAAAAGCATATTGATAAAAAAAATGCATATTGATCTATAGATAATTATCAAAAAAATTTAAAACCAGGCTCTTATAATATTGCTAAATGACTTACTTTTAATATATCACACACAAACACTCAATCCCAATTTAATTATTATTTAACCAACATTTTTAACCATAACTGATTTTTTTTTATGAAAAATGACTTAACTTAAGAGACCTGGGTGATGTTATTAAATACTTACAAAGAATAAACTAAAGTGACCAGCGCTGTTAGAGAAAAACTTGCAGCCCGGAACTTTATATCGGGGATCAAGAGTGGCGAGTAGTTGTTTGAAGCCAGGTTTTTCAACTGCAGACAACAGCAGCATATCCATCACTATGAAGCACGTTACTGCATGCCTGATGTCCTTACGCCGCCAGGACGCTTTGTCATTTTATCACAAAGAAGGAAGCCCAGGGGTCCGTTCTTCGTACGTCGCTAACTCAGTTAGCAGGATTTCATTGTTGACGATTTGGCATGATCTTGGATCGTTTGGTTCTTCGAAAGACATCCTGCACTTGTTGTCATAGCAACATGTGCGCCACCTTAAGCCTGCTCGAGAGCAGGCTTATTTCATGTAAACAAGATTAGATCACGGCTGTATAAGCGGAGGAGATAGGGAAGTCTGCCGTAGCCATGTCCATTTTTACGACTGCAACCTGTTGCGGAAGGTGCAAGAATAATTTGCAGAGTTTTTCAAATTTATCGCGTATTGCGCAATAGACAGGATCCTTGAGCGCAGCGCGACAGTAGAGAGATTTTCTTGGTGGCTGTTATAAACAGACAAACACATCATTTAACAGTGGCTTTTAAAGAGGAAAAAGTGGTGTTGGAGCCATAAATCTAAAATATTTAAGTTATTTGTATGACGGTTTGCTTTTTATTTTTATCCTATTCAATAAGAAGATTTGTTCGGGCCATTTTATTGTGAAGTTTAGTTTACTTTGAAAGGCTTGCTTCCTGTCGAGCCGTATATTGTATTAGAAAAAACTATGGATGGATTATCTAGCCACGGAGGAATACAGTTTTACCGTGTAAACTGTGGATGACTTGGAAAAGGAAAATGTTCATTTTTTATGGATAAAGATTTTTTTTTGTTAAAATTCCCAGTTTGCACATGTCCTTTACTTCCCGTGTCTAAGGAATGACACTGAAATGTGGATTTCTTGACATAAAAAGTGCCTTTATAAAATAAAGTATAATAATTAAAGGCTACCATTTTGTAGAATATTCTTGTATTTCACTTTTACTTGTTCCCATGTTCTAGTGGGTCCCGTGGAGGCTCTGACATAAATGAACAAAGTAAATATGAGATTATTAAAATGCAAAAATTCATACTGTAAAAAGTGATAGAAACATCTACCATGGACAGTATTTACACATTTAATTTGTCTGCTGCTTTTTGCCAGCCCTCTCTCCTGGCTTTAACAGATTTTGAGGTGTTTTAATTAATGACTCAAATTCAGCATAACCTTCCAAGCTCTTGTTCTGCTTGGGAGAAAAACTGTGGGCGTTCTTTGGCCATGCTGAACAGCCAATAGCAGCGTTGCTGATCATTGTTTCTACTATCGACACATTTCCCCTTTTAAACAAACGCAGAAACGCGCAGTTGTCTCAGATAACTCAATCCAGCCATACTAATCGTAAACAACAGGTGTGTTCGAAGAACCCAATTAGCCGGATCATGATTAGCCGGATGAAATCATCTTGGATGTGTCATTTGATCTTGGATGTTTTAAGCAACGTACGAAGAACGGACCCCAGTTTAGCTGCTATACCTGCTTTGTTTTGGAAGAAGTTCCATAAGATTCCTAAGAAGATGACGCGGAGTCGCGCGGGGCTAAAACGGCTCGCGCTGCTTCGGGTGTGAGCGGCTTACGTGATGAAACAAGTTGGTTGCGTTACCAGACTTTGTTTTTACCGGTTCCTTGCAAATTTTACAAATCACTGTGGTTTATTTCTGTCAGGCTGGCGAACTAGTAAAACCCCGTTTTGGGACAATTTCCCCCGCCGCTCCTTGCTGCGACATATTCACGTGCTGTGTGTTGTGGTTTGAGAGGGCGGCCTTTGTGACGGTGTGCCTGGGTCCGCGATTACGATTGGTTGAGAGGAAGCAGTGACTGCAGCATCAACTAATATAATAGGCTAAGAGGAAGGAAGGAAAACCGTCTCTATAACCAACTTTTATCGACCCTTTTTTCCCCTTATTGTGCCACACGTCTTTCGACTGATATATATTGTTATTAAATTATCGTCCAGCTCCATTTTATATGCTGCTGTCATCCTCGGGACACATTTACAATTTATTCCAGCAATTATTGAGTTAAAAAAGCAACACGCGCAGCCTGATAAACACAAAACAAATAAATCAGACTCTTTTTTTAAATTACGCACCAACTCTGTAAACAGGCGACATAGGGAAGCTTAAAAGTATAATGTTCTCACCTCAAACGATCTGAAAACGTACTTTTGAAGAACAGCAGCAGAAAAGGGAATGTTTAACTTACCACTGTGAGCTCTGCGCTGTCTGGAATGAAGCTGCAGCCGCGGTGCATTCAGAGACGGTCAGTCTGAAGAGCGCATGCGCGGCTCTTATCTTCGCACTCTGTGCTCCATTAACCAGCCTTGGAAACCGTGACGTCAGACCACTGTTGTGAATTCGTATTCTCAAAGAAAAAATCCGTATTCTCAAGCAGCTGCTGCTGTTTGTGTTCATAAAGAGTAAAGCACAAATTTAAACTTGAAATTTGTATTTATAAGTTATTGAAGTTGTAACTATTTAAACTGTATGTTGTATCTTTTGAATGCGATTTAAATTATTATGAGTTTACAAATGTTTGTTATGCACAACTTCTGACTAATATGGACACAACTATCCTTTTATGTACAAGTCTATTTAGGAAGTGATCTTACCCCATACTCGAGGACGGCTGCGCTCTCGGAAGCGTCTCTGCCCGCGGACAGATTTTCTCCTCGCGCGAAGGAAAATTTGTTTTGATAGGTTGGGCGGAGACAACCCCTCTTTTGTAAGCCTCCTCCTGATTGGGCCTTGCAGACACGATCACACAGGAAGTAGTGGCAGGAAGCCTTTGACTGACAGCTCGTCATCCATCGGCGTTAATACTTTGTTTTTACTTTATATTACATATACAGAAAGATAAAACAGTTAACTAATTAATGGTAAATTTGTGATTGCTTGTGATAGTTTTTCTTATTAACAGTGCATATTTAAAAAACTCAGAGCTGCATGTTAAATATAAAAAACTGACTTTTACACTCATTAGTACTATATATTATTGGCATCAGTTTGTTATATTTTGCAACACTTTCTGTCTACATGTAGAATTGAACCGGCTGCAGGAATTTAAAACAATGTTTTGATCTGAAGGACCTTTTAATTAGTTCACCTAAATTTAATTTAATAAAGCTAAATTGATCAAACTTTATAACCCTATTTTATTTCTATAATGTGGAGTTAAGGACAAGATTATTTTCTCATCATGATGCAAACCAGGTGGAAGCTCCCAGAGAGGGTTCGGATATAACGCTAGTCCGCTCTGCTCTTCTCTCTCCTCTGTCTCTTCTCTGGGTACTGTTTTTCTGTGCTGTCTTCTGGGTCCTGCTGATTTGCCCAGTAAGATGGACTGATCCAATGTAGTGGATTATAACAAAAGTAATTTACTCAAAAACATAACGTGCTAAAAATAATATCTATATTAAACACATTTTTATAAAAGGAGTTTTATGCGGTCCCCAGGAACTTGGGGCCCTATAGGCAACCACCTAGTTTTACCTAGTGGTAAGTCTATTTCCGAAATGAGTACCCAGATCCGTTATGTTAACAGCTAAATAGTCAATAAGACTATAAGGATTCACTACAAGTCTCCACTCCTTCGACAATAAGCACAATTCAAATAGGAGTCACCTAGTTATTTTTTTCCCCTCTGAATCAAAACTATTTAAATACAGAATACAGAACTTTATCTTGGATTCAACTGACAAGTGCATCCAAATTTTGACTGATTGCAGTATGAATAAGCCAGTGTATGAATTGGGCTTTATAAATAAATTTGCTTGCCAGTCTACTGTGTATTTGTTTTTATGAGTTACAAAAAACTGTGACAATACTGTTATCCCCACTCTAAACGAAATTTCGTTCTGTACGCACACAAAATGACAAATAAAGTTGTCTAAGTCTAAGTCTATCCAAGTTAAAAATAAAATTAACTAATGTGAGTTTTCAAGAATTACATTACCTTGCAAGTTTAAAAATAAAAACTTTATCAACCTGTTACATGTTCCATTAATTTTAGCACAATGGGGAGCAATGTTGTGAACTGTCAGCCATACACAAAACAACTTTTGCTTATTTTCCATGGTAATTCAAATTTGAATATTCCAACTATCTCTAAAAATCAGAATTTATAATTAAATCTGATGCACAAGGTAGGATAGACAAAAAAGGGCTATCATAAGCTCCTGTGGAAATGTTTAGGGACCTTCTTTAAAGCATTAGTTTCTGATTTTCCTGGAACCCAAGCTCTCCTGCAAGTTTAACATTTTCTATGGTCTTGCATGACTGGGATGATAACCAATTAAAATGTCCAAATAAATCCAGGGATATTGTCTGAATCAGACATCAGCAGCCAGATAATAGTGCATTACTTGTGCATCATCTCCCCTCCACCCCCCAAAAAAGAAAAGATACTGTATTAATTTGTTTAGGTTGCTCTGAGTCTATCAACCGACTTCAGTGTGTTTAGCATTCTATTTGAATGGGAACTGGGTAAATACAACTTCTGACCATTACAGTACATTGAATTAGCATTTTACCTTAGCACTGTAAGTTTGAGTGTCATCTCTGAATGTGAATACCATTAGTTTAATAAAACCAAGACCTTTGCTGTCACTTGCATGCAAATCCTCGAGTGTTGCTGACGTATCTCTATCCATTACTTATCGTCGAGGGGTGAATGTCAATACTGCAATGCCAAAAGGAACCACACACATGCACAAACAATCAGAGAAAGAGAGAGAATAATTTAAGCCGTGAAAAACACTACAAACATTGAAATAAAAGTTAACATCAGAGTTAGTGTAACTGGTTCACCCTGCATTGTGTTTTGTTTGTGTGTGGCTCGAAGGACAGAGGCTGGATCTGGGTTGACTTGACATTTAACCTCTCTCTGTTTGAAGAAGGCAGACTGTGATGAGTAATAGTAACCTGACTCAAGCCAGACGCATGTCGCTCCGCCTAGCTCCACTCACATACATCTGGGACACCGCCATAGGAATTGCCTTTATTGAAGGCTGGGCTTTATCAAAAATTCTTGCATGCATATGATTGGATAAGCCACTTGTCTGTCATCTTTATCGACGTGCTATTTCAACCACTCACACCGAAGCTAACCCGTGACGCTGATGAGAGCGACGCAGGAAAAAAAAAAAGTGTTTTATGTGTTTGCGGCTCTAGTGGCACGCGTTTTATTGACAGTGAGCTGACAGGAAGAGGGGGAAAGACAGGCGGCAAAGCGCCGCGGGTCGGAGTCGATCCCGGGCCGACCGCGTTGAGGACTAAAGGCCTCCTAATATGATTCGCGCTAACCGCTCCGGGGCGCGTCCCGGAAAACAAAACTTGCCAAATCCGGTCGGGAGAAGGACGAAAACATGGTTTCCACCAACAAAAGCCTTCAGAGCCGTTCTCTGATGTTCTTTTAATGAAACAATATTAGGTAGATTGGACAACACGGAAGAAATATTCCAAAAAAAGTAAAAAACAAGGCAACTGGACTTGCTATCCGTAGTAGAAGACGTTTCGCTTCCTCTCCAGGAAGCTTTCTCAATTCAAAAAGTCTGGAGTAATGTGGAGTAACCAGCTTTATACCAATGCCAAACAAAGGCCTTGTAATGGCTTAGATAACATGTAAATTCAACCGAAACAGGTCCACCCCTTAGTAATGGGTGGTCGTTAAAGCCATTAAGCCAGCAGATTGGACCGAAACTGGTCCACTCCTCTGTAACGAGGAGTCGTTAGGGTTGTTATTGGCTTGGCTTAAAGGAACAATGTTTTGATCACCCGAATGAGGGTGAGAGTTAAGGTGAAGATTGGCCGGAATTAATCCTATAGCTGTATTATAAATTTTTGAGAGTTGGAACCTAAGGCCCCCTCCTCTGTTTAAGGTTGGTTTTTCTCTCTTAACGTAGATGGCTTCCTTCACACCCCTTTCAAACCATCTGTCTTCTTTGTGGTCCATCAATGGCTTTTTCTTTGACATATTTAATAAAGGACAGATTTGGGAAAAACTCATAGTTTTCCTGTTAGCAGATTTTCCCACCTGGATTGGGGTTATGAAGCTGTTTGTTCAGAGGCTGTTACTGATGTACAGCTGGATGTATACTGAGATTACACACTATCTCCTAAAAGGTGATCAGTTACCATTAGTTTTATGGAGGTGTATCAGTCTGAACATTGCTAAATATAAATGAATGTCAAACTTTTCAGATTATTAGTAAAAACTGAAATCCTGTATTTCCCTTTAACCTCCAATTTTGGTTGGTTTATTACATAAAATCCCACGAAAATACATTAGAGTTTGTAACTTGACAAAAGATGAAAAAACCTAAAAAGGCACCGATAGATTTCTAAAGTACTGTAGAAGTGCCTGGCTAAGTCCAGGTGATACTGGGTCATTTTAAAAGACAGTTGAGTGTGTGCACCAATTTACCTGCAACCCGAGGAGGCTGTACAAGAAGCTGAAAACGCCGCAAATGAGAATAATATTCCCCAAAGGTTTAAGAGACGGCAGCAGATCCTTCACAGCCTGCGTCACTTCTGGAATTACTTTGAACATCCTAGATCACACAAACACAAACAAGTTAGTGTCTATCAGATTTGTAGAGCTGATGAGTAATAATTGGCCTATGAACTGATTCTCCACCTGAACTGTGAAACCTACAAAGGTTGCTTGCAGGTTCATGACTTCCTCGCCTGACCTTTCAGTTTAACTGGACAACCATGCTTAATCAGTATGCACCCAGTCTTCCACACCTTTAAAGCGCTGCTCACTGTTAGAGAAATGCCTTACCCCCAGCCGGGGAGCCACAGCATTAACTACTGTTTGTGCCTAAGTCCAGAAGATGAAGACTGATTCCAAATCTCAGTGTTTACAAGTAGTTCAATTCAATTAAATTTTATTTATATAGCGCCAATTCATAAAACGTGTCATCTCAAGGCACTTTACAAAGTCAAATTCAATCATATTATACAAATTGGGTCAGATTATACAGATTGGTCAAAATGTCCTATATAAGGGAACCAGTTGATTGCATCAAAGTCCCGACAAGCAGCATTCACTCCTGGAGAAGCGTAGAGCCACAGGGAGAGTCGTTTGCATTGTCCATGCCTTTGCAGCAATCCCTCATACTGAGCAAGCATGAAGGGACAGCGGAAAGAAAAACTCCCCATTAACGGGAAGGTAAAACCTCCAGCAGAACCAGGATCAGTATGAACGGTCATCTGCCTTGACTGACTGGGGGTTAGAGAAGACAGAGCAGAGACACAACAAGAGAGACAGAAAAGCACAGAAGCACTTTGATCCAGTAATCTGTTGAGAGCTGTGACTCTGAGTAAGTTTGGCAACTTTACTAAAGAGAAATCTAGGATTATTTTTATTCTCCTCAATTAATGATGAAAAATATGCTGCTCTAACTCTGTGAAGGGTCTTTTTATAATCTGGAAAGACAATAGACTGTCTTTCCAGATTAGGTAGGATTCCTCTTGGTGTGTAGAGCGCCATTTTCTGTCCAGTTTCCTAACATTGTGCTTCAAGGAACGCAGCTCTGAATTAAACCAGGGAGCCAGCTTCCTGTGAATAATCACCTTCTTTTTCAAGGGAGCTACATTGTCTAATGCAGAACGCAATGACGAAAGACATCAATTTGTGAATGGGAAGAAACAACATTGCTGCCATCTGCAGAGTATTTCTGCAATACTGAAAATATTAAAAGGGGGACAGACTCTTTAAAGTTTGATGCAGCATTATCCGATAAAGATCTACTATAATGGAACCCTCTGTTGGGGGTGGAGAACTCAGTTAGATTAACCTCAAATGTTATTAAAAAATTATCAGATAGGACAGGGTTGTGAGCAAATACTGTTAATTCTTCACAATCAATGCCACATGTCAGCACAAGGTCTAAAATATGGAGCCAAGAGTGCGTGGGTTTATGCACATTTTGAGCAAAACCAATTGAATCTAGGATAGTTTTAAAGGCTACACTAAGGTTATCACATTCTGACCTGGTGGACGATTCAAAACAACAAACAACAATTGCTTTGCAATTTGGATGAGGGAAACTGAGCGTTAAATGTTCAAAAGAACTGTAGTTATTAATTGGCTTGGGACTAATTAATAAATCAGACTGAAAGATGGTTGCCACTCCTCCTCCTCTTCCCGCAGATCTGGGAATGTCGAAATTTAAATAATTAGAGTGAATTGACTCGTTTATACTAACATAGTCCTCTTGTAGCCAGGTTTCTGTGAGACAAAATAAATCAATCTGATTATTGAAAATCAATTCATTAACTAACAAAGTCTTTGGAGGGAGAGACCTTATATTCAATAGACCACATTTAATTGTTTTTTTTTTTGGTTCAAGGTGAGCCGTATTAATTTTTTTTTTTTTTCGATTTGTTCCTTTTAGATCAGTTTTTGATCTATTCAGTTTTGGCTGTGGGAAAGACACCGTCTCAATGGAGTAATGGGTGGGTAACAGTACAGAAGCTGCAGAGAGTGTGTTAAACTACGGCTCTGCTTCCTGGTCTGGACCCTGGGTTGTCAGCATTTAGGAGAACTAATAAATCCGGGCCAGATTCCTAGAAAGAAGAGCTGCACCATCCAAAGTGGGATGGATGCCGTCTCTCTGGATCAGACCAGGTTTTCCCCAGAAAGTTTGCGAGTTATCAATGTAGCCCACGTCGTTTTCAGGACACCACCTAGACAACCAGCGGTTGAATGATGACATGCGGCTAAACATGTCATCACTGGTCAGATCAGGCAGGGGACCAGAGAAAATTACGGAGTCCGACATAGTTTTAGCAAACTTACACACCGAAGCAACACCAACTTTCGTGACCTCCAATCGGCGTGACCGGGTGTCATTACCGCCAGCGTGAATTACAGTCTTACTGTATTTACGCTTATCCTTAGCCAGCAGTTTTAGGTAGGATTCAATGTCGCCCGTTCTGGCCCCTGGCAGGCATTTGACTATGGTCCCTGGTGTCTCTAGTGCCACGTTTCTGACTATTGCGCTGCCAATCACCAGGGTCGGCTTCTCAGCAGGTGTGGCGTTGAGTGGGGAAAATTTCTTAGAAACGCAGACGGGTTGGTGGTGACCTGGGGGCTGGAATCTAGAGTTATGCTTCCTACGAACCGTCACCCAGCCGGCCTGGTTAACCGGCTGCTCAGGTGCTGCTGCTGGAGGACCGCTACATGAAGTTATGTCTATGTGTAGAGTGACAGACAATTAACTGTTTTACACGAATGGAAGAAGAAAAAATGAGAGAATGTGTATCAGAGCTAAGCCACGCAGAGCCACAGTCCGATATAACCGTGGCTCCATTTTGGTCATTAATAATTATCTCAGCATATTAAAAAATTCCTTCTAATATCAGTTTTATCCTGTGCTGAATACACTGACGGCGAATTTCTGTGTCTTGGTGGGTGTGCATCTCTGACTTGCCAGTTCTCTGGAGACGGCAAATAGTGGGTCCAATCTTCAAGTATTTTGTACCAGCGCTGAACCTTCTTCATCCAGCCCATAGAACCCTAAACAGTCACACATCAGAAACATTGGTTTCAGCTTCCTGACAGCATGGAAAACTTTAAAGCCGTTCTGCCTAGTGTGTTAAGATGAGGCTGTGTTTAATGTCTGCAGGTGTGGAGTCCATGCAGGAACTCTATCCCAGGATATAATAAACTCTGTGTCCTTACTTGACTTTTATGGACTTTTCTTAATGAAGTAATATTGCAGACCATTTAGATGTCGGCTGTTCAGACTTAGCAGTTGGCTGTTTACCGTAAATCCTCTAATATTGGCCTGTATTCCATTAGCGGCCGGGACTCTAACATTGGCCGGTCTCGCTGTCAGAGGAGGTAAATAATGGCCGGTCTCTCATACAGGCCGGGGCTATAATTAGAACCAACGTTTTTTCTGGGCAGGCCTCAACATTATACTTGTGATAGTAACATACAAGTACCACAGGGGGGCAATGTTTGCTAACGAATCCAAGCCATCTCTACGGTAGCCTGGTCATCGCCTCGCTCTTGACTCGAACGTGAGACTTCAGTTTTCAGTCACCAGTAGGCCTAGGCTAACGTTAACGTTTACCATGGCAGCGAGGAGATGAAAATTTGACATCAAGTTCAAAGAGAACGTGCTGGAATTTGCTGCAGAGCACTCTGGGGAGCAAGCTGCTAAACATTTTAACATTGACCCGAAAAGAACAAGATACTGGAAAAAGCAGAAAATAGATCTAGCCGCAGCAAACAAAAAGAGAGCAAGGCTGCCAGGAGGAGGGAGAAAAAAGGTTAGCGAGGAGTCGGACACAAAACTCTCTGAGTGGATCCATTCAATCAGGGACAATCATAACCGAGTGTCGAGAAAAATTATCCGAAACAAGGCTCTGGAAATCTACCCTACAGTGAGTGATGGCGGTGCGCGATTTCGGGCTAGCAGGGGTTGGCTGCAAAAGTTTTTAAACCGAAATGGCTTCGCATTGCGACGTCGGACCACAATGGCTCAGAAGGACCCAGATCTCCTCACAGAGAAACTTGTCTCATTCGTCGACTACATGAGCAAGACTGTCGTCTCGAAAAGAATTTCAGAGGACGTAATTGCAATGGATGAGACTGCTGTTTGGTTCGATATGGTGTCTCCCAGTACCAGTGACGTAAGAGGGACGAAGTGCGTTGCGCTCAAAACAACAGGCCACGAGAAAAGCCATCTCACTGTTGTCCTTGCTGCCAAGGCTGATGGCACTAAACTCAAGCCTTATGTCGTCTTCCGGGGGGGCCATCCGTGAGGTGAAGGCAATGCAGCAAGAAATCTCAAGAGCTGTCATCGCCACATTTGCCAACGGCTGGATGAATGACGACTTCACCACAGCATGGCTCAGGTCAGTGGTAGGCAAATTCAGTTTTCGCCCGCGCCTGCTGGTGTGGGATGCCTACCGCTGTCACATCAGCACCTCTACCAAACAGGAATTGAGGCCCTACAACATCACAACCGCGGTGATCCCAGGAGGCTGCACTAAGTATGTGCAAGCCCCTGATGTCATGTGGAACCAGCCCTTCAAAGCGAGCCTACATGCTTCTTATGATGGGTGGATGGCCGGGGATGCAGACAAGCAATACACAAGTGGAGGGAACCTAAAAGCACCATCTCGCCGTCTGCTTGTGGACTGGGTTCTCGCTGCTTGGGACAAGCTGGACAAGGACCTGATCATCAAGTCCTTCAAAGTGTGTGGGCAGTCTGTGAAACCCGACAGGAGTGAGGACGACCGAATATTGTGCTTCCGAGAGGGACAGGTATGAAATTAGCACTCACTTCTATCACTATCACTATTGCATTCGTGAGTGAGCCTGTCCACTGTGACTTGCAATAAGGGCCAAACTAAATTAATGTATTGTTCTTTACAGCCCTGCGCTGCTGGACGACAGGCCCTGACTGCTGCCCGTCTGTGCGAGGAAGAGAACAGACACGCAGCAGAACATGAGGAGGACGAAGAGGAACTGTACAATAATGAACTTGTTATAAAGACTGGCGCGAGTGATGAGGAGATTACAAGGAGAGATGAAGAGGAGGAGGAAATTGAGGAGGAGGATTAAACAGAATTGGAGGATTTTCTTTTATTTTTTACTTCAAACCAAACAAGACAATTTGAGTGAGCGATAAGGTGTCTAAACCTGTAAGTTGCTTTTGTTATGAATCAATAGCCTAATTATCACCATGTATGGTTAAGTGTTTACAATGCACTAGTAGCACTACTGGTATGTTTGCTAAGTTTTTGTTACCATATTACGACACTGGAATTTAGCCTGAATTACCGGTAGGCTATTTGTTGTTAATGTTCTGTATACCGTTATGGTAACTGTACTTTTTCAATAAATGAACCTAGTATTTTATAGGTTCAAATAGACACAAAATTTAATTTTTATTCATTCCACTGGTAGTCTGTTTTGCTCAAATAGAAATAGAGGCCTGTCTCTAATTCTGGCATCTTTCCAATAAAGGCCTGGACCACGATGCACTTGAGTGAAATAAAGGCCCGGGCCTATATTAGAGGATTTACGGTATGAATGAAATAATCTCTCTGGTCGTAAGCAGCGTGTTTAGCTCACAGGTCTTTTCTCACAAAAGGTGTCCCTCAGGGCTCTGAATTAATCATACTTTGAAGTATGAGGCTACAATGATGCAAATTGTATAAAAGTTGATATATACTGATTAAAAAAATAGTATGGTATGGAAGACATCTAGCTTCCCTTAATGTCTCATGAAAAATCTTCAGTAACATTCTTTCAGGATTAGCTTCTCAACGTGCTCAACAGCAGCCCTAGAAAGCTGCCTGTCACACAGACTTACATGGTCCGGGTCCGTCTGTGTTACGGCGGCTTCCTCCACCTGAACTGACTGAATCTCATCAGACCTTGACTCAGAGTTCAAAGGACCCTGGCTGGTACTTGAAGGATCCTGGAAAAAAAAAACAGGTTAGCAAATGTTTCTGCATGGTGAATGGGATGTGGGGTCTGATCAGAAGTCATGATATATACAGAGCCTTACAAAAGCATTCAGACCAACAGAACTTAGTTGCTTACTGTACAACCACAAGCTACATGGTCCTTTTTTTTATATTTTATGGAAAAAAGTGAGGCATGCAAAAGTAAGGCATGCATTTCTATT
Source organism: Fundulus diaphanus (assembly GCA_037039145.1). Taxonomy (NCBI): domain Eukaryota; kingdom Metazoa; phylum Chordata; class Actinopteri; order Cyprinodontiformes; family Fundulidae; genus Fundulus; species Fundulus diaphanus. The sequence continues at coordinate 23,600,436 of CM073144.1, forward strand.
CTGCTATTCAATTCTTAACCTAACATCACAAATTAACCTCTGAGATTTCCAGGTGAACAGAATCCACCTGTGTGTTATCTAATGTTAATATTAATACTAGGGCTGGGCAAGTTAACGCGTTAATTTCGCGTTACTTCATTAGACTATTAACGGCAAAATTTACTTTAACGCGGGTTAACGCATGTTGCTCACATGCTTTTATTTTGTGAAGGTCTGTTGCTGCGGTGTAGGGGTTTGAATCAGAACAGTAGGTGGCGATAATGCGCCAATAACCTCGCTGTCAGCCCAGCCTCGGATTCAAAGAGGAAGAAAGGTGCTGGCCGGAAAAAAACAAAGCCGACATGCGGAAGGCGGTGTTTCCCGCAGGAATTTGCTTAGGCGAGGCGGTGAGTTGGCGGCCGGAACAAGTTTTGTGCGGAGCGGAGCGGGGTCTGCATCGACGCCGTCGGTGAAGTCACTTCTTGCTTCAAAGTATCCATGTGTTTTTGCCTGTTTTTCCCTGCCATTCACTATATGCACGCGAGAAAGCAACAACAAAAAAACGCGTGTTAAGGTCAAATAACCATGTAAGCATATCGAGTTAGCAAGCATTTCAGTTTAAAGTTCTTCCAGCATCGAATATGACAGAAACAAGTTAGTTGTAACCACTGCCAAGTTAAACTTTGGTATTGAACATAAAATGGTAATGCTGCTCCAGCGGCAGCACAGAGAGGGGAATCCGAAAGGCGAGGTCCAGGTCCGGTCCAGGTCTGGTCCAGGTCCGATAACAGGCGGGCTCAGAATAATCACAGGGGCGAGGCAGAATCAGGTCAGACACGGACAGGCAGAATAAGGAAACGCTGGAATGCTCGTACGGGTGGCTTGAGACAATCTGGCACTGGCTTCTGATCTGCACGGGGATTATAAGGAGGTGAAAATAGGTGAAAATGATGAGGACTAATTGCAGGCAGGGTGGAGAATGAGCAGGTGTGCTGAACAGAGGAAAAAGATCAGAGCCAGTGCCGAGATCATCACAGAGCCCCCCCCTCAAGGGCGGATTCCAGACGCCCTAGGCTGGTCGGGATGGGCTCTGTGGAAATCCCTGATGAGGGACTTGTCCAAAATGAGACGGGAGGGGACCCACTGGCGTTCTTCCGGTCCATATCCCTCCCAGTCGATCAGGTACTGGGTGCCTTTTCCCCACTTCCTAGACTTAAGGATGCGTCTAACGGTGTAAGCAGGAGAACCATCAACAAACCGGGTGGGTGGAGGGGATGTGGAGGCGGGAACAAGACTTGATGTCTTGACGGGTCTGACTCGGAACACATGGAATGTGGGGTGGACCTTAATCGACGGGGGCAGGCGGAGACGGACCGCCACCGGGTTCACCACTTTGGAGACGGAGAAGGGCCCGATAAACCAAGGTGCCAGCTTCCTGTTCTCAAACTTTAGGGGAAGGTCCTTTGTGGAGAGCCAGACTCTATCTCCCACCTGGTACTGTGGGGCCGGAACCCGCCGGCGGTTGGCAGCACGGGCCTGGTTCTGGGAGGAAGCGAGGATGGCTCTCCTTGCCTTTCTCCAGGCGTGCTGACACCTCAGGGCAGACAGACGGGCAGACGGGACTCTGGACTCCACCTCCTCAGTGGAGAACACCGGCGGCTGGAAACCATAGACCACATAGAACGGGGAGAGGCCGGTGGAGCTGGAGGGTGTGGAGTTAATAGCATGCTCCACCCAGGGTAGGTTTGGGGCCCACTTGGTGGAGTCGGACTGACAGAACAGGCGGAGCTTGGTCTCGACCTCCTGATTCATTCTCTCTGTCTGGCCATCGGTCTGGGGATGGCAGCCAGAGGACAAACTGACTGAGATGCCCAGCATGGCACAAAACTCCCTCCAGTAACGGGCCACAAACTGGGGACCTCTATCCGACACTGTCAGTTGGCAGGCCGTGTAGTCGGAAGACCTCCCTAGCAAGGATTGTCCCCATGTCTTTGGCCGAGGGAAGTTTAGATAAAGGGACCAGATGGACCATTTTTGAAAAGCGGTCCACAATTGTTAGGATGACCGTATTGCCCTCAGAGGGTGGCAGGCCAGTGATGAAGTCCATCAAAAGGCAGGACCACGGCCGGGAAGGGACAGGCAGAGGACGGAGCAGACCGGGCGGGTGGTGACGGGAGACCTTAGCCTGGTTGCAGAGGGGGCAGGCGGACACGAAATCTCTAACGTCCCTGGCCAAAGTAGGCCCCCAGAACTTGGAGCGGACCACTTGGAGGGACTTAGTGATGCCAGGACGGCCGTAAAGGCGGGAGCTGTGGCAGAAATCAAGGAGCTTCTCTCTTAGAGGGACCGGGACAAAAAGCCTGTCCTTGGGGCACGCTGCAGGGATCCAAATGTTTTCCAGGGAGTCCCTGACCTCCCTCTCGAGGCTCAGCCTGGTGAACGCACATCTTACCGAATCCGGTAAGATGAATTGTGGGAACTGATTGGGACTCTCCTCCTCCAACTCATACATTCTGGAAAGGGCGTCAGGCTTCACGTTCTTGGACCCAGGCCTGTAAGAGAGGGAGAAGTTGAAACTTCTTGGCGGTCTTAAGGTACTCCAGGTTTCGGTGGTCCGTCCACACCAGGAAGGGGAGCTTGGACCCCTCCAACCAGTGTCTCCACTCTTCCAGGGCCAACTTGACTGCCAGGAGCAGCCAGGTATCACCTTACCAAAGAGCATGAAATCCTTCTAGATCCAATACTTTCTGTAGCGGCTAAAATCCTCTATTTTAGGCTACTGGTTGTTGTTTCTGAAAGGCGTTGGTTTTACGTGCACTCGATTAAGATTCGCAAGGCCGATCTTCAGTTTGACTTATGATAAAGTAATTTATTATCAGAACAATGTCCATTGTCTTACTGTTTCCATTTAGATCCACAAACATTCGACTTCCATCCAAACGAAGCACAGTAGAAAACTGTTGCCTCTTCCCATTAACAACACTTGAACACAATCACGGTTGACCTTAAATAACCCCATCCCCCATCAGACACTCAGAACTCAAAATGAAATACGCCCCCCGGTGGCAATAAACACAGGAAAGGAAAAATGGCTCCTACACGCCAGCCCCTAATTGCGTGTGGCAGAAGACATAGCAATTATCAAACTTAAATTAAAGAAGCCACAAATAAACATATGTCTCCATATAAGTATACATAAGAGGCAAATCAGGTTTACACATTCATTATTCTACCAGTTTATCAGTTTGTAGCTTCACATAACAGACACATTTTTGTTACAGGTCTTTCAATAATGTTGGTTTTTGTTTGAAGATGAACCACTCGCACCAGACCCCTTTTATCTGGAAAAGTTTTAATAACTTTCCCTAATATCCAATACCCTTGAGGTGTTGTGGAGTCCATTACTACCACCACATCCCCAGGGGGCAGCCCCTCCCTGGGCTGCCACCTTACCGTGGTGGAGGGGTTTGAGTGTCCCAATGATCCAAGGAGCTATGCTGTCAGGGGCTTTAAGCCCCTAGTAGGGTCACCCAAGGCAGACAGGTCTTAGGTGAGGGACCAGACAAAGCGCAGCCCAAAATGCCCCTTATGATGAGCAAGATTATTGGATTTCGTGTTCCCTCGCCCGGACGCGGGTCACCGGGGCCCCACTCTGGAGCCAGGCCTGGAGGTGGGGCACGTTGGCGAGCGTCTGGTGGCCGGGCTTTTGCCCATGGAGCCCGGCCGGGCTCAGCCCGAAGAGGCGACATGGGTCCCCCTTCCGATGGGCTCACCACCTGTCGGAGGGGCCAAAGGGGTCGGGTGCAATGTGCAACGGGTAGCAGTAGAGGGCGGGGACCTTGGCGTTCCGATCCTCGGCTGCGGAAGCTGGCTCTTGGGACGTGGAATGTCACCTCTCTGGTGGGGAAGGAGCCTGAGCTTGTCCGCGAGGTTGAGAGCTTCCGACTAGAGATAGTCGGACTCACCTCGACGCACCGCTCTGGCTCTGGAACCTGTCTCCTTGAGAGGGGCTGGACATTCTTCCACTCTGGAGTTGCCCCCGGTGAGAGGCGCCAAGCTGGGGTGGGCATACTTGTTGCCCCCCATCTCGGTGCCTGCACGTTGGGGTTTTCCCCGGTGAACAAGAGGGTGGCCTCCCTCCGCATTCGTGTGGGGGGACGGGTTCTGACTGTTGTTTGCGCTTATGCGCCAAACAGCAATAGACCCCTTGCAACCACGTGACTCCGTTACCCAGAACCCCTTGCGTGGTGGCCATATTGGTTGGCATGCCATTTTCTACACAACGCACGATATTCAAGACACTGTACGAGTTTTTCCCCTTTTCGGGCCGATTCTTCAGCCGTGCAAGCATGCTTTGAATCGGGCCGAATTTCAGCTTGATCGTAGAGGGGGGGAGGAGGGGGGACTGGCTTCTCACGACTACCTCCCGATCAGGAATCGGACGATCGGTGAAAATCAAACATGTTTGAAATTCAGTCGGCTGTCGTGAGCGCATCCTGCTGTTCAAGCAGAGCTACGAGGGAGCGCCCTCCCCTCCTCTCCGTCCCCGCCAGCAGAGGGAGGGGAACGGGCGTCCCTGAAGCGACCTCCGCCCGGCCCGCTCGCGGGGGCGAGTGCTCCGGTTGGGGAGGGCGAGCGTTTCGGTCCGCGCAACGCGCTGGCCGCCTGTTTCGGCACTCCTCCGCTCGCGGGCGGGCCGGGCGACCTGCCGTGCCGCGCGGCCGCCGGTGCGTCTCGTCCCTCCTCTCTCCCCTCTGTTCCCCCGATGCCCGGTGCCTCCTGCGGGTCTCGCCAGAGCTGGGCTCGACCCCCTGCTCTGGGTCCCTGTCACCCATCGTCGCTCGCCTGCCTCTGCCACCACAGCGAGCGTCGCGCCGCACAGATCGTGAGCGGTGAACTTTTTAAACCCCGCGGTTCCGTCGCACAGTTTTTAGATGTATGTAAGTACTGTTGAGAATTAAAAATATATCTTAGTTGGGGTTACTGAGGAAAGCAGAGTGAGGCCTGTCCCTTCCTGCTTCAGCGTAAGATAAACATGGAGTTTTATTGTCCTGAGGGGGTGGTCAGCAGGAGAGGGGGTCAGTCATCCTCCCTCTGAGCTTGCAGGAGGAGTTTTAAAGTTGATAAAAGGAATGTCTTGGTAAAACTTACTTCAGACAGACAGACTTATCCACCGGTGAGAACATCTTGTAATGGTATGTACTCTGTCTCCATATTTAATTTCTATGAATTAAATATGTATTTAAACCGTTCTACCTCTGATCAATGCTTCCCCATTTATAGCCAAATCCGGAACTGGGAAAGATGGGTTTTTAATAGACATGTAACAGCAAGCCGGTAAAACCCCATCTTATCATGGTGCCGAAACCCCTCGGATTTTGGCCGTGAGTGAGGGTCTGTTTGAAAATTGGACACGAAAAGAGGACTAATTCTGCAGCATCACCGGTCGACCGGAAAAAAGTAAGGAGATTTTTCTCCATTGGCAAAATGATGTGTAGGCTAAATTAAGTGATGCTGTGGTTTAAGAGACTCAATTCTCAAAATATCAGAGGCTGAACAGTACAACTAGGTTTGAATGGAATTTATGTTGAAACCGAGAAATGATTGAATGGGATTTATTTGTATGTCTACGTCAAAAAAATGTAAAATAAGGTAGAAACGATAAAAGAGATAAAAGCCAAGAAGCCAAGTGGTGAGGCTGTCGAAAAATAAAATAAAAAGACAATAAAAAGGTTAAAAAGCTAAAGAATAAAAAATAGTCTCAGGAAGTTGGTCGCTCCCCCCCCATGACTGACGAGTCTGGTGAATTTTAAGACTGGGGTGGAACGTTACCTCGGAGAAAGGGGACTCTCCACAGAAACGTAGCGATAGGCACGGCCAAGAATACGTAATATCTTTGAGTTGAGGCTAAGAGCAGCAAGACCTTAAGAGTGAGCTGTTATAGAAGATAAGAGATTGAAAAAGGGGCCCCAAGGGAACATTTACATTGTTCTCTAGCATCAGAACGGGGATTCTGATTGCACGACGATTAGACCGAGGTGGTATTAAAATGAATAGTTGGTTTCGTCGAGTGGAAGGGTATTAAAAGGAGAAGACCCTCTGCGCGCGCAAGGCTGTCTGTCTTAAATGTTATGTTTGTTATGTCTTGTCTGATGTTTTGAATGTCTCGGTAATATGGGATCCATGGTTTTGAGAGAAGGAGAGATTGGTTGTACCCTGCAACTCAGCGGAGAGTGGGTGTGTGTGTGTGTGTGTGTGTGTCTTCATGAGGGTGTGAATTTCTCCGCGTGCGTGGGCCTAAAGATAAGAGCGGTGACTGGGGCGCAGTTTAATTTTGTTAAGTAAAAGTGATAAGTAAAAATATGGGTGAAAAACTAAGGGGAATTTGGAAATCATTAGAAAAAAGGTCGATGCATTAATAATGTTTGTTGAAGTGCAGGAGAATTTCAATGCAGTAAAACGTTTGAGGTATTGGCTGCAAGCTGATTGGGTGAGTTGCATTGGAGAGAGACCACGGCCTGCAGTTTGGTGAGTTTTGGAGAAAACTTTTTATTTTGAACTGTAGCCTAAAAGTTAGAAAGTGGTTAGAAGTTTGGTAAAGTTGTTAAAAAATCTGGCAGAACATTGAACATCTGTTTGAGGCATTATAAATTGGGAAAACACAAAAGGGAAAATGCCTTCTATTAGAGTGTAATTTTAACTAGCGTTATCTATTGCAAAATAGCATTTCAAAATGCCTAATGAATGTATATACTTTCAGACATTAAATATAATTTGCGATTAAAAAGTAATTAAAAGGTTTTCATTGTTTGATAGTCCTAGTTATAATAAATAAATAAATAAATAGATATAATCCGTCAGACTTCAATCTAGCTGATTAATAGAGAGTAGTAAACCCTATCAGCTTTTGCTCATTTGCAGGCCTGGGAAAAACACAGTCTGCAGAACTAAACAGAGTTAAAAGTTGAGGTTACACTGTACCTTAATAGTGTGGGCAAACGGATATTGCGGCTGATTTGACAGATTTTGTTAACACTGCATTTAGTCATGAGTCAGTTTTGAAGTTATCCTCAAATGAAGCAGCTAAAATTGAGGAATCTATGACCAATGTTATTGGTTTGCATTGTTTTAGTATAAATACTGATATTGCAGAGCGCCAGAACCTAGTAGAAATAGACAATATTACGGGATCATCACAGGACGGTCCCCAAATTATTCATTATATGTAATCACATTTTCATGGTCCCACAAAATGCAGATGCCCTTGTTACACAGTAATTTAGAGCCCGAGGAATCTTTTTTCTTTGTTCATTTGGTAATGTGCAAATTCTGGTGAATGAACTTTTCAACATCAGTTGCTGGTGATTGTTTGTGGCCGGCAGTATTTGACTTAACAATTTACTAAACACAGGCGCATAACTGATTTTAGAGCTGTTTTAAAATGTACCTTTGGTGTTTTTTATATTTTTTTCCTTGATAGATGGAGTTACACAGCATTTTCTTTATACACTTTAGCAGAAGGTTCCTGAGTTTGACTGGGACTCTTGATATCTTCTGAAAAAAAAAAAAAAAAAAAAAAAAAAAAAAAAAAATCAGTAGGCTGGATCTAACACACAGGTGTGGATCCTAAATGAATCAGTCCAATTTAGGGGAGTTATTTTGAGTAATAGTGTTACAACAACAAAAACAACGTGTCCTCTTCAATATCTCAGCTGATGATTTTAAATCTTGATACGCTCGCTGAGACAATATTTGATACACCATTTGCCTGTGACTCAAAGGAAGGATGATACACAACGCTTGTGTTTGTTAATTACTAAAAGTTGGTAAAGTTACAGTTATTGGAAAACAACATAGGAAGGAATGAGAGTAAGCAGCTGATTCCATCGAGAACTGTCTCTATTTTAATTTAAGGTGGGGGAGTTCCCTCCCCCCCCCTGTTTTTCTTTTTCTATCTTAATTTTGTTGCAGGTCTGTTCGTTCTGGAGTATGGACACGGCTGACATGAGACGCAGATCGGTGCCGATTTGGGGTTGGAAGAATAAAACTGAGCATTTACAGCCGATATGTGTGTCGTGGGGCACCCATCACATCTGGGACAGTTGCTTACGCTGGACACTGGGCCAAGGACTGTTTCACATCACTAAATCCTGGCAAGAAGTCCCAATACCACCTCACCTTCAAGAAGGTCAGTGCCCCATCTAGGGGATAACGCACCCATGAACAATGTTTCCTCACCCTGGAACGATGGCCAACGCCTATGAACAGCACAGATCCTAAGCTGTCAAGGAAAAATGACTGTCTGCATACACTGGAGTTGAATGTCTCATCCAGTTTCTGAGTCGTGGACCAGAACTTTGTCACTGAGGTGCATCGACAGCGAATCATTGCAACACGTGGGGGACGAAATGTGGAGTTCCACACATGGAAGCTGTGAGTGCGACGTCTAAACTCCAATCTCTTTTCTGCCTGATCTGCTGAACATGTCAGTCCAGTCCATCTCAAGGACCACAGACTGATAACAGACTTTTTGTTAAGGTAATTCAGACTGTTATTTCTAGCAATATTCTTCTGACCAAATTTTATGGAATGTGATTTCTAATATTTTTTCTGTGTCTCCATGTTTGAGCTCCTAGGCAAATGGAACTGGAGTTGGGTAAAACATTTCTTAAGGCAGCCGAATTGAGCGTATCCCAGTGCACAGGTTTGCGGTTTTGAAAAATATTCTAATTTCTATTAAATTTTTTGCTGTTTTGATGTGTTCCTTTTAAACATGAGTTTTAATTCTATTATGTCCAGGACCATATTGCTCATAATTAACAGCAGCTGGTGTATGTTTCCATCTCTTCTATGGGCAGACAATCCACAGGGGTGGGAATACTTTCACGTGCTCCACTTCTACTTAGGTTTCTGTGAGTTCTAGATAACAACTGCATGTCATAAATTTCCACAAGGGGGGTTGCAACGTCCTGAGGGGACAGGTTTATTACATGGGTCTCTCGGTAAGCACAGATGTGTCCTGCTTGGGACATTCTGTTTCTAAACAACATGGGTTAAACGGATCTGTTAGGTTCTTTCTTAAATAGCTCTCAAGTATTGAGATTTTTCTATTGTACAATATAACTGTTGCATGCTAAAACTTATCAGATTTTCACCAGACTTTGCCGTTACCAGGTGTTTTATTCAGGTAAAACCCAATATTTTATCAGTATGTAAGTACCTTGGAACGTTCAGCATTTTCATACCATCAACTTGCTGTGAGCACATTAGAATAATCATTATTTCAATGGGTACACTGATCTTTTTGGAGGACTTCTTGTAGGTCTGTGGGATTATGAAATTGCATTAAGTTTTGATCTGAATCCAGGATATAGGGCAGTGTTTTTCATACTTCAATTCAGATAATTATTTGCAGTTAATTGATTCCCTGTGATGACTAATACTATTCTTTGTTAATGTTTTGTAACAAAATTTATTTTGTTCCAAGCAGAGGGATATGACATAAACATTTATATGATAACACTATATCGTAAAGTTATATAGATCTTAAACTTTATATCAACCCTTGGCACAAGTAATTTAAGGGAAGGATTCTTGCGCAGGACCCCACGGAGGTATGTAACTGCGTTGTAAATCAGATAACGGTTGTTTAAACAAAAAGAAACCCCCCACAAAAGACCTTACCCATGGCTCTCTGGAATGTTTGTTAAGTGACTCCCAAAACAGACCGGAACCGTAAATTAGATTTAATGGGCGGAGTGTCAGACACCACGTATCTGCTAGAGACAGATTCTATGAGGGGGGTTCTTGGAAAAAGGCTTAAACAGTTTAAGCAGGACAATAAAGTGAATGTTAAATTAAACAGAAAAACTACATAAACTACAAAAAACTGGATAAAAGAGATAAACAGAGGGTAACTTAATGCATATTTAGTTTACTTTAAAATCATTGGTGTGTCAGGTAGGTTAGTTAAGGATTCAAAGCCACGTACTGTATATCTGTTGCAGTAAACTGGATCAGGATTTGTAACAACTGGATAAAACGATATGTGAACTAAAATGAGGGTTTGCTTTTCCTCTCAGATTAAAAATAGGAACTTTTTCGCAGCATACACATCTGAGTAAAGGGTACAGAAGTGAGGTGTGGTGACGTGCTGAAAAGTTTTGTGTGGAGTGGTGTGCTGAATGGTAATCTTTAATCTTCCATCCAAAGAGCATTCTGACATTCTTACAGGAAAATGTACTTTGATTTCAAACTAAATTAACTAATTTTAGATTCCACAGACATGGCGATTCCCACCGGAGGTATAAAGTTTTTGTGCAGGCATTCTTTTGCAGGACAATCAGAGGCCCAGCGTCAGGAAAGAGGAATTGCGATAAAGTGTCTCATTAACTATTGCATTTCTAAAATAGGTTTCTCATAGGATGGAGAAGGAACAACGGGAAGGTGGTAAGGATTAATGGGGATAATTCTAAACACAATTGGTTAAAGTTCTGTGCACAGACGAAATTGGAAATGGGGTGAAAAAGCTGTGAAGTGTGTTTCTTGTGGGAGTGTTCAGTTAATTTCATTACAGGATATGATTCCATATGACTGAAAGGAGCTTTTCGGGACCGAAGTCAACCTCCGGAATTACAGGTAGCACACGACATTTGATATCTAAAAGATTGTCGTGTAAGTTTCAGGTTGTATTGGAGATGTAAACTTAGGAGAGTCCAGTAATGTGAAGGGAGTACACCGACCCCCGACCTTGAATGGGAGTACAAGCTAAGGTCATCAACAGGCAGATGTGGTGGGCCAGAGGTCAGGGGCCCATCTGATTCCAGAGTCATGTGTACCAGCCACATAGAGGATCCAAGGGGAACAACACCGGACCAGCTTTCGGGTCAGACTGGCTGACTGGAAGGGTTTCAACTGCCACCCACCCGTGCCATCCGGCAACGGGGCAGCTCGATGCGCAGAGCGGATGAGGCAGCCGGAAGTTTATTTTGTTTTCGTTTTTTATTTTTTAATAAAGATTAACATACAGTTGTGTGGAGACCGCGGTTGGAACACTGACTCTTTAAACCATCTTCTTTAAAGGCGAGAAGAAGACATCTCCGAGATGCAAGACATCATGACCACAATTGAATGCATTGTGTAAAAAAGAAAAAAGAAAATGAGTTTTGTAACCACTGCATATGTCTTATAAGTTCCATATTCATAAGGTGTTCAATATTAGTATCGTTAGAATCTTGGTTCTGCATTGCATGATAATCTTTTTATTCTGTGGTTTGATCTGAGTGTAGTGCTTTCATGGGTTATCTTTATTTCTAAGAAGACAATTTGTTAATCTAGGTTAGGACTCTTAAAGTCATATTTAGATCATATAATAGTTTCTGGTAGTTGCACATTTATCTTAGCCTTGCACCTCTCGGATAAAGGTGCTTACTTTTCTTAATTCTAGTAGGTTAGAGATTCAGATAGGTTTAGTAGCTTTTTAGCTCATACTTGGGTTATTTTACACTTAAGGGGAACATTTGATTTCATAAGTCGCCAACAGAGGGGACAGTGGGTTACAATATTACATCTTACTATTTACATTTTGTTTAAGGGTTTCAAGACATAGACTTAGTTTAGCCTAGTTATTGGTTTGATCTTTGAGGGATCAAAACAGAGGGGTTGTTGAGAATTAAAAATATATCTTAGTTGGGGTTACTGAGGAAAGCAGAGTGAGGCCTGTCCCTTCCTGCTTCAGCGTAAGATAAACATGGAGTTTTATTGTCCTGAGGGGGTGGTCAGCAGGAGAGGGGGTCAGTCATCCTCCCTCTGAGCTTGCAGGAGGAGTTTTAAAGTTGATAAAAGGAATGTCTTGGTAAAACTTACTTCAGACAGACAGACTTATCCACCGGTGAGAACATCTTGTAATGGTATGTACTCTGTCTCCATATTTAATTTCTATGAATTAAATATGTATTTAAACCGTTCTACCTCTGATCAATGCTTCCCCATTTATAGCCAAATCCGGAACTGGGAAAGATGGGTTTTTAATAGACATGTAACAGCAAGCCGGTAAAACCCCATCTTATCAGTACTACGACTGAAAAACTCGTACAGTGTATGTATGCCCGGTATTTGCGGACCCTTTGGCTCTTCCTGATAAGGATTTTTCTAGCAATCCCGATGATTGGCCATCAGTTTGCTGTGCGGATCTGGTGAACTACCTTGTGTTGTCACCCACCCCAACGTACAGTGGCGATCAGATGAAGGCGTACAAGAGTTTGGGAGCGCACAAACAGTTCATTGCCGGATGGATACGTGAAGTGTCTGTTTTTTACCTGAATGATGTAGCATTTGTCCGTGGAAGGGTGAGTTTAATGTTGTTTATTCTCATAACTTGGCTGCATGTAGTCCGATAACATCTGACTCTAAACTGTAAACATTGCTTTGGCAACAGAGATGCAGTCTGTTTGCACCATATTGAACAATCAGTGAATAGTCTTTTGTATACATGCGAGTAATGAGGTAACTGGGCCAGTGCAGTGGTGGGCTGTCACGCTAGCCTGCCCACCAAGATGGAGGCGCGCACCCCCGATCACGTGACTGTGACGTCAGATGCAAGGGGTCTATTCAGATTACCCATCCTTTTTGGAGTCCTTGGAAGGGGTACTGGAGAGTGCCCCTCCTGGGGACTCCCTCGTTTTGCTGGGGGACTTCAACGCTCACGTGGGCAATGACAGTGGGACCTGGAGGGGCGTGGTTGGGAGGAATGGCCCACCTGATCTGAACTCGAGTGGTGTTTTGTTGTTGGACTTCTGTGCTCGTCATGGATTGTCCATCACGAACACCATGTTCAAGCATAAGGGTGTCCATATGTGCTCTTGGCACCAGGACACCCTAGGTCGCAGTTCAATGATCGACTTTGTTGTCGTTTCATCTGATCTGCGGCCGTATGTCTTGGACACTCGGGTGAAGAGAGGGGCGGAGCTCTCCACCGACCATTACCTGGTGGTGAGTTGGCTCCGATGGCGGGGGAGGAAGCCGGTCCGACCGGGCAGGCCCAAACGTATTGTGAGGGTTTGCTGGGAACGTCTGGCGGAGTCCCCCGCTAGACGGAGCTTTAACTCCCACCTCCGGGAGAACTTTAAACACGTCCCGAGGGAGGCGGGGGACATTGAGTCTGAATGGACCATGTTCCGCGCCTCTATTGTTGAGGCGGCTAGTCGGAGCTGTGGCCGCAAGGTTGTCGGTGCATGTCGCGGCGGCAACCCTCGAACCCGCTGGTGGACACCAGTGGTGAGGAAAGCCGTCAAGCTGAAGAAGGAGTCCTACCGGGCTTTCTTGGCCTGTGGGACTCTGGAAGCAGCTGATGTGTACCGGCAGGTGAAGCGGCAGGCGGCTCGGCTGGTCGCCGAGGCAAAAACTCGGGCGTGGGAAGAGTTCGGAGAGGCCATGGAGAAAGACTTCCGTATGGCTTCGAAGCGATTCTGGTCAACTATCCGGCGTCTCGGGAGGGGGAAGCAGTGCAGTACCAACACTGTTTACAGTGGGGGTGGTGTGCTGCTGACCTCGACTCGGGACGTCGTGTTTCGGTGGGCGGAATACTTCGAAGACCTCCTTAATCCCACCAACACGTCTTCCATTGCGGAAGCAGAGCCTGATGAATCTGGGTCGGGTTCTCCCATCTCTGGTGCAGAGGTTGCCGAGGTTGTTAAAAAGCTCCTCGGTGGCAAGGCCCCGGGGGTGGATGAGATTCGCCCTGAGTACCTTAAGGCTCTGGATGTTGTGGGGCTGTGTTGGTTAACGCGGCTCTGCAACATTGCGTGGACATCGGGGGCAGTTCCCCTGGATTGGCAGACTGGGGTGGTGGTTCCCCTATTTAAAAAGGGGGACCGGAGGGTGTGTTCCAATTACAGAGGGATCACACTCTTAAGCCTCCCTGGTAAGGTCTATTCAGGGGTTCTGGAAAGGAGGGTCCGTCGGATAGTCGAATCTCGGATTCAGGAAGAGCAGTGTGGTTTTCGTCCTGGCCGTGGAACACTGGACCAGCTCTACACCCTCAGCTGGATTCTGGAGGGGGCATGGGAGTTTGCCCAACCAGTCTACATGTGCTTTGTGGATCTGGAGAAGGCATTCGACCGTGTCCCCCGAGGGATCCTGTGGGGGGTACTCCGGGAGTATGGAGTACCGGACCCTTTAATAAGGGCTGTCAGGTCTCTGTACGACCGGTGTCAGAGTCTGGTCCGCATTGCCGGCTGTAAGTCGAACTCGTTTCCGGTGAGAGTTGGACTCCGCCAAGGTTGCCCTTTGTCACCGATTCTGTTCATAACTTTTATGGACAGAATTTCTAGGCGCAGCCAAGGTGTTGAGGGGATCCATTTTGGTGGCCTTAGGATTGTGTCTCTGCTATTCGCGGATGACGTGGTCCTACTGGCTTCATCAGGGCGTGATCTACAGCTCTCACTGGAGCGGTTCGCCGCCGAGTGCGAAACGGCCGGGATGAAAATCATTGCCTCCAAATCCGAGACCATGGTCTTGAACCGGAAAAGGGTAGAGTGCCTTCTCCGGGTTGGGGAGGATGTGCTGCCCCTAGTGGAGGAGTTCAAGTATCTTGGGGTCTTGTTCACGAATGAGGGGAAGATGGAGCGGGAGATCGACAGGCAGATTGGTGCAGCGTCTGCTGTGAAGCGGGCGCTGTACCGATCCGTTGTGGTGAAGAGAGAGCTGAGCCAAAAGGCGAAGCTCTCGATTTACCGGTCGATCTACGTTCCTACCCTCATCTATGGTCACGAGCTTTGGGTCGTGACCGAAAGAACGAGATCCCGGATACAAGCGGCTGAAATGAGTTTTCTCCGTAGTGTGTCTGGGCTCTCCCTTAGAGATAGGGTGAGGAGCTCAGTCATCCGGGGAGGACTCAGAGTAGAGCCGCTGCTCCTCCACGTCGAGAGGAGCCAGTTGAGGTGGTTCGGGCATCTAGTCAGGATGCCTTCTGGACGCCTCCCTGGTAAGGTGTTCCGGGCACGTCCCACCGGGAGGAGGCCCAGGGGAAGACCCAGGACACGCTGGAGGGACTATGTCTCCCGGCTGGCCTGGGAACGCCTTGGGATTCCTCCTGAGGAGCTGGCCCAAGTGGCTGGGGAGAGGGACGTCTGGGCCTCCCTACTGAAGCTGCTGCCCCCGCGACCCGACCCCGGATAAGCGGAAGAAGACGGACGGACGGACGGACATCCCCAGGGATGAAGCATCTTTTTTTCTTTATCCATTTTCTTCGTTCTTGTAATAACGGTAGATATTCTCGAATCCAACATTTCCAAAAGAGATCTGAAATGTATTGGATTTGTTTCCGCCTTCTTTTAGCATAAAGATCCTTTTGTCAAAGAGTCCTGGCGGAAAAGCTGGTTTTCCCTTCATGAGTAGCAAGTAGTTGGGCGTTAAAGCCTCAAGGTCATTGGGGTCCTCTGATAACTTTGTGATGGGATGATCGTTAAGTATTGCCTCAGCTTCACAAAGTACAGTGTGGAATCCTTCATCGTCCAACATTTGTTGATGGAGCACTGAGTGCAAAACCTTTCTGATCATTCGAATGAGGCGCTCCCAAACCCCGCCACAATGTGATCCAGATGGTGGATGCTGCAAAAGCTGACTGTTAAGCGAAACCCCTTTATACTCAGCACACGCAGCTTATGTTTTTGTGGATGGTATACACCAGTGGTCCCCAATCCTGGTCCTCGAGGGCTGGTGTCCCTGCAGGTTTTACATGTGTCCCTGATCCAACACACCTGACTTACTTCCCCAGTGTGCTGTCAAGTTCTCCAGAGTCCTCCTAATGACCTCATTATTTGACTCAGGTGTGTTGAAGCAGAGTAACAAATAAAAGTTGCAGGACACCGGCCCTCGAGGACCAGGATTGGGGACCACTGGTATACACCATGATGTGGAATATACTACACCTTGCCTTTCGCTGCTGTCAGCTGATGCTGTAGAACCCTCTCTGCATGACCACTATTAATGGCATTATTCATGACGTTTGTGTACTCTTTATGAAAACTTCTGTTCCCTTTGAATTTCCTTTTCACACCAAGTATGCGCTGCAGAGCAACAGAAATATTGTTTGGCATAAAGAGTTCTTCCCTTTTGAAAGGCAGTTCAGTTTGCCATTCTCTAGCTGTGCAGAACGATTTATTATATCTAGGAATTTTTGTTCCTCTCTGGACATTTCCTCTTGTTCTGTAAAGGACTTCTCAATAAAGTCATAGTTGTACTGGCTGTTCAAAAGCTCTTCTATTTTATCAACTGTAGTTCTGTTGACATGAACTGAAGGGTAGCCATTTTCAAGATCCTTGCAACCTTCTGCTGAAGCATTTACAACCCATCCTAGAAGGCTTCTGGTTGCATAGGGCCCTTCACCCTGACTATTAATCACCTCCCAAGGTTCCATTAGTTTAGATGCATTTGTGCCCACTAGTAGGTCTACACCAGCATGTATGCGAGGAAAATTAATGTCCTTTAAGTACGACCATTTTGACAGCTCCTCCTAACTGATGATATTGTCGGTGGAGACTGGCATTTCCTTTTGTGTAAACACAATGGGAAGCTGATAGAAATGGCTTCCATTTATTTCTGAAATTTCCAGCCCTTTAATGATAGAGGTTGTCATTGTTTTACTATGACCCATTGTCCGGAGATGAATCTGAGCCATTCGACCTTGAATGTTGAGTTCATTAAGAAGTCTTTCAGAGCAGAATGTATCGGTGCTCCCTGGATCCAGAAAGGCGTATGTTTTAATGATCTTAGTTCCCTTTGAACTTTTCACTTTCACAGGCAGGATGGGAAGAATCCCTTTATGGTGGCCAGCCCATGTATGACCACAAGTAGAGGAGGTTTTACCGCCCTTTGCTGCCTCTTTCTGATGTTTTTTTTTCCTTCTGTCCAATGTGCAAAATGCTGGGATGTTTTTGGTTACAGTGTTTGCAAGCGATGCGCTTATCACAGTTCTTGCTTAAATGTCCTGCATCCAAGCAACCAAAACATAACGTTTGTCTTTTAGAAAGTCTAGTTTTTCCCTGTTTGACCTCTTTCCTAATTGTCGACATTGTTCCAATACATGACCATCCTGTGTACAATACAGACAGGATAAATAATTAGATTTGTCAACAACAGTTACTTCATTTTTGAGAGAAGGCATGTTACAGTCATCTTTAACAGAAAAATGGGTGACAAAGCTGTTTCATTTAAACGGTGACTTAATTTGAGGTTTGCTAGGTCCCCTAGATTCCCCTAGCAGGTTGTAAATCCTGTATATCTCCAAAAACTGGATCTGAGATTATTCTAATCTGGTGTTCAATAAAAGCAACAATATCTCTGAAACATGCTCTTTGATTAGTTCTCTCAAAAATCTCATTTGCTTTTGTTCTCCATTTTTCTCTTAGTTTAAAAGGAAACTTTTGAACTAAGATTTTCATGTTAACTGGCATGCTTAACTCATCCAAATACTGCAGTTCCTCCATAGCATTGTAGCTTTCACGGAGGAACAGTCCAAATGCCTTTAATGCTTTAGCATCTTCATCTTGAATGTTAGGCCAACCAGTGACTTTTTCCATGTAGGCTGCAGTAATATTAAATTCATTGCCAAAATGTTCTTTGAGGAGTTGCTTGGTTGCCCCTTGGTGTACTGTTCCAGGTAGTACAAGCAGTCTCCTTTACAACTGTTCTTTGCTTCCACACAATGTTCAAAGGCTTTCATAAAGGCGTTAAACTAAAGGATCTCCGTCATAGATGGGAATTTATCGATGTGGCAGTAACTGGCTTGTTTGCATTTGAACCAGAAGAGCTGTTATGTCATTCTGTCATTCTGTTGTTTCAACACATTGTAAAGGTCTCCAGTAGGTTGAATTTGATTTGATGGAAGCAGACTGTTTTGAGTGGTAACTTTGAGATCGGATAAAATAACAGAAGCTTTAACCCTTTGAACAGCAGGGAGAGCCATTTGTGACACCAAAGTATTGAAAACAGTGTCATCCACTTGAAGTGGAATATGCTTTTCGTAGGCTGTACTTAGATCTAACTCAACCTCTTTATCCAACAGCAGTCCAGCATCTTCTTGAAGTTTCTTTGCAGGTTTGGTAACCAACTGTGAAGCTTGTGAAAGGAGTAAAGTAGGTTTCATCTTGGGTCTAGCACCTTTTCTAACATATGAATCCATTCCATCAGAATGCTTAGATGTAATGCTGCCTTTAGTGCTGCCCTCTAGCACCATTAGCTTGGCATTAGCAGCAGCTATTTTAGTGTCCATCTCAAGTTGTTCCTTTCTTTTTTTTAACAGGTATTCCTGCTCCTACAGTGCATGCTTCTCCTTTAAAGCAGCTGCACATGCCAAGAGTGCAGCCCTTTCTGCTTCCGCTTTTATTTGTTCAGAAAGCGTTGAAGATTTGCCTGGATGCTATTGAAGAACACCTTTGACTCCCATTTTTTCTAAAATACCTTAAGGAAACATTTGAAATGAAGTCATGAGGTTCAATCTGTGGCTCCTCTTTCACCATGGTCATGCCACCACTGGCAGTCTTTGGTTCAGCTTGATTATAATTTTTACTCTCATTTTCTTTAATACCATCAGGCACACCGGCTAAGCAACCTTGAGCCTCAGCCAACCATTTATGAGTAGCAGCAACAAAATCATGAATATTCAACATTTTATCTTGAAACCACATGTTATGCTTCTGTGCTTTATCCACAGGCAATAATCCCAACAAACCTTGGTGTACCTTTTGTGTTTCTTCAGGCAAACCCAAAAACCTTTGAAATTCTCCTTTAATGTAATTCACACACCCTTTGTCATTTTTCAACACTGTAATAGTTTGTTTTAATTTTGTGAGCTTATTTAACTTTGTTTTTCCTTTCACTTTCTAAGTTACTGATTTTCACCAACAAAGCTTTAGCTGTTAAAGGCATACTATGCAACATTTTTCAGTTAATTAATGTGTTCCATACCGTTTTGGATGATTAAATGAGTCATTTCAGGTTGAACAAAGGTTTTCTCGGCCGCCCTGGTGGTCTGTGGGGGAAATACCGCACTTGCAACTGCAGGAGCCCTCGGCCCGCGCCCACAGGCTCAGAATCTCGTGCAAGATCGCGAGAGTCGGTCTTGCTTTACGGCGAGAACATGCTCGTTGCTAGCGCAGTGGCGATATCTGTGCAGTTATCATGGCGGAACCGGCGATAAAACAGCGAAAGCCCATGTTGGAGCAGGCAAGAAAGAGGAAAAGGGCTATGGACAGAAAGAGGAGTCGGGCAAGCTTTTTCCGAATGGCGAGAGCTAAAAGAAAGAGAAGGCTGCAAGGCTGACGCGGACCTCGCGTTTCTGCTGATGCGATTGTAAGTAACATTGTAGGGTTTCCTTCACACTACCGCCTCCCAACATTCCAAAAAAAAAAAAAAAAAACTAACTCGATATGCGCGCAAAGCTTGTCTCCCCCCCCCCCCGCTCTGCTCCGTGGGTCATCGGCGTAAAGCTTGTCTCTCTCTCTCTTCCCCCCCCCCCCCCCCCGGCTCCGCTCCGCCGGTCGTCCGGTAAGCAAATACCTAGGGGAAACACTGCATTGGAATGGTTTCTCTCTCTCTCTGTGTGCATGTTCATAGTTTCACTGTTAGTCATTGTTTGTACTGCCGTTTTTTCGACTTTTGTATTCGTTGCGTTCGCCTGTCTGCTAAGCTCAAAACAACCGCGCCTGGCTTGACGGAGAAACCAGGGGTCCGTTCTTCGTACGTTGCTTAAAACATCCAAGATCAAATGACACATCCAAGATGATTTCATCCGGCTAATCATGATCCGGCTAATTGGGTTCTTCGAACACACCTGTTGTTTAGGATTAGTATGGCTGGATTGGGTTATCTGAGATAACTGCGCGTTCATGCGTTTGTTTAAAAGGGGAAATGTATCGATAGTAGAAACATTGATCAGCAACACTGCTATTGGCTGTTCAGCATGGCCAAAGAACGCCCACAGTTTTTCTCCCAAGCAGAACAACACCTCAAAATCTGTTAAAGCCAGGAGAGAGGGCTGGCAAAAAGCAGCGGACAAATTAATGCGTAAATACTGTCCATGGTAGATGTTTCTATCACTTTCTACAGTATGAATTTTTGCATTTTAATAATCTCATATTTACTTTGTTCTTTTATGTCAGAGCCTCCACAGGACCCACTAGAACATGGGGACAAGTAAAAGTGAAATACAAGAATATTCTACAAAATGGTAGCCTTTAATAATCATACTTTATTTTAAAAAGGCACTTGTTATGTCAAGAGATACAAATTTCAGTGTCATTCCTTAGACACGGGAAGTAAAGGACATGTGTAAACTGGGAATTTTAACAAAAAAAAATCTTTATCCATAAAAAATGAAAATTTTCCTTTTCCAAGTCATCCACAGTTTACACGGTAAAACTGTATTGCTCCGTGGCTAGATAATCCATCCATAGTTTTTTCTAATACAATATACGGCTCGACAGGAAGCAAGCTTTTCAAAGTAAACTAAACTTCACAATAAAATGGCCCGAACAAATCTTCTTACTGAATAGGATAAAAATAAAAAGCAAACCATCATACAAATAACTTAAATATTTTAGATTTATGGCTCCAACACCACTTTTTCCTCTTTAAAAGCCACTGTTAAATGATGTGTTTGTCTGTTTATAACAGCCACCAAGAAAATCTCTCTACTGTCGCGCTGCGCTCAAGGATCCTGTCTATTGCGCAATACGCGATTAATTCGAAAAACTCTGCAAATTATTCTTGCACCTTCCGCAACAGGTTGCAGTCGTAAAAATTGACATGGCTACGGCAGACTTCCCTATCTCCTCCGCTTATACAGCCGTGATCTAATCTTGTTTACATGAAATAAGCCTGCTCTTGAGCAGGCTTAAGCTGGCGCACATGTTGCTATGACAACAAGTGCAGGATGTCTTTCGAAGAACCAAACGATCCAAGATCATGCCAAATCGTCAACAATGAAATCCTGCTAACTGAGTTAGCGACGTACGAAGAACGGACCCCAGGAGAACAGCTGAGCATATTTACGACAGTGCACTTTTACTTTCGCCCTCTGGGGGGAGCCTCGCTGGAAAATCAATCCCGGTTGCATAGTATACCTTTAATTTCACCTGTCTTTTTTCAGTCTCCCATTGAGGATTTTCCTCTTTACCCACAATGTTACTTTGACCCTCCTGATCCAGATCAATGTTCTCCTCTTCTGCCATAATGGCCGACAGTTTATAGTTTATTTATTTATTTATAGAGAGCTCTCCTTTTGTTTTAAGCAGTCTTCAGTCTGCTACCAATGCATTGGATTTAAGGTTGGATTTTTTGTGTGCACACATAATACTAATGGCCATTCATAGATATCAGCGCTATCTCACATACCCGAATGGTGCGTTGGCCGGCATTGATGATCTGCGTCCTGATATCCGATACTACGAATCTCAGTGGCTCCAATAGCTCGATCCATGCAGCTCCGTTCCCATCATCCGGTATCGATCGCTCCTGTGCCAGATTTCCTTTCCGCTCCTCTGCTTCTGGTTATGACGTCAGGTGTCTCGTTTGTCCCTCTGCATTCACATTGTCCGGCGGCTCCAATAGCCTGCTTCGGTACGGCGTTTACTTTGCGGATCCCACAATGAAGAAGGATCGGTGGATCTTCCAAACGAGGCAGTTTTCTCCCTAAATGTAGTGGCTAAAATCCTCTATTTTAAGCTACTGGTTGTTGTTTCTGAAAGACGTTGGTTTTACGTGCGCTCGATTAAGATTCACAAGGCCGATCTTCAGTTTGACTTATGATAAAGTCATTTATTATCAGAACAATGTCCATTGTCTTACTGTTTCCATTTAGATCCACAAACATTCGACTTCAATCCAAACCAAGCACAGTAGTGTTATGCCAGAAAGCTGTTTGAATATGATTATTATTATTAATTATAATTTGGTATTATAACTTTAATAATAGATCATTCAAACTCAAATAGTAGCTATAACAAAATATGGTTCAAATGGTGGTGATCCTAGGGCTATAAGCTTGTAATGATTGATACCACTAATGCATTTATTAATTAGCTGTTATGAGCTCATTTATGCTGGAACCAGATTATCTGATCGGTTTCTGACCGATGATATTTATCCAGCAAGCTATGAGAACCCCAATATAACTGCAATTATAGTTTAAATTGTTACTCCCTTATCACCAATCCAATGTTAATGTCTCTGTATTAATGTCAGATGTTAACTCTAAAAGAGATAGCTCTGTATATTCTGATGACCATGCAAACTCTGAATTGAAATGAACACAAACAATTACTATTCCACAGGTTGCTATTAATCGAACCAAAGCAATTTCCTTTTACAGTAATTATTCTAATTCAACAACCTTGGGAACTCTACTCACTACTAAAATAAACATGCGAAAATATATGAAAATAAATGGATTAAAATGAGAGGTAGCAAATCTTAGTTCAACTCACAGTTGTTTAAAACATTCAAGACGTCAGCATTTGTCGTAGCAGCATTGAAAGACACATCACCACAACCTATTTTCTTGTCCCAAACAGGATATAAGCACAGCTCCACTTCTTCCTGAACTTCAGCAGCTCCTTTGGTTCCTGTCTTTAATTACTGGACAGACTGATTAATTCAGGTGTGTCCTGCCTCAGTAACCAGCCAGACACACCTGGATTAATCAGGAAACAAAGGAAACTGCTGAAGTTCAGGAAGTAGTGGAGCTGTGCTTATAGCCCATTAGTGGGATAAATTAATCTGCTTCTTTGAGATGCACAGGCCCCTGATGCAGCCAGGTGACATTAAGAAACATGTATCATCCTTTACCTGCAGGCTTGACCACTACTTCTTTTTGATGTTAACACAGAAAAACCTATTTGTTATAGGTATGTAGACGTGAACAGAATAAGTATTTGTTGCACTTTTTTGAAAAGGTGGGGGAACTCTGTCTCCACAGACAGCCACAGGCCAAATGTTTGTATTTACTGTTTTTTCTTTTCCTCATGTCACTCTCCCCTTAGGAGGCGGCAGAGCTCTTTGGGTCCCACAAAATTGGAAAGCCCTGCTAACCACCCTTGACCCCTCCGCTCCCACCCCCACCACTCTGCTCCAACCCAGAGACACAGTTCTAGTTTTCTACTAATAACACTATCGATTTATTCATTTTATTAATATTAGGATATACTAAAAGTGTGGAGAGGCACATTCCTGGCTTTTAAACTTGATTTTTGTTGTTTAAATATTAATAAATATGTAAAAATAAATGAGACAATTACTGTCCCCGTTTACTAATTTCATCTTGATGAGATGTAATGCTTTTTATGTACGAGCAAGAAATGTCCCCAGATTCGATTTCAGAAATCTGGAATCCCTTTATGGGGTTCCATTACATAAGCACGATATTTACACACCTTACATGGAAACATGAACACATCAGAAGATGCATGAACATATTTTTGGCACAAATGGAACCCCATACACACCATATGGACACGACATGTGCATCCGACATATACAGCTTCCATAATATAAGCACGATACATACACACTTTACATAGACACATGAACACAGCAGAAGACGCATGAACATATTTTTGGCATAAATGGAACCCCATACACCAGTGTTCAGTCTAAATGTGTTGTGTGCATTCAATTTAGGTAAATTGGCAGCAAAAATCTCATGTTAAGAAATAATTGTCAACACAATCACTCAATGCCTCTTATGTTCACTTGAAAATAAATGTAACTGAATCTTTTTGTTGTCCTTACTTTTTTAGGTTGGTCAGAGTTTCTTGGAACTCATATTTACTTTCTGTTGATCTGGGGTGTACATTTGACATGAAACAAGGGCCTGTTTCCTTCAGCCAGAAAATTGAAGACCCATTTTTATGTGGCCACCAGGCACAGTAGGCAGGATGGTAAATGAGGTAAAAGACATCTCCAAAGCTCACTGATGAAGAGCTGCAGCAAAGAGTAGCATCTTGGGGATCACCAAGTTGCCTTAACAGCTATGGGACACCGTCAACATGCCAGGTGCCGGTTCTGGGGGCTTTTTTTTGTAACAACCATTCCAAGTGGACTTGTGTCATGCTTGCACTAAAGTATGGTGAATGATTTGTGATCATGTGTGCCCATTTGTGTTCCATAGGACATGGGAACCTTGTTCAACTGCATAGCATCACTAACGATTTCAAGTACCCAGAAGTCTAAAAAGAAATCTTTGGGACTTCACCAGTACACCAATAACTGGTCGCCATAGAGTCTTTCAGCACAAAAAATGATCCAAAACATTTGGCAGATCCACGCAGAAATTGTCCTCAGACCTAAAGCCAGTTGAAGACCTGTGAGGAAGCTGAAGTAACCCCCCCCCCCAACCATATGTAACTGTGTGAAATGTTACAAAAGAATATGACAAATGCTGTCCTGTTGGCTAAAATGATTTGAACAAAGTATTGACAGCAGTCCAGTTGGCAAACATCTGAGAAGTCAGCACTAAACAAGGCCATCAGAGGAGCATCCAGAATTATTGGCCAATAACTTCCTAAGACATAGATGACACACATTAGTTACATCTTTTTAAAATTTTATGAGAGATAGAAAATGATCCATCTCCACAACAGCACATATCCTCGGGTACTGACTACTCCTCAAATCTCGTGAACCCATCCCTCATCTGCTTTGCTTAACAAGTTTGGTCCCCTGCTGAGTCTTTTCTATGGCACTGCGCTGTTTTTATCTGTTTGTTATTAAGAAATGTCTCATGCTGTTATTTTGATGATAGATAATGTTTGTGTAACATGGATTATCCTGTCTACGTTGAATAACACCAAGGTAAATTACGGATGATTTGAACTTCAATTGTGCTACCAGACATAAAAAAAGAATAAAAATAATGACAATTATGTAGTTACTCAAATTAATAGTAGGATGTGTAGAGGTCGTCGCTGGCCAACCTAAGCAATATTCGTCATATTTTAAGAAGGTAGAGATACCTTCTTATTTAAGGAATTAAATAAATATATATCCTGGCCAATTAAATGTTTCCATCGTCTGACATCAAAACCTATATTTTTTTTCGGAAGTGTTCCCAAAAACTACAAGTACCAGCTTGCTCGTCGTCGCGCAGCCATGGGTCACGTGACTGCTGCAGCACGCGAGCGGCGAAGACGCGGCTGTTTACAAACAAGCGCAGCTGGGTGTCCATTAGCGCCGCTCCACCGGCTAAAAGAAGCGAAGCAGCAGCATGGAGATAGAGGTTTCTCAGCCCTACTACGTGGGGGACATCGGTGAGTGCGGGACGCGCAGCGGGGCCGGAGAGACGACCGCTCGTTCCGAGCCTTGACCCGGTTTGAGTTCCGACGTGTGTTGCTAGCTGGCTCAGAAGTACTGGGTCAGTCACTGCGCTGCTAGCAGGTTGCCTGAGACATCGTCACTTGCGGCAGATCATAATTCATGCTGGAGATGAATCGCTATGGAAATGTTCCGGTTCCGGTGTAAATCCTGTCTGGGACTGGATATTGACTTCTGGAGGATTTACACCATAGACATAATATAAGAGTAGACCCCGCATCGACCGCTTTCGCGCTGACGGGATTTGGGGTCGCCATCTTGGGGCGGTCGACAGCTTAGCTCAGTGTAATGTGTTGACCAGGCAGAATCAATTCTAATCAACTATAACTCGTTGAATATTGAACTAATTTTCACGTTGTTTTTTTTGCTTAAAACTTTAAAACTATAGCTATTATAACAAATGGTCCAGTGCGTTTAAATAATCTTAGTGGGGTTAATAGTAATAGAATATTCTGACAGGAGGTATGTATGTTTCAAAACACAGCCACTCATTCATTTTTAGTTTCAGTTTTTTATTACTATATGAACAAACACATTTGTACATGTACACATATATATGTACACACAAACACACACACACACACACACACACACACACACACACACACACACACACATATATATTACGTTCCAAAAAGAACCCGTGATAGGCGAAATCCGTGAAGTAGTAACCATTATTTTTTTTACAATTATTATACAATGAAATACTCCATAGTACATTGAAACCAAAGAACAAAACCTTTTTACAGACCCAAACATTTGTTTAACAAATAAAAGTACTGTGTAGAGTTTTTTTTTTCTTACAAATAACTACAGTGCTGTAAAATAATAATGTTAATCATCAATACGAACTGAAGGCTTCAAACTACAGAGATCAGGACTGCCCCACCGCGACCCGAGCCATTGCATTAGAACGGGAGAAAATGAAAAATGATTATGAAAAAAAAAAAAAAGTACAGTAGGACAAATAGTGACTCACGTGTATTTCAATGCTCTTCTGATTGAGCCGCTACATCCTGACTCTTCTCTGTAGCGTTTTTTTCTTCTAAAGCCCGCTGTGTAGGTGTGTTTTTTACGGGAGAAGAACATAGTTATCGGTAGTTGTTGTCGCTCTTTTTTCCTCTGGGCAAATAGATTCTTATACACCGACATGCCACCATCGATTATGTTTGAGAACTGTAATGAACGGCTCATCAATGCAAATCCTTGAAGCAGCGAGACCGTGAAAGAAATAAGGACTGAGTAGGACTACCCCCAAATCCTTCAACACACCTGAAATCACCAACTAAACAGTTTAAAATCTTGGAGGATAAGATAAGAAATTCCTTTATTGCCCCACAATGGGGGAAATAAAAAAAAAAGGAATATCAGCAGGACAGTGATCTCAAACATGCATGGATAAAGTAGGCTGACATTAAGAGCTCACACCGACTTGAAAATGTATAGACATTTTGGTGTTAAGTAAGAGTACTGTATTGTTTTTTCTTGGCGTAATAAGTGGTCGAGTAGATTTTTTGCTTGTAATGTTAAAATGAAGCGTGCTTCAATCTGTGTCTTCAGGCTGCTGGGCTGAGAGAACAGAGGTGCACAAGGCGGCGTCCCTCGGCCACGCCGCTCAGCTGCGGCGCCTCATACAAAGCGGAGCGTCAGTCAACATGGTGGCTGTGGACTCCATCACGCCGCTGCACGAGGCCTGCCTCCGTGGACAGGCGCAGTGTGTGCAGCTACTGCTGGACGCGGGAGCCCAGGTGACCTTGGGATGGGGGGGGGGGTTACACCATGTCCACGACAGTGTTAACATTTAATTTATGACAAAAGGTATTCACACCCTTTGAACTTGTTCAAGCTCCATCACATTACAAATAACAAACCTTAGTGAGAAGGCTGTGGCAAGGTTTAAAGCAGGGATAGAGTATAAAATGTCCCAAGATTTGAACGTCTTCCAGAGTTCTGTTTAAGCCGTCGTCTGGAAACGCCAAGGAGGATCGACCAGCTGCAGAGACCTATGGAGACATGGCTAGATCTGCAACCATCCATAGGTCGGGTAGGAAAACCCACCGGAAGGCTCTTCAAATGCGACCTTTGCAGAAGAATGGCATAAAAGAAGCCACCGTTTAGATAAGATGATCTAATCTAAATCCAGGAATAAGTGGCTCTGCTCAGATGATGCCAAAATGACCTTTCTGGCCTACATGCACAACCATGTCTGTGTCAGAAAACTAACTTTACACGTCACACCTGAACACACCGCCTCAACCGTGAAACAGGGTAGTGGTAGCATCATGGTGTGGGGACGCTTTTCTTCAGTTGGGCCACCAAAACTGAAGAGAGTTTATAGGATGGAGCTAAATGCAGCCTAATCCTGTGAGGATTATTTGATCCTTATTCAACCAGGTAATATACAATTGGAGATTAAAACCTATTTCCCAAGGGAGAGCTGGCCATCTTGAGAATGGGACAGAGGTTGACCTAGCAGCAGGACAGTAACCCTAAACACTCAGCCAGAGCTTGAGTGGAATGGTTTCATTTGGTTCTTAATTCAGTTTATTTGTATAGCAGTAATTCACAAGATCAACAGATCAAAAGACAGTCTTAATCATTTCTTAGGGGCGTGAATCTACGTTATCTATGTTGAACAATAAACCCGATTTCACCAGGTATGAGGTCACTATACGCGGGAAATGATAGTACCGGTCCCTGGGAAAGACTGGAATAAAAATGGCTGCGGGGGGAATCTTTATTTTCTAGTGATCAAATTGTGCGTCCCACGTTTGACCTCAGGTGGATGCCAGGAACGTGGACGGAAGCACCCCGCTGTGCGATGCCTGTTCAGCTGGTAGTTTGGAGTGTGTGAAGCTGCTGCTGGAGCGTGGCGCCATGGCCAACCCTGCCCTCACCTCCCGCACGGCGTCTCCGCTTCATGAAGCCTGCATGGGAGGCAATAACTTCATTTGCATTCTTTACATGTGTAATATAGTTTTTTTTTGTATTAACCCAAGCGAAGGATGTTTTAAGGTGGGGTTCCCATTTTTGTCACAGGTAACTCGGACTGCGTGAAGCTGCTGATCACCATGGGCGCTTGCCTGGAGGCATACGACCTTTACTACGGCACTCCGCTGCACGTAGCTTGTGTTAACGCGCACACGGACTGTGTTAAAGTTCTGCTTAATGCAGGTGAGTGTCGCTGCAAAAGAGAATTTTTTTTTGGTTCTGGGGAAAAAAGTACAATGGGCAATATTTTGGATATTTCTAAATGTTTAGAAACACAAAAGCGTTTTTTTTTTTTTAACGAGCAGACTAGAGAAATACTTTTACTTTGGTGGTCCTTTGTTTGTAGGTGCTAAAGTCAATGCCGCAAGGCTACATGAGACCCCCCTGCACCACGCAGCCAAACACATGAGAGTTGAGATGATTGAGATCCTGGTGGAGTTTGGGGCCAACATCTACGCCAGAGATCAGTACAACAGGAAGCCAGTGGACTACACCACACCTGGCTCGCCTTCTGAAGCCTGTCTGCGGTTTTATGAGAGTGAGTGTTAATCAATTAGGGGTGCGTGGGAAAACAAAGCAACTTCTAGAAATGTTTCCGTACCAGGGAATCACCAGAAGATGGCAGGCTAAGATGGGTCACCCACTGCAGACTGATGAACACAGTTTAGAAATCTCACCTTGAGATCGGGCTTAAAGCCTGTAAAATTATTAAGATGATGTTCATTTTTGCCTCATAGTTTCACGGCATTATGTTGAAAAGCATCTTTATTAATCCAAAATGTATTCCAGTTTAATATTTTTTGAGGGCAGTTTTTCAGCGACCTGCGGTGAGAGTCATGACTGGTGAGGCACATAATGAAGTGGGATGTACAACTATTTGAATCGTATACTTTAATTTTGACCTTCATTTAACCATTTAGTTGTTTAAGAGACTTTTAATTATCCTTTAATCCCAGTCAATACTTTTCAACAATACAATAACAGAAAAACAAAATATTTGATATAATTGCAAATTCGATCTTTTAAAATTATTTTTTTTTAGCCTATCTGTAACTCCGGTTTATGTAATATTGTAATAAATTCGGACTTCAAAATGACATAAAATGTCACTAAAACTGCTGCAAAATGAAAATGAAAAAAATCCATGAATGCATTGTGTTTTAGTTTACGCCACCAAATGTATTTCAAAATAAATAATGATGTAGAGCAGGGGTGTACAAAGTGCGGCCCGTGGGCCATTTGTGGTCCACAGTGATTCTGTGCGGCCCCCGATGTCATTTCAAGAAAGGTTTGGCCCACCAGCACAGATGGTTGATGAAGATAGCAGCTTTTTTGAATTTTTTGAATAATATATTTTGGCCCCTTGAATACTAGAAACTAAAAAGTTCAGACATCCCTGATGTAGAGCATTATGCAATAAATGATCACAAAACCAGTCTCTGCTCATCCTTATCAATACATAACTGTCCTGTTGGATCCTAAACATTTAAATCTTTGAATCTCTGTTCAAGAAATGCCAAACTTTTGGTAATGTAAGGCCTAAGCTTCATAATGTTTGCATGCAAACTTGAAAGTAAAAACAAAAAAAATCTGATGTACAGACCAGGTGCAACCAGGACTGTCAGCATCATGAGCAGAATAGCAGGAGCAATCCTTTTAGCACGTTTCCCTTCATGAATACGCAGAACTCGTGCTGATCATCAGTACATGCAAAACACGGTGCAGTTTTATTGCATTTTTAAGTCTGAATCTATTATAAGGTGAGGCATTACATGATTTACCTTTATTCGTGTAAAAAGGTAATGCTCCTATCCTCCACGAATATCTCTATTACTAGGCTGTAAAAATCGTCCTTGTTTGCCTTCGTCTTTAAAAGTCTGGCTGCTTCATGGAAACAATCACCAAGGAGATTCATCCTGGACTGCTTCTGTCCCAAATGGATGTTTTCAGTCTTTTTAAGTGCGGAAAAAAAATAAATGGAAATGAAATATGAAAATAAAAGGCATGTAAAGCAGACAAGGGTGTTGTCTTGTAATACATCCAGTCTTTTCAGGTGTAGCCCTCCGATTGAAAACAGCAGGCAACCTTCCTCTCACTTGTTTGAAGCAGATCTTTGCGGTCTGGAGCTGGCTGCCATCCTCTAATACATCCGGTTTCCACTGAGGGTCCAGTTTAGAAAAATCCGTTAGTCTAGAGATGTTAGATCTTCAATTTTGTGGGAACAAATTTAAATGAGTGTATTGTTAAACTTTTTGGTGCGATTACCCACGCACAGCGCCGTCAGAGTGGAGGCACAGATCTTTACTGCCTCACCTCATTCTTCCATGTAATTTGAACAAGGAACGCATAAATTCAGAGCTTTTTGAAAAATGTTGAAGTCATTCTAAAAATAAATACATTTATAGAACAGTCATTTGGACAAATAGATTTTTACCTGAGCAGTGTTAGTATTTTACTTGTCATGATGACAAGTTCCCCTGAGTGCACGTCACTGTTAAGCATAGCTTAATACTTTCTTTAATTCTAAGGTTTACATTTTCTATTTGTTTAAAAAAAGTTAAATACAGCAATTGCCTAAAAAAAACACAGAACACAAGCTAAAATACAGAATGAGTGTGTGAAAACTAGCTGAATCGCTAACAGCCTGCTAATTCAAGCAAATTAGAATACCCCATGTTAACACAATATCAGGAGGTAAAAATATGAGGAATGACCCTGTTTAGAAGCACATTAAATTTAAGTCTTGTTGCTCATCAAACTGGGGATGGCATTTGGGTCCATCATTCTCTATAAAGAAAGAGGATTAACAAGTGGGACCCATTTAGCGCAGCTCTGAAATCTGTGTAGCCACTTTTTATCTTTTGTGTTTGTGCTGTAAACTCATGAAGCTTTCCCTGTCTTCTTTTTACTCTGGCCGTAGCCACTCCATTGACTCTGCAGCAGCTCAGCAGGTTGGCAGTGAGGAGGAAGTTGGGAACCACGGCTCTGAACGTCATAGCTCAACTCGACATGCCAAAGCTAATCATCAGCTACCTCTGCTATCAGTGACTGTCACAGCGGCTTCAAGAGTGGGTGCCAGTTCAAACTACTGTCTAGAAAGCAGCAAAGCTGTAAACGTACACTGACAAACACGGTCAGCAATTGCTTCTGTCCAATACTGCACTTTGTTATTATGTGAATGCTCTGTGAAACGTAATGCTAATATAACCATGTTAGTTAATGGTAGCATTTTAGCAAAAGATGGCCTACGTGGTGCAGTTAGCTAACTGCCATTTTAGCTAACATTAACTACCTCTTTGCTAGCAGCATTAGGTGGTAACAGATGCTGTTAGCGTAGTATATTGTTAGTTAATGTTAGCTAGCTAATGTACTAAAATTACCATATTAGCTAATGTTTGAATTTTCCCAATGGAAGTATGTAAGCTGCTCTTGTCATTGTGGCGGTCATCCATGCTAAAGTTAACATCTTAACTGACCATAGCATTATAGCTAACACTGGCACATGCTATTACAATTTTTCTCTATCGCTTTGTTTCTCAAATCCTCCTGGACATTTGCAAAACAGTAACTGCATTTCTCAAAATAATTCGTACAAATAGAGAATACCATGGAATAACAGCAAAAGCCAGTCTCATGCTCAAAATTGCCTTTGCAAATTCAATTCTCAAATATCTTTGTCAATGAACATGTCTGTGCCATCAGAAGGCGAACTCCTTCTGTCATTGTGTACGGATAAGACAGTCAAATTGCTTAGTCTTGTTAATAAAACAGTGTACTCTGGAGGGATGCAAACTATGGCTAAAGTTTTCATGACATTTATTGTAAATTATTAGTTACACCTTGGTATATGTGGGAGATTGATTGCAAGAGACTGGGCAAGATTCACATTTATGCTATTGCCTTTTTGCACTGTAATTTGTTGACAGACCATTTCATTGCGATACAGAAAGAAACACTGTCCATGCAGTCCTGCAGGAATTACAGTGCAGTCTTCCTACACCTCCTGACGTTCCCGTCTATTAGGCTACAGTTCTCATCCCCGTCAAAACGGAGATCTTCTCTTGCAATAGAGTGTGGAAAGAAGCTTTTAGAGTGTCTTATCCAACCTCTGCCAGCATCTGCTGTGATGTCATCATACACCGCATCCATGGCTGCCAGAAGGGCTGCTGGCAATCATATACTTTCCATCTCCTTGCTGAAAGAAATTCCTCTTGATGTTGGAGCAATGGAAACTGACACTGTCCCAAATCATCATATATTTAGGCAAGTCATCTCCAATCCCCTCCCTTGTTCAGGGATTAGATCCCTGTAGAGAGTGTCTTAAAAGGTGACAAGGCACTCTGTATGTGTGAGCGCACTGTTCTCAAAGATGGCAGCTCCCATGCCGCTTGTTATGTTCCCGCCCCGTTGGCCTGGTGCATCAGCTGCAACTCTGGGGCCAATGATATTTCAACCACGCCTTCTGTGTTTTGTCAAG
Organism: Fundulus diaphanus; assembly: GCA_037039145.1. NCBI lineage: Eukaryota > Metazoa > Chordata > Actinopteri > Cyprinodontiformes > Fundulidae > Fundulus > Fundulus diaphanus. The sequence goes on from CM073144.1 coordinate 23,633,251, forward strand.
TTGGAGCCAGCCTCATCTACGGAGATGAGGTTGTGCAGTGGTTCCAGAAGACACTAAATGAGGCTCATTAATTACATTTTAAAATTTCATTTTGGACAACACAGTTGCATCAAATATATGCAGCACATATTGCATCTTCTTTTCAACAGCCTTAGCAAATGTGTGAAGGTCACACTTTACCATATATCACCATATATGGTTTACCTTTACATACTGGACGGACAGTTGCTTCACTCTTTCACCGTTTCTTTTAAATAGAACAGTGTACAGCTGCTTCATATTAATTTTTTTTTTTTCAGTGGTCAGTGGTTGAGATGCTTACTGTTTGGATGTTGCCAAAGATGCTTGTCTTTTATAATGGCACTCTTTATCTCTCTTAGTCTTATGGCATTGTTTTCTACAAGCATGGTGCAAATAGCCCCCTGTTAAGGTTTGAAAAAGGGCTGTCTTCCTCTTTTTTGGCTCCCATCTCCTCTGCCTCTCTGGGTCATGAGTTCATGCACCTTTTGAGCTAATTCAGAAAACTGGTTGATCATTGGTCAATTTAATGCTTCACACATTTCCGTGTTTTAGGGAAAGTCAAGATTCTCCTGGGGGCAATCTACCAATTAAGGACATTTAGAAAAAAATTACTGTACTATAGAAAAATGCTTGACGTACCATTTTGCATATGAAGACTTATGTGATTACCTAATTCCTAAATGTGGGAGGGGTTGTGAGACTGTTCAACAGAGACTACTCAACATTTTGATGCATTATTACATGAGGAATTGATAATGTAGGAGACAGCAGACAATTGTACGTAAACATTGGCATGGATGTACCAAAGCATTTGCAGGTGGTTCAAAAAAATGAAAAAGTGCTTTTTTTGATATGCACAACTGACACAATGATTCGAAGATTAAACAATCAGTTTAGAGAATTTTAATCTGGATCTGAGAAATGTACCAGAGTGCCTGGGAAAAACTGTAACAGTAGCTAGTCCTACCTACTTTTAGCTGAAGTACTACTATTAGCATGCTAAACTCCTAAAACTACATTTACTTGTTGGTTTTCTCCTCAAGCTCAGATTTTGAACTTCTTCTGGATGTACTACCGGTTGCTTCTCTGACAGTAGGTTTAACCTTGAAGTAGGTAGTTTTTCTACTGTGTCGCTGATGCTCCTTCTACTCTAAAACTGCTTTTAACAGATCGGCTTTAAAAAGGTCGTCTGCTTTGATTGAGCTTCTGCTAGGTCATTTGTGTGTACAGTAGTTCATCGATTTGTTTGCTTAAAGCAGTTTGCACTTTTCACGCTAGGTTCTGTCACTTTGTACTATTTAACAAGTGTTTCTACTTTAGCCCCGTTATTTGTGTGTTTCAACTAGAGATGCACCTGTCCGACCCGGATCGGATATTGGCTCCGATATCGACTAATTACCTGGATCGAATATTGGATGAATGACACCGATCCAGCATTCCGAACCAGTTCTTTCTTCTTTTTTTTTATTAATATCATACACAGCAATACAGTTATGATGATCTAGTCACTTCAATTCTATGTTTGCAACTCCGGTTATGTCATCACGCAGCGAACACACAGCAGCTAGTCATGAGCAAACAGAGCAACATGGAGCAAGCGCCGGACTGAGCCAAGTCTGCTATTTGGAAACATTTTAAACTTGATACGCCAACAAGTCCGACTGTAGCATGCAATATCTGCAACGTGAAAACTGCGAGGGGTGGTGATAAAGTTGGTAAATTCAACACCACAAACACGGCAAGGTAAAGGGTTCATTCATTCAGTAGTATCGGATCGATATCGGGTATCGGCCAATACACTCAGCTCAGGTATCGGATTGGAAAAAACTGGATCGGTGCAGCTCTAGTTTCTACCCTAATTTTCAACAGATTTCTTCTACAGTTCTTGGTTTTCTAATATTTCTGCCGCTTTGTACTTTCCAAGCGTTTCTGCTTCAGTTCAGCACTGGCCTATGAGCTTTTACACTGCATTTACAGAGTAAATGCATTTTTGGGGATTTGGATATGAAATTGAAGGTTTTGTGCAGATAAGGTTTAAAGTTGTACGTCTCTAATGCACATTAGCAATATGTCTTAAGTCATGTTTACTGTTTGTTATCCAGGTGCTGTAGTAGTCATTACGTATGAGCAATTTCCAAAAGGGATCGTGTTAGTTTGAGAACTAAACTTAAATATCTGAAAGAGACAAGTACACTTTGTAATTATTTATAATTGCACTTAGGTCAGCTCCCCACATGGCAGGAAAAAGTCCTTTAAAAAAAGACTGTTTACTGGAACTTTACCCTTATATGTTTTCTATTTTGCATTTAAAACTGTTTTAGGAAACTGAGGATTGAATAGGAACCATTATTTAGATTAAATCTGTTTGCAGTATTAATTACTCTGTATTAAAATATAAGGGATGTTTCTTGACCATCTCTGCATAATGCAGAGGTAGGCAGCATTTGTTGAGCAACCTGTACCTGAAAGGAAATGTTAGGCCTCAATTAATTTTTGTCACTTTGTTTTTGAAAAATGTTCATAGTTTTTGCCGGAGGAATTTAAAATGTTTGAATGTCATCTTCTAATGGCATTATTTAAAGGATTTTAGGGTCTTTAACTTAATCCAGTCATTGTGGTATATCAAAATATCAGTGAGATTAATCACCACGACTTTTGGTATTTTATATCATTACCAGATTGCTTTAAAACACAGTCTGTATAAATGATTCTAGCACTTTTTAATCCAGTAATCAGTATGAAATTAAATGCTGGGAAATAAGTCATTTTAACATTGGAAAAAGAATGTTAAGATGTCAGATGTAATGGCCAGTCTCTAAGCCACATCTCACACATCTTAACTTAGTTATTATGGCTTATAGCTAATGAAAACCCAAAATTCTGTTTTTCAGAAAATGTCTGTATTGTGTAGGACTAATAAATAGATTTTTTTAATATAGACTTGTGGAGTTGCTGAAAATATGCTCATGTACTGAACAGCATTTGGACCCAGTGCTTTGTAGGAGCTACCGAAACATCTCAAAAGATGTGAATATTGTGCAAATGTTTACTATATTTTGTCATTCATTTTGCAAAGTAAAACTTGTATAGTTTCATTACACATAGAGTGGAATGCTTTATTTTAAGCCTTAATTTTTGTAAATTTGAAAACCCCAAATTCAGTGTATCAAAAAATTAAATATTATGCAAGATCAATAAAAAAAGGATATTTTAAACAGAAATATCATAAAAGTATGTTCTTTTCAATTCACTCAAAACTTGGTTGGGCCTCCTTTTGGAAGCATTACTGCAACAATGGAGGCAATCAGCCTGTGGTTTTATTGAAGTGTTCAGGAGGTCCAGGTTGCTTTGATAGTGTGGAGGAAGAAGATCGAAAGGTACAGAAAAATCTCTTCTAAAAATATATATTATCAAAGACAACTCAGGCAAAGACTCCAGACCCTGTCCAGCGGACCGAAGAGATCTATATAGCGTACGGAAAATCATACACAACATCTTGTGTCCAACAACGGAATACAAAAAGGCACAAAGGATTGGAAACAGTTTTTGTGTATGTGAAACATTTTGACCAATCACAGGGCCAGTCTGTGTCTGGCGTCAGTCCGCTTGATTAATTGTTTATCGGGTACTCTACAGATATGTGGAAATCATAACAGTTATGTTGGTTAAAGCGACCTAAAAGGAAGCATATTATCTATCAACCATAATAGCGCTGTCTTTGTGCTGTTTTAAAAGAACATTAAACCTGTCATGGTTTTCAGGTGACGAGTCCACATGCAGATACGAACGGGAGGCAATGCACAGTTTTAAGATGTTTATTTTGGAAACAGGCAGATCTACGGACGGAACTACAGGCGATTCGGCTGGGTCAGAACGTCACGGCTGGAGAGTCTGCAAGAGGGAGTGAGTAACTCTGAAAGGAGAACCCGGAGAATTGCTAGAAGTGGCGCTGCTTACCATTGGGCTGGGCGGACCTAACCGGGAAGAAGTAGCGTCGGGAGGACTCTATGACTTTACGCTGCTGGAGATAGGCGGCTAGTGGCTGAGGACGGCTGATGTAACTGCCGAGGGATCCTGAGCGAGCCTCATCGGCAACGGTTGACAGATGGATTGACCAGAGTGAACACAGAACCAACAGAACCCGGGAAAGGGGATCTCAGGCCTCGCTGGGTAACATCCAGGAAGTATGAGGGGAGCGCCAGAGCAAAATCTGAGCAGACAGGTTCTGCTGGTCTGTTTCTTCGGACGAGACGTCAAGACAGGTGAGTGCATCCAAGCACCAAAATCTGAGGCGAAAACAGAGAGATCCAAAAATTAGTCAAAAAACGAAGAGTCAAAAAACTCCCAAGCTGGTTTCCGAGAGTTGGGACAGAGGCCACGTCGTACCACGACTGGTTAAGGCTCTGGCGTCTTCCATCTGTCAGCGCTCTGCTTAAGAAGCCAGAGGAAGCCGCCTGCAACGAGCTGCAGGTGTGGGCCACGTCTCCTCAGCCAACTAGACACACCTGAGGAGTAGAGTTAGAGCAGCCAGACACAGAGAACCCTGACAAAACCTCTGTAAGCTTTTACAATAACATCCCTTCTATTCACCTACAATAGCCTTCAGTTCAACAGCCTTCGGTCCATCTGCACTGTTGGGTCTGGTGTCTCTCATCTTCCTCTTGGCAATACTCCATCGGGTTCAGGTCTTGCCAGTTTGCTGGCCCATCACCATGGTTAGCTAAAGGAAGTATAACGGGTTCTAAAATGTCCTGGTTGTTGGCTGTGGACTCCAGAAAACCCAGTGGACCAAAACCAGCGGATGATGAAATCGCAAATCATCACTGACTCTGGAAACTTTACACTGGAGTTCAAGGAATTCGGATTCTGGTTCTCTCCACTCTTCCCTCAGACACTGGGACCTTGATTTCCAAATTAAATGCAAACTTTATTCTGGAAATAAAGTACTTTGCACCACTGAGTAACTGTCTGGTTCTGTTTCTCTTCAGCCCAGGTAAGATGCTGGTAGCCCATGTGTTTGATTCAACTGTGTGTAGTGATTCTTGAAGTGAGTCCAGCCCCTGCCCCCTCCTTGAAACTTGCCCAAATTCTTGAATGGATTTTGCTTAACAAACCTCTCAAGGCTGTGGTTATCCCTGTAACTAGTGCAGCTTTTTCTACCACACTTTCTCCTTCCACCCAATTTTCAAAATGCTTGGATGCAGCACTCTGTAAACAACCAGCTTCTACAGCAATGACCTTTTGAGGTTTCCCCTCCTTGTGGAGAGAGTCAATGACTCTGATGTTACAATTTGTTGAAATGTATCTGTTATAGTAACATAATGTCCTGCAGTGGATGAACAAAGCATTGCTGGAGTCAACAGCTCAGAATGTTTGAATATTGTGAATTTCTTAAAATGTGGGTTCGGTGTCATTTTCTTTCAGCCATTCACACTCATTCAAGGCAAAAAAAGCATTCTCTTTGAACGCGGTCGGTTTGTTTGCCTGCATAAGTAAGGCCTCTTGCAGCGTGCCATTGCTGCTGAGGTTGGACGCAGTAAGACTGTCATTTTCAACTTCTTAAAAGATCCTGAGGGTTATGGAAATAAAATGTCAAGCGGTAGACCCAAAAGAATTTCACCGGCCCTGAGCCGGAGGAATCGGCTGTCCGTCAAGACACAAGACGATCCTCGGTCCAAAGTAAGCTTGTCACTGGTGCCAACTGCAGTCCCATAACCATCAGATGGCATCTGCGAATGAAGGGTTTTAGGAACCAAAAACATCTTCAAAGGCCTCTTCTCCTTCAACGCCACAAATTGCCTGTTTGGAGTGTGCACCAAACATGGGACATTACAAGGTGGAAGAAAGTTTTATTCTCTGATGAGAAAAAATGTAACCCTGGCAGTCCTGGTGGCTTCCAACGTTACTGGTATGACAAGGAGATCCCACCTGAGATGTTTTCTACACAACACAGCGGAGGTGGTGCCATCATGAACTGTTTTTTTCATTTTTTTTTTTGTTCTTCAATGGAACAATGGAGCTCCAGGTTGGCGAGAGGCGTCAAAGGGCTGCTGGCCATGTGGAGATGTTTTGGGGGGCATCCCTCATGACCATTGTCTGTGTGGTAATGACTTGGTTTTCAACAGGATTATGCTGCAATTCACAATACCCGCCTGACAAAGGACTTCTTCCAGAGAAATAAGATCTCTCTTTTGGACCATCGTGAGTTACCCTGATCTAAATTCAATTCAAAACTTTTGGGGTTGGATGGCAATGGGAAGTTTACATAAATGGACACCAGTTCCAGACAGCGGATGCCCTCCCTGAAGCCATTTTCACTAGTAGTAGCAGCATCCTCCCCCTGGAAACACAAGCAAAGTGCTCCTTTAAGTTTGTACCTTGTTGGAAGCATGCCTTGGTTATTAGGAAGGGTATAAATAATTTTCTACTGTCATTGTTTTAAATAAAATAAATTTAAAAACATAACTTTTTTTTAATTGATCAGTTCAGACTTTATCTTTTCAGAGATGCTTGTTTTATTTCCTACCAGAAACAAACGATTTGATCGGATGAAAATTATTTACAATGGTTACAATGGAACAGACTTAACTGGGGTGACTGTGGCTTGATGGGTTGAGTAGTTGTCTGGCAATAGAAAGTTAGGGGTTCAATTCCAGCTTCCCCTTGCCACATGTCAATGTGGCCAAGGCACTTTAACCCAAGTTGCCTACTGAGCTGTGTCTCAGTGTATGAATGTGCGCGCGTTAGTGAGAGCAATTGGGTGAATGTGACTATAGTATACAGCACTTTGGGTGGTCAGTGCTATATAAGTTCAGTCCATTTACCATAACTGTACCTCCACTAACTAGACATACAAACTGAAACTCTCCTAGGAGTCTGACTTAGCAGAATGTTTGTTGATATTCACACCACCCTCCAATAGAAGGGTGGCCCAAAGTAAAAACCCCATTGCGTAGATCTATAAATAAAAAATAAGTAAAATAGAATTAAGTGAGCAGGTGCATTTTTATTTAAAATGAATAATATTTCATCTGGATTTATGTTTATTTTTTAGCTTTTTTAATTAATTTAATTATTTAATTACCCAATGAACTAAGTAATTACCAAAAAGGACAATGCTAAAAGCAAAGCACAAAAAGCCAGAATGTTTGATATCTTTTTTACCTTTTTATTAAGTCCACTGAGTTCGCCTCCAGACTTCTTTCGTGTTTGATGTTTAGTCTTCGAAGCTGGAGCCAACAGCGTACAGGATAACACTGCACAGGCTGAGCATCAGCTTGTCTGAGAGCTCTCCTTCAGAGCTGCACCTGTGTTTGAACGTTCTGCATGACAAAACTGCACCAAGTTTCCAAAGCCCGTCACTCCTAGTTTCTGATTGCTGTCCAAACCCCTAGGTTCACCCCTCTCATGTGGCTGTGGGCCGAAACGTGCCTGGGCTGCACAGATCTGCTGGCCCGAATATGTCTGCCGCACTTTACCTGTAAGTCGGGCCAGTTTGATTCATCCAATCTTTAATTTATGTAAGTTTTTCCCATTTTAAAATACTTTGACTATTAGTCATTCTCAGAAAATGGTCCAAGTCAATAAACCTCAGGCTGTAAATGGAGATCTGGGGCCCTTTAAAGATGAATAAAATGTCTGATCCAAAACAGATCTGAACATAATCATGTGGAAAACATGCTCTGTTTAAAAACACCTCAGGCTAAAGTGGGGAATGAAATAAAAACCCTGAAGGCAACGTAGGAAAGAATGTCCCTAGTTTAGTTAAAGGTTACAGGGGTAATACTTTGAAGTAACAGGAAAGTGATTCATTTGGTTTAAATTTGAATTCTAACATGAAAAACACAGATGAATGCGAAGTCTGTGCCTTTCTCACAACACCACGAAAAACTATTGAACCCCTCAAATGAGCACAGTGCAATGCAAGTCTAAACCTTTCCTACTATTCTGTGTAACAAACCAATTCATAGTGGTGCATAATTATAAAGCGGTAGGAAAATCATTCCAAATAGGGAACTAATATTCCACACATAGTTATGTATTTTAACATTTGGTTTTAGTTAAACACAGTGGGTATGGCTTACAGATTTGAGTTTCGCAGCCAAAATCATCATTGACTGGGGGAACTTTTTTCATGGGACTTAAAGCAAGTTGGGTTGTGTGTCTCTCCTTCCTTCACAACCTTGAACGTTGACTCTCAAATAAAAAGAAAAGTACTTTCATCTGAAAAGATGACTTTGAATCTCTGAGCAATAGTCCAGGTAAGAGCTTCACACTGGGAATGTGACGGTTGTTGCTCGTGGATCCTGGGTTTGGCTGACTGTGGCGGTTTGTGAATGTCAGACTCCAGCTTCGGTACACCTTGTAAATCTCCCACAAACCTTTTAAAGCTCTTTGCATTATAATCCGTTGAAGGCTCAAAGTTTTCCCTGTTTTCTGTGCACCTTTTTTTTCTACCACAGCTTTCCTTCCACTCAACCTTCCATAATACTTTTTAAGTATTATGGAAGGTTAAACAAATACTTTTTAAGTTTCAGCTCAGTTCCACACTGCTTCCGCTAGGTGGTGCCAGAAATAAAGAAATCATCTACCGTCCACATTTGCTTTGGGAAAACTTCCAAAGGCTCCGTTTTCCTCCCCATCTTGTATTCAGGCCCAAAGTAAACAAGCCCCCGCAACTCTTTTCACTTTGTAGATAATTAAACTGACCATGCATCCTTCTTCTCATCACTCATCTACCTCCTGAGAATCAGATGTTAGTTGTTTCAATGTGATGGGATTGCCGGGGCTGACTGGGCAAATAGAGGTGAGGCTGTGCATTTGAGGCCTTAAGTATCCAGGAAGTAGGAGGCTCCTGTTTGAAAATGACAGATAAACATAGAGCTGGATGGTGTGATGGTCCAGTGCCATGCTCCCCCATTAGACACACCAGCTGCAAAAAGACCCCTGAAACAAGCTGCAGATCAAGGCTGGTTTCCAGAGATGAATTAAGACACGATGCGTAGAAGCCTATAAGTGTGTTTTATGTTATACGATTTACTATAAAAATGGTTTCAGGTTAATTCAATGCGGTTTAGAGTCCATTAAAATAATTAAAAAGAGGTTAAAGGAGGTGAGAACAACATGCTATAACGGCTGTCTCTAAAAAAAACCTTCTTTGTTGTCTCTTGGGATCAACAATCTTGCAGAAAAAGGCAACAAGATAGGACCCTCACTTTGTATAAAGTAAAAAAACAAACAGCAAAAACACACAAAAATAACAACAGTAATTGAGGATAATATGTTCTGCTTGCCTTTAATCTCGGTGATCAGGAAACAGCAGTGTTTTTGGTCTGAAACCGCTCAGTTTAATGTCAGACAGGAAAGCTAATTACTGGTTTAGTTATAAAATTCAAGTCCATCTCTAAGAGGGCTGCGGGAGTGCCTGATGCTTTGCTGAGTTGGTTTCAATCTTACTTTGCAGGCTGGGACTACTTTGTGTAATTTGGCAGTTTTAAATCTGAGCAAATGGAGATCACATATGGTGTTCCTCTTGGCTCTGTTCTCAGACAACTCAGGTTTTGGAGTTTTACAATATTTCATTTCATTTTATCTGTTTTAACAGGGACAGTGCAACTAAGACATTGGTACTGGTGGGCAAGTGATGCAGCGTACATAGAGCTTCTAGCAGAATGCTAATTTACAGCCCCTGTCCCTGGTCAGGCTTTTATATCCTCAACATACGTGTGCTGATAAGACAACTTTACACTTCTGTGTCACCACATGACCACAGTCCCTGCAGTTGTGGTAGTGGTGGCCAAAATTCTTTTAATTCTTGATAGTCAAGGAGCTACAGTTAAGCCCACTAAATCAGACTATTTCACTCTTAAACATATTGGCTGAATAAAGGGGTTTGTGTTAAAAAGCATTTTAACATGGTGGTATTAATCTTCTTAGGTTAGTTTTATAATGGTATCTACTAGGGCTTGGCAATATGGACCAAAACCAATATCTCGATATTTTCAGGCTCTATGCCAATATTCAATATTTATCTAGATATGTTGTCCTTTTCATAAAGCAATTATAAAAAGACACACAAATGTCTCACAGGCACGTTTTTCTAACAAACAGATACCATTTTCAATATTGTGGTATTTATTTTTAAAGGCACAGGATTCTTTCTAGTTAAGAGGAATAAATATGATGAATTACAATAATCACAATATTTTAACTTCTTCAGTTAGGGTAATACCAATAAGTAGGGGACAATTCATTTGGAAAAATATTTAATCTAAAAGCCTCACTTCCCTGGTTGGCAAAACAGTAGACAAGATCAATATCCTTTATGGAAGTGTTTAGCTTTTATTCAGGATGGATCTGGTGCACACAAATGTATTCAGCAGCAGCCCTGCATAATTTCTGCTCTGATTATTAGCTTGAGGTTGGTTCCACCATTTTTAAACATTTACATATTCTTATTGGTCACATCAATGTCCAATTGCTTTAACAATTAAATGGAAGAATAATGGAGAGTGCACTGGTTTGAGATATTGCTTCAACCTTTATCAGCTGACTAAGACATCAGCTGATGAACATTTTCCTGCATTCATTCGTACCACAGTAGAACAGAGTGTTGCATGGTGCAAAACTGTGCTCCTGGGAAGCGCATTTCGACCTCAGACCGACAAATCACGGCCACTGGGATGTCCGTGTCTCTGAAGCTAATATTTAAATAGATAGCGGTGTGGCCTGTTCTCGTATTGCGCTTCATTGAGTCCTGAGGACCCCAAAGTGCTTCACACTGCATTCAGTCATTCACATGCTGGTGAGCTGCTACAGCCACAGCTGCCCTGGGGCAGACTGGCCCAAGGCTGCCATGCAATCAGCACCACTGGGCTCTCTGGCCACCGACAGCAGCCAAGGCAGGTGTAGTGTCTCGTCCAAGGACACAAAGACTGAGAAGATTGGAGAGGAAATTTGAACCGGCATCTTACCGGCTGCCGAATGGACTCCTTGCTCCTGCACCACTTTTGACGTCTGGGAGGTTCACCACCTCGCTGCTGCAGACACGGGAGCTTTCCTGCCCTTTTAACTTTATGTCAGTGTCACTTGTAGAGCTAGCTTGTAACATTAGGACAGCTAGCACATGGCATGCTTTGGGATTTGGTTTTTCCTGTCCGCCTGCCTCGGAACAATGATTTTGTGGTTGTCTTGTCGATAAAGAGGACGGCATATGTTTTTCTTCTGGATGCACTCGCCGTGTTGGCAGAATTTAAAAACTTCCAGCAGCATATCACTGTTACGGTCAGGTGAGATGACAGGGGCTGAGTGTCACTGTTATTGCAGCGCTGCTGCTGCTGGGAGACGGCAGACAATGGACTCTCATCTCACCTTTGAGGCACACGTCAAGCGTCTCTGCAAGACCTCCTACTTCCACCTCAGGAACGTCGCCAAACTGCGTCCCACACTCACACCTACAGATGCGGACAAGCTTGTCCAGGCTTTTGTCTCCTCCAGGTTGGACTACTGCAATGCGCTCTTCACGGTGCAGTACGTCCAGAACAGTCCTGTTAGGGTTCTGCTGAGGGTTTGCAAATATGACCACATCACCCCCATCCTCAAATCACTCCACTGTCTTCTTGTCTCACTCAGGATTGAGTACAATGTCTCGCTCCTTACCTACTGGTGCATCCATTCTGAAGCCAGACAGTGGATGCCTTTAAACGTGGCTATAAAACCCATCTTTTTAGGGGAGGTTTTGATTGAACTCTTGCCCATTTTCCTTGTAATTCTGGTTTACTTTATCTTTTTATTTTCATGCTCTCGATGCGTTTGTAATTTTAGCACTTACCTGTTTTATCATGTAGCGCTTTGGGATTTGCATAAATATAAAGGTTGTTCTGATCATTGTTTAACAGTGATTTGTTATTTTATTGTATCAATAAATGTTTTGTTAAAAATCACAAAAAATAAAAATCTTCTTCTTATTATTAATTTGCACAAAGATGAATGGGTCAGTTTATATAGATTTTGATGCAAATCGGTATTTCTGAATAACTCATTTTTATGTTGTTATATCGACATATCAATTATTTTGACAGCCTTAGTATTAATACAGGTTTCTGTAAAAAAAAAAAACAAGCACCTTAACCTGACCAAATCCTTTTCATACACAGATTCCCATTAAGTCGACATGGCAGCTTCACTTCACAGCAAACACAGGCCAAGAAGGTTGGGATCTTCCTTCTAAATTATAGCACACAGATATCGCTGGAAAGACCTTGGTGAACATCGACTTGGAAGATTACCCCTTTTCGTAGAGATGATTTATTGATTGCACAGTCAAATGAAAGCCTTCCAAATTATCCTCAGCTTCTGAGTGTGGCCTCCACCCCTGGTCGACTCCCACGCTTACTCACGGCGCTTTGGTCTGAGAAAATCACATTCACGTGTGTCTGGATTTTAACGCTGATGGTTAGGCACACTTTAACACACACACACACACGCGCACACACACACACATACACACAGGAGGACTTCAAAAGCTGCCAGATGACTAAAACATCTGGTTGGAGTTTCTGAAGGGAGTCCCCTGTAACAGACGGCCCCTGTCTCAAACGTAGGTGCTGCAGTGTAAATGAAGGAAGCAGACATTTTCCCTCCTTGCTCGGTTCTGTAGCTGCTGACACGTGCGTATACGCAGTGCGACCTCTGAAGAAAACCCTTCATGGGAAAAACAATGGCTAAATTTGTTCCGCTTTAGTGCAGCAATTAAGCCTTTAACTTGAGGATTCAAAGGTTCGTGCACACTGATTCATTCTTTACAGAAGGGGAGGTGTGCTCCAACTAAAAGTGGCCTGTTTATAAACCCAGATACTTTATGCTTCAGTTATGTCTGAGGATCCATTGCAACGGACAGCTTTAATGACTCAGAGTCGAACTTCAAAAGATCAGCTACGGGCTGAGTGGAAATCCTCTGGGTTAATGTACTGTCAAATCGAGGGGAAGCAGCAGAAGGAAGGATGGGATTACTAAACGCTCCATGGCTGTCACTTCGTTTTCTGTCATATCTGCAACAACCGAACTCCTGAGTAATCCAGTCCCCTAGCCTCCAGCTCATCCACGTTGTTGGCTCTGCTCTTTCTCATCTTTCTCCTGACAACAACCCCTAGATCCATATGTCCTTCGGAGTTTAGGTTTTTTTTTTGTTTTTGTAAAGTTCCTTCAGATGATATTTGTGTGAATTTGCTTCACATAAATAACCTGATTTATATGAATAGAGCAAATCACAGAAATAGATTCTTCATGGGCTTTATTTCAGGGCCAGTCAAGCCTGGTGATACCAAGGTCTTTAAAGTAGATTTTGACACCTTTTGGCGATGTGGCCAGGTGCCAAGTCCTGCTGGAAAATAAAATATGCATCTTCATAAAGCTGCTTAGCAGAGGGAAGCATGAAGAGCTCAAAACTCTTCTAGTAGACGGCTGCAGTTCCTTTAGCTTAGGTCCACAATGTGGACCTAAACCAGCCGGTGATACGGCTCCACAGACCATCACTGAAACGTCACATTAGGCCTCTCCACCCTTCCATCAGATCCTGGGAACTTGATTTCTAAAGGAAACACAAATTGTACTTCCATCTCAAATGAAGATGTCGAGCCACTGGGCAAGAGTCCTGCCCTTTTTCTCCTTTGCTTCGTTCGCACAGTGAAATAAATATCACCGATCAGCAAACACCCGCTCAGTTTTACTATAAATCCACCCTAATTGATTGATCGATGGACTCAGTTAGCCCTGCCAGGGTCTAGTGTGCTTCCCACCACCAAGCCATCTGCAGCAAATCCGGGCGTTTAAGTGAGACGTTCAGTCAGCTCAACATCATCTGTGGATTACGCTTGTGTGACAATATGACATCCGAGGTCTGGAGAACTCAGACTCCAAATCAACAGCTACATTTTTATAAACTGGTCTGGAAGGTTTTGCTTTTTCAGTGCAGCAGAGAGCATTGCCCTGCTAAAAGAAGCAGATCTTAACCTAAAACTCTGGGTTTTCTGTTCCAGAAAGACAGGACAGTCTAACTCTGAGCGTATTTTAATGGTAATAGACCTGCTAGCAGGTTTTATTTCAGATACCCAGAGTTTCTACTGTGCTTTTTACTTTATAAATCTGATGAAATTTACTAAAGTGAACTCTTCTTTGAATTGAAACCCATAATAACTGGGAAGAGAGAAATTTCACAGGATTTCAGCAGGCGGGTGAAATAAAGTTATCTCTTTTATATGAGATCAACTGATGTTATCTGTTCAGCTTAGACTCAGACAGGGGTTCACACGCCTATTGAACTCATTCTGAAGAACGTTCACCTGTAACAGGATGTACAGAAGGTATTCAGACCTCTTCTGGGCTCTTGTGCATATCTTTGCTTATTTCATGTGATTTGATTTCTTGATGCCAGTCAAGGAAGGAGTGTACATCTAAGAATTATTTAAAGCTATCCTAAGCTTAGAGCATGTAAACTTTGAATTTGAAGAAAGTAATAAGTAAAGCATCCTCTAAAAAAAACATATCTAATTATTGTAGCACACAGCAAACAAGAGCCTTAAAAGAGGATTTTTACATCAAAGCTTGTTCAGTAATGTAAACAAATTAAATTCTTCCCCATGGGTTTACATGTTTCTCTGTATATATATTTGTACCGTCGGTAAAACTAGGATGATTGCAGCTCATTGATGTGCAAAGAACAGTACATGGAGTTCTGAAGGTAAAGCTGTTGTTTTGAACGGCATTTCTGTACCTGACAGCTATCAATTAGATCGTCTTCAACCGCAGTCTTGGCACCCTGTCAGTTTGACAGAGGCATAGTACGTTTTTTTATTATGTGGTAATGCTGGGAACGCCAAGGCGGAACTGTACACTGTGTTCACGCTGGAAACGCCTCTACACGGGCAAAACATGTCCATTAAAGTGGATTCAGTGTTACGTGTCAACTTGACAGCGCTTAACAGGAATCTTGATCTGACGAATTATGGCTGTGGGGGGCACCCACAGTCATGTAAGCGTTCGGCATTAGCTCCAATGGCTCCATATCATGCCTACCATTATGGTACTGATTGTTTTCAGTGCTTCCACTTAGTGTTCAGCTCTCTGCACATCATAGTTCAAATTAGGGAACTCTGCAAATGTTTTAAAGCACCCCAACAGGTTAGACCATATTAAAAATTGGCACTTCTCCCAGTTTCTGAAAGATTCTCAATGTTCCGCTTTGTGCTGCTTTTCCCTCTTCTTCAGTCACCGACCCAGAGAGTGAAGAGTAGCCAAAAATTGTACTCAAGTAAGAGTAGCACTCTTCAAATATCTATTTATTCAAGTAAACTTATAACGTAGTCATGCCAAAAACGACTCGGGTATGAGTAGAAAAGTATTTGGTAAAGGCACCTCAATTATACTGATTATAACATTAGATTTAATATTTGGAAAATTATGCAATCAGAGAGATGAAAAATATTACATGATGTGCAAATTCTGGCATTTCCAAGACTGAAATTCAGTTCAGTTTATTTATAATGCGTCGATTCACAACATACTGTATATCATCTCTAGACAGATTCCAGGTCAGTTACGTCCATCCCAATTGATACCTGATATCAAATAGTTTAATTTATTTATAAACAGTAGCTCCAGTTTACAACATACTTCATCTAAATGTACTTTACAAAAAAGGTCAATTCGAACCCATCATACAGTACATCCATTCCAATTTGATCCCGGTTAATAAACAATACAGTCAAGTTCAGTTTCATTTTCAAAATGGCTCAAAATGGCTCACTGACTTGCAGCATTCACTCTTCCTGGATGAACATGGAGCCACAGTGGACAGCCGCTGGCATTGTGTCGTTGACTTTGCAGCAATCCCTCATACTAAGCCAGATATGGTACTCGATGAAGAGTAGCGTTAGCTTCAAAATAACACCACTGCTGCAGTAAAACTACCCCTAGAAGTCCCCAGAAGAGCTGAAAGTGATAGCTGCAACGGGTGGACCAATGTGGTGTTGAACCCGATGAATTATTACATATGCCACTCAAGGCAGGTGAGTGAATAATTTTGATAACAGAGCGTATCTAAGATCCTGTTTCAAGACTTTTCTCCTGATTTTATAAAGATGCAACTTTCAGATATTGTTTAGACGCAGAAAATGCTGATTAAAAATAAGAGCAGAACTTTAAAAGCCTCCAGAAAGGTTTTCAAAATAAACGCCCTTGATGAGGTCTGCTTTGAAAGAATACTAAAGTATAGGCCTACCGCTGCTTAGAGGGAACCTTTCAAGTAAATCAGGAAGGTTTGAAGAATATTGCAAAATAGCTTTATTTTATTTTTATTTCTCCATTTGATTTCCGCCATTTTTACTGTTTTCTGTGATCTTTTCATCTGCCATGAAACGAGAAGTAACCTGTTTGTGTCTGTTTCATAAAGTGAGTAGACGTGTAAAAAAACGTTAAAAACCTAAAAACAGAGAACGCTCCTGTGTCTTTTAGCCGAGCCATCTGGTCAAAACTGGACTGAATTATTTAAAAACAATTTCTGCTTTTATAACTTCTGTTATATTCTGCCTTTGGTTTACAACCATCCTGTCCAGTTTTAACTACTTAGATGTGTTTTATATTTTAACATGATCAAAGGTTGGACATATTAGGCCAGACAATTGGTCTGGGCTCACAGAGACATTAAGTCTGAGTAGCTCTGAGGTTTTTGTCTCCTCTCTCCATCCTGCCTCCTCTTCCCAGCTGCACCTCCACTCTGCAGCTGTGTCTTTGTCAAAGCATCGCTTCTGCTACCGCCTCTCTGCTAACAACCTCAGCGGTGGAGTGTTTCCAAGGTTTCTGAAGGACTGTGCAGGACAACTAGCAGTCCATCTTCAGACAATCTTTAAAATAAACCCTCAGACAAAACATAGTCCCAGACGGACTTCCTGTTCCATAACAGTGACCAGATTAGGGCAACTGGTGGAGCTGAGTGACTACAGACCTGTGGCTTTATGATCTCACACAAGCAAGAC
Source organism: Fundulus diaphanus (assembly GCA_037039145.1). Classification (NCBI taxonomy): domain Eukaryota; kingdom Metazoa; phylum Chordata; class Actinopteri; order Cyprinodontiformes; family Fundulidae; genus Fundulus; species Fundulus diaphanus. The sequence goes on from CM073144.1 coordinate 23,650,302, forward strand.
TTTGGAGCAGCTCCTTGTCTGTAGCATGACGCTGCAGGTTTCTGCGGATCTTGACTCCCTCCACTTTGCTAACCAGCAAAACACAGGAATTGCAGTCAGGATTTTTTACATGTTTGCATCGGGGATATGCTCATGAAAATGCGCGTCTTTCACAAGATAGAATCATATTCTTTGACTTCTCCAAAGTGCCTAAAGTGCCATACGACTTCCCATACCGTAAGACAATCGTTTAGGTGTGGGGATGGCCTCCTCCCTGACACCACGCATTACAGACTGCCAGACCACAGTGTGTCAGGATGGATAAATGCGCTGGAATGCAACATGGGGACCCTACAATGTACTGTACAGTGGACAGGTTGCACATTTACATTAATGTTGCAGTGACCCGAAAAGGGGATCGTAGGATTTATTGCACACGCTTGTTAAATTACTCACACCTCCCAGGTGTGCCATGAGGACCACAACCCAGTCTGTCTGTTGCACCATTAACCAGGTTGCAACGCAACATCCCAGATTTGTGGCTCTGTGTGATCTGCTCTGTTATAACCTGTGACGACCGATCCTTAAGCACCCTCACCCTCCCCTTACTTCGAACTGTTAAAAATGTTCAATAATGCCCCAATGCTGTTATTGATTTTTCTTATTTAGTGTTTCCAAGTTACGGTTTGGTAACTTTTTTTTAATTCCTCAGACTTTAAACCAACTGAACTCAAACGACACAATACATCATAACTGGGAGTGATGATCCCAGCACTGCTTTGCGCCAATCACTGCACCGCTATTGGTAAGTCCTCAGATTTCTTTGCTTTTCATGGGCCTAAAGTTGCACAAATGTACACTATAAATCAGCCACGGCAGGGTCAGGGCATGCTCCAACATCACAGAGGACCGTAGAGGGCATCTGCTCTCCTTTTTACACACATATTGGACGCATTAGAAGAAAGCTCAGAATGTTGCACCAAAACCATCAATATAACTTCAAGAATGACCCTTTGGACTGGCTCACAGTCATTCTTTTTCACAAGGTCTGTCCTCAGGATGTTGATGGACCTAGCTTAACACAGGTCCACAACTTCTCCTTAAGCAACACTCCTAGAATGTCTTAGTATATTTATACCCAGGTTTTGAACAGTGGTGAATCAGGTACAGAGTGCTCATGGTCAGGTTTTGGACCCGATAATTCAGCCGACACACAGAGGGCGGTCTAAAAGATTTATTTAAGCAATAGGCGTAGCTGGACAGGTAATCTGCCACTGCCAACCGGGGGTTAAGGAAGACACAGTACACACACGTACAAAAAATGAGCACACAGATATAGTTTATTAAAACCTCAGTCCCCATTAGGTTTCATGATAAAAATGAAAAGCCTAGTCCCTGAGGTAATAGCTTAGCCTATTATCTCAGGGTCAAAACTGAGGAGCTGGTTACAGAGAAAAAAAATTAGAAATCTGTCTCCGATTCCACTTTTTCTGGAAACTCCGCAAAGCAAACTAAGAAGGATCATGAGAGTTTAAGACAAATCCAAATAGGATTGTTAAGAGCTGTAGGGGTATTTTAAACATAACCATCCATCAGTTACAGACATGCACATCCGAGGTGGCTAGAGCAGCCAGAAATTGTACTCAAATAAGAGTAGCACTACTTCAAGATGTTTTTACTCTAGTAAAAATAAAAAGTAGTCAGCCAAGAATTACTGTGAGTAAATTAAGTAGTGAGTAACTAATCATAACAGCTGATGAATTGATATTTAAAAATGATGTAATCGGAGGGACAACAATATAAGGTTACATGCAAATTCTGGTATTTTAAAGACAAAATATCCACTAAAGACACCAAAAGGCAAAAGAAACATTTTTCTAAATCAGTTCTTTCATCGTTAAACTTGAAACCAATACTTACAGCAGTAAATGTACACAGTATGTTAGAACAGGGCAAAGTACTTCCAGTGACAACATCTACTGTTTACTGTATGTTTACTTGAACTCCAAATGGCTCAATGAGTTCAGCAGATAGAAACTAACATTAAAATAACAAAGCTTGTGCACAAATAAGAGGTCTCACTTTAACATAAACTCTAGGTTTTAGTCTCTCTGGTGCATTGTTGGTTAAAACAAGGATGTTCTTTTTCATGAAGTTACTCACAGTAGGTAGAGTAGAGTAGCGACACTCGAGTAATAAAATGACTCAAGTAAAACTACCCCTAAAAATATATTTTGTTGAAAAAGTTACTCAGGTAAATGTAACTGAGTAAACATAACTAGTTACTACCCACCTCTGATGCACATACATACATACATTCACTCTAGACGATGCCTCTGTTGAGTAAATATTAACTGGACTGTCAAGTATGTGATTTACATCTGCCTCTCTTGTAAATGTAAACCAAAGACCTGTTGAGCAGCCGCGCTGTGGCTGTAAGTGAGAAGCACATATCCCCTCGGACTCTCTCCGGACATTGGGTAATGTCTGGATTCCTTGGATTGTGGCAGAACCGGTGGTCTGCTAATGCAATTGTCGCAGCGGCGAACGATATTGGGGTTGGTTTGGCCAAAAATATGAGCTAATGATCTGAGAGAACCGCAGTTTTCCAACAGAGGCAGGGTGCCGAGTGTCTGCAGCCGGGGGCCCGACGCTCGGAGAGAAGGCACATGTAATACGACACTCTGCATTTACTGCCCTTGTCACAGATTTGCCGACTTCAATGGAAGGATGAACATTTTCCCAAAAGCCGCGGCCTCAAATAGGGTTTCCATCATGGTGCTTGGGAGCTCCAGCTCACATGGGTGCTCAACTGCGAGGAAAACAACAGCCGGATCTATAGCATTCACACCTTCAAGTCCACTTCTGATAAGAGTCTTGAGAAAATCTTCAAAAGAACTTTAAGCAGGAAAAAAAAGAGAAAAATGTAGTTCTTTCAGGAGGAGGTTGTAGAAAGTAGTTATTAGCATTTACTGTTTTATCTGCAGTTGATAAGTTGAAGAATAGTTTAATAGAATTGGGCATATTGAGCTGCACAATCAGAAAACAGCTGTTGAAGTTGTTGGTTTACGGTGCTGGTCTGAAGTTGCAGAGATGCTGCTGTCATACTTGCTCCCATTAGTCACATAGTAATGGTCTATGATTGATGCTGCTACATGGTTGCAAACTGGAGATGAGGTTCACCTTCGCGTACTAGAACGGCCCTAAACACACGGCCAGAGCTCCAATGGAATACTCAGGTCAAAGGATTACCTTGTGTTAGAAGGACCCAGTTAAAGTTCAGATGTCAATTTGTGGGTAGACTTAAAAACTGATGTTCATAGATGCTCTCCATCAAATCTGTATGAGCTTCAGCTTTTTTGCAAAAATAAAATAGGTGCGGCTGCCCTGGGCCCACGGTTATGAAGGGACCCATGCTGCCCACCACCACTGATGACCAATAAAACAAAAAGTCGAAAGTCGGTCTCTTAATGTTGGCTCACAGTGCAGGATAATTAGCCCCAATTTTGCCCCTTTGGACCCTTTCCGACAGGCCATGACTATTTTAAGAGATATTCCTGCCGTGTGTTAAACGTGGTCTGGTCCTCTCGGTAGAACCACGGGACCGCTCCGACATCAAATCCGGGATATTTAACATGTTGGATTGTCTAGGCCCAGTGTTCCCTGAGGAGAAACGTGCATGCAGCCTGTTGAATGTGACGTGTAGCCAATCATAAAGCGAGGAGAGGGGAAACCCCAAGAGGAAAAAAAAACACAGCTACCTCCATATCACAGGGAACGTAGAGTCCCCCGGTTGCGCCCTCTCCACTACTTTAACCAACGCCTTTTGCTTTTGTTGTGTTTCTGCTCTGTTAAAATTAGTCCACAAAGTATCACCATTTTTCTTCCCCGTCGTCCATGTTTATTTACTCTGAACTCACGTTTAATCTTGACAGGTGTCGCAAGATTTGCCGTCTGATATCTGCATGATCCTGAGTGAAATCAGATCGTGTGTGGTGTGTTGTGCTCGCCGTCGGACCGGACACCACACGCTGTACGAGCAAACCCGTTTTATCTACGACTCTCTATGTCATTTATTTAATCTAGGTGAATTAAATGTGGTGAATGATGCACAAGAATGGCGGTTAATTATGTACCTGGCTTTAAAGTCATGATTCAGTGCAATTTGAGTCATTTTCTGGATTTTGCCAAAAATATACCAGCATTTCAAGTCGCCAGTACAGAACTGACCTAAAAATTTGGTTTGATTTAGTCAGCTGCTGAAATTATTGAAACCCCTTTAAAATGGTCAGTGTTGTTGGTTAGAGGATTTTCTGAATGACATTATGCTGCCATTTGTTTTGATGTATAGACCGCTGGGCCCCGTTTCAGAAAGAATGGCCGAGCTATCCTGAGTAGAAAGCTGCTACTCTTGGAAGATTTAGGACAGCATCTGTGTGGAATAAGAAGCAGCTATGATTAATCTAATGGCCCAGTTGAGAACATTTTTAGGATTCTAATGGAAAGCGAGGTCAGATCTGGTGTTTCGGTGTAGCATTCATACTCTCATCTCGAAATACCAGTTTAGTAAGGGGAATTTGTCTCAAACTGTCATTTTTACTTGGTGTTGGTAGGTTATGTCATCATTTGGCTGCAATAAAAAGGTAAAGGCATTACAGACCTAATGTGATTAAGGAAAGGGATGCAATGCAAAACACACCACATTGTACAGTATTTGTACAATGTGGTGTGTTTTGCATTGTCTACAGATTGAAAAATGAATGCATGGAGTCTAGAGGCGGGATGTTGATTGGAGCCAGCTGCCTCCATCAAAGAGAGCAGCTAGTTTATTAGAAAGCATTAGCTCTGATGACAAAAAATGGACATGACAGTAAAAACTCTTCAGAGTCTTTGAAGCATGCCCGCTACACAGAAATTGGTCTGCAAAGAGTAAATGTCGACAGATATATTTTGGCAGCAGGTTGAGTGGATCACCTGAACTTAGGAGTGTGTTTTTGGGGTGGCAAGCAGGTGCAGCGTCCTGAGCTTTTAGGCCCCGCAGGTATCCTTTTGCCAAACCATTACGTCACTGGTGGTTTTTCGTGTTTGACAAACAGCAATTCTTGAGAAAATTGCTGTTTGTTGGCAACAGCTCTGTCTGCGTTTTGCTAATGCACTCCATCACATCATGCTTTTAAGGCTATCTGGTCTCTGTATGAACAACCTTGCCTCCAGTGAATGATATGGTTCTACTGGGGTCTTCAAGTCCTGACCTTCAGTGTGTACTGGAGGGTTAGAGTCTGAGGCTTTGGTTGTCAACTGGAAAACTGGAAAAACATGGGTTTCTCTCTCCAGGTTCGGGTCAGTCTTTATCTAAAATATCTTGGTGGCTAGTTCACAAGTGATGGGAGGATGGAGCCTTTTCTGGGTATGTTCCACAGAGAGTTGCAGCCTTGGGGAGGATAGTGTCAGCAGTTTGGGGAAAGTTGTGAAGGTAAGGTAACCAGCACCAGTCATGCACAAGGCAATCCAAAGTGCTTTACAGGACATCAAAACAATTTTTAAAGAAGATTCAACCATAAACCACAGCTGATCTCAGACATTCAATAACCACCACCCACAGCTTTAAGGGAAACACCACCTAATTATTCTCCCGGTAATGAACTTCATGAATCCCCCAGTAACAAACACCTTCAGGTCTCAGAAAGCTCTACAGCTGTTCTGAATGGGCTCAGATGAACCGGTAGAATAAATGGCCATTTATTCCAGCCTCGGCTAGATATTCTAAAAACGTTTACTTTATTCAACTACATGTGCATAATCGTTTACGAATATTTTTCTTTTTAATAGAACCATCATTGTGTAATGCTACAGCAGCTGAATTAAAGTTTTGCTTAAAAGGGGAGCTAAGCAGCTTTTGTCCTTTATGTTTTTGATATAAGACTTGTTTTTCAATTCATTCAGAACACAGTCTTTTTTAAGACAGTCGCATATTTTCTTCCAGCTTCTCACACAAATGTAAAAAGTACAACTGATAAATTCCTTGCCGTCCGCTGTTGCTTTTAACTTTTTTCGCCCGCTGGGACTCGTTTTTCCCTTCCTGGCCTCACACCCTCACTGTCTGATCTAGTATTTCCACAACTCAATCTCCCCACTTTCCATGTGTCCATACATTATAGATGGAAAACAGCTGGTTATCTCCTGAATTTCCCAACATCCCATTGGTTTTGGAATCCCCCCCCCCTAAGTGTAGCTTTTCACTCTTTTCGGTCTGGATGGAAACAATGACAAAATGCTAAAAGGGTTCAGTCCCCTCATTCAGATCCTTTTTTCAACAGCTTAGTAATTAATAAATGAACACGAACACACACACACACACACACACACACACACACACACACACACACACACACACACACACACACACACACACACACACACACACACACACACACACACACACACACACATCTTTAAAAAAAAGGATAATTTTTGGAGAATGAAGTTTGTCCCGGGCCTGAGCCACTCAGGGCTTCCCCTCCAGAGGACTGTTCCCAGTCAGAGTTAAACCTGGCAGCTGATATTGTTTGTATTTGACTTACGTAATCAAAATGAAATTGCATGATAATTCCAACACTACCATTCTATCTCTCTTGGGGAGTTGTTGCATAATAAAAAAAAAGTAAGTGAGGGAAAACACAAGATTTCAAGATCTTTGCACTCAAACAGCTTTCTGAAGGTACAGCCTGTTTTTTTTTAGCCTGAGGTTTTATATATATATATATATATATATATATATATATATATATATGTATACAGTCAAAATCAGAATAAACGTTTGTCATTTTGACGTGTTCAATGAAACTGAATTGTTATCCAGTCAGCATGTAAAAAACGGATAATAACACACACAATAGCATACTTACAAGCTCTGTTGCACAGATCTTAAAATGTCATGTGTTGGCAGCGTTAAAATTGCTCAATAAAATTGTTATTTAGTCTGTTTGTCTTTGTTTTAATTCTTTGCTCCCCTGACAGGAGCAGTTCAATGAGCGGGCGTCCGGGTTGAGAAGCATCCTTTAGGTGCTTTTTTTGCCGTCTTGAGGAACTGAGAGCAGCGCAGCTCCTCCAGTGTTGGGGAGGGCACCCAATTTCGTTCTGTGTGGTTTTACTGACCATCTGAAGCGCTACAATACTTTTAACGGACACCCTGCAGCCAATCAGAATTGAGTATTCACCCAGACCCTTCTTAAAACAGCTGGTTGCTTTTGAATTTTGTTAGTGTCAAGATATTGTCTTGGATGAACCCGGACACAGCACGCACACACAGAGTTGGTTTTAAGAGAGATTATTGCCAGTGGTGGATGGTGATGACATGTAGAACCGGAGTTTATTACCAGGCGGGGGTGAAGGATGCAGGAGCTGGCTGGCAGGTACAGAGTGGAGTAATAGTCCATAAAAGAGTTAGGTAACAGAGTCCACTGCTCGGCAAAGAGTTAGCCAGAGCACAGCAGCAGGCCCTTCAGCACGGCAGAGAATTCACAGCGTGGCAGAGAGCTAACCAGAGCTCAGCAGCAGGTCCGTCAGCACGGCAGGGAATGAGTTTCTTGAAGGCCAGAATAACAGCAGGATTAGCAGCAGGACAGGGTGGATACTTGAAGACCGGAACCATAGCAGGATAACAGCTAATCCAGGTGAATACATGCAGATTGAGTTACCACGGTCCAGAAACTCAGCCTGAGATGCAGAGGGGAGACGGGTGGATCCAGAAGCCAGCAGAGATACAAATAAAAACACTAAGGTAGAAAACAAATGGTCAGAATGTGCAAACCAGGCAGACAGGCGAGGAGTAGGTGTTGAATGATTCTTCTTCTTCTTCTTGATTTTTATTGGCGGTTGGCAAAAACCGTTTAGGTGAGCATTACCGCCACCAACTGGTATGGAGTGTGGACTGAGGTGTTGAATGATGACGAACCGGCAAAGAAGTGAAGGCAGAGGGAGGCTTAAGTAGGGAGGCTGGCAGGTGAAGTGAGTCTGGCTAATTAGTGACCGACAGGTGTGACTGACTGCAGTGGGAGTGACGGGAGGGCTGAGTGAGCGGGGTAGGAGGAGACTGAAAACTAACCATAAATAAAGCCAGATCAAAACTAAACCCTGACAGTTAGAGGTTTATTTTCAGACTAAGTGGTGATGTATAGAAAATGCGTATTAACCTTCCTGCCTCTTCTGAATTATTCTCTAGTTAGTGTTGTCCTGTCATATGAAAGTTTGAAGCTGTGGCTTCACAAAAAGGGGAAGAGGTTCACAAATGAAGATTTGTCTAAGACACTGTAAAAGCTTGTACCTTTTAAAATGATGGTTTATGATAGATGTTTAGAAAATGTAATACTTATCGAATGATAGTGACAAAATCTGATTTTCTCACCACTGAACCGTCTGGTTAGACTGTTATTGGCTCCGAGGTTTGAAAACAAGCCTGTTAAGGTGATTATCCTGTTTTTGGTCATATCTTAAACAACTGCAACCAAATGTTCTTTCCCGTTAAACATTTCCATCCAGCCGACAGTGTAAACACCTTTTTACTTTCTTCCCTTACCCTTTGGTCGGCATCCTCACAGCACATCCTCTGTCTAACATCTGGTTTGGCGAGACATTTAATTTCACTGTTACGTCAGGCACACACTCTGACTTCCAGTAGAGGCCATTAGAAACCCGACTCTGGACAAGTCTGAGGCTACCAGACAAAGGAGGCTTTTCAACTTTGCATCAGATGTTTGCACCTCTGTCTGGAGTTTAGCGCCTGTGCTAAAACAACACCAAGGTGGAGAAAGCACAGAGATGTCTGAAAGGGCCTGTGAATCTTTAAGCAGAAGAGACGTGTTTTCAAATTTAAGCCGCAGATTGTCAAATGGTTTGAGAGAAATATTTCGTTTTTTCCTCCTAAAAAGAACAAAATGTTGGAAATTTGGTAAAACTTTAAGACTGTCATGTTTTGTGGAGGCGAAGGACCAAAGTGGCAACAGACATTGTCCGGCGCATTGCGGAAAACACAGGACACAAAGGGAACACAGGAATCCTAGATTTCAGACAACCACCTGATCAAGGAACAGAAAACTCAGGCTTAAATACAACTGAGATGAAACAGAAAGGTGGGTGCAGTTAACAGAAGCATATTACCCCTCCCTCAAGGGCAGATACCAGACGCCCCACGAGTCCAAGCAAAAAAGTCAATAAAAAACAACTAGAACAGGCGGAGGGGTTTTGGAGGGAGGCCAAGAAAAACAAACACCCAAAGTTTAGGAAGGTGACTAGGAGGTCGTCTTGAGGATGCACAGAGTTCAGGAGGGTGACAGGTAGGCTGGTGACAGCGATGCAGGAAGCTTGGAGGCCGGCGGCAGGGAAAGTTCATGGAGAACCCACGGGAAAAGCTTTATATTGAGGTCGGGCTGGATACTGGAGATCATGGAGGAGCTCCGGAGGCGGGGACACACTGAGAAGCTCAGCCAGAAACCCACGAAGGAGCTTAGGAACATGAGACATGTCCCCATCTGGTCACCCTCATCTGAAACTCTGTGAATGGACCATCAGCCGTGTCCACCTGGACATTCCTGACAGAGACCTCAGGAGCTGGGGCATGAATCGCCAGCCCTGATCCCAGAATGGCAAACGCCGCTCCTTCTCATTCTTAGCTATGTTTTTCTACCTGCTGACGGTAGTACGCAAATACACTAACAGCTTCTTTTCGTGCTACCAGGTCCTTGTCTTGGTGTGGTTGCTCTGTCATGTTGTGCAGAGGTGAAAGACCAAAGCGGCAACAGGACATTGGCCGGCGCAGCGTGAATGAATCGATTTAATGAAAGGACCACAGGACACCAAGGGAACACGGAAATCTGGGGTGACAAGAGATGACCACACGATGAGGAAACAGAGAACACAGACTTATTTACAACTGAGATAAAACTGAAATCAGGTGGGTGCAATTCACAAAATCACAATCAGGTGCGTATCGTAACGCCAGCCTTAAAAAGTGCAAATCTGCGCAAAAACTTGTTTTTCATGGTATTCTCCGTCAGGCATTTTCACTGTCATGACCCTTGGGTAGCAAAAGCAAAAGGCTAATAATATAATACTGCGTTACAATAAAACTGAGCCCTGAACAGCTTAGAAGGGCTGTGTATTTCTTAGTCCCAGATATTGGTTCTGGCTGCTGTCAGAGGAGAAGGAAACCCACCGCTCCCAGACTGCTTTGAGTTATATTACTGTATGGAACTGCCTGACTGCTGTGCACGTTCGAAACAGGGGCAGTTAAATAAGCCATGACCCAGTACAAGGTGTGTGTGTGTGTGTGTGTGTGTGTGTGTGTGTGTGTGTTCGTGGTTCCATTGCAAAGGAAATTACCAAGCAGTCAGACTGGGCTGTGTCAGGCGTTTTAGTTTAAGCGGTGTTTAGACAGGGTGTGCTGTGGAGAAAGAACAACACAGAGGAGTGAAATGAGGCTGAAATCAGCAGAAGCAGGGGCATACTTTCCTGCACACTAAAAACCACACATACAAATGTTTACAACAGAGATTACTGCAGCTGCCTCATCAAGTGCACTCTGTCTACCTCTCAGTTTCAAGTGCAGGTCTTTTCCAAAGCCGACCCTGTGCTAGGATCCAGTCAGTTCAACAGCTTCCCAAATGCTTCCACGCTGAAAAGGTGCAACAGTTCCAACGGTTGCTGCTAAGTGCTAACACTTGTACAGGGGGGAAGAAAATCAACAACTAAAAGTTCAATGGAGGGCTTGCCGCCAGGCATTAAGTACAGCATACATTTAATTTGTCACAGAACCAATCAGTGCTAAGATGGGACCTGGGACGTCACATTATCTCAGCGCATGCTATTTAAGGACTGATCCAGCACTGTTACAGCTCTATACAGCCCCTTTTCCATTGCCACTCAAAAGCCTGGGTAGCGTTTCCTTACACATTTGCCCGGGTAATTTCGCTTTCCTGGGGCTTTGGTACCTCAAGCGACCCAACACTTTGCTCTGCTTTCCTGGGGCTTGTTGAGGAGGCAGGGTTGCGTGTTGCAAGAAAAAATGTCCGCCACAAGGGTGGAGCAAGGAGCAGTCCGAGGAGTTAACAAACCTATTGATTTTATAACCTTATGTTGCCAACTGAAACATAACATAGGTGGTGGGGCATTAATCCTGCAGTTCTGTGGAGACCTCAGGGGTTTATTAGAAAGTGAACAAAGGGCAGCAAAGACCGAAGAACACAACAGAGATGTCTGTAAAGTTTTAATAATAATAAAGTTTAAGGCAGGTGTAGGTTACAAAACAATATCCCGAATAGCTGCCAAATCTCCATCATGTTGACTCCCTCATCTACAAACTAGAAGATTATGGCACAACTGCAGACCTACCAAGACGTGGCCATCCACCTAAGCTGACAGAGGTTCATGGTAACACTGGAGGAGCTGCAGAGAGCCGCTGCTGCGATGGGAGAATCTGTTGACTTACTACTGTTAGTTGGCCGCTCTTCTTTATATAACAGTGGTGAGAAGAAGCAATTATTGAAAGACAGCTGTGAGAAATCCTGTTTGGCATTTTACCACAAGCCATGTAACAAAAATTTGGAAATAGGTACTTTGTACATATAGCACCAAAATCATACTTTCTTGGAATAAATAGGCGCAACACTATTTGTTGCAGAAAGCATCACCCTGAAGACACAATTTCCTTGATGACACTTGGTGTTGGCAGCATCAAGCTGTGGGGATGGCTTCCTTCAACCAGAACAGCGAAGCTGCTCAGCGTTGTTGGTAAGAATGATGCAGCTAAGGGCACGCCTGGAAGAAAATCTGTTAGTGGCTGCAAAAGACTCGAGACCGGGCGGAGGAATGACCTTAAACATACGGCCAGAGCCACACCTTGATCAAAACATGGCCAGGCAAACTCCAGACCGAAGAACAAAATTCAATTGAGAAACTATGGCAAACCTTAAGAGTTGCTGCTCAAAGATGCTTTCCATGTAATCTGACAGAGCTTGAAATACTTTGCAAAAATGAATGGGTTAAATAGTCAAATAATCAGTCTCTAAATGTGCAAAGCTGGTACAACCACCTTTCATTGACACTCTAGTGTCAATGAAAGGTGGTTGTACAATGCTTTGACTCATAGGGGCTCATTGCACGTCCTACTAATCACAAAATCTCTGAAAATAATCATTTAAAAAAAAAGTACAGCTTTCCTTCCTTTTGATAACTATGCCCTGCTTTGGGCTGCTCTATCACATTAAAATCTCAATAAAATACATTAAAGTTCGGGGTTGACAAAATCTGAAAAGGGAATTGAAATGTTTTTTCCAAAGTACACCAATCCTTCTCACGCTGTGTTTGACGTGCAGTGATTGTTTTGCAACTCTATGCCAAGTTGTAACTTGTTTCATTGCACATTGATAGGCATAGAGGTAAAAAAAACAAAAAAAAAAAACCAAAACCAGAAAGTTGCTCAGGAAGGCTTCTGAAAGACAATTCTGCAGTTTACACTCAAGAGATGCCAATTAAATGAAGTTCCATAGATGTTTCCTATCATCTATATTCTAACATTAACACTAATTTCTTATTGGGCAAATGATGGTATTTTTATGTTAAGGCTAAATCCACAGTAATTGTCTTGTGAATCATAGAGGCCATGGCATGTTGAGGTGATATCTAAAGGGAGAGTTGAGGGGCTAAATTTGGGCCAACAACCTTTAATGAACCCCTGCAGGCTAATCAGAAGAAACAGAGTCTAAAATAATCAAATACTCCCACAAATGAGAGGTTGTGATCTCTGATGAGCGAACAAAGGCCCTCTCTGTGTGTTCACGAGCAGGAGGGGTGAGATGGTTCTAATGTGCTTTTGGCAAGCTGACAGGTCAGAGTGCAGGGGGGAGAAATCCACCAGCATTCGGGGAAGACTGATGTGCTTAAGTGGAAAGAACCAAAACTTCCTGCAGCCAAGCAGAAGACAATATACTGCAGTTAAAAGGATGGCATGCAAGGGGGTGGAAGAATCCCAAAAGCACATCAGTGATAGTTCAAAGTCTTTCCCCATTGAAACTGTGAAACACATGACACATTTAAACACAGAAGTGAGTCAAAGACAGAAACAAGACAGAAAAGAGCTATATCTTCCTCACGGAACGGATTGTAGGAAAGTATATATACTAGGGGTGTAATAATACATTTATCCACATCCATGTATTGAGTAAATGATAAACAATCCAACTACATCGATGCAAAATGAAAATATCGATCTATATCATAATTTTTAAGATACAACTTTATTTTGAAATTCAGGCATGAGACTATAGTGAACAGGTGCTCTATTATTATTATTATTATTATTATTATTATTATTATTATTATTATTATTATTATTATTATTATTATTATTATTATTATTATTATTATTGTTGTTATTATTAATATACCCCAAGAATTTAAGGGACAAAGGCAGGTGAGTTTATAACATCTATGGGTGACAGCAGATAGAAAACTCTGACAAATCTCTGCCTTTCGGACTGAACGGCAGAGATTGGTTTTTACAGGGCTGCAGCTCCCACAGAGAATGATTTTTATCCTCTTTTTTGTGAATACATAATATATTAATTACTTTCAGGATGGGCCATCCTAATGCATGAATATGCTTTGATGTTAACATGTCCATGTTCCATGCTCCACAAAGTTTGTCTGGTTCAGGTAACACAACCTGGTGGAGGCTTCCATGTTGAGTTCATTTCTCCACTCTGGCATAAGCTTGAGGCAGATCGGTTTACTCTGTTGCTAACAAGGAATAAACTGCATTTAGATAAAGTCCAGCTAAGTCCACTAGACATGATAGTATACCACACTGAGTAAATGGAAATCATCATTTAAGATAAATGGTGTGAATTAAGGATAAAGGTATGGTGTGTTTTAAAGACAAAGCTATTGCTTAGCAAAAAGTGGGCTACTTTTGGGAGTGCAGAGGAAATTAGAGTGCAGGTCTGACAGCCAGGCCAAACACAACAGTCTGAGGGCCTCACAACTAATGAAGAGAGAAAGAGAGAGAGAGAGAGAGAGAAAAAATCATCCAGCTTGAGAGAAATCGACTGAGAGGAGAAGCACACACACTGCCACGGTGCTCAGTCAGCTCTCTTTAGCTTTTGCTCAGGAAGCACAGGAAGGAACCGAATACGCGTCAACTTGGTGCTTTTATATCAAGTGCCAAAAGAGTCCCATGGCTCTCTTGAGTTCAGAATAGAAAATAAGAGAGGATCACCCCAAAGGCTTTATTAGCACATGATTTCACAAGGTCTATGTATTTGTGCAGTGCTGACTCTAAAGGTTATTCAGCAGCTCTGTAGGTGCAGGAGCCAGGGTGGTTTTAAAAGAGGGCTTAGTGAAAACTGCTGAAAGGGTTTTTCCTAAAGCTGTGAACTCAAACTACTTTCCGACCTGCCACTCTTCTTTTATGTCAGCATTTTTAGCAACATGACTCTTGTGCTACACACTTAAACATGATGACCTCAATTTTCTGACTGACAGCAACAACAAAAATAAGATAAAAAATGTAATTAAATCTGCTATTTTGAAGTCGGTTGCGCCAACATTTAATATAAATGCTAATGTTGACGCTAATGGCTAATTAGCATCAGTTCATGGTGTTTCCACTAAAATAAACGCTGGCTCTAGCCCCAAAATCTTGGCGCTAACTCAGCAGAAGCAGTTCACTGCAGGACCAGAGGAAAGAGCCGCTTTCACCATTAGCTAGAGGCGGGCTCATGGGGAGCAGCAGCCAATCAAAACATGGTGACTGCCGTGTTTTAAACTCCAGAGCTCACATATCACCATGGGCTCATAAATTGTACACTAGTAGGTTTATTTAACATCCGTTTTGTTGCGCTGCGTGAATGAGAGATCAGCCGATGATGTGAATTGCCACCTGGTTCTTTAAGAGAAACGGTTAAGACCTCCAGCACCAGCCCTGTTTGGAACCACGTAGTGGACAAGCAGTCTATGTAGAATCCTCTCTGGTAATCACTTTCTTGACCGCTACTTAGTCACTCCAGCAGCTCTCTGTATTCCTTCACCAGATATGTCTCCACTTCTGACCTCTTAAATCCTTTCTGCAGATGTAAAATATTCTTTTTTCTTTTAGTTAAAGGTTTGAAGCTCCTTTTAGAGAGACCCTCGCAACCAGATTACAGCGATGCGTCTTAAATCCAGCATTTCGTTGGCTGAAAGGGGTGTTATACATTTGCAGATGAATGAAGCTATGGTCTGACTTTGTTGAATAGCCTCTGCTTGGGCGGCCATATTTTCAATCTGTCTGTTTGGGCCTCTCTGACAAGCAGCTTTCTGCTGGAGGAGCTGCGGAGGGAGGAGGTCAGCTTAGTTACCCCTCAGGTTTTTCAGTACTTGTCTTTCTGTCACCGTAAACCCAATTTCAGGCCCTCCACAAGCTCTTACAGGTCTGCCCCTTCCCCCACGTTCCAGTTTACCTCACTGTCTTTAGCCTGCACCTTTTAACCTACTTTGACGGAAAATCAAAGGGAGGCTTTGCTGTGTCAACATCACAGACAGGAGTATCGATAAAAAGCAAGGCCAGGATGGAAAGAGCGAACAGAAAAGATAAAAGCAGGAATCTTGTGTCGAAGCCATTAGGGCGGCTCTTTTGATTAAAGTCTAAATCAGGGTTCACTGAAAGTATGAGTAATTTGTTGAATGACTCTCTGTCAAGAATTTTCACTTAGTTTCTGTAGGTTTGGCTTAACAGAAGACCTCCCTAATGCACCGTTAAAACTAAGCCCCCAGAACCAACCCCACCCCGTCGCACTTTTGCGAATCTCCAGGCATGTGCACAGAAAATCTTTGGGGGCACTTGAAGGAACCCACCGGCAAAATTAGTCAAAAATGGTCATGAAACTAATAAAAACAGGGAAGGATTTATTTAACTTATGTATTCATTTTTTAAATGCAATAACTTTGTGTCTCATTAAACAGGATAATTCAAAGAATCAAATGAAAAAATTCATGAGTATGTTTCTGTGTATGTTTTTACTAACCAAGCATTATATTGAACATCATATTTTTTTTTTACATAAAACTTATCAAGGTTTTCCTCTGAATAATTAAAAAAATCTAAAATATCCAATATACTCTATAAAATACAACTATCTACTAAGGCGGTGAGGCTGTCTGCTGAGGTGAATAGCAGGATTATTCAGGTAGCATTGCACTAATAATACACCTTTACCAATTTTAATATAGCTCGCCAGACTATCATGCAGCTCCTAAAACCTAACTTTCACTTAAAATCAGAAACCCATTTTGGGCCTGTTATGCCAATAAAATCAAACAGACCGCTAAATAATATTTTCCTCTTTATTCACTATTATTCGTATGCTTCTCTGTATCATAGTGCAGGGGTATACAGTTGAAATGCCTAAAGGTTATAACAATAGTTGGGCAATCCCTAACCATAATACTTAACAGTATATCACAGCTGAAAACAATATGTATCTGTTCTATATCATCCACACCGTGATAATTAGAGGGACAGAAGTGTAAAGTTGTATTTTTCTCTCGTTTATGTAGTTGAATGGCTTTTCAGAAATGTCTTTCTAGCAGTGCTGAAGCATTGTTTTCTTTTCCTGTAGACAGGATAAAAGGAAAAATTGTTATATAAATAAAAAAATCTTTTATTCCACTGACTAAGTTGAAATAGAAATAAATGAAAAAAATAATAATACAAATGAAAGACTGAAAAGAAACACTGGGAAGGAATGTTCTTGTTTCTTTAACTACTTGAAGGTGTTTGGGACTGTGACACCGTGATGTTAATTGGGTGTTTTATTAGCATTTAAAAGTTGTTTTATGACTGCCTTCATCCATCTTTTCATTTCCTTTGCTACTACATATCTATGGTCTTCTAAGGCAGCTGGGTTACAGAGCTGCCAACAGGCAAACAGTGTGGTCCACCCTGAACAAGCTGCCAGGCCACCGCAGGGCTGAAAGCCTTCAAGAACGAAGCTAAACATCTACAGAAAGCAATTGTTTAGATGCTTTGTGACATTTAAACAAACTCTTTTTATGTGTATTTTGTTTCAGGGATAGCTCATTATGACTTGTTAACTACTTAAACTTGACTTGAGACTTATTGTGGCTAAGGAAGCAATGACTTGGTCCCACCTCTGACGCAATAATAAAATTACATATTCGGATATTGCAGTATGTAGATGCTTTACTCATCTAAGCATGCAAGGTGCAAAAAGATAATTAGGAAACTGATGGCATGGCTTACTTTTTGATTCATATTGGCTAAATACTGCTCATTAGGCACTGCCATCCTAGACACTCAGTCGATCCTTAAATATGAGGTGACTAGACCTCACTGCATAATGAGGTATCCAGTCTTGACACAGCAGAACACTGCTAATTATACTATTATACTATACTATTAGATTGCAGTACAGATGCACTACTCGAAACACATGCACATCAAAAGCAACCCACACCTTTAGGACATGACAGGACTTGATGTCCTTCAAATGGCCGTTCTTTTCTAACGCTTAGACCTGCGAAACATGTTGTCTTAATTTGCCAGCACACATGACAGTAAGGAAGCAGTGTGACAGCCCCACTGTCTGACGATCAAATAAAACACATAGCAAGTAGGAAATCGCTATAGGTATATGATGTTTGATACAGTCAAGGCTGAATGTTATTCATGTTGAATTGCTATTCAATTTTCCCTCTGGTGACCCTACGATGGAACGGTTGCCATTTCACCAAAACATGGAGGTAGTATCCTTAGAATCGTGCTAAAATTCTCTTGCTATTTAAACTTTTGTTACTGCTTTCAAATGGGAAGAGTTGGTGACGATGATCCCCACAGCAATCTACACAATATTATGAAAGTAGTATTAAAGTTACAGCCTAATTGTGTTTGAAAACCTTACGGATTGCATCTGGCTCAATATACCCTGGTTCAGGCTTTGACTTTACTTAAAGTCATGGAAAAAAGAAAGTTTCCGTAATTGCCAATATGAGCTTGCTTTGCAGGGTACCTTGCGGTGGACAACTCCTCTGTGTGCCGGAGCATTGTAGGGTCAGATGTGGGGCTGGCCGTCTGTCTGACAACAGAAGCTTGGTTCAAACCTGGCTGTGAAACAATGACAATGAAGGCAGCACATCTGTAGAAAACAATAGTTAGAAAAAGATTCAAGATGTTTCAATGTGGCCAAGTCAAAGTCAAGACCTCCACCTGGATTTCGTGCTGCCTTGGTATTTTAGGAACGTTGTGCATAAATCACCCACAAGCCTCCATGAACTGAGGGAACATCAGACAGAGGAGTGGGCAAAATCATTTTTGAGTGAAAATGTTAGAAAACAACAAGTGGTTCTACAAGCTGTCGAATTCTAGGCAGACATAGTTCCCCCCATAACCGTGGGTAGCTCATTGTTATCTCTATCTAATGACTGCTCAGAGCTGACAGGTTATCTGTGAAAACTTGATGATCTATTAACTCTCAAAAGCCCCGTTGTTCTACTGGACAATCTGAAGCACACTTGGTTATATATAATGTTTTTGGGGCCCCTGTCAACAACGTTTGTCCCTTATACGGCGCCTCTGGGTGGAGGGTTTTGGATGCTGTATGCTTTTACTTTACATAAGCACCATGTACATATATACAAAGCTAATGAACGACCCCGTACTTTGCCCCAGCTTTGCCTTCTTATGCGCTCTGTATTTTTTCTGCCCTGCCAAGATCGTTTGATGTGAGCTTACGGGGAGCAAATCTTCTCCAGCTTATTGAGGAATGCAGCTTCATAACGTGGCTTCAAACGTACGTTTCATTTCCAAAGAGCTCAGCCTCAAATAACGGCAGCGTGCTGTGGGCGCAGTGTTCAAAAAGTCACTGAACAATTAGCCTGCGGCTTTTTCCAGCGTGCGTCGCTACATTGTGTACACTACCTGCTGGAGTACACAAACGCTCGCTGAAAAAAAGAAAAAGAAAAACGAATGCCGTTTCAGCACTTAATTTGTTCAACATTGCTTCTAGCTAAAGTGTTTTATAGGGACAGGTTTAATAAAACATATGGTAACAGTTTGTTCTCATGAAAATGGCTTGAGTAAAAAAAACAACACATTCACCAGAACCGTAAATGATTTATTGTGACACTAAAAAAGATCAGCAATGGTTCACAAAATAACACCCAGTAAAAAACAAATGAAGGTAAATATTAAAGGTTTATATTTAGAATTACTACCACTGGTAATGGTTACTTTGTTCCTCTTAACAAAACAGTAGTTTTGGTTTCTTAATAATCAGGCTTTCAGTCTTCTTTTGGTCTCTTTATACGCAGTTTAAACAGCTAATAATGTAACATACTAAAAGCGGCTGCTTTATTGAAACTGTGTAGGGTATATAATTCATCAAAACACTTCATGACAAAGAAAGACAGATCTTAAATTGTGAGTGAACGAAAGTATTCATTAAAGCCACAAGAAAAACTTCAAAGTTGGGAATATGTGTACAGGACATGTATGCACAGTATGAATTAAGTTGCTTAAAAGACAATGCAGAACACAGAAAATACAAAAGAAATACTTTTCAAAAGATTTTTCATGACCTAAATTAAACAATGCAATGCTTATGTAATAGCATAACGCTCCATTGCACTATCGTGTCTCTGCCGTGTGTTTCCATAGTGTAAAGAGATTCGCTTCATTATGTAAATAACACTCCAGCTTCACCTTTTAGACACCGTGTACTGCAGCTGTCATCAGGTGTGGAGGTGGAAGACCCATTGCTTGGGCAGAATCATGGGAACGACGTAGTTTAAAAAGAAAGCCAAAATGTACAATCCAGAGAAACAAATACAACAGGAAATATGATGGGAAAGAGCAAGAGAATCTGCTAAGCAGCAGATGCACCGCAGGGTGTGTAAACAAAACAACTTTGCAGGCATCCGTGCAGGAAAATCTCATTTACCAGAGACGTAGCCATGTCTGTCAAAGAACACAAAATCAAAACCTTCAACGAAGCCTCGTTTGATGAGGATCCTCTGTCTGCAACTAAACACAGTCCCTCAGCTCGGAAGGCTGGATTCTTTAAATGGCTCCAACAGCAGGACAGCCCAACCTGTTTTCTGATCCTCCAGGTAATAAAGCTTTGACCGACAGCGATGGAAATTCATGCCCAGATGGTCAAGCTTTCATTAGGTGTTGAAAAAGACAACGTGTGATGCAGTAGCACACTGTCAGTTTTATATAGAACCAGGGGTGGACAGCATAAGATTCAGCAACATACATGGTAAGATGGAAAACAGCGTGACAGCAGGTTTATAATTGATCAAGTGAAAGGAGAACACAGAAAGACTATGTCCTTAGTCCTGGTTTAATAACTCATTTTCTGTTCTCATTTTACTTGTATCAAAAACATCTATGGACCTACAATGTCAATGACACATTTATATTCATTTTGACTGTCCATTTAGCTTAAAATAAAGTACAAACTAAACAGTTAGGGACATAAACTTTTGTTTTGCTACATCCTTTCAAATCAATATTTGACCTTCGGGCTCTTTGCTGTGAAACTCAGCCTTTGGACCAGAGAGATAAGATGATAAAAGCAAATGGCTAGTTTCCCTTCAACACATGTTTCCAAGACTTTGAGATGTGAGCCAAGCCTTTTGGAGTGTCCAACAGAAAGGACACGGTATTCTGCTCCTCCCCCTCAGTCTTTGGACTTACCTCCCATTACTCAGGCTGGAGTCATGGGGGTGTGATGGAGCTGCCGTTTACATGAGCTCATAGCTGCCACGAGCTAAACTTTGACCTGCTGGCTCGCGTGTAAAAGGAGGACTGGTGCGTAATCAAAAACCAGCAGCAGGGCACGTCGCCTAATGCTAACATTCAATAAAAGTACAATTGTTTACCTCTACTTTTTCTAACTTAATCTGCCTCTGTCTTTTTCACATGTGCTGGAGCGCAATGCAATGAACTCTGATACATTTTGAACTTTAAGAAGGGGTCTTCATTCTAAGGGAATCACTTTAAGAGACACATCGCCGCACTCCTTTTTACGTCTATATCACTTGTTTTGCGAGTATTATTCTGAATACGTTTTGGATGCAACTTTAAGTGGTTACAGATGCAGAGAATGCTGCGTATGTGTGTCTTGTGTGGCCTTAGGTGGCTGGAGCTTGCTTGGAGAAAATGTTTGGCTCTATCTCCTGGTCACTTCTGCACCTGCTATGTTTGTGGGAAAAGTCAGATAATGAGGAGGTAAAGGAATGGAATAGCTCAGATCTGAAGTAAATGGTTAATTAAATGAATTTATACAGCACTTTGCTAGTCATACTGACCACTCAATGTCATGATTTGGGTTTTTATTATTTGCTTATGTTCTGTTTAGTCTTAGGTTTGGTCTTTATGGTGATTTTGGTTCTGGATTAGTTTAAGTTCTGTTTTGGTTTAGTGATTCTTTTATGTAATCGATTCTGTCTTAGGTTTAGGTTCTGTACTAGTTTTGGTTAATGGAATAGTTTGGGTTTTAATGTGGTTTGATTTTGTACTTTGTTTAACGTTATCAGTTTCTTCTGGCCTGCTCTGATCACTTCTGTCACCAGCCTTTATTCAGTTCACCTGCCAGCATTCTTTCATCTTCCTGTCACTCCCCTTCCCCAGTCACCATCCAATCAGCTTCAGTTTCCTTCCAGCCACTTTTTTTCCCCCTGATCAGCTCCACCCATTCTGGTAATTAGTTTCACTCCGTTCACCTGCTCACTCCTCTACTTATACCTGCCTCTGTCTCCTGCACTCTGCCAGATCATTGTCTATCAAGCCTTTGGTGAGTTTAGTCCAGCATTTCCCTTTGCTTGTTGATTTGAACCAAGTGCCTGTTTTGATATCTGAGCCAGCCTGATCCCTGATCCTGTTTTTTCCTGCCCTGTTTTGACTGCCTGCCTGTTATTGACTGACCTGATTCTGTTTCTGGATAACCTGAGATTGCCATTTTTGTGTACCGGTTTTGGATTATCACTGACCATTGAGCCTGCCTGTCCCTGTCTTACCAGACAGCCTTTAATAAATTTGTCTACATCTCATCTGCTTGTCCAGCCTGAATACTGGGTCCTCTGTCTCTGGTTTCATGACACTCAAAGCACTTTATACTAGAACCACATTCACGTAATTGCTCTCACTAATGCGACACTCAGATCGGTAGGCAATGTTGTGTTGAGTGCCTTGCCCAGGGGCGTATCAACATGCGTCAGCTGGAATCAAACCCACGCTTTGATTGCGAGACGGCTTTTCCACCCAAACAGCCACCATCCCCGAAGTGTGATTCTGTTATCAGTAACCATCCAGTTCTTATGCAAACGCTGAGCAAACTTTTAAAATGTCGCAAAAAAGTGCAACTCAGACATGCTTCCATCTACTGGTTTACAGTGAACTAACCAGGCCACGCAAAGCGTAATGGTATCATATGTTGCTGACGTATTAAACAGGAAGTAGAGGTTGCTAACTAGCACAGACCAGTAATGAAGCGAGGGTTTAATTAATGTTTTGACATTTTTGTGATATTTCAAAACATGCATTAAAAAAGGTCAATGGAAACACGCTAGTAACTGTTCTCTCATACCTGAAATGTGGTATGAGACAGATATAAGTTTGTAGAAAAGTAAATTAATCCTAAGAAAAGCTAGAACCAAACAGGCCCTTGTTTAGCTGATTTAATCACTTTAAAACATAAATGTTGTACTTTATAACTTAGTGAGAAAGGAAAAACAATTGTTTTTGCTTGCTTCTATTTTGAAGAAGAATCCATAGTTAGCAAACTGAAACAGGAAATAAAAAGACATTTTAAAATTTATGTAGAATAATTCAAAAAGCTAATTTCATGATACTTTCCTTCTTAGCAGCAAGATTCTTATTTTGCATTGTTTGAAAGCGGCGTTGATTAGTAGCTCTCCTAGATTCCTGAAGGTATTTTATTTTTATCTTTCATTACTATCTAGTCAATGAATAGTATCTCAAAAGAAAAATCCAGCAATTTGTCAACCTATTAATCGATAATCTAAGAATTATCGTTTAAGCGTAAAGGTCTTTTTCTCTCCATGAGTTAATTCATTCATCAAAACTGACTTTGATAAACAAGAAAACTGCCTTTCCTTTAAAAATGGAGAAAACCTGGTGAACTAAACATCACTTCAAATGATAATCTGTCTGATAGGAGTATTCTAAAACCTTTACAGAATAAGGTACCTGAATGAGCTGAAATAATCAGCGCAATCAAATCTGTGTAAAGGAGTGGAGGAAAAGAGCTGTTGGTGCAAACTTTCATGGCTGTGGCTGTTTGCATTTTACCCACCCCCAACCACACAGAACCCCTCCAGCAAATTCAAACCCCGATTGTGCTGTTCTGCATGATTTTTGAAATTTTCTAATCGCTAACTCTGTTGCACCAAACACACCAGTTCCAACTACGGCCATGTCATGTGCATGGCTCCCAAAACCGCAGGCCGTGCAAATTTTGCTGATTTAACAAGGAGATCAACTTTTTCAGGAAGTGCTGTCTTCCCTTGATTAACTGGAAATATGCTGAACGCTACAACCATGCCATGCTACGAGTTGAATGATGAACCAGTCGTATAAAAACAGAAAATAAACATGCTAATGCTAGCCTAGCACCACAGCTAACTGCTCTGGATGACACAGAATTATCAAATAATGATAAAGCGATGGGTTTTTCAGGTGGCGCATTCTGCGAACATTATAGCATCTTACTTAACCCACTGTTGGAGCAGCTTATGAACCTGCAGAAACTCCAGTCGGGAGTTGCTGTAAAGGTTAACAAAATGGAGAAACTGTAGCATTTGGAACATTTCTGGTAAGTTCAGTGTTTCACAGAACTAAATTACTAAATTAGAGTCTGTGATACTCCGTAATTTTGCTTTATCTACATGCCAATTATTTTAATGACTGGGACTTCAGCATACGAGACAAAATAGAAGCCCTGACTGTGAGTTCATTACAAATCACTCTTATTAAAGTGACCATAGTTATACTAAATCTACATATCTATTAAGGCCTCTCTGTATTACAGTGCTCAAAAATAGCCACGTAAATAAATCCAATCTACATAGAATGTCAACATGATAAAGAGGGTGAGGTTAATCTAAACACTAAGTGAATGTGATCTTCACCACATAAGTTAGACTGCAGTGTAACGGGGCAAAGGACATTCTAACACCACTTACTGTAAGTATTTCTGTTGCTGTGCAACGTGCAGCTCACAAGGCAGATGTGCGTCTCCGTTTGTCACCAGCCTCTACGTGCAGCTGCACGCTATTGCTCTTCATAATGGCCGACTTATCTCAGCCATATCTTTGCGTCTGCCTTATTATGGCACACTTTGATTGGACAGGTGCGACTTTGCTTTACAGCACTTTCTGTAAAGTGATGATTTGATTTCTCGTGTTTTCTGCTCGCGATATAGCCAACTGAGTAGTTGAAAAAAGCTATAACACTAATCTAATAGCAGTTAGTAAAGGGGAAAACTGAAGGGCACAGAAAACGTCTTATTTGTTTCTTAAATGCATTTTAAAACAGAATTATAAACAGTAAATTTTATCTATAAGACAAAAACTTAAGATTCTGTAGAATTCTAGAAGATTCTGTTTCTTATAAAACAGACCTTATTTCAAATATCCTCTTGATTTATGATTATATCTTCTATTGCATCAGAAAAGGTAGGGAAGAGAAAGGCACCACCACACACAATTTTTTCCCCATATAAAATAACCAAAGTAATGTAGAGGACTGCATTGTTTTTTTAATGTTAACATCTCCAGCATCTCAAACCAAGGTATGTTTCAGTGACCTGCTTGTCTCTCAGCATTGCTCAAAGTGGGAGGAAAATTTTACAGCTTATCCCACTGGCAGGGTGTGTAACAGACTGAGAGCTGCTAAAATACTGCTTCTAATACAAACCCATCTAAAGACTATGTATTTTTAAATTGTCCACCGCCCGTTCTGCACCTTTTTTGACCCTTTGTCAAATGTCAAAGACTAGGATGTGTCGATACATGGGCTTTTCTCGGGAGTGTGTGATCGCATCTACCTAATTGAAAATTTAAGACAAGGCATATTATTTTAATTTTCAGTCTTTTCTTTTTATATTTATTTATTTATCCATAAATTTTTGTTCATGCTGGTATTTCTATTCTTGTACGCATACTTGACCTCCATTCCTGCCGGCTGCCGTGGAGTTGACAAGTGTGACAAAGATCTTGGTAAACCTAAACAGAGTCCATCTCTTCAAGTCATCTCCTCAATCTTTGAAAGATGGAGAGACTGCTGGACTAAAATCATCCGGTTTAAGATGTAAAGGTCAATGTTCCCACATGACTTTTACCCATATTTGCTCTGCGAGAGACCATTTGTCTACATATAAAAAGACCAGTCTGGGAGCTGCCAACAGAAATAATGCAAAGCATCATGGGATCTATTAATAAGGAACAGATGGATGTTATTTGATCTCATTTATATCCTCTATACAAGAAAAATGCAGTTTTGTTTCCTTAATGAATGAGATGTAATTACTTGCTATGTGTTAATGTTCGTTTATTATTCATTATTTATTATTTCCATCCATCCATCCATTTTCTAACATGCTTATCCCTATTGGGGTCACGAGGGTTGCTGGTGCCTATCTCCAGCTGTCAATGAGTGAGAGG
The DNA here is from genome assembly GCA_037039145.1 of Fundulus diaphanus. Classification (NCBI taxonomy): domain Eukaryota; kingdom Metazoa; phylum Chordata; class Actinopteri; order Cyprinodontiformes; family Fundulidae; genus Fundulus; species Fundulus diaphanus. Next base: position 23,676,018 of record CM073144.1, read on the forward strand.
CGGGTTACACCCTGGACAGGTCGCCAGTCTATCGCAGTATTATTTACATTTCACATATATTTCAACATTATTAAGGCTCAAAACGACTTGAAATTAGAAGTTTCAGACTTGGGGCTTGACTTGAGAAATACCTGTTTTGACTTGCGCCTTGACCCGGACTTCCCTGTCCATACTTGAGACTTGACTTGGGATTTTGGGATAAAGACTTGAGACTTGACTTGGGACGTGCAAAACAGTTACTTGGTCCCGCCTCTGGTTTTAACAAATCCATAAAAAAATACTTTGATACACATTTTACCTACTGCAGCATTGAGAAGTGTAAAAACAACAGTTACATTCTTCAGTGAAACACTTTGTACATAAAGTTTTAAATTTGTGCTGAAGCTGTGATCCCTTTTGTTAATTAATCCAAGAGCCGGTGTAGAAAAAGCTTCTTTACCAACTCCTGAGGGAATTCTGGGGTAAAATAAATATATTACAAAAAAATGCAACACATTTCTTAAATTTTAAACGTTTCTGACATCTCTGGTTACTAGCAGCAACACATGATGATAAAGAGTTCCTCCAGTCAGATTGACAATATTTGCATTTAAAGGAGCGAATAATAGCGTTGTAGGACTCTGGGCACGACCAGCCAAAACTTTGTTCCTGCCAAACCCACAGGGAAGAATTCTGTCCCTTCAACACTTTTTAACATCATTATATCCAGCCGACAGATTTTTGTTTAGGTGCCGAGCTTTCAGGCCAAAAGTCATGTTTCAGCTAGACGCGAGTTGTTGGCTGGAAAATAGCAACAGTGAGCTAAAAGGAATTTAAATATGCTTTTTTTTTTAAATATATGTGCAGGGTTGTACAAAAAAGGCAATAACTGAAACGTTTAGGTCAGTTTTAATCAACTCTGCATCAGAAACCCAGTGGAGCCCCATAATCAGAAGTCCTGATCTGATCTTTTACAGATTAACCCTCATTTCCAGTGAGATCTACAATATTTCGCAAAAGTACTCACTCAGTTTTTGCGTATTTTGTAAAAGATATTTGAAAAGCATTTATTCTTTTCCTTCCCTTTATGCACTTTTTAGTGTTGGTCTACGCATAAATTCCCAATAAGATACATTGACGTTTATTTACGTGACAAACTGTAAAACGGTTGACTAGATCTAAATACTTTTCAAGCCTGTTCTGTAACAGTCTCTGTAACAATGACAAAAGGCAGACGGATGCCTCATTTAGAGGCCCAACGTCTTTAAAAGTCTAAAAAAAAAAAAAAAACCTGTGGCCTGATCCGTCTTCTTAAGTAACCTTACAGAGGGAGAGGAACAGCGTTCCCCTTCCTCCAAACTTGACAAATGAGACAGCAAATGAATGCTAAATACCCTGCTGGCCCCTGCAGGGATAAGCCACATATGTGTTCAATTCTGCCTGCCCTGCTCACATGAGTTCCTCTCTGGATTAACTGTGTATGTGTGTGTGTGTTAACAGGCACAAAAGAGGCTTTATCACCCAACGGCACCACAGGTAAATGACATCATTGTGGGGTTGGAGAGCTTTAAGTTGTGTATATTTTCTTTTTTTTTTTAACCGGTTTGCTTGTGCGTCACTTTTACCACCAGAAAGCCGTACGCTTCTGGGTTGCAAAGGGAATGTAAACACAAATAAACAATGGGGATTGCCTTAATTGTTTAATTGTTGCTGTTTTTTTACATTACAGCCACAAACTTCAATGTATTTTTGTTGCAATATCTTTAAAGCGAAATTATTATCATATGTACCTATAGAAATTGTGCATATATAATGAAGTGTGTATGTGTGTGTGTGTGTGTGTGTGTGTGTGATTCTTAAAGTAGTTGCAAGGTAGGCCGGTGTGAGGCATCACAGTCCCACTCCGCAGCCCCCCCCCCCCCCCTAAAAAAAACACACGGGCACTTTTAGAAGACGTCGGTCATCTGCAGTGACAAAGCTGAGCTCTTAGCACATCACTGGTTTCTGTCAATGCAACTTTTTAGCTTTAACTCAGTGTACCTTCTGTCACCAGAGGCTTTCCGACGTGTATTGTGTTACTGCTCCACGAGAACAAAACACACAAGGCCTACGCCCTGGTGTCTGCCAACGACCGAGAGGCCTGCTGAAAACAGCGTCGCGGCAAGATGGTACATGTTAACTCTGCTTTTCCAGACGTGTTAAAGTGAATACCAGCAGTTTACCCACTGCCACATACTATGTAGAGTAAAAGCCGATGAAAAATTTAGTTTCTTATTCTAAAAATAGCAACCACTGAAGTGAGTCAAGGTACAGCAGATTTTTCTTTTTCATATTCAAAAAATATTTCAGGAGGTATCTTCACTGTGGGTTTTATCTATTAATGCCGATGGATGTTTCCTTCTTACGAGATCAATGTAATTGAACTTGTTATGACTAAACCCGAATGGAGCCAAAATAAAGAAGTGGTGTGTGAAATAGTACAAGCCATGAGTCAAGAGCTTGTAGAACCACATTTAGGAGAGATTACTCTCAGCAGTCGTTTTCTCTCTGACTCAGTCTCTCACATTGCTGTGGAGGAATCTGGGAAAGCTCCTACAATGTTTTCTCTGTTCACTGAATGTTGCAGGCATCGTTCTGTAAAGTCTACAGCACTTCTGTCTAATTCTGTAGTTTAATAGGTATTGCAACACCTTTATTCTTTCTATTTTCTGCCACTTTATTGCAGATGTTCTGCTGTTTTTGCAAACATCATCTGGTTGGCAAAGTGAGAAATGTCCCCACCTCCTTGGCTTTACATGTTGCTCCTTCTCTTGTTGTGATGGTTGGAGTCCTTTGGGTCAGTAGGAAAAAGGTCGTTGCACCTGAAGCTAACATACAAGAGGTGTAATGGCAGACAGTAGTTATTGATTTAACAAAAACCGCAGACGTCAGCAGGCGCTTTCGACTGACTGGCGACACATAAAAATTAAAACGATTGTAAAACAAAGCATTTCCTTGAACTTTATGCTCACAAACAACAGCTCGGCTCATCTCAGTAATCTGTTGCAGTGGCATAAACGGTTTACCCTCACCTATCACCCTGAGGTTATTTCATTTAAATTCAGGATTCCACATTTCTTTATACTCCTGGAGGCAAAATGATTTTCCAACAGGGAGCCTGTTTTTCAAAGAAATCCGTTCTCCTCAACTGATTACTTCCATGAAACTCCTGTAAGTTTTCTGCAAAGATTATATTTGTACATTCCTCCCTTTTTCTGCTTTGCCGGTAAACGACCTGTTAAAAATGTGTTGTGTTTTTTTGATTTGTTGTTGTTTTTTTGTAAAAAAAACAATCTGTTCTTCACTGACATCCATGGACAGTGATAGGCTTCAAGCTAACGTGGTTGTTCCCATATCATCATACCCATGGAAGTGCATTTCCAGATTTGATGGCATGAGAGAAAACTCTTGCTTGTTTTAGAAAAAGGACATTAGAAGTACTGATATGGTAAGAAAGCAATGGAAAAACCAGTTGGTGCATAATATAACCGTATTTCCATTCCATTATTCTTCCTTTCTTATTGCAAAACTTTCTGTTTCATAGCCTAATTTTGGTCTCTTTAGGGACTCAGTACATATTAGGCCTTTAATGTTGCCCACATCTGCACATTTTGAAATAATCTACTCTTTGTTCATATGAAAACTGCCTTCTATTGGAACCAAGAAAATGAATTAGTTCTGTTTCAAAGTAAAATGAGCAGACATTGTGCTGAAATGTTCCCGTAATAAACAACCCAGCTCAGTCAGGTTCTTGTCTTAGTTCTGTTCAGATTTGCCATCATATTTCAACCCCCCCCTGCAAGATAAAGTAGGACAATAAATTCAACAAAATGAAACCACTTTTGAGCAACAACAGTAAACCCCTGCTCTGCAATCCTGATGACTATCCCAGCTTTGTCACAGCAATCTGTCAATGTTTACACTGTAAGACACAAGCCGGCCACAGTGCTCCTGTTTTAATCAGGTTACAAAGCAAACACTGGATGGAAGTCAGTGGGCAGAGCAGCGGTGTGGTTCGTTCAACCTCATGATGAAACCAGCAGCTGTTCCTGTCTTCTTTGACTCCACGAAGCCTTAAACCCGGCAGGAATCCCATGGTCAAACACATAAAAGGCTTTACTGAAACCCACTTTAACCTCTTGTAGAGAGTTCTTCAGCTTGGTCTCTGCTTAGCCTGCTTCCTTAAACCTGTTGAATGCATTAGGCCTTTCTAAAGCACATGAACCGTTTAAAGCCTGGATGAACAAATTAGCACTCACCTGACTGACTAATGTGTAGCTCAACCACAAAACCGCCTAACTTCATACCCTACTCTTGTGATATCATCCATTTCAGGAGGACAAAATGTCCGGGCGCCTTTCACGAAGGGTTTAGTGCAGTCTTAGACAAGAACATGGATGGTCTTTGCTAAGGTGAGGTCTTTTATTGTGCAGTGGGCTCTGTTTTTAGCATGGTTGTCATGCATCATGCCTGTCTTGTTGGGTTTTTTTTGGGCTGGCTGGCTCTTCACCACCTTCTGCGCTGCTCAGTCTGTTAATTAGAGTGAGCAGATTTACCTGCCTCTCTCCGGATTACCTCCACCTGTTATCCTGCCTCTAAAGACCTGCCTCTCATGGCCAGAAGCAGCCAAATTGTCGGTAAGCCTAGAGTGAGTTGACGTTAGGGCCGGACGATAATTCAATAACAATATATATATCAATCAATAGACATGTGATGCGATAGAGGGAAAAAAGGCTGATAAAAAGTTCAATAGAATAAGAGTTTTCCTTCCTTTTGCATTCTAGCCTATCATGTAGATTAATACTACAGTCATTACATCCTCCCAACCAGTCACAACGCAGACCCAGGAACGCTCCGTGACCAAGCTCCGCCCCCTTCAGAGAGTTCAGAAAGCACATGTTTTTTTTAATACTTGCAGTTTTGGCAAAAAGTTGGTTGAATAAAGGATTGAGTTTGAATTCAGTGTTCTTTATCTAAAAATGGGTCATCAAGCAACTGCATAAAAGGCCCTGGGCTGCACTTAAAAAATAAGTTTTGAATTCTTTGGTAATCATTGATATTGATCAATATGATATCTATTTTATCAATATGCTTTTTCTCAGAACAGCGTTCTTGTCTGCATCGCCTATGTATGACCCTCTGTTCTTGTTCTGGATTTTCACCATCACCTGCCAGCCTTCCTGTACATGATCGTTACTCTTCTCACGGACCTGCTTTCTGCCTCCAGCCCACTCCGACTGTCATGTCCCGCGGTGAGCAGCCAGTCGTCATCCCAGCCTGTTTCCTGCTCATCCTGCACTCTTACCTGCCCGTTCCTCATTTTTACAATGTTGTATTCTGTTCTATTTCTGCTCCGCTGCTCTTACTGGCATAAACAGGCTGCTGCTCTTTTGCCAAGATAAAATACCAAATGCTGCGCTCTGTTTCGGGAACCCTGGGAACTCTCGTATGATTGGCTCAGGAACCAGGAAGTAAACACGGGCTACACTCTGCACTGAAGTGTTCCGGACCGTACCTCTAGATTAGAAAGGAGAAAAATGTGAAAAAGACATTGTTGATGGAGAGGACCGATTGTTTATAGGGAATTTTACTTCCATCCTGGGGACAAATGAGAATGATTTTGGTAAATTTTGCAGCAAATTTCCTACTTATTGCTCCTTTAAGCTTGGAAAGGAAACTTCCTGATATATTAGCTCACTCCACAGATTCTCCATCAGATTCCACTCTGGACTACGGTTGGCAAGTTTTTGCCTTCTAGCAAAATTACACCTAATAAAGCAATCCGAAGAGAACAAAAAGCAACTCATAGTATCGGCAGATAAAACACCCCCACACAGTTTCAGAATGTCATCTGACATCATTTGGTAAACGTGCCTGTTAGAGACATCTACTAGACTCCGCGGTTTCTTCTCGCCGTACTGTGTAAGCTTGACAAAGGACTCTCTTAATGGTGCCAGTCATAAAAGCATAACCGTTTCATCTGTTTGTGCAAACATGTCTGTGGCCAGCAAGCCCAACAGAATGTGTACAGCAGGCGGGTTGCCCTTTTAGGCCAAAGTGAAAACAATAGCTCCTTATCTAATGACAGCTTTACTACGTGTCTAAACTCTGATTTTGTCTCAGCAGATTATCACAGGTGACAATCACAGTTTCGTCGTTTAACCCTTATTCCCTCCCAGCACGTACCGTGTCCCGTCTGAGGTACCAGCAGCGAGAGCTGTGCTTGTTGGAAGGAGACAAAAGTGGCAGTGGGTCACTTGTAAAGGAGCAGACAGCAGAACGGCGGAGGGCTGATAAAAGACAGAGAAGGGTGGGGGGGGGGGGGTGCTGTCTTGTCTGTTGACAGAGGACAGAGAGGCGACACAGGACAGCCTCTTCATTTAGAGACAATGAAGTCACACGGAGGCTGTACCGATGAGGGAGTGCTGAACACCGTGTCCTTTAGAGTTTACTGTTCTGAGACAGCAGCCAAATACAAGCAAGCTGATCTCCTGAAAGAGCAGGAGGCCTTTTCACTATGATGTAACCTACATTAGCAAAAGGATACCACCACCTGTGGTGTTAAAATGTAATGATTGAATAGAGGTTAATTTCTGCTTGTAACACGCTGCGTTGATGTAATGATCCTGGGAGCTAGAAGAGTGGATTCTGTTCATTTAAAAATAAAAATGAAACAAGTTGATTTGACCTGACTATTGACTTTATTCGGTTTAGCTCCACCGTGTGACAGTTCTTTGTTAATATTTCTGCCACATTGCCATGTGACCGCCTAAGATCTAGGCTAAGATGCCCCATACCTTTTTTTAGTTGAAAACTTGTGTGGCATGAGCAACTTCAAGGCAAAACAAATATTTTTTGCACATTGGCTCCACTGCTACAGAATCCAAGCAGGTGTTACTCAGATGTTGTAGAATTGACCCAACACTAACTTAAACTATGCTGCGCTATGCAGAAGTAACCTTGTCCTGATACAGCAGTAAGCTGTAAATTGTACGCCCTTCATTCCACAAAGTTTAAAACAAGGGAGATCATGAGCATTACATATGACAGACTGCACATAACAAGACTGAAGGTTTCACAAAATTAGCTTTTTTCTTCATGTTTAGACTGACTCTAAATACATTTTATAGATACTAACATACTTAGGTATTCAAACCTCCATCTTCAATTTGGACAAACTATTACTGCAGAACTACCCCGCCTTTATCAGTAGGATTCTTGAAAAAGCTTTCAGTAGTTAAACACCTTCTTAACAATGACCAACCGCTTTGACAGTTTCCAGTCAGGTTTCCATACTCACCACAGTACAAAGACCGCCCTTGGCAAGGTGTTCAATGACATCCATATAGATACAGACTGTGGAAGAACCACTGGTATTATTGGATCTGCAGCATTCAACACAGTTGATCACTCCATCCTATCAGAGTGCCTGGAAAACTGGGTCGGCCATTGTGGTACAGCACTCGACTGGTTTAAATCCTACTTAAAGGACAGGGACTTTATGTATCATTAGGTAACTTTATATCAGAGATGACAAAAATTACATGTGGGGTTCCCCAAGGGTCCATCCTGGATCCCCTCCTATTCAACATCTGCATGCTCCCTCTACCTCAGATCATAATAAACAACATCAGTTACGCAGACGACACACAGCTCTTTGGTTTTGTTTTGAAAACAAAACCAAAGTAATAATTTTTGGACCAACAAAGCAGCGATCAAAAGTTAGGACACAGCTTCAGATACTTCAGCTAGTAACCACCGATTAGGCCCAAATGGACTCAGATCTAAACCTTTAAAGGCTTCTAAAGACAATAACAAAGTCGGCCTTCAATCACCTGAAGAACATTTCCAGGATTAAAGGACTGATGTCTCAGCATGATCTGGAAAAATTCATTCATGCGTTTATCTTTAGTCGAATCGATTACTGCAACGGGGTTTTCACAGGTCTGCCAAAAAAGTGGATCAGACAGCTGCAGCTGATCCAGAACGCTGCTGCCCGCGTCCTCACTAAGACTAAGAAAGTAGAACACATCACTCCAGTTCTAAAGTCCTTACACTGGCTCCCTGTATCTCAGAGAATAGACTTTAAAATACTTCTGTTACTGTAGTCATAAATCAATGAATGGCTTAGTACCTAAATACATCACAGACTTGTTATCAGTGTATCACCTCTCCAGACCACTAAGGTCTTTTCACTCAAGCCTACTCTGCATACCTAGAACCTGAACCAAACATGGAGAAGCGGAATTTAATTCCTATGCTCCACTTATCTGGAACAAAGTGTAAAAGTGCTAAAACCCTGAGTTTCTATTAACCAAGGTTAAAAACCTATTTGTTTAGAGTTGCCTTTAAATGCTAATGTTCAATTTAAACTGTTCTAGTTCACTGAAACATCATTAGATTAAGTTTGTAGTCCAGCTTCTCTTAACCTGCTGATACTATTCCACTGCAATGTACTTTCCTTTGTATGTTTTCTTTTCTTATGTTCTGTTCATGTACAGCACTTTACATTATCTTGTTACTGAAATGTGCTATACAAATAAACATGACTTGCCTTGAACCTTTAAGAATTTTGTGACATTACATCCAAAAACTTCCTTTCATTGGAATTTTATGGCAATGTAGCACAGATTTGTGAATTGAGAGAAAATGGATACATTTATTTTAAATAGTTTAAATAATGCTATCTGTAAAGTCTGGAATGAATTTGTATTCAGCCCCCTTTACATTGAAGCCATCATATGTTGTTTTTTTGGCCTCAGATTTGTTCAAGAACATTAGTGAACATGAAGACCAAGGAACCCAGCAGTCAGGTCAGAGAGACAGTTGTGGAGAAGTTTATAGCAGGGTTAAGGTCTAAAACATTATCCCAAGCTCTGAACATCTTAGAGAGCTCTGTACAATCCTCCACAGAAGATAGAAAGAATAAGGGCCAACTGGAAACCATCCACCATATGGCTGTCTACCTAAACTCACAAGGATTGCAATAATCAGAGAAGCAGCTAGGAGGTCAATGGAAACTCTGGTGAAGCTGCAGAGATTTAAGGTCCAGAGGGAACAATCTGTCCACTCAGGAGTCATGCACTCCATAAATATGGCCTCCTGGCCTGAAGAGAGAAGATATACACATAGAACGGACAAAGCAGTGGTAACCAATCAAATCAACAGACAAGTTTAGTCTACGTGTTTTAAAATTTGATTACATTGTTTTTATTTACAGTTATGATTTCATTATCCAGCAAGCTTTTTGTTTTTGTCTTCTAATACCTGTCCTGGAGACAACCCACCCAAAACGTCGTTCTAACTTAGTTCTGACTTCCAAAGACGGGAATTGCCCAAAAAAATCCAACAGTGAAGCTGTTCTCGTCAAGAGATGGAGAACTACCTGCTAACAGAACCTGAGCAGAACCCTAAATTAGTTCTTTGAAAATAAAAGGTGTCTGACCAAGATGCAGGGGCTTTTATACCTGCCCAATGATCAGGATGTTTTCTGGCTTCAGGACCTGGTTCCTCTGTTAGAACCCCCCTTTTTAATTCTCCCAACCCGTTCTTCAGTTATGTTTTTAGAATCCAAATTATGAGCAAAATCTAAAGTTCACCTGTGAGAGAGCAGAAATGGCGACTTGAATGTGCAACTCCAACTCACACTTGAGTAGATGACTTGAATAGATGACTTGTGCCCTGAAGACTTGGGAATTGACTTGGACTCCTGGTCTCAGACCAGTGTCTCAGTACCGGTTTTATCTTGTGCGATGAAGAGTGAGCGGAAGCCGCTATGAGAGTTGTTACACATTTGTACTGTGGAAAGATGAGCTTGATTAAACAGTGACATAGGTGGATTATTATGGGATGACTCAACAACCTGCTCATGTTAGCTGTAACTTCATCACAACGACCAGATGAAACTCCAACTGAATGCTGTACGAGTTTGGATCAGTTCAGAATCAAATAAACGTAACTTACCTGCAACAGTATCCCAGCGCTAAGCTAGCAGCAACATTACAAGGTCACTTTACTGGACAAGACATGGAGCTTCATGTTAGCAGGAGAAACCATCCAGTCAGACCGAGCTTGAGCTAGAACAACATCTTCCGTCTCTAAATGCACAGGGCTGGTAGAGACATACCCCTACAAGACTACAGCTGGAAATTCAATGAAAGCTAGTTCTAGTGAGGTAGCACTTGACTCAAGGGGACCGAATACATCCGTAAAGCACGTTCAGATTTGTATTTGTAAAGAAAACCCCAAAAACATTTGAAAGCCATGTGTTCTTTTTGTCCGAGCTCCCAGTTATGGAGTACTTTGTGTTGGCTCATCAAATAAAACCAAAACATATTACATTGAAACTTGTGGTTCTGATCTAGCAAAATGGGGAAGCGGTTTGAAGATTTGTGAGAACAACTGTACACAAGAGAACAATTCCAGAGAACAAGCCGTGTGACATCAGCTTCTGGTTTCAGACATCAAACAAAGCCTTCCTATGGTGTCACCGGTGCAAATGTTCTGATTATACACAGAATTCAGGAGAACTGAAAAGTGAAAGGTCCGACAAAGTGAAGTTGTTCTACTTCACAATCTGTTGATCCTTTAATGTTCTACCAATGCATGTGCCTAGGCTCAATAATGGATCTACAGAAAGAACATTAAAGTAAACGTTTACCCTCATTGATGTAACCCAGTGTTCAGCAGGGGAGAAACCCCCTTCCCAAAAGAAACATGCATAAAAACTCAAACCTTGATCCGTTTAGAGTTGCTAATCTAGAGTTGCTAGAGTACTTTTAAAATAGCACTAGCCAGTGTCCTAATTCTCACCTCAGCCAGCAGCGAACGCTGCAAAAGGAATGATGGATAAACACTTTCCCCTAACCTTTACTTCTGTCTCAGAAGGTTATAAAGAAACCTGTTTTATGATGTCTGCACGCTGTACTGTGTGCTCTCAACCCTTTTTCTCCTTTAAGGTCTGGTCCCACTTCTTTCATGCCGCCGCTGCACAGAGTTGATATTAAGACGCTGATTTATTAAATCTAAGATAAATCGCCAAGGGAATTCACTGGAATGGAAAAGGGGTTTCTTTTCAGAGCGCACAGGGAGACCAGGCCCCCGAGATAACTGAACTAATAGGAAACCCTTCAATAAAGCGCAAGATAAAGAAACCTGCTGGCGCATGTTCATCACAGACTTTAGCCTGCTTTGATGACAACATCTTGTCATGTGATGGGGTTACAGCGGAATATTGGTTTCACCGCCCCGCTTTAAACTCATACCAAAAGTTTAGTGGGACTCAGTCAATACCATCTGCTGCTGATATGCAGGGGCCTCAGGGTGAAAGCAGTCCCCAAATCCTGCAATGAAATGTGATTTATCTGGCAACATAAGCTTCAGCAAAGTACAATTTGAGCCTGTGCTCAATGGTAAAGGTGCACACTGAAGCTCTTTTATCTGTGTGGACTTCACATACTCCCTCTGACCCTGCAGCAGCTACAGACGGTTTTATTGAACTTCTATACTGTGACCCCCTGTTTTGACCCCCTGAACCTTTTCACATTTGGTCACGTTACAGTGAGTTTGACGAAGACTTGAGACTGGGGCGGAGGTTCACCTTCCAGCAGTGCAATGCACCTAAACATACAGCAGGAGCTACAATCATTCATGTGGTACAATGGTCTAGTCAAAGTCCAGCCCTAATCCTGTCTGAGAGTCTGTGGTAGGGACACGCCATAAAAGCCCGGCAGCTTTAACTGCAGCAGAAAGTGGTTCTACAAAGGATTGACTCGGGTAATCTGAATAAAAATGAATGCAACACTTTACAGGAAGCACGGAAAACTTTCCCTCCACTTCACAATTATAACTTACTTTCTGACAGTTTATCACATAAAATCTCAACAAAATGTGCTGAAATCTGTGGGACAGTATGGAAGGCCCGCTTTATAATACTCCCCATGCAGAAAGCAGGATTTGACTTGCCTGTTGCTTGACAAAGTTAATTCTTTCCAAATGTTTGAGAAGGGAGCAGTGGAAGTTAATGGAGTTTTATCAATATACACGTATTTACAAAAGAACCTAATCTTAATCCTTTGTATTTGTCTGTAATAAGGTCTCATGTGCATTTGTAAGCACTATATTTGACCATCTCACTAGCTCCATTATAACATTATAAAACCGTACACTAATGAAAAGCATCAGAGGTTCCATGAAAGCTAATCGAAATCTTATCCTCCGGGGCTCTTCAGCAACCATTTCCTACACATTAACTATTAGAAATGATTTTAGTTGTACTTACTATAGCTTGTGGTTCTGTTTCTCTTTGTTATTCATTTAAATGAGTTACGGAGGTAAACATTTGTGAGGATGAAAGACGAAAACTAACTTGAAACCGCATTTGTGACTTTTGACTGCAGAAACACTCGTGTCAGACGATTATCCAAGCCTAACTGAAGTTTAACTCGGTGTTTTTTGTTAAAAATTGCGGGATACGTGAGAAGATTCAGACAGGCAGTGATGGCCACCAGGTGAGTAGAAGAAGAAAAAGATGTTCCTTTATAGTCCCACAGAGGGGAAATCTTGTCTCTGTGTTTAACCCAGCACGGGGGAACAATCTGGGGCTAAGAGACCCATGGAGGCAGTCCGTGGGGATCTAACCGGGTACCAGCAGCCTTCTCAGAATGCGAGTGCACTGCTCTAACCACAAGGCCACCACTTATGAAAAGAGGATGCTACCTAAGCAAAGCTCCGTAAAGATAACACCACTTTTATTGCTGCACGCAGATCAGCGCGGTGGAATGTGCTAGTTTACATCCACTCAGTTTGTGTGGTTCTAATCAAAAACACATTAATACCAACGCCGCAGGTGATAATGCTGATATTAATAAAACCAGACTTCAAGACAAGAATAACCTAAACATTGCCGACTCAGCGTTGAGCAGAAGATTCTCACAAATCCATTTTACATCTTTGAATTAAATCTTTACGATGGAGAGTCTCTACTCTCTGCTGTGGTGCCGTGAGGCAGCATACTTACCTCAGGATGCTGCATGCTTGAAACTTAAAATGAATCCAATGGCATGACCTAATGTTCAGGTATTCTGGCTAATAATTGTTTGACCCCCTGAGTGCCCTCAGTGCAGAGGTCCTTAAAAGTGGAACATAAGATCCTGTCCATACCCAGTGTACACTGTCGGCTCCAGTGCTGGAACTCTTTTTGAATACGCCAACAGACATGGTAAGCTAGGAACCCATGTGACAGTAGCAAATACTGCAACATTTTATGCGTAAAAGGAAAACTACAGCGGACTCTGTTTATGTTGATGGGAGAACTCATAAAAGAGGCTTCGCTCAAGCATAGCCTCTTGGACCAGGCGTCAGGATCTCCCAGTTGAAAGACTATTAAAAATTACTTGTGTTATTGTGCCAAGGATGCAGCTGGTCATTGACAGTTTTTCTTCTCCTTCTCTATAAATGTGTTACTTGAGTGTCGCACCCAGTGGTTTAAGGCGGAGCTTCTTCTCTTCATAGGAACAAGGGAAAAGAGGAACTTTCCTTTGACTCCGAAAAGGTGGGAACCAAATCTTTCTGACTAACATGCAGAAACCGGATCTTATTCAACGCCGCTTGGACGTCCTCATTTTCTCCCACTGGGAGTCATGAGTACGCCAGCTGCTTCACAGCCTCTGCTTCAGTTTCAGCAGTACACTTTACTGGGGGCCGAGGAGGGGCCCTCAACCCACAACCGCAGGGGTAAAATAATACGAGAGCCACAGCCGTGCTCTTTGATCCTACAGGCCAGTCAGGCAGGAAGTGCTTTAATCAAGGGAGCTGCGTTGTTTTGTCTGATGGAAATGAGGGAAAGAGGGGAGAATAATTCCTACAGCAGCTGCTGCAGAAGAATCAGTACCTTGGCTGAGCAGAACTTAGTGCCTAAAGAAAAGAAAAAAACAACTGCAGGGTTTTCATTGGGTTGTTTTGCTCCCTTTCAGTGTCAAACTCTATCCAAAGTGTTTTCTGGGATCCTGTCATTTTCTACACCCAAATCTCTGCTGTTTTTTTACTGAAGGGTTTCACAAATCACAGACTCAGTTATCGATGTCACATTAATCAGTAATTAATGTAAGATATTCCAGTTCAGGGCTATCTAGTCCTTATAATGTGGCTTTTGTGACCGGGGGCCTCATTCTTTTATGCATGCAGTGTGCAGCTTTCATACCAAAAGTTGGCGGTGGTGACAAATTTCGGACCTTGCAGCACTCAAAAAAAAACTTCAGAGGTATAAAACGGTGCGTAGACGCGTTATGGCACACCTTTCCGTTATGCGTCCTGATTTGCAGGAATCTTTGTGTAGCTGCACGTGTGTCTTGGACTGTCCAGGCCCCTAAGTATATTTTCAAAGCCCTAAAAATACACACCTCTAGTCAGCCATCATTTGTGGAGCCTACTCATATTTTGTTCCCAGTACTACGATTATGTTAGGAATAATTATTATTATGATCGGATCCCTGAGTTGAGCAGGATTATAGCAACATGAGTGCAGTCAGCGCTCTGATTACATTTGGAAATCGGCTCCTCTCTGTCCTCCAGCAGGTCCAACACCGCCATCGTTCCACAAGTACACCCAACTTTACGCAGATGTTGATGGACATGTCTGATTGTCTCCACCATAGGAATCATCGCATATTAAGAATAAATCTTCTAACCTGACCCTGTTTTCTTTTTCAGCAGGAATGAAAGAGTCCCTTGGATCATCCATCCATCGTCTAAGGAAAATTCAGAGAGACCAAATAACCTAACAGTCATGTTTTTTGGACTGTGGGAGGAAGCCGGAGTACCCAGAGAGAACCCACACATGCACAGGGAGAACATGCAAACTCCATGCAGAAAGACCCAGGGCAAGGGCAGGACTTGAACCCAGGACCTTCTTGCTGCATGGTAACAGCGCTACCCACTAATACACCTGTCTTAAGTAAATTGGTGATGAAAGATATGCAATCATTTGATTCCTCTAAAGCAGGGGTCACGAATTAAAAATCAGCAGGGTCCGAATAAAGAAAATCAGCAACCAGTAAAGGTCCGGACACATTTGTAATTACAATCCCTTACTTCAAACAGTATTTAACACTGAAATAAAATGTTTATGCATCCACAAAAAAATAACATAAGAACGTTTTTCTATTTTAAAATCCAAAGTGCTTTTTGAAATAGAGAACCACAATCTTTCACAGTTTGGTATATAGACAATTTCCTGACTTTCAAATCTTTTATAAAACACCTGAACTTTTTTTAATTTCTTTTTTATGGCTTAAAGGTATACTATGCAACCAGGGTTGATTTTCCAGCGAGGCTCCCCCCAGAGGGCGAAAGTAAAAGTGCACTGTCGTAAAAATGCTCAGCTGTTCTCCTGGTTTCTCCGTCAAGCCAGGCGCGGTTGTTTTGAGCTTAGCAGACAGGCGAACGCAACGAATCACCATCCTGCTGTTCAAGCAGAGCTACGAGGGAGTGCCCGCCCCTCCTCTCCGTCCCCGTCAGTGGAGTGAGGGGAGCGGGCGTCCCCGAAGCGACCTCCGCCCGGCCCGGGACCCGCTGGGCCCGGACGTCGGCTCGCGGGGGGGGGAGGGGGGGGGGTCTGTTTCCGCGGCATACGGAGACAGACGGCCAGCGCGTCGCGCGGACCATCTGTTTCCGTATGCCGCGCAGCAGCCGGGCCGTCTCGTCTTTCCTCTCTCCCCTCCGTTCCCCCCAACGCCCGGTGCCTCCTGAGCCGCGTCCGAGCGTCGCACGGTACAGTTTGAGAACACAGATGAGCGGTGAACTTTTAAACCCCGCGGTTCCGTCACACAGTTTGAGATGTATATAAGCACCACGACTGAAAAACTCGTACAGCGTACAGTGTATGCCCGGCTAACACAGTGAAAGTATGAACATGCACACAGAGAGAGAGAGAGAAACCATTCCAATGTTACTTACAATCGCATCAGCAGAAACGCGAAGTCCGCGTCAGCCTTGCAGCCTTCTTTCTCTTTTAGCTCTCGCCATTCGGAAAAAGCTTTCCCGATGTTCACCCGTGTACGACCTTTTCCTCTTTCTTGCATGCTCCGACATGGGCTTTCGCTGTTTTATCATTGGTTCCGCCATGATAACTGCACAGATATCGCCACTGCGCTAGCACCGAGCATGCGTTTCACTGGGGGCGTGTAGCAGTTCTCGCCGTAAAGCAAGACCGACTCTCACGATCTTGCACGAGATTCTGAGCCTGTGGGTGCGAGCCGAGGGCTCCTGCAATTGCAAGTGCGGTATTTCCCCCACAGACCACCAGGGCGGCCAAGAAAACCTTTGTTCAACCTGAAATGACTCATTTAATCCTCCAAAACGGTATGGAACACATTAATTAACTGATAAATGTTGCATAGTATGCCTTTAATGAGAGAAGTGAGCTTTAGGCTGCCCTGCAAGGATTTTACACCTGGGTTTGATTGGCAACAAAGCCAACCTCAAGCACATATCAAGGTGCTCCCTGTCACATTCAATATAAACCAATTTTATGATCATACAAGGCCAAACACCGCCTTGGAAATGCAGGACACATCACCAACACTATCATGACATAATACATTTTAATTTGACACAGATTGCACGACAGTAATCAGTCTCTGCTTTGCCCGTTATTGTTCACCAATTAATTATTACAGTTTATTAAAAAAAGGCAAGATTTATCTTTTTTGAAGTTTAATAAAATGGTTATACTTTTGCCCAGTGACTGGAGACCTGTCCAGGATGAACCCTGTGTCCGCGCTCCACTTTAACTTCATAAAAAAAGTCTTTGAGAATCGCCTTTCTCTGGCCTCACCCAGTTAGAACCCGTTCTCCAGTCCATGTTGTAGCTGCAGTTTATTTATTTTATCTTTTTGATGTAGTTTTCTTAACAATCTGTAAGCATCAAAATCCTTGTCATTTTATTTAGTGTCCTGGAGCGCAGCTGCTCATCAGGTGAACACTGCTGCATACCGACAGCAGATACAGCTCTGCCTTCTTTGTTTCAGAACAGCGCAGGGTTTTTTTTTTTTTTTTTACTTTTTCCCCAATCGAACTCAGTCAAATGCCGACTTCAAGGGTCACGCTAAATTAGCCTAAGCTAGGGCGTTACTCTTCTTTGTGTTTTAAATAAAACATAACAGCGAATCACGAGGAGATCCCTGGTTGGTCGCCGCGTTTATCAGCGAGGGAATAAACGCTGACAGACGACATGGCCACAGGTGGATATAATTCATTAATTAACTGCAGGAGCAGATTGACACACTTACCGAGGGAAGTTGTTGTCAGCTGTTCTATCTCCTGAACTTTCTGACCTGCTGGTTTGCATTTATCCAAAGAAAACCTTTGACCACCGCTACTTTCGTTCATACCATCTGTGGTAAGTTTGAGATGTTCTTCCAAAAGTCAAAATGATTGAACACCGATAAAACTCAGACTGGCAATGTCCGTTTTGCAAAGACCCGCCCTGGTCACTTTCTGATTGGCTAATGCCCCGCCTCTGCCAGGTTTAATTGGTTGAGAGCAGCTTCAGTGTAAAACCTTGAATAAAAAGTCTAGAAGGGACTTTTTGCGCTCAATTTCCAAATGACGGAAATCCGTCGCAGCAACGGAGAACTTTAACCCCTGAGTTAGACACTGTCGTCGGACAACATGCAGTAATATATAAATGGTCCGCTAATCCGTGACCTCTGCTCTAAAACATGTGGGACAATTTACATGCATTGTCACGATCCCCAGCTGTCTGATTATCTTTAGGTTCCCGAGGATCGTGCAGTCTGTCAGTTTTTCATCTTTTAGTATTATGTGTTAGTCTGTAGATTCTGCTCCTTCATTGGTGTGTCCTGTCATTATTTAGTATTCTGTGCACTATAAATTTAGTTAGTTTATTGTTACTTCTATTAGAGTTTTGTTTCATCTATGTATGCCTGTCTTCTATCTTTAGCTCGGTCTTTAGTGGATTACTTTGTCATAGACTCTGTTTTGTATTTTTGGTAGTTTCTGTTTTCCCCCAGTCACTGTCATATCATTGCCCTCCCTCTCCCTCAGCTTATTCAACACCATGTCTGTCACCTGTTGCTAATTATGCTCACCTGCATTCCCCTTTCTTTCCTTCCCTGTGTAAACTGCTGCTTTCCTCTCCCTTCTAGTCGGATCCTGCGTTGTGCTACACTTTGTCTAGTCTGTTCCGTGGTCTTCATTATTTTATGCCAGCCTGTAAGTTTTGTTCTTGTTTTCATTAAATCACTCGTTTCGTCTCATCATGCGGCTCCCGAACTCCTGCTTGCACTTTGGTCTGGCATCTTCACCTTTAAACATGACGCATGTTTCCACCTACATGTGACAAAAACAGAGGAATATTGACATTTTACATCTGGCTGAGGTTGTTTCCATTATTTTTGAGTTATGTGAGGTTATTGTATGAGGCTAAATATGATTTAATAACTTTGTATGGATTTAAACCATATAAGCTCAAACTCATGCAGAAACATCGGGTTTGATGCGCCTTGAGATGAATAAAACTGAATGGAGTTATATTACAGTGTTTTCGGGTATTTCGGGAGTTTTAGGACTTTTTTAAGAAAAAGTTTGCATTGCTGAGACACATTTTCACAGACGGTCAAAAGTTGACACGGATTACCGCAGACTTTCACGTAGCGTTAATTTTTATACATCCCGATCTTAAAACATTGCGCCGCAGAATTTGGGCATACGCACACTTTATACATGAGGCCCCAGAAGTTTGGAAACAGATATACAGAATGAATACTTGAAGTCACAGGATGCTACTGGAAATGATTTCTGAAAGAAACCATAAAACGTCTTCTTTTCCCAAACAATTTAGAGTTGTGCTTGATTGCAACCAATGTTGGATACTATCTATGATCTATGACAGATGAGCAAATTATGGTCACAATGGTTGACAGGCATGCCTAGTGTGGGTTGCAGCTTCGATGTTTTGACTATCGCAGCCTGCTGTTGGACTCTTGGTTTTCGTCTTCCTCTCTGTGAGTACCAGTATCTTGAAATTCTGGCTGCAGTTTATCACTAATAGATATGAACCCGTGCAGCAAGCCACAGCCAACAATAGACACACTGTTGACTGAGACATGAGCTCAGCAGCAGAGACATTCATCTCCATAAACCAGTTTTTTTTTTGACCGACGAACCGGTTTGTCTTAGTTTAAACTGAGAGTATTGGAACAATTCCCTCACATGTAAACCTACTATGAAGACAAACAACTCAAAAGCTATTTGTTCACCGCTTCAAACATTCAGGACTGTTTAAAACTTGCAGCCATTTTGAAGCCATTAAGATGTCTTCTCATCTTTAACGTTTCTCAAACACGCTCGCTCTGGCCCAGACCGTACACATCTGTATCCAGTGAATGTATAATCAAGATGAAATAAGGCAATGAGCAGTTACTGTTTCTCCATAATCCCGTTCCCAGGCAGCAGCCAGACAGCTGTGGTCGAACTGTGGACTCGGGCTTGCAGCTGTGACGCAAACGTTAGAACCAAAAACCATCGAGTGACAGTGTGGTGGGCATATCGAAAAATGCTTTTGTGCATCTTGAAGCTGGGTTGAAATGTCTCATGGGGATGAGGACTTAGGCAAAAAGGAAAAGTCAAAAGTTACTAAAGAAGTGAATGGAAGAATATCTACACTACTGACGTGTTCTGCCCTTTTCATTGTTTTTCCTTTGAACTCTGAACTGTTCCTGTACGTTTGGTTTCTCTATGTTTCAAAATGTTGCACAAATGCAATCTAACTAATCTAAAAAACTCTCAACCCAGGACGCCATGGTCAGTGGGACGCCATGACACTAAATAAAAAAAGTGTTCCCATGTGAAAATTGTCTAGTGCTCATTTGTATCTCCAGTCACTGAAGAGATGTGTTTGCTGTTTTGCTGTCCTTGAAGTTGGCAGCTAATGATTTGGTGGCAAATTAAAGGGCTGAGGCTGGTGGGCTCCCCTCAGACCCAGACTACAGGATGTAAAGTTTTACAGATGTGATTTTGGCTCTTTCTGTTATGCTGTTGTTCTCAATTGGAGTTGAGTAAACAAGATAATTGAACTTAGCTCCTGCGTTGCCTTCCTTACTCCCCCACAGAGATGTGTTGGAGCTTTTAAGGAGCTTTTGTTCTAGATATTACATATTCAGATGGCCCAGACCTCTACTAGATAATTCAACATGGAAAAAAGATTCCTGGAAATGTAGTTTCTACTTGTGAAAACAGAAAAGATTAACACCACCTTAGATTGAAAAAGGCTTTAAATGCAGTTCATCGACTGGTTTAACGATGAATAGAATATTTTACAGTTAATATGGGATTTTGCGCTCTTTCAAAAGGAAATGAATCACCCTCTGTTCGTCTATTTAGATTTGGTTTTAGTTCTTTGTGTTTCCAGAAGGTTGCATTATAAAACTATTTTTTTGCAGAATGGGCTTTATCACACAGTGTGTGTGTTTGGTTGTGTATGTTGTGGCAAAAAGAGGAGCTGATTCAGGGAAATATTCTTGCCAAAACTGCCACACACAGCCAATTAAAAAAATGTAAAATATCCCTGCAGGTGAGAACAGCATGACCCGCATTGTGTAACCATTAACAGGTAGCAGCATGGGGGTAGTGTTCTTTGGCACTATTAAAGTATTTCTATTTTCGATAGACTTTTATAGCTCAACATAATGGAAACTATTCATCATTACAAGTACCACGGTTGGCTTTCTTTCCATCGTTCTATATAATCATTGATTTATTTAATCCCTTTTGTATTTCACAACGGTCGTTTTTAAAAGCCCCTATGAGCTGATCAGAATACAGTGGAAAGGGCTCTTTTGTCGTCTGGGGATGTCGTTGTAATGCTCTGTTAACTGTGAGCAAAGATAATGGTATAAAATCGGACGTGCTTATCTAATGACTAGGCGGCCATGTTCTGGTCGTATCCTCCGCTCATGGGGGTTGTTTTGTCTCCATCCCTTTTGTATCAGCATGAATCTCTCTGCAGCTTAACCTGTGACATTCCCTGTCACTGGAAACACCACCTCTGACAAAAGTGACGTCCTGATGAGTGTAAATGACCTTTAGTCAAATGTGATCTGACAACATTTCATCTGTCTGGGACTTTTTTTTGTTGTTGTTGCTTCTATTTCATTGTCAATTTTATCATTGTAGAAATCTTTGTCGATGAACACACTTAGTGTCCAACACAACATGAAAAAACTTTATTTTTTCATTATTATTTTTTGCTGTGTGTCCCAATCAAAAGTTGTTTTTTAAAGCATTTTACTAAATAATTCTGAAAAGTGAAGCACAGACGGTAATGGATAGGTCACTAAAAATGTGACTGGTCACAGTTACAAGTCACTCCATTTAAAAAGTTAGAGTAATGTAACTATTTCAATCACCTTAACCAGGTAATGTAACCGATTCCACTTAGTTACTTTTTCAGAGCTTTTCTATGTATCTGGTGCTGTCATAGGTGCAAACTCAAGTTGCTTTTTCAGATGAGATTTACAGTTCTTAGAAAGGAGTCGGATCTTCTCCTTTGAACGGGTCACACCGCTTTACCACCACGTACACCAGCATGAAAGAACACGCACACACCCAGTTAACCTGGCAGTCCTGTTTTTGGATCATGAGACATTTCATCTTGGTAACGTTGGGATTTTACACCCTCCACATAAATGTGTTGGCTTCCCACAACATGCCTCACCATCCAATGTGAGTGCTGCAGTATGTTCAAAACAGGGCATGCAAACAGGAGTCCTTGTGGGATAAAAACAGAAAGCCAGGGTGATGACACTGTGAGTGTGGGATCCCATGCGTCAATGATTAGCTGTTTGCCGTCGGGTCCTGTCACCACACCAGGCTGCCTTAGGACAGGTTCAGGTTTAAAATGGTGGCGCTATCGTTAACAGGCTCTGCTCACATAAAGCCAGTTTCAGTTCACGCACACTGTAGCGTTACCCAGCGCTGTACAATCATGTGCCGGCATCGTGAAGTGGCCCTGCTCTCATCACTCCAACATACCCGCTCGATGCACTCTGTTACCCGCCACAAACACATGATGGCAGGGAGCTGGATTTTCTGCGGGATAGGGCGGCGTTTCTTCAAGCATTCGCCACCACTTGGAAATCTGATATTTACCCCGCAAGCACCAAAGACGGGTAAATAGATTTATTTACACTGCTTCCTTTTTGTATTTTACAGAAGATAAGAAACAACACAAATTGTAAAGGAGTATCTTGAAAAGTAACAGCATTGTAATTACCCATTTAATACAGTACATGTAATGGATTTCAGATACCCCTTATTTTTAATTGTTACATAACATTTCATGTAACTAGTTACAGCTTGGTGCAGCGCAATTGACTGCCTTTAGAAGTCACCCAATTAGGAACCCACCACAAGGCCCATGGTAACTCAAGAGGAGCTTCAAAAGCCCACTGCTCAGGTGGGAGATTCTGCTGTCAGAACTATTGGTTGTGCACTTAGCAATCTGTTGGAAATTGGTTCCTGAGTGTTTATTGTTTAATTAACAATTAAATGTAGTTTATGTATAAAAAGACAGGGACAGAGGGCCCTGGTCATTGAGCCATAGTGTTTTACTGGAAACCAGTGAGCAAAATGAGCCAACACTTGGCATCTTTGCTGCCATCCTGAGGTCTTATTTCATCGAGACGTTATTTATTTATTTTTTATTCAACCCAAACATCACCTGCTGGGCTTTACAGTGAAAGGTGATGTAATGTCTATCGTACCGCTGGCCGATTCAGTGACGCACGTTTGCTACATGTGGGAAGTTTCCATCGGCTGGATGTTTGGTGATTTTAGTGTTTATAGGCAAGCAGCTGATGCCCTTTCGGTTTCTGAGAAGCGTTCCCACAGCATTTCACGTAGGTTCTAAGAAATCGAAGGAATACAATTATCAGACCACCATGACTCTATTCACACACCAAAGATCCTGCAAGTACAGTTCGTGTGTTGTTCTGTCTCTACACACAAGGTCCTCAACGTCAGAAGCTGAACAATATTTCATGGAGCCTTAAATCAAATGGTCACTTTTTGTGTTAGGCAATATATATATATATATATATATATATATATATATATATATATATTAAAAATGTTTTAATGACATTGTAAATGCAGATTAGGAGACGTCCTGTTCTAAGCATGGCAACTTTTGTTGGACTTCGTAGACCTTCCTAGACCTAGTGGCTGTTTTATGATGATGCAACTGCAGTTGCATCATCATAAAACAGCCACAGCAGCAATGGGTTGAAGGGATCTCTACATCAAAGAAAGAATTTTGGCCCATGCTTCTTTAACAAAAAGCTTGAGTTTGTTAAAGTTTGATGTATGCAAAGCTCTCACAACATTTCAGTCAGGCTAAAATCTGGCCCAAGAGCGGTCCATTGCAACACCTTGATTATTTTCTTTTGCAGGCATGCTGTGGTAGATTTATTCTCCCTGATAATGACTCATATTTCCTGCTGTGAAATGGAGTGGCCTCGCGTTTGACTCTAGAGCTCTTTTGCAAACAGACGAGTCCACGATCGACTAAACGGCTGCATGGATTACAGGTGACATGGCTGCCAAACAAGACCCAACCATCAGCCCTCCACCACCCTGTTCAATCATTTCTTTATGATGCTTTTATAAACCTATTATATAGTTCCTTATTTGCATAAAAAAATGCTGGTAGTTACAGAATCTTCGCTACTATGAGGTCTTGATTACTTTTCCATTTACCTTCTGAGAAATGGTTACAGTTTATGCCTTGTACGAGTGCAACATCTGCCTGTTTGTTTCTGCGTATCGGGGACTGACCCGAGAGCAGATGCTGCTAAACGTTCCAGATCAAGAGAAGCTGCTTACCTACAAACACGGGCCAATTTTCCACCCAAACTCACTGTTTTGTCATTTCTCTTTCATCTGTTAGGAAAACATTCATTAAAGTATCAATTATTCACAGGATGTGCACATTACATTTTTTTGATTCTTAAAAGTGATAAAATAAAATATATAGCAACTGCTTCCATGCCACAGATTCACATGAACACAGTTTCCTGCTTTTTTGCAGCCAGATGATGTGTTCAGAGCAGTGAAACAAAGCTCTCTTTCTGGTATCATTCAGCTGGGTCACCGACTTCTATGGACCTGAATCTCAAGTCTTAAGTAGCTGTTTTGGGTGGTGGAGCAATCAGAGGGCAGAGAACAACACAATGCCACCCCAGGGGTGCACATATTTTCTTCTAGTTTCAGTTTTACTAATGATAACATAACATTACATCACCTTTATCATGGGGTTGATTAACTGCACATTGACTTATAGGGAACTTTTCACAAAGCAATAAAAATGTTAATTAGTTCATTAGAAGGTGGATCATTTACAGCATAAGCATGCTTACTACACATTACATTTTCTTTCAACATTAAATGTCTTTTTTTAAATCCAGCAGAAGAAAACTCAATATCGAATCCAATCAGTTTATTTATATAGTGCCAATTTACAACACGTGTCATGTCAGCGCACTTTACAAAGTCAGTTCAATCAAATCATCCAATCATTGCCAGCATTGTGTCGCTGACTTTCTATTTGGAAACAAGTTGATTGCACTGGCCAACCACATCACTCCCCTGAGGAGCCGAAGCGTGCATATAGTCTTTGGCAGCTAATGGACTCATTTACAAGTAAAAAGAAAAATCCCACAGCAGACTACGGTACTGTGCAGTGGATTTTGGTACAGAATTGTGCAATTTGCATGGATTTCTAAACAGACAGTCCCTGAGAGATTGAGTGTGCGAATGCACACTTGCAAGTAAGAGGCAGTATAAATGATTTTGATTTACATCAGATCAGAAACCTGTGGAAGCTGTACTGTGTTTGTAACATGTCACAGACTATGAACCAGGCTAATGGTTAGTTGAATTTTAGCAGGGGTCATAGCCCTCACAGATTTGGGAAAGAAGCAGTTTTTAAGTCTGTTAGATTTTGATCTAATGTTCCTGAATCATTTCCCGGACTGAAGTGGGATCTGTGGCCATACGTCTGGCCCTTTTCTGGACCCGTGCAGCATAGACCGTGTCTAGGTCCTGTAGACGCCATCCCACAATCCCCTGAGCTGTCCTCACCACTCGTGCTAAATCCATCCTATCCTGCACCGTGCAGCTGCCATACCACAGTGTTACGCTGAGACCCAAAGTGCTTTCTATTGTAGCTCTGTAGAAGATTTTAACAGCTTAGTGGAAAGCCTGGTTTGTTTCAATGTCCTGAGAAAGAAGAGCCGTTGTTGGGCCTTCTTCACCAGGTGGAAGGTGTTTACAGACCAGGAGAGGTCGGAGGAGATGTGAATGCCCAGGAACCTAATGCTGTCCACCCGCTCCACTATGTCCCCCTGAGTGCAGAGAGGAGCGTGTTCAGTCTTCCTGGACGTCTTGTAGTCCACTGTGACCTCCTTGGTCTTGCTGGTGTTCAGGATCAGGTTGTTCCTGGTGCACCACTGTGTCAGACTGCAGACGTCCTCTCTGTATTGAGTCTTTGCTTGCACCATTGTTGGAAATGAGACCCACCATAGTGGTGTCGTCTGTAAACTTCACAACGTGGATAGCAGAGTAGTCATGGGGGAAGAGGGTGAAGAGAGCAGGGTGAATTGTTGTGGACTAACAGTAGACTTAATTATTTTGATGGTCATAAATCAGTTAGTCTCAAAACAATAAAAAACCTTGCCGGGTGGGCTTTCGGGGAGCGGGGGTGCCTATTGGAGTCAGTAGGGGAGCTGGCTCACTGGGACTGCAGTAGGCTCCCCAGTCCTTTTCTCCCCATCCCCGGACTCCTCCCTCTGCCTGTTCCATCACGCTGCCACACATGTAGGACCTTGGGGAGGGGGGCGTTACTGGAGGTTGCCACTTTCTGATGACGTCCCTCACCCCAATTTTATTATGCATTTTAGACACTTTCACTCCAAACATTTTCACAACGCACATACATGTAGGCCATTGTATGGGGGGTGGGGGTGCAGACATCTGGAGGGGGGGGGCTTATGTTGTGTGAGCCTCGCCTCGGATGGCTCCCTTCACCCCCTCTCGCATTTAGACATTGAGGGTTCTGGGCAGTTGCTTGGAGGGGGTGCGCTGGCACCAGCTACCTTCAGGAGGGAGGGTGGACTGTGCCGGGCACCCCCTTTGGTGCTCCCAGTTTTAAACACACTTGAGAACAACATGCAACAACACAACATCTGAGCGGGCGTAGGGAGGATCGGGGTCTTTTCCACACCCCCATTCTCCGATTGCGGCACGGAGTCTGGGGCCTGGAGGAGGAGCGGGCCACCGGGTCAAGGGTCTTAGCGGGGGGTTGCTGTGGGGCCCGGGTGGCTTGCCGGGACTGGGGCTGACGTCTCTGTCTGCTCTCCCCAAAAAGGGGTGGGGGGGAGGCGTGGCTAGGGTAAGGAGGGGGAGGGAGTGGGCTTATTAGGTATTTAGTGGGGGAGGGGGGCTCTGGTTGGGTGGCCCGTACGGGTCATGTTGGCCCCCTGGCCTGGGCTGGGGGGGCGTCTGGTCCGGGTGCGGGATGGGGGGTCGGGAACAGGCAGTCGGATCGTCGGATTGTGGTGCCCCCCCCCCCCCCCCACACACACACACACACACACACACTTGGGATTGTTGGATGTGAGTGTTATGTGGAAATGTGTGTACGCCGTCGTCCCCTTTTTTAAATTATTATTATTTTTTTTTTATTATTTATTTATTTTATGTTGTTTTTTTTTAATTCTCTGTGTGGTGAGCGGGGCACTAGGGTGGGAAGGTGTGAATGAGATTGTTTTCTCCCAATAACATCTCAAGTCTCCGCTAGGTGCGGAGCCCATCCCCCCCCGTCCTGCCCCCCTCCACTGGCTGGCGCCTTGGCCCGCTGGCGCATTGGCGGCCCTCGGGTTCAGGGCGGATTCCCGGGTGGGTGCTGGCTCATTCCTGGCGGCTGCTTCGTGGGGCCTGGCCCCCCGGGGCTCGGTCGGGGCTCCCGCTGGGGGGCGGGGCGCCCCTGGGGCCTCGGGGCACTGGGGCCCATGGCCGGTGCCACTTCAGCGTAGCTGGCTGCCGGCGGAGCCCACGGGCTTGACCCGGCGGCTCCTGGTGGCTTCGGCATTGCGGTGGCTGGGGGATTTCCTCGGGGTCGTTTCTCCTCTTCCCTTGGAGGGGGGGCAGATTTCCTGTGTGGGCCCCTCTTGGGGCCCACACAGGAAATGTGCCAAAGTGCCCTGCTTTGGGGGCCCCTTTGGGGGTCTGGAGTTATGGGTCCCCTGGTGCCTGCCTCGGTGCTCGGGGGAGGCCGGCCTTTGGTTCCTCACAACCACTATTGAGCATTTTTCTTCTGGATAAATTTCACATACACAAGTGCACTCTCACAAACACCCACAGGTGCTGGGTTCCAGGTACTAAGTGTTCACTTCTATACAGAAAGCCCGTAATTTATTTTTTTACTTTCTTTTCTCAGCTATCACATTATACCGTCCGTCCGTCTTCTTCCGCTTATCCGGGGTCGGGTCGCGGGGGTAGCAGCTTCAGTAGGGAGGCCCAGATGTCCCTCTCCCCAGCCACTTGGGCCAGCTCCTCAGGAGGAATCCCAAGGCGTTCCCAGGCCAGCCGGGAGACATAGTCCTGGGTCTTCCCCTGGGCCTCCTCCCGGTGTGACGTGCCCGGAACACCTCTCCAGGGAGGCGTCCAGGAGGCATCCTGACCAGATGCCCGAGCCACCTCAACTGGCTCCTCTCGACGTGGAGGAGCAGCGGCTCTACTCTGAGTCCTCCCCGGATGACTGAGCTCCTCACCCTATCTCTAAGGGAGAGCCCAGACACACTACGGAGAAAACTAATTTCAGCCGCTTGTATCCGGGATCTCGTTCTTTCGGTCACGACCCAAAGCTCGTGACCATAGATGAGGGTAGGAACGTAGATCGACTGGTAAATCGAGAGCTTCGCCTTTTGGCTCAGCTCTCTCTTCACCACAACGGATCGGTACAGCGCCTGCTTCACAGCAGACGCTGCACCAATCTGCCTGTCGATCTCCCGCTCCATCTTCCCCTCATTCGTGAACAAGACCCCAAGATACTTGAACTCCTCCACTAGGGGCAGCACATCCTCCCCAACCCGGAGAAGGCACTCTACCCTTTTCCGGTTCAAGACCATGGTCTCGGATTTGGAGGCACTGATTTTCATCCCGGCCGCTTCGCACTCGGCTGCGAACCGCTCCAGTGAGAGCTGTAGATCACGCCCTGATGAAGCCAATAGGACCACGTCATCCGCGAATAGCAGAGACGCAATCCTAAGGCCACCAAAACGGATCCCCTCAACACCTTGGCTGCGCCTAGAAATTCTGTCCATAGAAGTTATGAACAGAATCGGTGACAAAGGGCAACCTTGGCGGAGTCCAACTCTCACCGGAAACGAGTCCGACTTACTGCCGGCAATGCGGACCAGACTCTGACACCGGTCATACAGAGACCTGACAACCCTTATTAAAGGGTCCGGTACTCCATACTCCCGGAGTACCCCCCACAGGATCCCCCGGGGGACACGGTCGAATGCCTTCTCCAGATCCACAAAGCACATGTAGACTGGTTGGGCAAACTCCCATGCCCCCTCAAGAATCCTGCTGAGGGTAAAGAGCTGGTCCAGTGTTCCACGGCCAGGACGAAAACCACACTGCTCTTCCTGAATCCGAGATTCGACTATCCGACGGACCCTCCTTTCCAGAACCCCTGAATAGACCTTACCAGGGAGGCTTAAGAGTGTGATTCCTCTGTAGTTGGAACACACCCTCCGGTCCCCCTTTTTAAATAGGGGGACCACCACCCCAGTCTGCCAATCCAGGGGAACTGCCCCCGATGTCCACGCAATGCTGCAGAGCCGCGTTAACCAACACAGCTCCACAACATCCAGAGCCTTAAGGTACTCAGGGCGAATCTCATCCACCCCCGGGGCCTTGCCACCGAGGAGCTTTTTAACAACCTCGGCAACCTCAGCACCAGAGATGGGAGAACCCGACCCAGAGTCCTCAGGCTCTGCTTCCTCAGCAGCACACCACCCCCACTGTAAACAGTGTTGGTACTGCACTGCTTCCCCCTCCTGAGACGGAGAATAGTGGACCAGAATCGCTTGGAAGCCGTACGGAAGTCTTTCTCCATGGCCTCTCCGAACTCTTCCCACGCCCGAGTTTTTGCCTCGGCGACCAGCCGAGCCGCCTGCCGCTTCGACTGCCGGTACACATCAGCTGCTTCCGGAGTCCCACAGGCCAAAAAAGCCCGGTAGGACTCTTTCTTCAGCTTGACGGCTTCCCTCACCGCTGGTGTCCACCAGCGGGTTCGAGGGTTGCCGCCGCGACATGCACCGACAACCTTGCGGCCACAGCTCCGACTAGCCGCCTCAACAATAGAGGCGTGGAACATGGTCCATTCAGACTCAATGTCCCCCGCCTCCCTCGGGACGTGTTTAAAGTTCTCCCGGAGGTGGGAGTTAAAGCTCCGCCTCACAGGGGACTCTGCCAGACGTTCCCAGCAAACCCTCACAGTGCGTTTGGGCCTGCCCGGTCTGACCGGCTTCCTCCCCCGCTATCGGAGCCAACTCACCACCAGGTAGTGGTCGGTGGAGAGCTCCGCTCCTCTCTTCACCCGAGTGTCCAAGACATACGGCCGCATCACATTATACATGTCAGTTTAAATAATAATACATATGATTTAGCAATGGTATCAAGGTGAATCTTTATTGTATCTGTTATACTATGTCCGTTGGTTGTGTTGTTCTTTTTACATCTCTCTTTCCAGGTGATGAAGCAGACTGAAGATGTTTTATCATTCTTTCCCTTTTATCTCTTCTTTCTTTCACCTCTTATCTTTCTTTTTTTATCTTATTGTTCTTCCTTTACTCTCCTACTTTCCCATTGTAGTGTCCACATAATTTGAAATACTCCCCGCAGGAATCACAATAAAACTATTTACATGCATAAATCAAGCGGAGCACTATGGTGAAAGCTGATTGCTCCACTTGTGAAAGTAAAATCTGTCGAGCTCTATTTGGCATCAAGACATCAATTCTTATTGCCACATTGCTAGACAGGACACTGGAAAAAAAAAAAAAAAAAAAAAAAAAAAACAATAAAAAACCTGGTTGTAAGGATATTTCCTCTTCCTCTCCATTGAGTGAGCTCTATGAACTACAACGATAACTGAATACAAAGCTAACAATTAAGCTTAAAGGGACTCTCAGGAGCTAAAAGGAGTTGAGAAAAGTTCTGACTGGTAGACATGATTAATCAGAGCCTCCTTTAGCCTTTGGTTACATTGAAAAAATATAACACATAGCAATGATGAAACTAATATGTGGCTTAAATTTTGTTCTTGCATTCCATAAAGCCATAATGTATCTTTATTAGGATTTCACCAGAAATAGTCCAAATGCTCCACTCATCAGTATCCAGCTTGGGAAAGGTCGGCCATCTTTGAAACAAACTGCAATTTGGGTAGCGACCTTAAGTTGTGCCGAACCCTGGATGTGAACGTTAATGGGTATCCTCATTATAACGCAATTCCTTACTTGCTTTAATTGATGGAATCCTGATTTCTGCTCTATAGCAGGACACCCCGAAGGATCAAATCTGGCCATAAGCGTCCAACTTTGGGCTCTTGTTTTATGCAACAAGAGAAGCATCCAAACTAGCCACTTCAACTCTGAACGGCTCATAAAATGTTGGCCTAGTCAAAACCCCCCTGAGATGCTGTGGCATGAACTTAAAAGGCTCAGATTTAACACAACTGTGCAAAGAACAGAGGTGCAGAACTCGTCCACAGCGATGGGAGGGACTCATTTCCAGTTATCAGAAATGTTTGATGGCTGTTGTTCTCACCAAGGCTGGCAAATTTGCTTGACTGGCATTGTTCCTTTAATAAATAACTGCAAAACATTTACTCAGGTTTTATTTGTCTGTTGTTAAATCACATTCTTCAGAGTTACAAAATCTTTAAGGGGGCAAACATTTTTTCACAGCACTGTAGAAGAACAAGAAACAAGTAAACCAATGTAGAACGTTGTTGATTAGCTATGAGCTGGTGAATGGAGCTAATGTTGCAGAATCCATAACATTAACCCCCTTTGAGATCACAGCGGGACATATCAGTCGGAACCTATACTGAACTACAAATCGTAGAATACATTTTGGGCTGTATAAAACCTGTCCTCACTTCACCTGAACCTCGCAGGACACCTTACAGCAGGACACTGACCCACTTTAGTTACACCCATCAATAGTTTTTTTGTGACACACGGCGTTTTACTAAGAGATTTACTCTGTGATATGGGAGGCAAAGTGGTTCAGACACCAGGGTCATGTTGTACAAAAAGATACCAAGTGATTGCTTCACAACACTTTAAGGTGATAAAGTTGTGCAGCAGCCACCATATCTCTTAGGGGTGGAAGCATTGCCACAGCCAAGCCAAATGCTGTCAGAACCTGTTCAGCGAGACAATGCACATCACCTTGCCAACATATGGGCAAACACTCCTTATCAGTTCAACAATAGAGCTCCATTCTCCCTCTTTACTCTGACAGATAAGTCTGCCACTGCTGCAGGGCTGAGCCGGCCCGCTGCCGCTTCAGTTCCCACCGTAGACGATAAAGCCCAGGCAAAACAGGGAGTTTTCCCCTCGCCTTTCTCACGACGGTCATATCCACAGTCCCGAGGATAAGCTTACAGACCTACTGCTGCGAGGACTCCCAGATCAGCTGCAGCACTCAGTCGCTGCCTCGTTGCTAGCAGTTAATCCGTGACAAAGGACAGCTCACACATAAAGGTGGCACGGAAAGGTGGCTCAGCAGGCACACTGGGGGGGGGCATAGGGGGAATACGCACAGTCGAACAATGCAACATGAAAAGTAGCTCTCATGGTCTCAGGCCGTGATCCTGGTTAACGTTTCAAGGAGACACACGCTAACACGGCTAATAGGTAAACCATTCAGGTTGCTCACTGCATTCCTGGGTTATTTGTTTGGTTTTTTTTTGCCGTTTTTGGATCCTAATCTTCAGCACACCTTTCCTTAATAACAAACTATATCCCATCAGATGTAAAGAAGTCAAATATGTCTCCAAACATTTGAATAAATGGTTGAAAATCGCTCGCTAACACAAAATGGTTAATGTCAACTTTTTAGAATGTTGCATGTCCTCTGGTATTTCAAATTTGTAAAAATCTGTAGCAAATAACAAGAGTTGCATTATATATTTTTTTCTTTTTAAATCTAGCAGGATGATCAAAGTTTTTAAAAAGTCATCCAACAAACCCCTGACCTATTATTTCTGCAGTGTGACCATTTGGGTCACCGATGTCACAGCGTTTTATAAGGCGTGAAACTAGCTGGCGAGCTAGATGAGCACAAAGAAGACAGTCTGAACCGGGACTCCTGG
The DNA here is from genome assembly GCA_037039145.1 of Fundulus diaphanus. Taxonomy (NCBI): domain Eukaryota; kingdom Metazoa; phylum Chordata; class Actinopteri; order Cyprinodontiformes; family Fundulidae; genus Fundulus; species Fundulus diaphanus. The sequence goes on from CM073144.1 coordinate 23,708,512, forward strand.
GCTTTACATGAGTGGTTGGATGAGTAGCCTTTGACAATGTGGATTCTGAAGCATCTTATTGTTAGCTGTCCAGTGGTGATGTTAGGCGTTCTAAGATGCATAAGCAGAGAAGACTTGATTTTTTTTGACAAGTGCAGAAAAAGTTTATTTTTTACTTTTCAGTGTTTCTCTCTCACTCAATTCAGCACACCCCGCTCTTTGTGTTGTAATTAATAATGTTGGATCATGTTTACTGGAACTGACTGCCTTGAGTTAAATCTTTCTGTACGGTGACCATTGGTGGAGCAGTGCAGAAACATGCATCCGGTTCAAGAATCCAAGTTGGCCATTCCTGTCTGCCTTGAATTCACCATTTCCATGGATTTATTTCCAGAAACCCAATGCAGTGTTCTCATGTTTTTTTTTTTTTGCAGCCATGCAGAATACAAGAAACCCCCACTGAAGAACAAATGCAAATAAAATCACTGAGAAACTCTGCATTAGTTGGACATGGCATACATATAGATACCTTTTATTGCATCTCTGAGTGGTTTACACAAAATGTGGAGGTCGGTGTGTTGTAACCTGTTAAATAAGGATTTATAATGAAATAACAACACTAATTGGAAATGTATTTTATTTCTGTTTTATAGTGGGTGAACTATGTGGTGAGTGAGGATAGAGAGTTTAAGACAAGTGAAAAAAAAATACAACTTAATATTGTTTAAATATATGTTTTCGGTTCCGTTTAGTTTAAATTACAAGCTTACTGATTAAATCACAATGCAAACCCTGTAAAATACTTTTTTGCAAAACTAAATCAAGGAATGAGGTAAAAATACAGGAAATTAACAGTAAATGTTTTTTTTTTTTAAATAATTACAGGTAATGACTGCCAGTGGCCATGACTTCATCTAATGAACATTTAATGAAAAACAGTACTGCATGTTTACGAGTAATCCACAGCCAGAGCTGACCCCATGGAGGACTTTATGACTTGACTCCATGCTGCTGTATAGGGTAGACGGGAGGTCAGTGTTGTTAGACCGCTGGGAAATTCTCCTGGGCATCTTATTTCCTCTATCTTTAAGCTTAATAACTGCCAAGTAAGCCCAATTAGATCTCTGTTTCAGCTTGTGTTAATAACGCGATTGCTACTGACGTTTTACTGAACTGAGGTGATGGGAAGTTGTTCAGCCACTTGTTTGAGTAAATGCAGGGAATCGCACCGGCAAACACACCAAGGATGCTGCGACGGTCTGGCTACTCTCCAAAACGTACGTGCACAAAACAACGAGGTTCTACCCTGGAAGCTGTCAGGATTTATTAGAAATGGACCGAACTTATATAGCACTTTGCCACTCGTACTATGCTGGAGTCACACTCACATGGCAGGCAGTTTGGAATCAAGTGCCTTGCACGAGGGCACATCAACATGTGGCAGGAGGAAGCTGGAATCAAGCCCACAACTTTGTGATTGTAAGACAACTCCCTACTGAGCCACAGTCACCATGAAATCAAAGACATTTTAACAGAGTTTACCTCTGAAAAGAAAAGTGATGGCCGTGTTTAGAGCAGGAATGAATTGGTGCTATATAAATAAAATGTAATTGAATAGTGTATAGTGTATAGTTCTATTTAATGTTTTGTATGTAGGCCAGCATGATGTCCGCTGACTAGAGCGACTTTTACCGCATGTTCACTGTGGCCCCTACATGGCTGCTGGCCAGCAGGACTTCTGGCTTTCCCACAGCAGAATTTCTTTCTATAAAGTCCAAATTTGCTTCAGCTTCTAACTGTAGGTTTAAAATCCTAAGAAATTATTTTTTAATCTAAATCGAACCAGAAGCCTCCTTAGATAGGACACTTTGACCATTCTGTCTGTATGATTTAATTGAATGTGACTTTGGAAAGTGCCTTGAATGACATGTGCTGTGAATTGGTGTTATATAAATAAAATTTAATTGGATTGAATCAACATTTTTTAATCCCACCTTTGGCCCATTGACTTGAAGCCACTTAATAAACCTGAGGGGAGAAAGAGCTGGTCATGGATGGATGGATGCTTTACAGATCAACAAGCATGTTTTGGTTCATTTTACAATTGTGCTGTTTTGAGTTGAAATAAACAGCTGTAAGATTTAGGGATTACTGATTAAAATCTGTTTTTATTGTTGCTGTTCTTTAAATGATTGACTGAGAATCTATTTTTATGCCTATATTTCCCACAAACAGCTACTTTTTTTCACACAATGCATCCATCTGGTTCACCACAGGATGGCGGATTTCTTTTCATGCTAATCTCTGGCTTTTTATCTTCCTCCAAGTACTTATCTTGTCACCCCGTCCATCACTTCAGACAGGATGAGTGTTTGGTGAGTATTGTTTGCGGTCAAAGGAGACTTTGTTTGAACCCATCACAGAAAGAAAAGGGGCTTTCCACTTGACATCAAAACAGCATCATATCTAAGGCGGTGGGGAGATAAAGCCAGTTCAGGTGGTTGAGTTCCCCCCACATGCAATTTGAACCCCTCTGCAGAGGCATCTAGAATAGTGAAAACAAAAGAGAAGTTATTTGGACTTGTTCCACAGTCATGAATAAAGTTAGAATTGCCAAAAGAACAACAGTGATCTCCGTCTTGTTAGTATGTGAAAGTAGAAACTTAATATGTTGTTTATTAATTTCTTTCTTGCCATCATTATCAGTTATAAACCAGATTGTTAAAGAAATTACATAATTTCGAATCCCAACTCGATCATCTGCTTGCCGTGTCAGCAGGTGTTCGTGTCATTTTACCTCCCATAAACATGGTTTGATTTCATCCATCCATCACCAACTTTTATTATCTCCATCAATAGGAGATCAGGAGGAACTCTGTATAATAAGTGCATGCGGCAAAAAAAGTAGAAATTTCATTCAGCAAGATCAGCGTGCACTCCGTCTTTCTCATAATACCTGCCCAGCATGCCAAAGGATATTCCAGTTAGCTCAAATCTATATTATGCAAAGATAGAAAAGTACAGCAACGGTCCCAAAAAACTTAGATACCCTTAGTCATTTGAGTCTACAGCTCAAATGACTAAAATTTGAAAGGATTGGTAACAAAAATCTAATTTTTATATTTCAGTGCAAAATGTAATCACCTGTCATCCTGATTGGAAGATTTTCAGACTGTAACATCCCAGGGAGCAATAGATAGATTTAAAGGCCGAGCAAAGCTGACGGGTCTAAAATTGGATCTGGTTACACTTGGAATTAAAAATGTGCACAGCGCTTTGGAAGAATAAGTACATATTCACTCTACTGACAGATGGTAACAATGTGCATTTTAACCTGAAGTGTTGATAAATGTTTGAGCAGCACTGGTAGCAGGACGCTTCCTAGAGATCAGCAGAGAGGAACGTCCGTCTGTTTGTGTGAGAAGAATCTCAACCGTTCGGCACCAAGCCTAATTTCTGACCAGAGCTTCCACACCCGGGTTATTTGTAACACTGCTGACGGGGACGTCACTGAGGCGAACAAGGAACTACGTTGAATTTGTCACAAAACCAAAAAGAAAGACAAGAATTGTAAAAAGTTGTGGACTTTGAGGCTGGCTGCTGGTTTTCTGCGCTACTCAGTCTCAGCAAAAACGGGTCAACGTTTAGACTCCAATAAACGGCAAAAAACAATTCCAGATGTCCAAAACTTTGATACCAAGGATCTAACACGTCTATGAACCATTTAGACTTTGTTCAGTCGTATCTAAAAGCTGCTCGCTGGGAATGGAATGGTTGACATCTTCTGTTGTTACTGATCAAACTCTGCAGTCGCTTTTCACACTAAAACATCTCGTTGGGCCCCTAAAATGTCAATATTACATATTTGTTGGATGGAAGGGAAGATAAAACATGTGTTGACTGCAGTCGCAGCTGCAGTGAAACAGTCATTTGTTTATCTCAGACTCTGAGAAATAAAAGGGATGCAGCTGAAGACAAAAGATTAAGCCAGGCTAGGCCAACAGTTAAAGGTTTAGCTCGACCTGCAAACATCAGGAGGTGTTTTTTTTTTTTTTTTTTATTGACAGAGGGCAAATAATAATAAAAAAAGGGGGATTGTAAATACAGCTTTTTTGCTCCCTAAACCTTTTGTTCACAAATAAAATTTTAGCAACCTGAATTTTTGCCTAGCTGCTGTGGCCTGCTGCATCTTTGTATTGACCCCAGCATACGCTGCATTGTGTTCCTCTCCATCCCTGCTGTGTTTTTCTTTTCCTTAAATCTTAGAGTCCAGCTCTTAATGCTGAGGCAAAAAGAGAATCTGTCCCCTTCACTTGTTCGCTTCCACGACGCTCAGCCGACCTCACTGACCTTAGAAGATGCAAAAGATTCCCTCCATCTTTTTTCCGTGTTGCAGTTAAGAGGCCAAAATAAGTAATTTTTGCATAAAAAATTTGTCGTTTATTAATAAAACAGCCTTTGTTCCACCTGGAAGAACTGTAGGTATGACACGTTATTGTCCATAAATGGGTCCAACTTCCTGTTTTTACGAGAGGGGTGGCTACAAAGGCTTTTACCTACCTGCTGGTACCAATTTGTTGCAGAGGAAGGGTGCAGAAGAGCACACGATGATGTCACATAAACAAAGATAAAATATCCGACATTGAACATGGGGAAACCATGATGGGCCGGATAGTAAGTCTGGTGAACTTTTTTTTCTCAAATAACCGATATGGTCAGAGCTGGTGTGACGGGATAGTGAGTGACCCTGGGGGCGTGCATGATGTCACTGTCCTCACATTGTTCGAGAGCCTTTGAGGAACCGGATAGCTTTCCTTTTGTACGTACATTTTGATGTCCAACCTTTTATTCAGCGTACGTCTCATTGTTTTTTTTTTAAATTACATAACTGTTTTCTCGGGGAATTGCTGCGTGAGGTCCGTGTCTGTGTCACTGCTTGGATGGGACAGTCTGGTTTTGTTTGTCCTGAGCCCTGCAGGCAAGAGGCGTGTTAGTTGGCATGGATCGCCTCCTGTGCGGTGGAATTTGTCTCGCACAAAGATGTTTTCGAGTATGTTACAAGAGCCAGGGAGCAAAGGTATGACTAATCCAGGCTTGAGTAATGGCTTGATTCATGCCGTGCGTTCCCTGAGGAGGTCAGGTTGGGAGGAGAGTGAGCGGCGCAGGTAGGGCCAGATTCACGGAGGAGGAAGTGAGAATGCTTACGTTAACGAGTACATCGTCCGGCGCAGTCAAACCAGTGTTAGCCTGCAGTTAAGCTTTTCTTGCGGCAGTAATACCAGTATGTGGAAAAAGAATGAGTATTTTGGAGTATTTCACAGCAACAATACGCATTTTAGTGTTAAACTTTCAAGATGAATATGCTAAAATGGCTCAAACAGGACACCGTTTCAGTCAGACGACCCAGAGAGTATTTCGATGTTCGTATATGACTAGGCTAGCTATGACAAGCTATTTTGTTGAGGGTTTTCCCATGCTTAGAAAACATTTTTTTCCAAAGCTCAATCTGTAGAACTGTTTTAGCGCACATCCACGAACATGCACCAAATGATAAAAAAGCTAGCTTGTCACCAGCCAGTCTTGGACGCTGGAACCTCTCATTGACAACTTTTTTTTTTTTTGATTTTCTACCTGACCTACAACTGTCAAAGCACAAGTATGATTCACGTTGTGTAAAACTGAATTATTATTATCATTATTGCTTCAGACACACGTTAAACTCCATTCCTCGCCTGCCTTGGCGACATTTAGTGTCCTCTCTGTGTTCCAGACTGCTCTGGTTACATTTCCTGTTGCTCAGCTGACAATTTTCTCATGACATCGCTCGTCTCTGATGTTACCGTTGAAGCATTGCACAGCCTGTAGGCTACGCCTTGACTTTAGATAAAATGCAATTCCATCTATCAGTAACGTGTGAAGATGAACACGTCTCATCAAAATTTGCCCTTATTTTCTCAACTTTGCCCCCCCATTAAAAAAAAGAGCAATTTCTGCACGCTGATAGCATTACTCATCCTCCCAATGGAAAAAAGACGAAATTAGTTAATATTACTATATAAAACAAATCTGTCGCTGAGTTTTAAGTTATACTTTCTGGTAATTTTGCATTGTTTACAGACGTTTTTTTTGGACCTCATACATTTTTTGTTTTAAGTCTAAGCTTTTGCTAATTTTAGACCAGGCATTTTAGTTAGGTTTAAATCTAGATGAAAATTGCGGGTCAAAATTATGGCTACAAAGGACTGACTCTCCTAAATGAGGTATACATGGAACTTTAATGTTGAAATCGGTTCTGTTGCTCTCTAGGTAAGTTCAGTTATTTTTTTTTTCATGAAAGTCAAACATCAGTTATTCAGAACTAGTAGTGATTTCCTACCAGCACCACAACATCATCATCCAATGGCGCCACTCTGTAATCCAAATGCTTGGACCACAGAGACGAAGCAGCGCTGACAGTTTATGTCCAAGGCCTATAAGGATCAAGGTTTAATTTCTAGTCATTAATTTACCAACAACCATGACTGGTCCTAGACATCTGTGGACCATTTAGACGCTGTTCAGACATATTTTGTGCAGAATAATGCTGGGTAAAAGATCAGATTTACAGTGAATGCCTAAATCAAATGGGGGGAGGGGATCATTACTGTTCTTTTTTAGGTTCAAACCGTTTGACAGATTTTTGTGATTTCTCAGTGGATTGTTAACTTGCTTTAAAAATTAAATGTTGTGATTTTGGTGATGTGCTTTATAGCCAAAGTATTCAGTAAGTTTTGGCACCCTTAGCTTTGCTATGTAATGTTAAAGAAAAGGGTGGAAAACCTTTTTAACTTAGCCTGTCCGTCTTGTACGGATACCCCATAATACCTGACTTATTCCAGACAGATAAATGGACTCTGACATTTTTTTAAGTGACTGGGCTGATTGAAGGACATCCACCTCTCCCTGCAGGTGGAGCTTCTCTGCAGCAGAGGAAACAGGCTGGTGAGAGAAGCCTTCCTTTACTCTCTGTCTGCAATGACTGAAATGTATTTCAGGCATGCAAGAGGCACTTGTAGTGTTTTTCCCACGATCCAAAAAGTACTTTCGATGTTTACCTGGAGAAGATGCACCCGAAACAGACATTGGAAAGAATGGAAAGTATGCATGTGAAAATAGTTTTGGTTCTTGTGCAGCGCAGACCTTGAGTGTATCGGTACGTCTCAGCTATCTCTGTCCTCCGCAAAGATGCATTCCATAAATTAAGCTGCAGGGCTAATAAAATCAAAGAGGATGGTTTGGCAACATTTTCTTATCTCAGTATTTGGAAATTTTGTTATTCGTCTGAAGGACAGTCAGTTACCGCTTCTAGTGCAGTTTGGCTAATAATCAAACTAAATCAAAATAAATATAATAATAAAATAAAAAACAATAAAAATAAACAAACAATAAATAATAATAATAATAACAATAATAATTAAACTAATAAAAATAATAAACAAACATAAATAAAAACAAATAATAAAAACAAATAACCAATAATAAACAAATAGTAAAACAAATAAATAAAATAAATTAAACAAACATCAATCAAATGGCATGGTTCATCTGATAGAAACATTTAAAGGTAATATGGACAGAGCATGTTTAATAGAAGCTGTGTATCTGGGCCTACAGATGGCTTGCTGTTCTTATCGGGCGACAGTGGCTCAGGAGCTAAGAGATCGTCCTGTGGTCCGTTCTTTGTACGTTGCTTAAAACATCCGAGATCAAATGACACATCCAAGATGATTTCATCCGGCTAATCATGATCCGGCTAATTGGGTTCTTCGAACACACCTGTTGTTTATGATTAGTATCGCTGGGTTGAGTTATCTGAGACAACTGCACGATCATGCGTTTGTTTAAAAGGGGAAATGTGTCGATAGTAGAAACAATGATCAGCAACGCTGCTATTGGCTGTTCAGCATGGCCAAAGAACGCCCACAGTTTTTCTCCCAAGCAGAACAAGAGCTTTTAATGGAAGGTTATGCCGAATTTGACTCATTAATTAAAACGACAGGGAACACCTCAAAGTCTGCTAAAGCCAGGAGAGAGGGCTGGCAAAAAGTAGCAGACAAATTACATGCATAAGTGCTGTCCATGGTAGATGTTTCTATCACTTTCTACAGTATGTATTTTTGCATTTTAATAATTTCATATTTACTTTGTTCTTTTATGTCAGAGCCTCCACGGGACCCACTAGAACATGGGGACAAGTAAAAGTGAAGTACAAGAGTATTCTACAATATGGTAGCCTTTAATTGTTATACTATATTTTAAAAAGCCACTTTTTCCTCTTTTTAAAGGCCACTGTTAAATGATGTGTCTGTCTGTTTATAACAGCCACCAAGAAAAAGGCTGAAAAAAACCCAGGTTCCTTTTACCTTTGTTGCATGAGGCATGTTTCACCCTTTCTTTTTCTTTCACAAAATGACACATAGTGCCATCCGCTCCCTATATAAACGGCATCTTCAACAAAAAAATTAGTATTTTGACCTGAAAAAACACAAATTAAGAGGAGATATGGAACTCCACAACTTGAAAAAGAGAAAACTTGCACTAGAGATCGAGTTGCTTCAAAAGGACCTTCAGAATAAGTTCTAATACACCATTTGACAGTATTATTGCTGACTTTACACAACTATCTTATTGCAGGCAAAAGATGACTTGCTGGCTTTTCTTTATAAAGAATTGTTTAACTAAAAAGACAGGAACTAAGCATTATTTGTTTCGTCTTTTATTAGATTAAAAAATGGTGTTCCACAATTCTGTCCCGTCCTCTGCCACTAGGTGGTCCAAGTGCACTGGCTGGACAGACTTCCCTATCTCCTCCGCTTATAAAGCTGCGATCTAATCCTGTTTACATGAAATAAGCCTGCTCGCGAGCAGGTTTAAGTTTGCGCACATGTTGCTATGACAGCAAGTCCAGGATGAGTTTCGAAGAACCAAACGATCCAAGATCATGCCAAATCGTCAACAATCAAATCCAGCTAACTGAGTTAGCGACGTACGAAGAACGGACCCCTGTGGGTTGATAGTTCAAACACCCATTCAGTCCATCTCAGTGGTTGTGTGCTTGGGCAAGACGCTTCACCTGCTTTGCCTGCTGCTGGTGGTCAGAGAGCTGGGTAGTGCTGACGTTAAGGCAGCCGTGCTTCTGTCAGTGTGCCCCAGGGCAGCTGTGTCTACAACGTAGCTCCCCACCGCCAGCGAGTGAGTGACTGAATGTAGCGTGAAGCACTTTGGAGTCCTAAATATTAGCGATTATTACCCAAAATAATCAAGTGAGACTTTTGAAATGCTAAAGCAACAGTGTTTGTTACAAAACATAGAAAAAAGTATTTGATTTGTTTTTCCATTTATTATTTGTAAATATGAATCCAATATTTCTGCACAAACATTTAAAGCATTCATCCTATATTTACTGATGTTAACTGAGTTACGTAGCATGTCTTGTTTGAGATGGCTACTGATTTCCATCTGTAGTTTAATCCAAGGCATGCTCCTGGAAAGAAGCTTCTATACACCATAGTTACTGAAATGTTGTCTGAAACCAGGTTGTCGATAAAAGGGTGTTATGCTGTGTGACTTACTGAAACAACATCAGCTCAGTTGCTGCCAAGCAACCAAACAACACACCTAAAACATTCATGGAGATCTTTAGATTTTACTCATGCCTGTTATATCACCGCCATTTTAATCCCAGGATTTCATGTGTCATATTGTGATAACATTCATTTCTGGGGTGGCTATTAAAACAGGTATCATAGTACAGTAGTATTCTGTTTGCTCAATGTACTTTGGCTTAATTTTTTACTTAGCTGAGCTGGACCACAAGATTTTGTCATTTTTATCATTTCACTCATAATAATTGGTTACAGTAAAGGATATAATTTCAGCGTGGGCTTTTTTTTGTCATTCATAAATTGAATGTCTCACGTATTTTAAGTGGAAAGTTAACAGAGAAGGTACTGAAAGTTCCAAGATGAAAAGTCAAATTTTTCTCTGCAGCCTTGACCCAGAATAAAATATGGCTACTTTGCACATCAAACTTAGTGAAAACCCAAAAACAAACAAACAATAACAACAAAAAACAAAACACTTGCTTGGTTGGATCAGAGTTTGAAAGTACAAGATGCTGAGGAATACGTCGGTATTTGTTTGTATTGCTTTTACTAGTTAGCTTTGTCACTGAGATATCATTTAGCAAATCTCCCTGATTACTCCAAAAAAGTTAAAAAACAAAACACCTGGACTTTTTTCCAAAGTTTGAAGGCGTTTCGCTTCCCATCCAGAAAGCTTTCTCAATTCAAATTCCCTGATTACCAAAGTTGGAACTGGAACATGGGTAAGTTAGGCTAAACATTCTAGATTTAAGTTCTGACTTTAAAACTTCCTGTATAAAGGGACTGAATATGTAGCCAATTAGTTCATATTTACCAGATAAGTACCACTAAAGTTAGTCCAACTACCACCAGTGGTACTTGCATCACAGTTTGGGAACCCTGTAATAAAACCTTTCAGAGACCTTTCCCCTCCTTGTTATGATGCATTTCTGTAGATGTGAACACAACAGTCACACTAGAGGGCAGACCAAAACAACCATACCGAGTTAAAAACAAAGCAACTGGACTTGTTTTCCGTAGTTTGAACTACGGAAAACAAGTCCAGTTGCTTTGTTTGTTACTCTTTTTGGAATGACCATGACCTGGATGACTGAGAATCTTCACCAGCAACCATACTGAGGCATTTGGGGGAGGTGGTCTTGATGCGGTTCCAAATGAACTCTAGGGCAGTTTGTATATGCTGTGAACGTGAGTGGACCTCGATGCAATCCCATGGAACTTTCAAGACATCTCCTCACAATAATTTGGTATACTGCTCAGATATTGTTTTCATGCAATAAAACTCAGAAATTCTTTAATGATATGATTAAATACTCTGTGTTTTCTACTAGCTCGGAACAGCCAGTAGAAAATCTGCTTGTTGTGCTTACATTTGGTTCACCTATACAAGAAATGTCTGACCAGTAAACAGACTGATTGTTCTGAAGGGGTTTGTGTTTCTAAGTGTTAGCAAACTCATCAACTGATTCGGACCAATATAAACAAACTACGCGTGTGAACATTTCCTAAATATATCGAGTTGTAAAGGTTTGGGGCTGGACCAAAGCACAGACTGGATCTTGGGAGTGTTATGATGAAGCACGGGAAGGGGACCTTGCCGAGGATCACAGGTAGAATCACGGGCATGGCAAGAGAATATAGACCAAAAACCCTGGAAGGATCAAGCAGGGGAGAATGAGAGCCATTGAGCATATATACTGAGGGACGAGTGGAGAAGGGCATTGAATACAGGTGAGCAAATCAGGAGATAATGTGAAGCAGTTGGGGAAGAAACACAAAAGCATGAGCTAATGTGGCTAGACTTAAAATTAACATAATTAAACAAGAAAATACTGGAGAAAAAAAACACAATAGACAAGATCCAAACGCAAAATATACACCATTGTAATGCAAGGTTCAGGTTTCTAGACCTATTCTCAAGTGAGGTGGAAGAAGCGATTTTCAATTTGGAGAGTTTAAAATGTGTTTGAGGCTATTATTGCTGTGACTTGGAAATACAGTCCATTGGGTGGAAAGGAGCGTTCCATTGCAAGTAACAGGTGGAAAGATTATTATTTATTAAAAGGCTGTATCTCCACATTTGCATTGAGGACAAGAAAGTCTTAGTCATGACATCCCTATTTGAAATGGTTGGTCTGGGGAAAAAAAGTCTATTGCATCAAAATGCCTTACATGTCTACAATGTAGAGCTTGTATCCACATAATAATTATTCAGAGCTTTGAATCTGACTTTGAAATTTAAGTGTCCTAATTTCTGGCTATACAGAGAAGGCCTGTGTATGCAAATGAAGTCTGGGTGGGGAGCAAAAACCCATGGGATCATAGAACAACATTGTTCCTCTGGTTTTCTGCTGCTGCTTCACTGTCCAGTCTAACAAGTCTACTGTTATGACCGACTGAGGAGTGGGAGAGAGGGGAGGAGGAGAAACCTCCTGCTTAGTCTCCACGGCTGACTTTATGATCACTGACAAGTACAATCTTTATGGGAGATCTTTACACACATGAAACCAAATGTTTACATTCTCATTTAAACTTTTTTTCTCCCTCTCTGTTGCCATAATACACTAAAATTAGACCTGCCCTGTTTTGAGTGAGTTGTAATTATTATTTTTGTTTGCTTAATGCCACAGAGAGTTTCCACTCACAATGGTTGTTTGCGTAGTTAGTTGCAAATGATCAGAGGGGCAAGCAAAAAGGGTGAGCAAATATCTGTTCTATTTATTTTTATTCTTAATAAATATTTTATTACATATTCAGAAGACACAAATAAGTGGAATGCCTTTTTGTTTGCAAACAAGATAAATTTAGATTTTCTCTGTTTAGCTCTCATTTGAATTCTACCAGAACAATGTGAAATACAACCGGCAGACAAAACAAAACAACTGGGCAACTGCAACTGCAACTGCAACTACAACTGCAACTGCGTTGGATGATAATAAACAACTCAGCCTTGAGATAGAGGGATGTTTCATTACTAATCTAACCCACATTGTAAAAGATTGGTGAAAAAGGACAAAGCCCTGAGGGGCGCCTTTTTGTGACGTTCAGTCGGAAAGACCACTGAGTTGAAGACATTGCTTAAGATCAGGAGTATAGTGTGAAAAATAACAACTAAATGACTGTCTGGAAATATATGGGGAAATATGATCAGCAGAATCAAATGCATTGAATAAAATAGACGATTTATTTTTCACTACTGGGAATTTTTGATCTGTCAGTAAATATATGACATTTGTCATTTACATTGCATTATAAGCAAATGAACAAAACACAAGTCTTTAAAAAAAAGCCTAATCCTTCCCTCCAAGGCTGTCACACATGACAGGGAAACAGGATCCAAACACACAACCTTATGATTGTTAAGGTGACTACTCTACCCACTGAGTCACAGACTTTTATTCAAAAAGCTTAAGATTTACTTAAGCTTTTTGAATAAAGTTTTTACTTTTACTAGAGTAATATTATTTTGAAGTAATGATACTCTTACTTGAGTCCAATTTCTGGCTACTCTACGGTCCTCTGGCTGCTTCACTGCATGACGAACCAACGCTTTAACCAAAAAGTGACTTTTTGGTTTGAAGACAAGCATCTTTGTTTTAATTTCTATCTGCTGAGCCTGCAGCACCATTCAAAGCTAAAAATAAATATTCAAACAGTAAATATTGCCAGTGAAAGTACTTTTTTCTAACATGTGTACATTCTTGTGTACTGGTTTCAAAAAGTTTAGGAAAACTGAGATTGAGAAACGGGTGTTTCTTCTGCCCCAATTTGTTATTCTGTAATAACGACATTAATTTTTACACATTTTTATTTTATTACTCTGAGTACCAGAACCTGCTTATGAATCTATAGTTTGTCTTTATAGTTAGTGAGGTCATTTTCACAAACTAAATCAAACTCAAGTACATTGTTTTACTCTTAACTGAGGAATTGTCTTGGATGACAACTTTTTTATTTTTACCTGAGTAAAATATAAATTAAAGTAGTGCTACTCTTATTTAGGTACAATGTTTGGGTTCCCTACCCACCTGTGGTTGCTGTTGCCTGTATAAAGGTGCTGTTGGGATGGTATTTCTCTCCACCATGATAAAGAGAAATGTACCCCCCCCCCGCGCCCCCCCCCCCCCGCCCCCCCCCCCGCCCGACTACCAACAGCTGCCATCCATCTCCAGTGGTCACTGGATGACAAGCAGGGTTAACATCCATCATGCGGCGCACAGGCACACGCACTCAAACCCTAGGGCATTTTCAGAGTGGTCAGTTGAACTAACGTGCAGAAGAAAGCCAGAGCGCCTGGAAAAAAAACACAACGCAAATGCAAAGAGAGGAAATGCAGAAAGGCCTTCGCCAGCCTGGATCAAGAGCGCAAAAAAAGTGTGACAAGGTTCAGCCCGATCACAGGATTTGCTTCCGGTCTCATTTTAAGAGCCATTTTGTGATGATGGCATAGTCTCCAGCGATCCTTCTTGGCTGGTGACAGTCTGGACAAAACCTTGGCTAAAGACAAAGATCTGTGTTGTGTGGGTGCGCTTCATCTCGATGATTCCTAAGCTGAGAATTGGCTCCCCACGCTGTAAGACCCCGAGTCTGTTCAAGGCATTAAGATGAGAGTCAAGCTTGTTAGCTGTCCCACAGCAAGAAGACTCGCTCCTCATCTGCAAAGAGGAGTTCCACAGAATTAGATATCATTTGTTTTTATGCTAAAAAGATGTTCAGTCGTTGGCTCCCCGGATGTTCTAGGAGCTAGAGGATGGTGGTGTCTGTGTAACTAGAGTAACACAGGACCTCAAGGGCAGGATTTCAGCTGACATGGATCACCTTCCGGCTTGAGTCTCTCTTAAATCTCCCCTCCATGACCTTCCAACAGCAACATGTGCGCTCCAACAAACATGTACAAGGGATCAGTCCTAAACTCTCCTTGTAATTACCGTAATCAGCTTCTGGTTTGCGGACAGAAGACAGAGCTTGGAGCAACAGCCACTCTCACGTATTTCCACCTTGAAAATTCCTCTGTGTGGTCTTGGAGAAATTTTTTTTTCCAAATCTGGACTTTTTCCTACAAAAACTCTTGTCTTTATTCTTATTTGAAATATTTAAAAAGTGGGTGAACCTGCAAAACAAGCCAAATGTTACATTACCTTAGAACTCAAGGTCTCAATGCTAATTCTATAAAATATAAATTGAGAGTGAATGAGGAGTCACCTGAAAATAGTGTGAAAACCCTTAAATGCACAATGTGGAGTCAGATTATTAAACCCAGTGATGTTGTAAACACTGAATTCATACTTCAGTATTTATCTCTCTCTCACACACACTAACTACATAGAATGGTAAATGGACTGAACTTATATAGCACTTTTCCAGTCATACTGACCACCCAAAGCGCTGTACACTATAGCCAATTCACCCAATCGCGCTCATTAACACACACATATTCATACACCGATACACAGCTCGGTAGGGGTGAAGTGCCTTGCCCAGGGGCGCATCAACATGTGACAAGGGGAAGCTGGAATCGAACCCACAACCTTCCAATTGAAAGACAACTACTCAACCCATCAAGCTTCTCCTTCACATACAAAGTACTCCTGGATCAACTCTGGTGCATTTATTAAGGAGGATGGGCGCCATTAGGAAAAAAAGTTAAATATAATGTTAAGCAGTACACCAGAGCAGAAAAGCTTATTGTCAAGCTTTTATTCTGAAACTGTCCCGCCTGTGCCCACATCAACACAGTGCCAACTGAGCCCAGGGACCACCTCAGAGATTTTGAAAGAGACTTGGAGGAGGTCATCTATCTATCTATCTATCTATCTATCTATCTATCTATCTATCTATCTATCTATCTATCTATCTATCTATCTATCTATCTATCTATCTATCTATCTATCTATCTATCTATCTATCTATCTATCTATATTTTATAACTATGTAGTACTTCTGCTGTCAGCTGCACTTTATCTCTGCCAGCGTCAGCAAATAAAAAGTGATTACGCACCTCTCCAGACTTGCAACCTGAAAAGCTGAGGGAAAGCTGCGCGTTGCTGACATCCAAGTGGAACATTTTTCCAAAGCTTTGGGTCTCCTTATGTGGAAATGAAAAACTAAGCTCCAGTCTTGCTCTGTCACAGAGGGCGTTATGTTGTGGCAGGAGTACTGTTTATGTCAAACACCTGAAAACATCTGCTCTACATTTATTTTCAGACGCAGCGCTGGTTGGTTGGTTCTTCCTGGGCAGCGTTCAGCTTGTTCGCTCAGTGCAGTTGGGCCCATCCTCAGACCTGTTTTGCAGTTTGCATCGCCACAGCATGGAGTACTTTACGGATTCTTTTGTGAAGCTCCGCATCTGTGGTCTACTGTACAATGCTTTCAGTACCCTGCTCATCCAGTTGACTTTCAACGTTTGGCTAAAGCTATTAAGTTAAAGTAAAACCCTTCAGAGGCTTTTTGTTTCTGCGATTAGGACCCTTATTCTCCTGCAGGTTTTTTTCCCCCAGCTCCCACAGCTGGATGAAAGCGTCACAATCTGTCAATGTCTGAGAGCATGGCTCTGACCACTTGATTATGATTAACTTTATTGTCAAGCAAACGGCCGCAGTGATTAGATTATTAAAAGAGGGCTTTGGGTTGTGCAAGTTCATCACGAGCTCCTCCTTTGGTGCCTTTGCAAAAGTACCTTGAACTGTTGCCATTTTGCCATATCGTGACCTGATCTGTCCTCTGGCGTTATCATGGGTCTCTTGGCTCTCGCTGATGAAAGCTCTCCCTGTTCTAATTGTCGGTTCAGATAGGCGCAGTTGCGACTTGTTCTTTTCGTTTTTAGATAACGGACTGAACAGTGATCCATAATCCTACTTTAGGCTTCTCCTCAGCCTATATGAGGCCAAATGGCTGGATCAATAATCACATTAGATTACACAAAGATGGACTGTGTTGGTCCCCTTTGGTTGAACTGCTTTTTATTTAGGGACGCCGCAGTAAAGGGGGCTAAATACAGGGGCACACACTTTTCACATTTTTGTTTGGGAACATATTAAAAGACAACCCATAGTTCTCCTTCCGCTTCAAAATGATGCACAACCTCTTCCCAGTTTTTTTTTTTTTTTTTTGTGCCATTTTTCTGTCATTGCTTTCAAAGAGGCAAATATTTTTGTGAGCCCTTGTTGGGTACTAAAAGTTTCTTCTTACTCTGTCAAGTAGCGACCCGAAGCGAAAGGAAATCCGAGACACAAGGTGATATCTTGCAGAAGCACACTGAGCTGACAGCTCCTTCAGGACGGCGTGAGTGATGAGCGAGCGGGCTCCTGCTCTGTCAGGACCAGCAGAGCGGGGTGTATTTTGACATAAACACGCGGTTCACGTTTTGAGGGAGGGGGGACATGAACCTCTGTGACCTGTGGTCCTGACACGGCCTTCCTCAGCCACCGTTCTCTGGCTGTCAGGGCCAGGTGTGATTTGGTTCTTCGGTAACTTTTCATCCACAAGCGACCAACCCAACCAAATACTCCTTAATGCAACCCAGTCTGCAAAGAAACCTAGGAAACATTTGGAACTAAAGAATTAGGTGGTGTGAATGGACGGATAAAAGGATTGATTGATCTCAACAAGATTTCCATTTTTTCACACAGGGATTTTTGTTTTTCTGGCTCTAGTGGCCTTGACTTGACTGTCGCTAGACAAGAAACGGGTGAAGAGGCAAAGATCTCCGGGTCGGGGTTAGAACTCGTGACGGGACTCGAACCCCTGACAACCAGCACTGAGACCTCCAAACGTGTGTTGCCGTTTTCTGCCCCTGTGCCACCGCCTTACATTTAAATAATACAGTGTTTCAAAAATATTCATAACTTCTAACGTATAATTCAGTCCAGATTTAAAAAGGCAATGCAGTCTGCGTTTCACACCTCCCTTTACCTAAGGTGGAGCTGATGCCAACTTAACGTTGAATATGCTCTCGCCATGAATGTAGAAGTCTGTTTGAGGAATCGTCACTGTAGAAAAATGTGATAATCCCGCACAGATCAAACGTGTGCACATTTGTCTGCTCGGCCCCTTTAGCATGCATAACCGCACAGCAGATTATTCTTCACCTACTATGACTCCCCAGCTAACAGCAGGCCCAAGGCGAGCTGCCCTGCACCCAGATCCGTTAAACCTGCCGTCGCTGCTTGCAGCCATGTACGAGCTTCTCCTCTGTTGTTTTACCAGAGCAATTTGTCAAACGCCGGTCGGAGGTGAGCCTTTTTGGAGACAATTTCCTTTACAGGCAGGCCCATAAATGTTCTCCAGTTTAGCCTGGCCTTAGTCCCAGATAAACCAGTCTTAAATAGCCTCTCCGAGCACTAAACGTTCCACAGCAGGGCAGCAACACTCGCTGCCTCACTTTCAGCATTGGACAAAACAAGAATTTGGGTTTATTTGATCATAGTTATATGAGGAGTACTGAGTCAGCTTTAATGTAGGTCATGTAAAGGTAGCGTCCTATCATTAAATGAATATTCTCTGCAATATCCATCACATTGAACAGTTTTTTTTTACTCTGGACAAAAAAAGAATTTATTTGTCAAAATGCTGTGAAACCAGCATAGTCTCCATGTAGCTCAGCTTAGCTGATTGGATAGAGCTGACTCTGTAAAGCGGCCTGAGATGACGTGGCTTGTGAATTAAATATAAATGTATTGCATTGCCTGGACTCTGCTTATGGACATCAGCCTATTTTGAGTCAGTTCACCTTAAATGTCATCTTAAGGCACTTTACAAAATAAAAAACGTCCATTTTACACAGAGAAATATGGAGTCATCTCAATCCAGTTATAACATAACTGTCTACATCATAGACTGGTCCTGAAATCAGGAGAGCTGGACTGGAGCCAGCGCTGTTGTGCTTCCATATTCTGTTATTGTCTGGTAATAAACAAGTTTTGTATTCGTTTTGTTTGGACCGGTTTGATTTTTTTTTTTGTTTTTAAATTGTGAACATTGTCTTTTTTTGTAGCTGTTTGCTTCCATTCCTTATTTACCGCCGAGTCAGCAGCTGCTGCGTTTGAGATTAAAATAACACGGGTCTTCGCTGTTGTGGGGGCTAAAAGGTGAAACTCCCTCAAGTTAACTGCAGCAACGAGAACATGTAGTCATTTTTCAGCTTGTCATTGCGAACGGCGGCCATTACAGAACGCATTCCACACGTTGGTCTTTTAAAACTAAAACAGGTTTACTCCTGTTAAAGAGGAGACTTTGAAAGACAGGAGCCCATTCAGGAGGTGGAACCCATAAGGAAGTTGACTTGACCCTTGTGGTGAACTATTGCCTTCCAGCTCACCGTTTCATCAGCCAAGCATGTCCGGCGAGAGGTGTCGCCTCCTCTGCGTTCTGGTGAGAAAGCGGCGTGGCTGAGTCAGACCAGTCAGGGAGGCTTGATTCCTCACGGTGCGAACAGAAGAGCAGGTGAGGAAGTTAAAAGCGCCGTGCAGCTTGTCAGGGTGTGTTTGGGGAGTTATTTGGTCGAGTGTCAGAGGACGTATTGTGACGGATCGCTGACAGGAGCTTCAGCTGCCTGGAGTCTGTCACCGCTTTGAGCCATGGTTCTTTCAGCTGCCCAGATTGGCTGCTGAGAGAGACGCTTTTGGTGCCGTGGGTCTACTGGGTTCTGTTGATGAAGAAAAATAAAAAGCATCAAAGACATAACGGCTGATTGCTGTGACGTTCACAGGGGAGATTAAAAGCTTCTCCAACTAGTAAATAGTTCTTTAAAGGGTCCTCTCCTAACCTCCAAATGACAAGTGTCTGTGAAATGAACTTTGAATCTAAATTAATAACAGATCATTCACCTAATCATAAGGCAACCATTGCAACGTCATCATAACAGTAATAAAACAATCTGTTGTGGTAATAAAAGTGGTGGAAGTGTCCAAAGCTTAGGCCTTCATGGCCGACTGGAAAAACGCTTCTAGGACCTGCGAAACCTCTGCCTCATCCACCAGAACCAACGATGAGTCCGATGAAACCTGCTAGCCCGGCCTTGGCTGCCTGTGGAACGTGATCCAAAGTGCCTTGTTAAATAGAACCCAAAGAGCAAGGTCCACCGTAGTGACCGGAGGAGTAAACGATAAAAGGCAGCGCCAGATTCAGCGCTGCACAAGTCAGCCGGACCGTGCACTATGGGGAGTGTTTAATGTCCAGAACATACCAGGTTCTTTGCAGCAGATAATTGGGTGAAAGCAGTAGAACAAGGGGTTCACAAGTGACAAAGGTGCAGAAAGTTACCGCTAGAAAAACATCCAACAGGAACGTCAGGAGAGCCACACTGGTGTGAGTTCAGCCAGTCATCACATTTTGTTTTAGCCTCTCGCTGGCGTCCATCATGGCTCGTGTCTCGATAGTCAACTTCTCACTGGAACACATGGTGATCCTCGACAGATTGCAGCAGGAACTCTTTCTGTGTCGCAGCCGTTTTCTTCAGGGAAATATCCATCAAAATGCCTCAGAATTCAAATCACCACCAAAGTGTTTACTGAAGAAAAAAAAATATCACCCTGAAACTCCTTTCTTGGTGTCAGCTCCTGTTTTTTTTTCACAATTATCCTCACTATCAAGGCTCAGTCATTATGACCTCCTGTGACACTGGGTTATTTCGTTAAAATCCTGTCTTGGAAATTCATCATTTCTGTATCCTGCTGTTTCTGTTTAGTAATTTATTTAATGAAAAGGTAATGCACCTCTGGCTATTTTCTTTACAAACATGCCAGATGGAGATGTTTTAATACATCCTGTTGATTATGAGCTGCTGTTTGGTACGCTGATGACCACAGACGGGTAAAATGACCCATATGGCTTGCCTCTTCGTGACACCTGTCAATGGATGAATTGTTTATTGGCTAAGCTGATGCACAAGAAGCATTTTAAAATGGACAGGTGTAAAGATGACGAGGAACAAATTGCGACGGTTGGATAACCGGGTGGTTTATCAGAAGTGGTCAAGGGAAGGAACAGCGGTGGGCAGGTGACAGGGTCGTATGCAGCCCGGGGTCATTGGAGCATGTAGGCATCGCAGGGCGGTCTGTGCGCTCAGATCCAACAGGTGAGATGAAGAAGCTCACGCTGCATCTGATAAAACGGTGTCAGAATGCAAAACGTGTCAGTTCGCTACTTATTTATCGCTGGAGACTAGTTGGGGTATTATGGTAGTCATAATGTTGTGCCTGATCAGTGTAAATAACATTTGAATTCAAATTGCGGTATTGCTTGTCGTCTCTAACGTTTAAGCCGCTCAACAGAACGGGTACAGCCTAATGAGCAATTAAATAAAATCATCTGAGTGAGATAAACTTTAAGTCTATGGAGCAAATATTATATTGGAATTTAACAAATTCATTCTTTAATCTGATAAATTGGAAGAATTTCTACACAGAAATAATGACTTCCATTTTAACGTGGCATAAGTGGTGAAGTGAAGCGAGCTGCTATTACTTTGAAAACATTGGTGATTTAATTTGTTAGTTTTCTCTTACTCTACTGCAAGTATGTACCATGTAGAGACAATGGTGGATCTGCTTAGTGATGCTTAGCAGCCAATATCTGAACAAAACTGTGTAGTTACAAGGAATGAGGCTTTTGCACATCGGGAAATCTGGATGTGATACGTTGTGATGTGTGTAGCCGCAGTAAAGAATAAAAACATTACAACCAAAGCTCAGTTTCAAATCTTACACAGATCTTTATTGCTCTCTTAATTACATAAAAACTCATGGCAATTTGCCTCTTCCTCTTTGGTTTACATCTCAACATCCAAAACACCTTTTTCACACTTACTCAAACCCTCTGTCTGTTCCCGTCCCCTACGTACTTTTCCCCCATCGTTCCCGGTTCTTTTAAGCTTCCGTAAGCTTCCAGCATCTATCATCTCTAAGCGACCTTTCACCCTCGCCTGGTCGGCCGAGGTTCCACGGCTTGCTCCGATGATCCGTTTCATTTCCAAAACCAAACTTTACCCATCATGCCCTTGTTCTCGTCGAAATCCAACTCAGTTTTTCCCCAAACGTCAACTCTTCTCTCCACATTCCCCTGTTCCGCTGAAGGACAGGTACATGCATGATGCTGCAGGCAGCGTCCACAGCTAAAGCTCCATGCAAGATGCTATGCTGAAAAGTGATTCGTTTCATTCTTAAAAAGTCTGTTAAAAAAAAAAAAAAAAAAAAAACCAACATGGCTCAGTTCAAAATTTTGTCTTAAAACAAAACTCATCATTTCTTCTCACGTGATTTGAACACATCGTTGATCGTTATCGCTTTGGCTCTTAAGTGAGAAGCTCAGACCTGCTCTGGGTTTTAAACCGACGCCTCTGCAAGGAGATTACAACAGTGTTCAGGAGTCACAATCTGTCATTTCAGGAATGTATCTAAATAAAGTCTGTCCCCAGATTTATTTCTAGCTTTGTGTGGCGCACCATCGTCCTTAACCCACTCCAAAAAAAAAAAAAAAAGAGAAAAGAAAAAGGCTAAAACAGCGCTGCTTTACAATACCTGCAGCAACGACAATACACTTGAAAATATAAAAATGTAAAACGTTAATTAGCCCCAAAATAGGTCTAAAATATTGTTTAAATATCAAATTTAATAGTAAACAGGATTGGATCACAACCTGGTTCTTCACAGAATCACACAGATTGATGTGTGAAGTCTGGGTTCGGTTCCCACCGTGCGTCCCTTTTTAAAGCAAGGCATGCACTTTTTCCACCACATCTGGCATGTCTGGGATGCACTTGTACATAGCTGCCGAAGAGGACAGTAACACAGAACACTGCTGGAGTAATACAAACACACGCAGACACACATAAATAAAGTCCCTCGCTTCTTTGTTCGGTTTTATATACAAAAATAAAATAGAATAAAATAGTCCGTGTAGGAGTCCGTTTTCTCCTGCTCACTTCACACCATGGTTTCCTTTCTCTTCCCTAGAGAACACAGGGACCTCTTCTCCTTTTTGCCTCTGAACGAGGAGGAGGAGAAGAGCGGCGTTGACAGCGAGGAGGAAACTGAGGAGCAGGAGGAGTGGGAGGAAAGTGACGACGTGGTGGAGCTGCACGTCGTGCTGCTGCACGGCGAGCTCGGGGCAGACTGAGAGATCGGGTGCGGGCAGTTCTCATCCGGGTCCTCCAGGTGGATGATGGCGGAAGCGGAGGACATGCGTCGCTTGGAGTGTGCGTCGCTCGCGTGCGGACTCTGGGCGGGGGGCTCGCTGAGCGGCCTGTAGACGGAGATGGCGCTGCGGAGGCAGTTGAGCCACTGCTGCTTGTGGAAGACGTCGTTGACCTGCAGCGTGTGGGACTGCGAGTGGTTCGGGTCTTGTGAGCGCACACGGAAAATGTTCTTGGCTGTGGAGAAAGCAGGAATTGAGGATTAGAGATGAAGCATGAACCGCTACTGGACGGTGATTAGAGACGCACCAATCAGGTTCCCGTTATTTGCTAGAACTATGACTCAAGCCTTACCTTTCTCTGAGTTACTGAAGGCTCCTCTGAAGGAGCCGCCCATTCTGACGTCTCCATCCTGCAGGTCCTCCAACAACAGGTCCTGCACCGGGATTGGCTGCCGGTACACTTGGAAGCACTGCCGCTCGTTCCTGGTGACGGGTCGGGTCAGGACCAGGATCTCAGTGAACAAAAACACATGCAGCTTCTGCAATCCATAAAAAAAAAAAAACAGAAAAGCATTAAAAAAACAGAGCCTCGGTTCGGTACACGACATCTACAGGAGGTTGGGATGCTGTGTTCCGCTAACCGTGCCGCTCTTGCTGCGCAGCTCCCCGTGGCACAGAAGACTCTTGCACTGCTCGATGCGAGGGTCTCTCTGCCTGTCCTCCAGGTACTCCAGCTTCTCAATGTAGTACTGGCACTCGGACTCTCCCTTCTTCATGTTGATGTCGGACAGAACGCCTTGGATGATCGTGATCTAAACACAAGAGGGCAGCGGGTTACGACAACGGTGGCGCTCACAGACGACGGCGTTTCCTGCGGCATCCAGGTCCGCGCACTTACTGCTTCCTCCAGGTTGCCGGCGTCGGGGTGGTCTGGCGGGGTGTGCCTGAGGATCTCTTTCAGCAGCAGCGGGTACTTGACCAGACGAGAGCGCGGGATGTCCAGGAAGCTCCACAGGTCCAGCTTCCGGCTAAACGGCGACTCGAGGCAGCGCTGCAGGAAGTCCTGCACCCGCCGGTCCTGTTTCTTCTGGTCCAGCAGGGCCTTGGCTGCCAGCTGGTTGCTGCAGTACTCTTTGTAAGCATTGAGCCTGGGCAGCTGCAGGGGGAGCGGAGACGGTTTAGCTAAGGGCCGTCATCCAAAAAGCAGGCGTCTTGACAGGATCGGTGAGCACCAATAGAGGACACCTACCCAGCTGATGACAATCTGTCCTATCTGGCCCACGGTCCCATCCGACCCCGTGGCCTTGGACAGCCGAGCCAGCAGGTCTTCATGCAGGGGGATGTAGTCGTCCAGGTTGCCAAAGATGTGCGTAAGCTCCTCCTCGGACATGATGGAGAGCTTCAGCATAGGGTCATGGTACGCCTGCAGGAGGAGAGAAAAACCCGGAGGGTCAGATTTCAACATCCAGCCGGTCTGACCACAGCAGCTGCTAAGAATAGCTCTATGAGGAGCTTTAGGGCCGCGAGGCAAAGGCAGAGGAACGATTTCTGTCTTTTTATAGCTTCTGGCTTGGTCGCTTAGACGGCCTGCCAGAGTTTGATTTAATATGTTTGCTTTTAGATGTACTCCCTACGCCTGAAAGAATTTAAAAAGAACAAACCTTGCGTGCAAGCTGGAGGTCCTCAATCAGGTCCTGTTCTCCACGAGACAGCTCAAATATGGCCTGAGGAGAGACGGAGGGAGACAAGGATCCTCTGTTAGCAAACCCTTCCAGCAGAGCGAACACTAGCCATCGGCCTGAACCCAACAGGTAGCTGTCTGCTCTGAGATTTCTGACCGCTCCCTCGCTGTTATAAACTCTCCAGCGCTGAATGCTTCGGTCCCTTGGCCGACATGTCTGACAACATGAAGGACAAGCGGAGCAGAGTTGTTGGCTTGTCAGCTGGATGGCTGCGATTTGGAGTTAGCTGCTTTCAGACAAATACTGCGGGGACCTGTGAGACCTGTCTGGCCCACGGCTAGCATTCCTTCCTGTCTGGCTTTCTGAGCGCAGGCATTTAGCCCACCTTCTGCCTGTACTGTGTTTCTGCGTCTCGGAGCCAAAATCTCACCTCCTGCCGCTTGATCTCCTGCGTGGAAAAGGTTCCCTTCTGGCGGACGTCCAACGTCTCCGACCACAGGGTGCTGTTCCGTCGCTTCGGCGGGGTGGGGGCTGCTGCCTTGCTGCAAGGCTTCTGGGGCATGCCCGACGACTTGCCATCACCCCGGAAAGAGGCCTGTGCAGGAAAAAGGGGTAAAGGCCACACGTCAGCAACGTCGCTAAAAGGCTTTGGCGCGCAGACGGGCGGCGTTCCTGCAGGACGTCGGCAGGGCTCACCTGAATGGTCTGGCCGAAGCGCCGGACGGCCCCATTTTTAACCGGAGAGATGAGGCTGGCTAGCGACGTCACCCTGCCGTGTGGACGGACTCGCTTGTTGCTTGGTTCCTGAAAGAGCGCATCAAAGGAAACAGGTTAGTCTGGCAGTGGCCTCTCTTAGACAAGTCGGACTTTTTCTTTCAGACTGCACCAAGACAGAATGACTCAACCGGCCCTGCTAGCTTGGAGAGCTCAGTAGGAAGCGCAAACACTCTTGTGACTTCCCAGTGACAAAGCACGTCCAGTCAGCTTATAAATCCCTCTAATGTACTGTGCTGTCTGATCCTTGGCGACGAGAGGGGAGTATCTGGAGCCAGAGCTGAGCTGCATGCAGACAGGCTGATACTGAAACAGCTCCAGCAGCTGTTGGCTCCATCATGTGAGGAGTGGAGGGCCGGGCCGGCCCACCGAGCACAAAGGACCTCCTGACTGCTCATCTGCTGTGGAAGGGGGTCTGGAGAAATGCCAGGAATGCACGGGACCGTGCTTCTCGTCCCTTCAGTAACCCTCTTCGTGCGCGCTCCGCCACTATCTGGTCTGACGACAGCCACGTCTCTAGTCCGGAGCGGCCGGGCTGCTCTGGGGCTCAGACAAACCTGCAGCACCCGCAAATCGGGTGGTCCTACCTCCCTTGCACAGTGCAGTATGACGAGCTTTGGGGGGGTTGGGGGGTGTTATGGCTGCAGGTTTAGACAAGGTCTCCAGCAAACCTTGCGTGAGAGCAATCCTACACCTGGGCTAGGTGACCACCCCCCTATCCTCGCCCAGCCCCGGGGCTAAGAGAAGCAAAACAGCTGCTTGACTCTGCTCCAACAGCAGCAGCTGCATCAACGGGCTCAAGAGGTGCAGTGAGGATTCGAGCCATCAACAGCATGAACCCCAAACCAGCAGTCTTCACTTTTTCACTGCCACAAGCTTCTTGGTTTTTCTGCCCTCCTGACTCAGGCCAAACGGGTACACAGCTGTGGAACAGATCAGCGCAGTCTCCCTGCGAAGACCCCTGAGAACTTAGACCCCCTCTGGCAAGCGGCGACAAAGCGACGCTGCGTGTCGACGGCTTTAACTGCGGTCTGTGGCTTCTTGAGTTCAGATGCGCTGGCTTCTAACTTGCGGCCTTTTCAAATCCTAAAAAAACACATTTTAAATCTAGACAAAGAGAGCTGAAAACAACAGTAAGGGCCTTTCTAAAGTCAATATTGGAAAAGCGTGATGAGCATTCTGCCCTTCCTGTCCTTTGGAAAGAGGCCCCAGAATAACAAAGGGCCACTAGTCCTGCTCTTTGTCTGTCAGCTGTAAAGTGAAACGGTGCGCACAGGAAGAGAAAAGTTGCTATTCCTGTCAGTCTAACTGCAGTTTCAGGTTGCCAGGCTGGATCCAGGAGGCAACAGAGATGAAGTTGTTTTTTTTGCTTTGTGTGGATGCTAATCGGAGGAACAATGGCACTCAGGTTGGAAATTTCAAGAGCCTGGGTTCACTGAGACGACCCTGAAATTACAACCTCATGAACATCTCTTCCTGTGTTGCCCTTTGATGTCTAAGTTTAACCAGCAGATGTGTTGCAGTGATTACAGAACAGCTGGAGCTGAGAGCACAGCTCCGGCGCGGGACGGCTCGGCTAGTGAAAACTGTCTCAAGTTGAGCAATTCTGTGAAACAGGCTTTGCATCATAATGTGTTTTGGAGTTTCCTCTTTCCGAAGGCATTTATGGTTAGTGGAACGACACGTGGAGGAAGGAAGAGACTTTTAGGCACACCTGGCTTTCACGAACACCGGTGTGTTTCAGTCAGCGCTTGGGTAACGCTTCCAAGCTGCTGAGCCAGAATCACAGCAGAGATAACACACTTCGCCTTCAGATGTCAAAAGCTAACCACCACTTTTGGGTTACTGTGAGAGCAATCCCCCCCCCTGCTGCTTCATTGTTTGTGCTGCTTTCAGTGCCCTCACTGTCCTGCTCCCACTGTATCCCACCAAGACAGAGCTGCCTGCTGGGACCCGGCTCAAAGGGGGAACCAGCGGAATACACAAAGTTTACGGCTCAGAAACAGCGATGATAAGCTGAGAGTTGCACGCAATCTGAAGGCACAGGGGTCAAAGTCTCCTCTCATATACCTGGACAGTGCGTAAGTGTGATAAAACCAGGGTTAGGCACTGATTCCCTCTCAATCTCACCCAGGACACACACATATGACTTCACAGTCAAACATTTACAGAAGGACTCCAGTATCGGCCGCTACTCTGTGGCTTTGCGTCTCACCTCGGATTCCTTGTTGGCTTGGTTCTGGCAGTCTATCACTTGCAGAGTCCGTTTGATAGGCACCAAGCTACCCAGTTCATCGTAAGCCACCATAGCTTTCAGTGAAAACACAGTATCCTTTAAATCCTGGCGAGTTAGCTCCAAGTAATCCACAAAAGAGGGGAAAAAAAAAAAAAAAAATCAGTGAATAAATAAATCCACCTCCACCGTGCCTAGATCCTTCTCCTCAGAGGCGGCTGTCTCAGCTGCGCTCTTCCACACGTTCTAAACTTTGCTCTGAGACGCACTGAGCGGGGCAGGGGTTTATACAGCCCAGCCAGCTGAGGGGAGGAGCCTGTCTGGCTGCTGCTGCTGCTAAGGGCCCAGTAGCTGCACATGAGGACCGTGTACGTGGAAGTGAGGAGAACGTACCCGCAGGGTCTGTTGTACCATCCACACAAAGTGAAAACAGTAGTGAGAATTCTTAAGATCACAGGTAAATCTTACTGTTAACTGAAGCTGATGCAAACAAAGCAGATAGGGGTTCATTAGGTGCCCAGAGACAACCCAGTGAGGGTTTATTTCAGGGAACTGGGCTGAAATGCCCAGTAGAACCTGGCAAAGATTGCAACTTTTAGTTAGGAACATAAATACACCTGAAGGCGGAAAAAAACGCCACTGTCAGCTAGTCAAACTCCCTTTAATCAGTTCCATCAGTGATCGGCAGATCACACCTCCCCCCATTCATCAAAACAACCACCTCTGTCAAGGAACATGTTGCACAGTTTCCTCTTGTGTGTCCTTAAAAAAGAAACAAATGGCAGCAAAAGAAAAACAATCAAGGCATCTCTATTAAAATGTAAAAAACTGCACATTTACACATACATCCGGAGACAGTAAGTGTAACCCCACTGCAGGGATAAATAATCAGTATTTCCAACACTGATTAAAACGTTATTAGCAATAAGTGAATACTTTGACAACTCAAAATAGTCCTTCAGGTTTCCAACGATGAGGGACATTTTATATATCTTTTTACTTATTAGACATGTGCTGGTTGCTGGTACCCAGGCATACAAAAGTTTTAAAACACTAAGCTATCCCATCATGTCATTCATGAGACTTAAAGTCCCCTAAAGAGGTGCCGGGGGAAACGCTGGAATACAGCTTTCTCTCCAGTGCTGCCTTTCCTCCATCTATTGCTGCACGTTGCCAGTCAGCTGGCTGATACAAGGCTCCTAAACTTTTCCCCAGCATACCAGAAAGAGTCATTTGGACCCATTATGTCTACCAAAGCTCATCTCATGCTGACCCATGCCTACAGTATACAGGCCCAGATTTCCACTAAAACAGGTGTAGAGTCTGATCAGTTTGGTTTGCCTTTGACTGCAACACTGTGATCACTAATGTGCATTTAGGAGGCTGTTAAAAGTCTTCTAATGTAACTGACTGAACTTCAAATGAGCGCACATTGTTAAAGCCCAAACCCAAGATGGAGTATAATTAGCCTGCTGTTAAGTAATTTAAAAAGTTGCATAGTGAATGAGTCATGCTGCTTAATAAAGTCAAATCAAAGCTCAAACCACAAAGCTAGTTTGTTTCAGATGTTATTGAGGAGGCCGTTAATCAAAGCCGTCTGCTTTGGAGCAACGCCTGAAACAGAGCTTTTAGCAGTCTGAGCAGCTCACACAGGAGGGGGGGGGGAATTACAATATCAATACCAGGGGCACAGTGGCGCACTCAGCCACATGTTTACACTGAAACCTGTGTATTGAGGGAGGAGGGGCGGGGTGAGACTTCTGCACACATGTCCATTGCTTTGGTAGAAGAAAGTTTCAGGCGAGACAACAGGCTATGCCGTGTGTTTTTCTTATTACTCTGCAGCTGAATGAAGAAAAGCACTGCTGAAGGACAGCCACACCTGAGGCCTACACACCCAAACAGCTGCGGTACACAAACGCGCGGTGAAGATAGAGGCGTTAAACCTGATGGAGCGCCTAATGGGGAGGTGCAGGTTGGCAACGTGTCAAAGTGTGCAATCGGGACATATGAACAAGCCTGTTCCGAGCAGTGGCTCGTCCCGCTGGCTCAACCCGGAGGTGTAAAAAATAACACAGGCTTGCTGCTGCTGCTGCTGCTGCTCAGGCATCTGTGCACGTCTGTAGAGACAAAACACAGATGCTGAAGCAGGTTTGGAGACGTTAACACCATGTTCTTTTGGTTTGTTGGAGGGCTCATCAACACCGTCTGATCTACACCACCAGAAAAACATCAATACAAAATAGGCAGCTGTTGGATTGGGATACTTGCTGGACCCACTGGTCAAGATTTGGGTTTGTGTGTGCAGTACTGAGCTCTACAGGAGTCATGGAGGGCTAAATCTGTGCGTGAGAGTCTGCGCAGCGGTGCTGCTCACACTGTACTGAGCTAACTTGAGCTGAATCAGCTTTATGTCTGACCCAGCCACTATAAAAACTAAACAACATGGCTAGACGTGCCTGCTCTCTCCCGTCACACGCAGCTGCAGCTGGAGTACAGTCGGGATTTACGCTCCGTCTGAGCGCGGAGGGCTGTCGGAGAATGAGTAAGGCAGCAGGCGGCTGGTTTTCACCTCTATCTAACCCATGGCGTGCCAGGGACAGACTGGGCCTCAAGGCCTGACGGCTGCTGAGCTCATTCGCCTCCACATCAGCAGTGAGTGCAACACGCACAGAACCTAATTACAGCTTTAGAGCGGGCATTAAGCTGCCAACTCCAGGCTCAAAGAGTCCCACACGGTGCCAACTGGTTTTAAAAGCAACAAGGAGGCAGTGGAGGTGCTGCTGCCCCCTGCTGATGATGCCTGCTGCTGTACAAAAGAGTCAGAACAGGGTTTTGGGTCAGTGAATGTTTATTTACTTTACAATACGCAATCATTTCTACGTGTGCTCATTGTATACAGTGTTGTCTAAATAGGATTTGCCCTCATATAGATTTCTTCTATCGTCAAATTAAAGATTTAACTTAATAAGGGCTAAACCTGTTCCAATAAGCAGACATCAGCATTTCATTCAAGCTGATGTCTGGACTTTGACTAGGCCATTGGAACACCAAGGTTTTCTATCTATTCTATTAATCCATTAGAGATTTGATGCTGTTTTGGGGAAGATTCAGATTGGGCTCTGCTTCTTCGTGTTGGGTGGATGTAAAGTTTGACCCAAAGATACTTTGGTACATGGAAAAGTTAACGACTGACTCAATGGTCACAAATTGTCTTTTGGCAGCAAAACAAGCCTAGATCTTCACCCCTCCACCACTATGCTTGCCAGTTGGAGTTAGGTTTTTATGCTGATGTGGCATGCGTGGTGCTGTGCGTTATGGCCAAAAATCTCTAAAATGGTCTCATCTGCCCCAGGGACATTAATCCAGAAATCTTGTGGTCATTCAGTTGCAACTTTGCCAACCTAAGTTGGGCTGGTATATTATTTTAAAGAGGTTTCCTCCTGCCAATCCCACCAATAAAGCCACATCTGTCCAGTCTCTTTCCAAGTGTAGTGTCGTGAACTTTAACATTTAACATGCTGAAGCCTGCAGAGTCCGAGATGGAGCGTGTTTTCTCTTTGTATTGAGCAGTTGGACTTTTTGGTGAAGGTTAGGGTTAATTACTGGGACATCTGCATCTGGGCAAGATTAGCAACCTTCTTTATTTTTATTGTTCCTAAACATCTGTAATTTAAAAATTCTATACTTTTACAGTCTATTTTTCTCTGCGAATAGCTTACTTCTATGTGATCATTTTATTTGAAGAAAATAAAGCCAATTTATTTTAAAATCTAAAACGCACCAGTTTGGACGGTACGTATAAATAAGAGCGGAATCACTGCAGAGAGCCTGGGGAAACCAAAAACTTTTCCTTGCTCAGTTTTATTGTTTCCATATGTGACTAAAACTGGAAAATGCAAAAGCAAATGTCATAATTTGCTAGAGTTTTGAAGACATGTAGGAGTCCTTATGCATCTTTGGCTCTTGACAGAATGAATGAATGAATGATATTTCTTGCCCTATAAAGATTGATGTTAGAAACTTTGCTACGTCAGATTGGTTGCCAGCAACAAATGCGTCTCTCTTAACGTGGCAATGGAAGTACGGCGGCTAGTTGAGGCTTGTCAAGCTATGCTAGTAACACACAAAACACTGCGAAGCTTACTTTAAAAAAATAACCAAAACCAATGGCAACCAGCTTCCAGATCCATGAATTTGTTACTGAACGGCAGCATGACATTAGCATGTAGCTGAATATTCAGTGACCTGATATTTACACATATTTGGTGGAAAAACCTAGCGCGTGGATAACAAGTCAAGTCACATGATGCACCAAGTCATTTGCAGACATGAAGAGGAGGTGAGATACCATGACATTGGGGGAAGAGTTTTCTGTCCTAAAACCTAACATTCTCCCTAGCTAAAGACAAGGACAAAAGACAACTGTACATGATTTATGTATTGTGAAAGGCCAGATTTTGGCATAATGTTCTCCTTTGTCAAATGCAACAACTGCTTCCACCACAGCGGTTCAAAAATCAAAAGGAAGCCAACGACATGGTTCTGTGGGGAAAGCCAGAGAGTTGAGACCTGAATGTCAAATCCCATGAGAGTTTGAATATAACGAAGTGTTATCTTTTGCATCATTGTGTTGTGGACTTAACTGGCTGTTAGACGGTCTATTTGCCTTTAGCCATTTAATACCCATCTCCAAAACTTTTGATGTTTGTAAAACAACTTATAATAATTTTGTAAGTATTTTATATGTGCTAAACATTTAGAAACATCTTACAGTTATCCCTACAGTAGTTAGCAAAAAATTAAAATAATAATAATAATATATATATATATATATATATATATATATATATATATATATATATATATATATATATATATATATATATATATATATATATATATCCCTACCTGTATTTACACTGGGGAAAAAATAAGTAGACAGTAACAGTTTCCTTACTATTTAGTTCAGCTACATTTTCATTGCATACTGTACATATCCAAGTAACATTTACCAAATACTACATATCATATTGAGATAATCTTTAGAAAAACAGACTTCAGACTTTTGAAAATGAAAGTAGTAAAGTACATTTTTAATTACCACTAAATGTAAATGAAAACCTATACACAATATAATGAAATAATAGCAGGAAGATGCCCCTAAAGGATAAGTTGTCCAATGTTGCACTTAACAGTTGCATAGGTAAACTTAGATTTTTCCAGTTTCTCTTTTAACTTTCAGCCTGTAGTGTGTTTAACCCGTGCTGCAGGTTGACATATTGATCCTGAGGTTGACAGTGCCTTGAGTTGAGATCATCATATTCACTCCTTGGGGCTGGGACATCATATTGAGCTTGAATATAGGAAAAAAAGAACAGTTAACATTTGCATGAAAAAAGCATGACATATCAAAATGAAGTATCTGCTGTTACACCTAATATGACTGTGCTATTCTCCCGCAACTGATCAGTCGTGTGACAAATCTTCTAGCTTGAATACTGCAAAATGTGACCAGAATGTAGGAGGACATCCTAGCATTTTAAACACACTCCATTTGACAAAAGATGGATTGGAATATATACTAACAAATTTTACTAGCTTACTAAAACGTATGGCTGTGGGAACACTGGACCGCAGTGTAGGAAATGAGGGGGGGCAAGAGGAGTAGGAGTGAAAACAAAATCCACTCTTATTAAACATGTTCATTTCCAACAATTTCCAGACCTGGAATTTTGTTTATAATATTTATAATTTGGAATGTCACAACCATGGGATGCCTAACAATCAATTACAACACAAAATATATTTGTTTCCTATGGTACCTACAATGAAAATGGTGTGGAGAGATACCCTATGGATGAACATTTGGACTGAATTTACTTTTTCTACAGAGCAGTATTTCAAAGCCAGCTCCAAAGGTTATTAAAAATATTGGCAATGGAAAAGAGGATGACAAATTTCAAAAACATTAAAGAGCCCAAGGCTAATTATCCATACTTTTCCATCTTTGCCTTTGTTCCTTCTGTGCTTGGGTAAACCAAACAAAGCCAGAGACCCAAGTCAGGACCGTGCTAGTCCAGCGACGCTTCCTTTGCAAATAAAGCGCCATTTGTTAGCCATAAGCTAATACAGTATATCCAAATTTAAGTGCAATAAATTTTAGGTCTACACTCGTCTAGTAAAATCAAAGTACAGATGCATAATCTTACCTGATAATTCATGGGCACTGCAGACGTGTGTATTTTTAATAGGATCCTCAGTCCATTCCACCCACTTGATAGCTTGAAGCCAGAGCGGCTGTCAGTGTCTCTGAAATGGTCGGTTTCCCCGCTGCACGGGGCCTGAGAATCCGTCCTGAGAATATCGAACAACCGTGAACGCAACAACCAGACATTTTGATTCCGGTGTTGGTAAATGTTTAGTCTTAGATTTGGTCCACCATCTTGAGGTGGTGCTTCCGTTGCTACAATGCCTGCACAGCTTCTTGGTCAGTTTCTCTAAATAAATTGCAAGATTTTTTTAATATATTTTTTTAAACTCCATTGTGAGATCTTTTGTGTGTTTTTCCAACAATTATAATTTGATTAAAATAATTTTAGAACCTGGAATATCCCATTTCTTTTTAGGTCCTGATCCTTACAAATGCTAGAATTGAAAGAGGACGCTGTAGTTATTAAGAGATTCGCTTGTATTTGTGTAAGTCCAGATCTTTTTTGGTAGAGTGTGAATAAAATATCTTCAGATAACAAGGAATCAAGTTTCCATCCAAGAGGTGGAAGCTACCAATACACCCACGCACCCATCACTTCAAATCTAGATGGATGATGTAGAAAGTGATCTTATCAACACACCAGGTTAAAGAAACAAGAAAGACCAAAGTACCTATAGAGCACTCAGTCATTCCAGAGGTACTCCTGTTTAGTCAGTGTTCACACCCAGAGCAGACCTGGTTGCTACCAAACAAAGCAGTGGTAAACAAGACTAACATAGAAACCTCAGAGACACATACCGATGCGCTGATATACCATTAGACACGAAAAGGACAACTTCACATTTTCACCCTCATTTCTGAGCTTCGTTCCGCTTCGGTGAAAGCGTTCCGAATTAAAAACAGGGAAAGCTTTCGTTTTCTTGCTACCGAGTAACTAAAGGGGAATCCAGCACAGCCTATTCCTCAAACCCGCGTAACGTCATATGAATCTGCTCTAGATGTTTTTGTTTTCTGCCCGTAAAAAAGGCGAGGATTAAAAGGCGAGTGCAAGACCAGGCTTGTGTGGCGAAGCCTTCCACCTAAGTCCCTCTGGTGCGACAGGCCCATAGGAAACTGTAGTTCTTGGGATTTTAAAAGCAAAACAGAAATGTGTCGTTGCGGAATACATCGATAGATTTACCAATGACATTAAAACTGTTGGGGCCACTAGGGTGATGTGTTTGCTTGCAGTAGGGGATTTCTGGGAAGCATGGATTTTGTTTTAACATGAAAGTTCAGAAATATTAATTTACTCGTCTATAAATAGCTCTATGTGTTAGTTTTATCATATTCAACCTACCTGTCAAATACTGTTCTAGTTATTCAAACAGTCTCACGCATACATTAGAGCACTTAATAGCAGTAAATCATGTTTCAGTGCAAATGAGTATATTCTCCTTGTTTATTTCTAACACTTTGTAATCAACTGACTCTGCAAAGGAGTCATCTCTAAACAAGCACTTTAGGAGTATTCCCACGTCTTTGTAAAAGTATTCCTACCCTTTAAATTCTTCACTTTGTCACATTAATACCGCAAACCTTAATGTAACATAATTGTTAAATGGAAGGAAGATTGTATAGTTTTCAAAATGTATTTACAAACTTAATCTGGAAAGTATATTTGTATTAATTAGATAATTTGTGCTTTCCTGCCAAAAACAGCTCAAGACCAGACAGACTGGTCTGAGAGGGTCTGGACTTTGACTGGGCCAATCTAACACATACAATTCAATTCAGCTTCTAAAGAAATGTGCTATCAATTCAGTCAAACTATGCAGATCTATCTAAAGTGACTAGCATAAATTCCAAGTTAACCTTGGTTATAAAAACAGGGAGGTCAGGTTCTGTTTATTGTTCCAACTGCTCCAAACATTTCTGTTTAAGGAAACCAATTGAATCCCTTAATTTGTAGCATTCCCTCCAACTGAATGAACAAGCAGTGACAGCGGACAATCGCTTTCATTAAGTCGTTAATTTTGCAGCAGCCTTTCATTCGAGCATGCATGTGGTGACAGTGGAAAGAAACAACCCCTTGTAAGGCACCTCAAGCAGAGCCAGGCTCTGCCACAACCCACTGGGGTTTCGAGAAGACAGAGCATCCTGCACAAAAAACACAGAAGTGCTGACCTAGGAGTACTTTCTCTAATAAATAAAAAGTGGAGCTAATATCAGTGAGATATATATATATATATATATATATATATATATAAATAAAAATTAAGCCCTGACTTCTCTCTGCTCTCCTCCCCCAGGCAGGCTGCCGCCTTTGGCTTTTGTAGTTTATTTTGCTTACATTCTACAACACTTACACATATATCTTCCGCTCATGCCCCACTGACACCACTGGCTTCCCTGACCTTCATGCTTCGTATTAGAAATGTTGCCAAGAATACCAATTGGACTTTAATATGACCATTTGGAAAAACAAACTCGTGTTAACAGCCAGATGATCAAAGGATGTATCTGTAAAAAAGCCCCCCCCCCCGAGTGTGGAGCAGAGTATTCTGGGAAACTGAAAGCAACTCAAACAGAAAGATCAAGTGAAGCAATCCGATTAGAATAAAAAGGGTGGCCTCCAGTAATCCTAACGACACTGTACTTTGTTTAGATAAATCAGAGGAACTAATCAAACCAGTTCCAGATGTCTTTCCCAGTCCTACTCATGTGGGCGGAGGCAGATCAAAAAGCTGATGGGGTCATAGGTTTATACTGGCTCGGCGTGAACAGTTCGGTGAACCTGGACTTCCTTCTGCATTCAAGACATTTCACAATCCAACATTTGAGACTTCCGTTCCGGCGTCTGATTGAAACCCTACGTGACAGGCAGCGAACTGTGCCTCAAGCGACAGGTGTTCATTTAAGCCAAGATCTTCTCACACATGAATGCCACTGACAGATCATTGTGTTTATGTGGGGAGGCGCGCTCATTAAATGCCCAGACACAAACTGATCTCACTCCCAAATGTCTGCATCCAGTCATTTCAATGTGGGTGACATGGATGACGCCTAAAGCAATGTGAGTCAGTTATAAGCCATAAGATTTAAGATTGAAGGTTTGTTTTGGATACAGGCAAGCCAAAAAAAGAGGGAATTACACTACTGTGTTTTATTTTTAACAAGTTATTTTATTTTGTTCCTGTAATCGGATTCAACCTAACAAAGGAAAAGGTTTCAATCAGATTTACCTAAATGTCTTCCTGTGATAAGCTTCGTCACTGTAAACAAAACTGACGCTTCAACAGATAACAGTCTGCAGTTTAAAATAAGCCAGACAAGCATTTCTAAGTCATTGCTAGCGAGGAAGGATTGCAACGATTAAAATCTGGGCTAAACTAAAACTGCCATGTGAAGAAAACACAATTTATTACAGTAAATGTATTACTTCCTGGGTGCTTCTTATGATTTCTTCCTAACATTATGTTGTCAAGACAACAATGTGTGAGTCAGTCATTGTTAAAGGTGAAAAACAATACTGCATGTTCTTTAAATAAGAGTTAGTCTAAAACCCAGTCAACCCTGTGAAGGGTTGACCTTTCCTAAACCAAGGAATCAAATCTTGTTTTCCAGTGGGGACAATAGAGCTTGTTCGTAGTTGCACTTTGAACCCGGGTCAACTCCCAGAAGAGATTAGGGGGGGGGGGGGGGGGGAGGGGGGGGGGAATCTTTTCAAAAATAATTTCTGTAATTTGTCTGTTTGAAATGAAAGGGAGAAAAAATATAGATTAATCGCACTTGGTTTAGTAAAATCAGCCCTACCTGAAGACGTACCTTAAAGTCAAAGCTGCAGATGCTGATGGTGTCGCTGTCATCCTTTTGTCTATATTTTGATTTCTGTGAGAAATACAATAAAGAGTTCAGCACGCTTGTGCAAAACAGATCCCAGGACAACACAACATTATTCTTTTTAAACAGAGGAACTGTGGAGGGAATTAACTAAAGAAATACCCTGATATTTTAGAGCCAGAAATGCTTACATTTGCTGTTGTGGGAATTTTAGGTAGGCTGGGCTCACCACCGGGATCTTTCCCATCTATCGCTAGAGTTTAATTCTCCAAGCTACACCTCTAAAACAACAGTTTTTCTGAATTCCGGCTACTTCTTGATAAAAACCAAATAAATCTTCCATTTTCTGACCGCACGTTGCACGGCGGTGCAGTTGATAAGCACTGTTACCTTACAGCTAGAAGATTGCAGCTCAAATCCCTTTCGAACCAGGACCTTCTGCATGGAGTTTGCATGTTCTCCCCATGCAGGCGTAGGTTCTCTCTGGGTACTCTGGCTTCCTCTATAAAAGTAACAGCTGGCTAATTGCTAAAAGTGACTGAGTGGATAGTTGTTTGTCCTGTGCGCCTCTGTGTTGCCCTCGGATGGACTGCCAACCCGTCCAGGGTGTACCTCTCCCCCAATAAAGCTATTAGAAGCTAAGAGCCCACAAACAATTGAGGAAGAAAATTTGAAGATATTATAATATGGATAAAATAGATAAAACAAGTAATGAAAGCAAAAGACATAAAACTAAAAAGGCCTTCACAAAAACAGCTTCTTGTTACAAGACATAATGATGCCAGAGATTTCAGATCTATCTCTAAACTTCTAAATGTTCCAGTTAGAATCACTGGAGCCACAATCCAGAAGTGAAAATTTCACCCTAATCCGGATACTGTAAGGTGTCTCTTGTAAGATTTGTGACAGGAGCCAAAAGAATAATCTAATGAGTTGTCCATCAGCCAAAGCGCGCTCGGACAGAGCTTCAGAAAGATGTAGAAATAGCAAGTACATTTTTTTCCATGTTAACAATACGTAATGGACTCAACTCCAATAGCCTCTACACACACTCACTGCACAAGACTCCACTGCTGAAGAGAGAAAAAAAATGTCCACGTTTTTTTTTTTTTGAGTTTGCTGTAGAAGACTCAGACTAACCCGTGAAATATTGGGAGAATCTGGTCAGATGAAGGAAAAGCTGAGCTCACAGGATGCCATCGCACACTATCAAAAGAATAAATCGCCATGCCAAAATGGAGTTAGCAGGGAGGAAAGTGATGGTGCGGATTGCCTTCCATCATATAGTACTGGCACACTTTCATATTAGATGGACCTAGAAATTCTTGAAAGGAATTAAGGATGAAACGAGTGAGTGCAGATTTTCAAGCAAGACAATAGTCCCAAAGTAACAGCCATGGAAACTCTCAATCGATTTTCAGACAAAGAAAGTTACGCTGCTAGAATGGCCCAGCCAATTACCTGACGTATCAAATTATTAGCCATTCTTACAGAAACTGAGCTGTGTATGTGACTATTTTCTCCGTATGAGAGACATGTTGAAGTGGACAGTACCAAGAAAGACTTAAAAGCATTTCTGAAAAGTGTGTTTGATCCTTTGTTCCCTGTGTCAGTCCAGTCTTTTACCCACAACTTGTTTTGTGGAAGAATTTCCGTTGATTTCAATGTATGTGTGGATTGCTGGGGCGGTTTCTGACATTTGGTGTGAACTTTTAGAAATATTTAAATTAACATAAAATGACATGCCCAATATTGTTCTCCGTGCGCCCTTCAAAATCAAATAAAGCAGTTCATGTTAGGCTGGAATTAGTACATAGAGCCTTTGTTAAAAGCCCTTTCTAACAGAATCAGTGTACCAGTATTTCAGGTCTTTTGCATCTCCATTGTGAAAAAACGTGATGCTATACAGTCAAGATGTGTGAGCTGCAGCTAGAAAGTCAAACGATTTGTTGTTCCTTAAGCCTATTAGCTCTCAGAGGTGAGAGTGGAGCTACACGGCCCCTTCATGTCAGATGACGTACCTTAAAGTCTGAGCCGCAGATGCTGATGGTGTCGCCGTCATCCTTCTGTCGATGTTTCCTCTTCTGTAAGGACAAGAGTAGGTTGGACTTCAGCAAACGCAATATCTACAGGAACACACAGCTTTACATTCAACATGGTGAGGAACTATGCAGGTATTCAGGTTGGGACCCACTGGGCTTTCTGGTGCTGAAACGGGGCTTGTTGGAACTGGAGTGAAGAAAAACATGCAGCCTCTGGTCTACCTGTTGGTACCTCGGACCATTTCAGCTCCCTGGCCCCTGGGGCTCTTTTGTAAAGCAGCAGACTGCATTCAGTCAAACTTGGATCAGGAAAGGGTTGATTAGGCAGCAGGGCTTTTTAACACCTGCGTGTCAGTCAGCAAGACAGCAAGCGAGAACAGAGGCCGTTAGAAAAGCCTCAGGATGCCCTGGTGGTCCCTGTGACCCCTGGGGCTCTGTTACTGCGCTCCATTAACCACCAGGCTTGAGTGCTTCTGGCTGAGCACAAAGGAGGTGCGGACCTGTATAACCAGTGAGGTGAAGAAGACCAAAATGGATACATAATGGTCAGGGGTGGGTGACAGTGTTTGTTTTCCCACATCCATAAAGATTCGCGGGCTGTTTGCCCAACAACTTTAACCGAGCACCTCTTCGTGTTCTCCTGCCTTTAAGCTCCTGCTGCTTCTGACTGCTAGCCGAACGCAACGATAAATGCTGTGTTTGTTCAGAACGCGTTACGCCTCAACGGGAAGCTGTGAGCAGCGCTGCAAACAGATGGTTGCGTAACTGACTGACTCAGACGAGATTCAGTCAGAGCCACAGATGAGCCGAGACGACCATGGTTGCTGATTTCAGTTCACAGAAGCTACGGCAGGCATGTGCACCTACTAAAACAGTAAAGAGCCATCTCCAGTCTGGACTGGACATTTTAACAAACATAAATGATCACATGGTATCCGTTTGCTAAAAGTCCAACCTCTAGACAATAATGCTGAGGTTTATTCAAATGAAGCTCGATAGTTTTACACCAATCAGTTCATGGAAATCAACAACAGAAACAATCCAGAGGGAGCGCTGCGAATGACGTGCATCGGCGTAGTGAGAATAAACCCAGATGTGTAACTGATGATTACGTATGTAGCCAACAGGCTACTTTCCTTGAAGCTTAAGAAAAGCCATCTTGTAATCCTGTTCAAATATAAAAATCCTCCTTTATGAATCAGACTGAACACATGCAACCCTCACCACCAAGTGTCATACTAGTTATAAAAGCAGATTTTCAGAGAAGCTCTATAAAACGAACAGCTCAATCAACCACTTAGATGGAATTAAATTGGCCTCTGGGTAGTAAAATTTTAAAATCTTGGTGTGATAATTGACCAGGACATGTCAGTTTAATCCCATATTAAACAGGTTTCTAAAATTTCCTTTTTTCACCTCCGGAGTATTGCCAGAATTAGAAATATTCTGTCCAGGGGTGTTGCTGAAAAACTAGTCCATGTATTTGTTCCTTCAAGGCTGGACTATTGTAATTCTTTACTATCAGGAAGTCCACAAAATGCAGCTCAAAGCCTTCAGCTGATCCAAAACGCTGCAGCAAGAGTTCTGATGAATAATAAAAAGAGTTTATCCTATTTAAGCTTCTCTTCATTCACTCAGAGTTGAATCCAGAATAGAAATTTAAAATTCTCCTCACATATGAAGCCCTTAATAATCAAGCTCCATCATATATCAGATCTGATAGCCCCACTGGTTCCTAACAGAGCACTTCGCTCTCAAACTGCAGGTCTACTGCTGGTTTCTAGAGTCTCTAAAAGTAGAATGGGAGGCAGATCCTTTATGCCCCTTTTCCCTAGGCTCCACTTAGCTGGGCTCTACTCTGCTTCACATATATGCATGTGTGTGTAAAAAATAAATACATTTATATAATTAAATTAGATTATTCACAACCCTTGCAGATTTGGATTTAACAGTTATTTTAATTTTGCCAAGAAGGCTTTTTCCGATGGGAAA
Source organism: Fundulus diaphanus (assembly GCA_037039145.1). Lineage (NCBI taxonomy): Eukaryota > Metazoa > Chordata > Actinopteri > Cyprinodontiformes > Fundulidae > Fundulus > Fundulus diaphanus. The sequence goes on from CM073144.1 coordinate 23,750,025, forward strand.
TGAGAAACTAAATCAGTGGAAAAGTTTATATTTGCATTACAGTATCTCAACCCCTTGTTATAAGAGGATTATAACAATGATGATCAGTTTTTTGTAGATTTCCACTGCCATTTCAACAGTTTGATGGTGATAAAGAAGAAAGAAACATGTTGCTCAAATTAAAACCTAAATCTGGCCGGGGTGTGAATGATTTGGGGCTTAACTGAATTTGCGAACATGACTGCATGAAACGCAGACAGATACATTCTTGTTAATTTGTAATGTTAACAGTAGTTAGCCTGGTCAATGGGCATAGCTTTAAGAAAACTCCTCTGGGTTTTTGATTTGCAACTGGACCATGGTTAAGTAGGAGGTAAAGTCCTACCAACATCCTAGTTCTTACTTCTGAGTTACATAAAACACAGCTTAGTCATGTTTTTAGCTTACTTAAAATCTACTCTTGGTGAAAGACAAAAGTCCTTCATATACCATGAATATTTGGTCTCCAACTTGTTTAGGGAAAGCTAAAAATCAGATATTAGTGGGAAGTCAATAATATGTGAATTAATGAATACTGTGACCAAAGATCCATAACAAAAAGACGCTGATAAAGCTCTTATTGTTGTGGGTCTGTTGAATAGAGCTTAAGTGTGAGGATGGGCCTGAAGTCCAATCTACATAAATATTCATCATTACTTCAGGCACGTGTGAAACCTGAAGCTTGCAAATGCAAAGACTGATAACATCTCCAGTTTCCTACTTTGAACTGCAGTCTGGTGCTATTAGCTAATAGCTTGGCTCGCCTAATGTAGTTTTAAACAGTCCATATAGGGGATCCATAAAGTGGTTTCAGAAAGGCATTTCTAGTTTATTTATATAGCACTTTTCAGTAACAAGACGATTCAAAGAGCTGTACCAGACTCGGGCTGGAGTTGGTGAGGTGATGGGGGTTACAGAGGGTCAACCAGTGCTGCAGCCAAGCATATTCATGGGAAGTTGAGTAGAAGGTAGAAATGTGGTAGAAATAGCTGCACCAGCAACAGGGAGAACCGCAGCTTGAGAGGATTGTCAAGCAAAATCAAGAGCCACCGCACACAGACCAATCCAAAGCTGGTTCACTGACCATGGTGTTACTGGGCTTGATTGGCCAGCAAACCGGCCTGACCAGAACCCTGTAGACAATCTATGGAGTAGAGGAAGATGACACCAGAACCAACAAAGCAGATGACCTGAAGACTGCCATCAAAGCAACGTTGGCTTCCCGACCACCTCAGCAGAACCACGGGCCAATCGCCTCAATGCCACATTGATGCAGTATTCCATGTGAAATGAGCCCCAGTCAAGTATTGAGTGAATACAAATGAACAGACTTTTCAGAAGCTTGACATTTCTGTTTAAAATATCTTCTTTTATTGATCTTATGTAATATTCTAAGAAACTAAATATTGGCTTTTCCTTGTCTGTAAGCCTTATTCATCAAAATGACAAGAAATGAAGGCTTGAAGTACTCTTTGTACAATGATGCTATAAAAGTTCCACTTTCTGAAATGAGTTACAAACATGTTGAACCTTTTAACAATATTTGGGTTTATTTTAATGAACATGTACTAAAACAAACTGAATCTGAGAACATTTTACCTGATCTCAAATAACCAAAAGTTGCTTGTGAGGAACAACACGGGACACACAACCAACACTATGAAGACGAATTAATACATTTTAATTTAACACAGATCGCCCATTACAGTAATCCGTCTCTGGTTTGCCTGTTGGTGTACAGCAACAAACTACTCACAAGTTTATAAAAGGCCTTTTTTAACTGAAGTGGAAATTTAATAACACTGTTAAATTTTAAACCTGTGACTGGCAGCCTGTCCATTAACCCTCTGTTACGTCGAGCAGCGTTTTCAGATACGGCACGACGCAAAACCTGCATTGAGAAGCGGGTATGGAAAAATCCATGGATGGAAAGTTAAACTTTAAAATTTTTTTTTTTATAAAATTGGGTCTATCAGAAAAACTTAACTAGCTTTTAAAGATTAACACTTTTTAAAGCTCATTATTAACTTTTGTGTAAAGTTAATCTTGGCTGCTGCACCTTGTCTGTCCAACAGTCTCACTCGCAACTCGTCAACAAGTTGAGAGTAAGACTAAAGCCCCATTTACATTTAGCCTGTTAAACCAATCCATGCCGAGTTCGGACCGAGATTGGATCAGTTAACTGTGCCGAGCTTGGTTCTTACGATCATTTACACATCACGCTAGCACGGTTCCCCGCTTCCTAGTGACGATCTACGGTACTACTGCTCTCTAGGATTGAAGGAGGGACTCAAGCAAATTAAAATGGCGGTGCCCGTAACATTCAGGAAGTTATGTTTCGCTATAGTTGTGATATTTCTTTGTTTGCGGAGAGTCAGGCGAAGAAGGCAACCTTTGGTAAATTTACTTGACAGAGCCGGCTTTTGGGAAGTGGATAAGACAAACGATAGTCTAATCAGGGCTTACAGACGCAGGAAACAACGACAGACGCTGAGGTTCATCACACTGCTAAGCAGAATCATCACTGGAAACCGTGTGGCACGGTAAGGAAGCTAGTATTTTTATGAATGTATGAAATTTCATGATTACGGAGGCTTATCAACTGTTGCTTTCATCAGTTGTTCACGTTTTACTATATATTTTTCGGTTTTATTTAAGTCTACCTTATTTTTGTTGTGCTTACAGAACTGTTTAGTCAGCTGACTGTAGGGAGATGACGCGGTCTGCTCATGCGCTCTTTGTTATCAGAGAACCGAGCCATTGATGAACCGTGTCGAACTCTACTATCGAACTGGTCTAGATTTAGCGCGGTTCGGTTGTGTCTGGCACGGTTCAGTTCAGTTGCGTTCCATTTACACTCGATAGTTATCTCATACCCCGTTTACACTACCCCTTTTTAACCGTGCCGAGACCAGTCCGAACTCGGTAACTGAGATAACTATCGAGTGTAAATGGAACGCAAACTGAACTGAACCGAGCCAGACACAACCGGACCACGCTAAATGCAGCCCAGTTCCAGGGGTGGGCTCTGCCTGGTTTTTCCCTGGCCCGGTTTTTTAATAACAAAGAGCGCACGAGCAGACCACGTCATCTCCTTACAGCCAGCTGACATTTCAGACATTCATAAAAATACTAGCTTAGCAGTGTGATGAACTTCAGGGTCTGTCGTTTCCTGTGTCTGTAAATCCTTATTAGACGTTCGCTTGTCTTATCCACTTCCCAAAAGCCAACTCTGTCAAGTAAATTCACCAAAAGTTGCGGTCTTCGCCTGACTCTCCACAAACAATGACGAATCACAATAATAATCAAGCATAACTTCCTGAATGTTACGGGCGCCACCATTTTGATTTGCTTGGTGCCGCCTTCAAATCCAGAGAGCAGTAGTACCGCAGATCGTCACTAGGAGGCGAGGAAACCAAAGAATCGAGATAGCGTGATGTGTAAACGGTCGTCAAAACCAAGCTCGGTTTGGTTAACTGATCCAAGCTCGGACCGAGCTCGGCATGGATCGGTTTAAAAGGGGTAGTGCAAATGGGGCTTCAGTCACCGAGCTCGGACCATTCTCGGCACGGTTTCAAAAGGGTAGTGTAAATGGGGCTTATGTTGGTCTGTCCTGGCAGCTGTTTTTGGGTTGGAGTAAAAATGAGTCCCATAGAGCGACAGGAAGCTTTTTCAGCCGTGTTTCTTGAGCGACTCGCTTCTACAGTGCTGCTTCACATCGTGCTCCCCTTTAGTGTAAAATTAAAAAATAACTTTGGCAAACCTCGTGAAAAGCTCTCTGAGAAGCACCCTTCTCTGGTCTCACCCAGCTAGAAACCGTTCTCCAGGCTACGTTGTAGCGCGCGTTGTACGAGTGTCCTGGCGCGCAGCTGCTCACGAGGTGCCGGCCGCTGCTGTGTATTGATCGACAGCCGACGCGGCTTTCATCGACGATGATTTCAGAAAAGCGCGTGTGAAATACGTTTTTTGGACTTTTCCGAATCTGACCCGGTCAAATGCGGGACGTCGTTTCAGTTTGTGGGACACAGGGACTAGAGTGAAAAAGGCGGGACAAGTTCCGCACAAATCGGGACATCTGATCACCCTGAATCCTCCTGCAGCTACTGACTGGCCGAGCAAAGAATCAGTGCCGTGTTAATCTTTTACTGACATGGATTAGTATTTGGGGCAAAAAAGATGCATTGGGAGAATATAATCAAACTATTGAGTCGAAGGGTACAAAACCCTTTTAACAGACTTTGCGAGGAGGAGACAGCTAAAGCTCATAGATCACAATTCATGTCTCTGCTTGTGTCCCATGTGTGACACCTCCTCCAAGTTTAATATAGCCTTAAGCTCAGGTCTTAAACAGGAGATGAAAATAACACTGGAGCAACCTGTGCACGAAAACAGACACAGAGGGGGAATGGAGAAAACTAGCCGTCCTGTTCCTATAACCCCAGGAAATCCCTCTGTCAGCAGTTTCTACATGAAACCAGTTCCAGCATGGACTTGTTCAGGTAGGCAGGGTTCAATGTAAACACTCCGACTTCACAAACATGGCCCACCTCTCGTCTTCAAAACACACACCGAGGCTACAGAAACTGGTGCGGGTTGCTTTATTACTAATAAAATAAGTGCCGGGAGTGCCTGACTGAGTTGGCTGTTAGGAAAATAGCCCTATAGTTTGTACAGATAGCAAAAAAAACAATGATACATCTGCTGAAATGACAGAAATGTCAGAAGACTCAAGCACAGACAATAAGGGGGTATCTCAGGTCTGTCCTTTAATCCCAGCCTGTTGAAGGATTTATGGCGTGCAACGGTTCAGAAGATCGAATATGTTTTATACCATGAAATTATGGTTTTACTGTTCCGATAAAAGCTATGCTCTGATCTGACAAGCAGCCTAGTCTGAACTGGTCTGGATTATGTTGGAGGAGGAAAAAATTGATTTCAAAAACGGACCCGTTGGCAGAAACAGGTGGCGGCAAAAAGAGGGGAAAAAATAAAGAAAGCAATGGGGGACAAACATCTGAACTTTGAACCAGCAGAATCATTGCAACACGCTGGACGGAGCAACCAAACTGTTCCACGTGCTATTGTCCTCCTTAGCCTCAGCCCCATGGAAATGACAGTAAAGGCAATGAGCAGGTCTGACTCCTCTGCAGGGCGCCTTTAAGCACTGTGGGGGAAGTTTGGAGCTGCAGGCACCCTTCTACCTGTAGTTTGTGGTTGTTGTAAAACACACGCAGTGCTTCATAGCTGGAAGCACTAAAATCTGGTTTAACAGGAAGGTTTCATAGCTCAGGAAAGAAGATCCAGAGGGTTTGTACCAATGAACTGGCTGAGGTCCTGACAGTGCAATATTCTCAATAATCTCAATCATCCAGGCAGATTTAAAGTCAGTTACATCCAGTTCCAGGGACCCTGGTGATCAAACAATGTAATCAAGCTCAGTTTATTATTCAGAGTGGTTAAAAATGTTCCATGTAAGGAAATCCAGCAGGTTGCATCGAGTCAAGACTTGCAGCATTCATTCCTCCTGGATGAGCGTTGGCCTCAGTGGCCAGTCCCTGGCATTGTGTTGTTGACTTTGCAGCAATCTCTCATACCCAGCATACATGTAGCGACAGTGGAAAAGAGAACTCTCCTTTAACAGGAAGAAACCACCAGCAGAACCAGATCCAGGCTCAATGTGAACGGCCATTTGCCACAATGATGACAGAAGTCAGTGCTAAGGTGGGATGATCTCTTGACAAGCCAACGACTAGAGGTGCAGAATGACAATATAAGCTTTTATGGAACTTTGGCAGGAATAAAGGCAATTATTCTATTGAGTTACACAAGTTATTTTAAAAGTTTTAGGGGACGCAGTAAACATTTGGAACTAACTGCTCTGGTTAAATGAGACCAAAATTATACTTTCTGCCCTACTTGCAACACGCTGTGTTTGGTGAAAAACTAACCGTGCACGTCACCCTACTATCAGACACAGTGGGGGCAGCATCATGCTGTGGGCTGCTTTTCTACTGCAGGGACAGGGAGAGAGAGTAGAGTCAATGGGAAGATGGACTGGAGTAAATATGGGGCAAGCCTAGATGAAAATCTGCAAAAGACTTGAGACCTGAGTGGAGGTCCACCGTCCAGCGGAGCAGCAGGTCTAAACACGCAAGGCAGGCTACACTGGAATGGTTTAGATCAAAGTAGATTCATTAGAAGGACAAAGTCAAAGTAAATTCCTCAATTCTGCTGAGAATATGTGATAAGAATAGGAAAATAACTGCTCACACATGCTCTGCATCCATTGACTGCGCAGAAGACCAAGCAGAAATAACTTTCTCTTGATGTGCAAAGCTGCTAGACAACCCCCCCCCCCCCCCCCAAACACCTAATGATGTAAACGTACTGAGGGCTGTTTTACTGTTGACTGGGGGCTGAATAAAATTGCACAACACAAGGTTGAAAACTAGGCATCTTTTTTTTCCTTCCACTTAATAATCAGGAAATACTTTGTGTTAGTCTGTCAAATAAAATACAAAAAAATACATTGAAGTTTGGTGGTTGTAATGAAGCAGAATGTAAAAAAGCCTGAAAGGCTATGAAGACCTTTGGCGGTCACCTTATTACTCTTATATTCATTGTTTTTTTTTACTACAATAAAAAAAAAAGGTTAAATCATAGTGATCATTATCATGTGATCAGAGCTGGAACGTTGCAGCCCACTCTTGGGGCTGGTATCTCTTCCTGCCTGAGCTTGCAGAAAACGGTCCAATTCTGACCATTGCTAATTACCTCCACATTCCACGAAGCATCGGGGTTGTTTGATCTCCATCACCCTGGCACCGAGCTGGACTCACATTTTGGTGCTGAGCGAAAGCCGAGGGCTCGTCTTCTACGCGAGTGTGAGAGAATGAGCCGCACACCAAAGCAAGCCTTGGCCAAAGCCTTTAAACTTCACTGGTCGGCTCGAGATAAGAGGGGCATGTGATTTTGGCATTTTTGATCACTGCCAACTTTTTTGGGAGATTTCTAAATAAGGCGGGGGGCGGGAGGGTGAGAGTGAGCTAACAGGTTCCACATGGTGCTAGGAGATGACCTAAGCGTGCACCGTTTGCAAATCAAAGGCAGCAGGCTGGCATGAGATAAAGAGCCGCTGGCCTTCGTGCAGTCTGCTTTTATTTCACCTCTGGCTGCAGATGACGGATGGATCGGGTTTCTAGCAGCTGTAAACCTCACAGTGCTTATATACTGCTCACGCTGCTCGCCGTTTGCCCTTTCCTGTTTCTAATCATCGCGTTTCGTTAGAGAGCGAGTCTAAACCAGAAGCAGATTAGGTTTTTTTCCCCCCTTTTTTCATGAGTACAGCAAAGCTCTGTTGGCCATTATGTTCGTTTGATAGAGGGGCGAAGTCTTATTTGAGCCTCTGCCTACAGGAAAACTGGCATCAAGCCACATTTACAGCCACCGCCACAGATCTTTGAGCTGTTAGATGGAGACGTGAGGAATAAATCCTGGCTTGATGGAGCCTTAAAGCTCCTTTCATAAAGATGACAGGTACTACCTGAGATGCTGCTTTGTTAACTTGGCCTTTCAGCTTCAGGGTCTCCGTGTGTTCTAGGGCTGGGCGATAAATCGATTTAATAGATAAAGTCGAATTTACAGTTTTTTAAGATTTAATTTTTGAAAATTGGGATTTTATTTTGCCATTGCACTCGTTGCGCTTTCACGATTAAAACAGCATAAATGCTCAATATATGTTTAGGAAACTTTTTGTACCATAAGATGAGACACTTTAATTTATTCATTTAATTATATTTTTTGAGGTATTTTGAAGTTACACAAGTGAAGTGAAGCCTGTTCTGAGCTCATTGTGTAACACCACTAGCAGCTAACATTTTGTTATATTTTCATTGTCTGCAAAGGCAGGGCCGCCATCTTGTTTTACAAGCATGTTTCACAGCTTGTATTAATTTGCACTTTGAATTCATTTCAACCTCGAGACAAAATGCTTGATATAAAAGAATGTTTTTAAACCAATTTCTTATTGTGAAGCGGAAAGGAGGGGGAAAAATAGGTTAATCGGATTTGGTATAATAAAATCTGAGATTTTATTTTTAAGCCATATCGGCCAGCGCTAATGTGTTCAAGTTAAAATTACTGTTTACACAGATGTTTCAGTTAGGACATAAAGACTGCAACTTTTACCTCTAAACAGAGGTAAATCTGACTCTGTCCCTCCTAATCTTCGGTCCAACTCACTGAGCAATCTCCATTATATGTTCAAAAAGGCGAGGTCACTATTGAGTCAGTTTGTATGAGAACCTCACTTTCTGGTCAAATGTCATCCATTTCGATGTGCCTGTACAGCCCAGTCACAGCTAAATAATTATGATGGGGCACTTTAAAGGTGCATTACGCAAGTTCCAGGATTTTTGCTGACGTCTGCCCCCTCTGGCGACGAGTTGAAATAACACCAGTGTAGTACAATCGCATGGGAGAAGAGAAAAAACTACCACCGTTAGGACTTCACAAGTTTTTTTTGTTTTTTACAGAGAATTGTCTTCTGAGGAAAGAATTTTTGAAATATTATTTTGTTATACAATATTATACAGAAATAATATTTTACTTTGAATGGAAATATTTCATATTGAGTCAATAGTCATTTTATTAGGGGAAAAACAAAGCTTCGGGAGCACATTTCCCGGTGCTGTGATGAGCTTGTTGCTCCCATTTTGTGATCCACGTCTAAAACAGTCGGTGTTCTCTAATACCGCGGTGGCAGCAGAGACTCTCTAATTAACAGTTGAACAACAGTTCGAACGAGTGCGTGCAGCGCGTCACATGCACACGCTTGGCCAGAGGATTCTGGTCATTAACTGACTAATGGGGCCTATAGAGGCAACTGTGGTAAATAGAAGATAACCAATTTTACACGACAGGCAATTGTAAGGGCATGTATGGGAAGGAAAAAAAATAATATTTAACTTCAAAACTTGCGCAACGCCCCTTTAACTGCCACTGGGATGTGAGGGTAAAAAAGGAAAAATTCAGACGCAAACCATGTTCAGTCCATCTCAGCTAGCGACACAACAGACCAGGAGAACAACTACAGTCAATGTGAGTTACACCTGGACCCGGCAGAATTCCCGCTGCTTATAATCTTCAGACAGGCCTTTCTGCCCACAACGCCAAAAAAAAAAAAAAACAAGTCATGTTCTTGTAACACCTGTTTTAAATTAGAGAAAGCCAAGTCACATTATAAATGTATTCCCAAAAGATTGAAAGACGTGCACCTTCTTCCTAAAATTATCTGAATCTGCTGCTCACTGAATGTATCATTATGCATTTAAAATTTTACCCATCTTCTTTCTGTAAACCTTACTCAGTTGCTGCCGTAAAAATAAACTGATCTAAAATGTAAACCAAGTTGCTCTTTTGGAGAATGGCTTATCGGAAGCTGCCTCTGACTGCAGTGACAATAAGCAGAGCTACCATTTCAAAGGTTCTACTGGAAGCCCAGGGAGAATTACAGCTATAACACAGCAATGACGGGAAGAAGCACACATGTTCACAAAACAATCAGCCCCACGCCAGAGCTGGGAAACCAGCAGGCGGCCACGACAAAATTCATAACCAGCATGCATAGGGAGTAAATGCTCCAACCGATTTCTGCACTCCATAGTTTGTACTATCGCCCAAAATGTCTATACTCACCAAAGTGAAATCCCAATGGGGTCCGGTGGTGAGAAGTGTGAACGAGCTACCCCTTTGGAGTGACCTGCATCATGATGAAGACAGAAAGACAAATAAATTAGAAGGGAGGATCAGGATAGAAAGACCAGCATCCACCTACAAGACAAACAAGTAAGATGATTTAGTCTTTTATCTATCCTTGAACTTTTGAGGCAGGATTGCTTCAAACAACCCGTGGTCTTTTCGGCTGACCCACAGTCCCAGCTTATGAGTGAGTCAAGCTGACTTCAAAGCATTCACAATTTTCCTCATGACACCACGTTTCCTCGTGGTGTCATGAGGAAACTTTTCCCTCCCCAGAACCTACCACAGCCTCAGCATGATGCAGCTGCAGCTTCGACCAACGCTGACAGAAAAAGGTCCAGTGGGCCAGAGAAAACCAACATAATCACTGTGGACTTCCTCAATGACCTGTAAGCTGTCTTCAGACCATAAGGTCTCATGTCGCTATTTGAAGGAGGAGTCGTCGTTAATTACACACTTCCCAAACTCACAGGCAGATGCTGTTAGGAACAGCCCCCCCCCCCCCCCCCTTTTTGTTTTCTTGGCCTTGTCCCCCGCCACGGAGGGTGTAAACCCTGCTTTTCTTCAGCCGCGTGTATTAAAGCATCACCGTGATGTCTGGGTGAACAAGGCCACGGCGGGAACAATTACACAACACATCATACTCAGTGAACTCATGATTACACAGAAGAAAACATCGAATCAGCAAGGATTAGTCTTGTCCAAACAATTAACTGAAATTCAATTGTGAGAAATAGGCCCCAAGCCACCATACGTGGCAAATTTAACCATATAAGTTATAAAGGAACAAAATAAATGGGCTCTATACAACTTCAATACAGACTGGGAAATAAAAGAAACTAATTTCATTATCAGACACGCAGCGACAACAGGGTGACTCAAACCACCTACGTGGCCCATCTCTTATAAATAACTCTGGATGATGATCCCAAGCAGTGTCTGAACCAGCGATGATACTGGAGATTCATCCCTCTTTGGGGGGTCTGAAAAAGGCAAGAGCATCCGGGGAATGTCGAGCTGCTCCGAAACACTTGTTCTGCATGTGTGTCCTGCGAGTGCTGAGTCATTCCAGCCATACTAAACAACAACTGTCGTCCAGAAGTGAGAGCTGCAGGCAGCTCTACGAGTTCCCGCAACACTTCACGACTCCCACCCTGAGTCATGCCCCCGGAAGGCACACTGCTCACTTCATGATGACATTATAGACCAGGTAGAAATGAGAATGAACAAAGTTTAACTGAAGAATATAGACACCAAACACAGATGGGCAGAGATGTTAGCAGAGATACTCCCTTCATTTTCTAGCCAACACTGTGAACTGGATTTGGCGTCTCTGTAAGGTGTGATTCCCCCCCCCCTCAAAGTGATAAACAGAAGAAGCTAAAACTAAAATTGCTGCAAATGCAGTTTCACAATTCCTGTGAAGACGCAGTTTGAATGCTGAAGAAGCTGAGCCGAAGCACAACTGTCTGTTGAAGAGTAAAATGTAGCAGAAATATAAGACGAGACGTTTGTTGAAGAAAAACTGTAAAGGAATCACAGCAGACCGACTACTAGCATCCCCTCTGTTAAGAGTCGTTTCAGATCTGAAGCAACGGACTAGCCTGACAGAAAACTGCAAAAAAGATGAACTCCTTGAAAGCTAAATCTACTGAAAAAAAGAAAAGCATGTTAGGTAAAAGCACACAGCACTTCCTGCTTTATGAACAGCAGCTTCTAAACAATCACTAGCATTAACCATGCCAACAGCCTATATAGTTAGCTAAAATGCTAACTTTAGCAGGTTAAACAACTTTAGCTAACAGTAGCAGCAATACAATACTAAGCCTAACCAATAAGATTAAAGTAGCTAATATGTTTGTAAAAGGTAAAAGCAACACTTTAAAAGTACATTTGATTTTTTTTAACCGGCCAAATATAGGCTATTGTGATGAATTTGCCTTTTAAAGCCGACTGTTGTTGTTTATGGGTGAAATAGCAGTTAAAACGTGTTTAGATACCCAACACAAGAAAAGCCCCTTTCAGATTGACTTTACATTTGTTGTCACGCCTCATGATCAACCTTAACATCCTGTGACGGAATTGAGGCTTGAGGTTGGCCCACAGATTTTGGGCCTCTGATTCACCTCGGGAGGTCGCCATAAACCCGTAACAACTATGAACGTGGGACTATGGAATATGTGTAACGCACGTAGGACAAATCAAATGTCTTGAATGATCTTAACACTGTAAAAGATGAATGGGTGAAATAGTACAAATGATTTAGGAGTAGCTAAAGGCCCATAGCATAAGTTTCAGGATTTTTGCAGACGTCTGCCCCCTGTGGCAACAACTTGAAATGACACCAGTGTTGTGCATATGGATGGGAGAAGAAGAAAAGCATCTGCCGCTGCGACTGCACAGGTCTTTTGCTTAGAGGCGTAACATCTTCTGAGGCAAGTTAGGAATAATGAAGTTAGCCAATGTTTCTCTCTCTAATATAGCGATTACGGCGGAGACTCAACAAAGTATCCAGGTGAACGAGAGCGCGCAGCACGTCACACCCACGGCAAGAGAATTTGGCTGAATCACTCTCTCATGAACTGACTGATGGACTGCAGTAAATAGAGGATAACTCCTTTGACATGTGGAGCAATTTATAGGTCACGTATGGAAAAGAATAATATTCAACTTCAAAACTTGTACAATGCACCTTTAAAATAGGGAAAAAAACAGATGGACTAGGCATAAATATGGAGAAACAGGATCAGAACAGTTTCAAAGCTTTACAGCAGCCATACAGTGGCATTAATGTTCATACATTCTTGTACACCAAAGCAGAAACACAACTGTTTTTTGGAAACTCAAAAGAAACTGACAGCGAACAGCAATGAGAGGAAGAAATGAAGAGCAACGAGGGAGCAGATACGTTTCTCTGCTGGGACCACACACACATTAAACGTAAGGTGGGGGAGCAGCAGTTGCTGTTCAGCATCAAAACAAACTACAGGAAACAAGAGAATGAGAAGCTTTGTGGGTGTCCTGAAGAGAATGCAGGGGTCAAAGATTTCTGCAGGTGTTGTTCTGACTTCAAACTGCTTTATTTTGAGGATACCTATATTGTTATAGTTCAACAAGTCAAACCTTAGGATGAAGGCTGACTAAACCAGTAGCTGAAGATAGAAGGTTTAAAGCAAAGAAAGGGATGTGTGTACAACAGCATCAGGCACTCTTGGAGTTCATTAAAAACCTCCGTCCCCCGTCCCCCAAGGGTATAAATATGACACAACAGAGAGGCCCATCTTTTCAGGCTATGGCCACCAAGCTGGGAGGAGATCCGTGGTAATGTGGCCACCAGGCAGGCTGAGCAGGATGGTAAGGGAAGTCAACCAAAAATATAAAATGTTGGAGAACTGCATCAATGATTGGGATCAACAAGTCTCCATAACAACCATTATCAGCTGTTTCTCAATGATGCTAGAAAAACAAGAGAGACAAAAAAAAAAAAAAAAGCCTTTCCTATCCTGCCTTCGCTACTGTAAACATGTAGAAACTCTGCTGGGAGGGTAACTACAATTGTGTGCTTGGGTCAGCTGTTCTCTTAGGTATTGACTTTATGATGCGCGGCGTCGAAGTGGGAATTCGGTTCAAACCAAAAAAAAAAAAAAAGGTGTTCCACGCGCCGGATGCCTGTCATGACAATTTATCTGATCTGCGTATTTCGGTGAAACTGAAAGATCCACCTGATGCAGTCCAGGTCGGATTCTCATACCTGCCGCCTCCGTTTTCCCTCTTAGAAAAAAATGAAATAGGATATTATAATAACAACAGGTAAGTTACTGGTGAGAAAATATAAGCATGTGAGTTTAATCTTATTATAAACGTCAACATTTTGTGCAACTTCCCAGGAAGCTTTCCTTGAGAGAAACCAGATCCCTGCTTAGTTTTTTTTTCTTTAAACTCCCTACAGACAGATAAGCAACAACTATGCACCTTAAACACAGGCTCTAAGGAGTAATCTAAGCTTGTGTGTGTGTGTGTGTGTGCGTGTGTGTGTCTTTATCAAATCTTGAGGTAATAAAAAAAACTCCACAGTATATGAATCATCAGAGGTAAATGTACCCAACGTTTGGGTTTCCTATAGAAGGACCACCTGATAATTGTGTTTACCATTTTCGGTTCTGGATATTGCTTCCAGTTTGTCGCGGTCGCCGCCCCGAGGACAAAGGTTCTTTCTTTACCTGTACCTGCAGTCATGTGCTCGGGGCAGTGTGGCTCATGAGTCAGTGGTTCAGCGCCGCTGTTGGCCCTGCCCTTGTTTGTTAAAGCCCTCTGACAGGGAAACCAAACTGGCCCGGGGTTGACCCCGCTGCCACCCTCGTCTCCTCCTCTGCCTTTTATAGAAGCAAACGCTTCTGCGCAGTAAATTTATATGAAGCACAAACAGGACAAGATTTGCAGTTCATGGAAACCCGTGGAGACAATGATCTCAACGGAGACAACGATCTCATGGTGCTGAGTTCACAAGCCCGTTCATGTTGTCCTCGTTTGTTTTTAATTCAGCTTCTTTGTTAAAAAAAAACCCTTCCAATTATTGGTCGACATCTTTCAATGTCTGCAGCATGAGTTGGGCATTGTGGTATAAACTGCTGTTAAGTCGACACGTGTACAATAACAAGCATTAAAATAAGAGTTCCTTAGATCAGGAAGTTCCCTGATTGGTGATTGGCTGGCCGAATGCAAAACAAAACCAAAAATCTGACTTTACATTACATCAGTTGTTGAAGCAATTGCTGAGCAGTTTAGCTTAAATTCTTATTTTTCTTTTGGTCATGTTTAATCAGATGAAACTCGGCCTGGGGCTTGACTAGTGCATGTTAAAGATTCAATTTCAGTTTGAGATTATCTAGAGCCAGTTCACATCTCAAGGCCCTCTGCAATAATAAAACTCAATCATCCAGGCAGACTCAAAGGTACCAGCATTCCAGCTGATCCTGGTGACCAAGCAGTGCACTCTATTTCGGTTTATTATTCAGACTGGTTAAAGGTTTCCTATCTCAGCAAACCCAGCCGGTTGCATCAAGTCATTAACCTGCAGCTTTCACTCCTCCTGGATGAGTGCGTAGCCACATTAGACAGTTGCTTGCATTGTGTTGTTGACGTTGCAGCAATCCCTCATACCCAGCATGCTTGTGGAGACAGTGGGGACTCCCCTTTAACAGGAAGAAACCTCCAGCAGAACCAAAACCAGGCTGGGTGAAAACGGCCATCTGCCACGACCCACTGGGAGTTAGAGAAGACAGAGCAGAGAAGCACTGATCCAGGAGTACTTTCTATGTGAGGGAGAAGTAAAAATATGGATTATTTCTATAAACGGGCTATCTGCCATTGCTCTTCTATAGAAAAGGAATCAAAACAAACGTGACTGAAGAACCTGCATGTAAAGCCCAGCAGGTGTGCTCTTTTGACGCCATTCTCAATCTTCAAAAGCAAGCTGCCCCTTAAAAAAAATTGTCAAATACACAACTAATGTCTCCTACTTATTCAAACACATAGAAAACACCAGATGCAAACTTTACCTCCACTCTTCTTCTGGAGCAGCGCAGCTGACCAGGCAGAGCAATATGCCAGTTTATGTAATCAGTGTCCGTTTCTTCAGGCCATCCTTCAATCTCTGAAGGACCAAAGTGCGACCAAAGACGACATTCTCCTGTCTAAGATGTAAAAGTTGATGTTCCCATGGGTTTTTCACTCACATTTTCCCTGCAAGCTTGTTTGTTTATGTGTAAATATGACCAGAATTTGCCAACAGAATCCACGCAGTACATCAGATGACATTGGCATCGGGGATAAAAGCAGTAAACAGCAGGAGGCACTTTAATGCACCATTTTCAAGGTATTAAAATCCAGATTAAAGGCTATGGACAATATGCTTTGAAGGGTAACTACTAACTCTATTCATGCTCATGCACACATTGTTCTTTTGTTATACTGGAATTGGATTTTCCAGGTCAAACCAGCCAGCAGAAGCCTGATTGGTGCAATGATTTGCTAACAGCATTTTACTACAACCATATCGTTAGCAAAGGGTGTAGCAGTTCAAGAGTCCAACAAAAACCACTCCATCGATCCATCATCGACCTAATAAGCAAACTGGTTGCTGTAAAGGACGGACAGATGTGCTTGAAACCTTTGTGGTATTCTGTCACCAATGGTTACCTTAAAACATGAAAAGCATGGATCGATCCTCACTTTGCACCAAAATGTCCTCGCAGGCAGGACATTGCTGCTAAATAAAGACTCCAGCTAGGACTGGGCGATATGGACCAAAAATAATATCTCGATATTTTTTAGGCTCAATACAGATCTATGATATTTGTTTTTCTCTTAATTAAGTAATTAGAGAAAGGCAAGGAACATTGTTATTCTATTAAACTTTTTATTGACCCTTTTTTTTCTATCATCAATATATGTCAATCGATTGATATATACTGCTATTGTATTAACGCCAAACCATATTATTACCGCATTATTTGTGATTCGTGAAGGGCAACTAATCTATGTAATATGGCTCATATCACTTGCAAAGGGACTGATACCAAACCCCTTGGACTCTGATACGAACTTTTCTTTTTTTTAAGCCATTTTCTCTTCTTTATATTTGCACAATCTAATGTGAGAAAAAAAAAATCTGTACACATTGTTTATTGCATGTTTGTTGAATGTACTCTAAGACGGAGTACATACAACTCCGTATCCTGAAAAGAATTTCACAACGGTAACACGCGGTGACAACAGAGAATCTTTGAATCTTTATTTTGCTTATAATGTATATACACCATTTTCAGTTAAAACGCCTATTCATGAAATGAAAACAATTATAGCAAATAAAACAAAATCATCGCCGACATGTCAACTCTGTTTAAGGAGACAATAACAAGCAGTTACTGTTCCAACGAGATAGTCTGTATAAGTTTACTTTCATATGTTCTGGTCTGTATAGTGAGAGCTTCAGCCGTCCGCTACATTTGCCCCACTTGCGTGTTTTGTAGTTCTTTTTCGTAAGGCTGTAGGCCATTTCAGACGCAGCCTTAGTGTCCAGCTAGGGCCATCACTTCCTGATGACTCCTTTATAGTCAGCATTTGCAGCGGGGACAATTTTTTTTTTTTTAATCTCTGCATGCTCAGTAAGGCTAAAGGCCTGGTGGTGACACAGAGGCCATGTTTGTCCAGTAAAACCATCAAGGACTGCCTGAAAATGGGCAGGAAGACTGAGATTTTGCAGGAAGTACAAGGAGGGGCAGCAGCTCTGATGAATCCTTCTTCTAAATGTTGAGATTCATTATATATATATATATATATATATATATATAAATAAATGAAAAGTTGAGTTTTGCCACGAGTAAGCAAAGTAAAGTGCATTTATTAAGCGCCTTTCGCTGACAAAGCAATCACAAAGCGTTGCACAGAAAACCGATAAAACAGTTCAAATAAAAATCATAAAAATAAGATACACATCACAATAAAATAAAAAGGCATCCTCTATGTGTGGGGTTGCACTGCCCTGCACAAAGAATGGCTGGTTCAAAAGCCACTTGTTCAAACTATTTTGATGCGGCCAGATGGCACGTGGACATGATGGAGCATTGACTGCATCACCAGGATAAAACGAGAATAATGACGCTCAAAGATCAGCACATCGACATGTCTGACCCGTGGTTAGAAACCTCCACAGAGCTTAACTCTTAAAACAACAACCCTGTGGTCAGTTGTCCCGAACAACACAGAGAAACAAGCCAAGCTGCCTAGAAGTAAAAGAGCGAACACTCCCCAGGACTGATGCGGCTGTTCTTGTATTCTGAGTGGTCTCCTGCTGCCACCTTGTGGCGCTAGGGCGCCACTGCAGTTCAGTTCCGCTCAGCGTTCAATGGCGTTCTGCCGGATATCCTTAAATTGTGGTAATAATGTTGGGTTTATAGCCCGGTTCGGTCCATAAACAGAGTTTAAATGACTCACCGTCTCAGCGTGTTGTTGCCAGACTGTTCCCTGCTATCAGCTGAACGCTTCCCCTTAATGTCAGCTGCTTGTTTTCTGCGTTTCTCTGAAGTCGAAATATCGCCATCGGCTTCACTGTTTTCGTCCATTTCAATTAACATGACCAAGGTTTTCAGCTGCCTTCAGAGTGCCTTAATAACACAACAATGGCAGAAGAACCACAACAGGAGCAGCTCCTCAGCACTTTTTCAAACATGGCGGAAGATGAAATATTGACCAATGAGAGACAGGAACCTTTACTGGAAGGGCTGGGCCACAGAGGTTTCATCCAATTAAAACCAGACGCTGAGCAAGAGGGGAGTCTGACAAGGAAAGGCTGGTGGCTGACTGACTGTGGTTAGGGAAGCTTAACTGCGCTGAGAATCAGGACCTGAGAACAGGGCTTTTAAAATAGCACCAACAGCATTTGCAAGTAAAGATGGAAGAAAAAAAGACATAACTGTGGAGAGATCAGTTAGCATTCAAGAGAAGAAGTGATCGTACCTTTCATAAAACAAATAAACATAAACAACAAACAAGGTGCTTGAACGGATCGGGCCATAAGTGAAATTTTCCTTGCAAAGCGAAACATTGTCATCCCTTGATCAGGGGTTCACAAAGCCTGCGACCCCTAAAAGACTGGTTAGCCCTTTTTGTGGAGTGGTTGGGTGGGGTGTGTCGTCTTTTTCCTTTCGTGAGAGTAAAGTCACAGATTACGAGAATCGAGTTGTAAGATTACAAGAATGAAGTCAGATTTTTATTATAACTCGTATAAAAAAGTCCAGGAAATACTAAATCTTTTTAGCACATCAGCATCAAATCATCTTGCAACCTCCAAGGGGTGTCTCGTGACCCCTCAGGGGGCCCCGACCCCCACTTTAGGAACCCCTGCCTTAACTAGCCAACAATAAGGCCCTCTTCCTATGGAACAAGCAGGATATCCAGAAAGTGGTTATCTTGAAATCATTTTCAAGTGCTTCTGGGCTAACTTTAAACATTAACAAATGTGAATAACTTCCTATTAAATCTGCAACAGACAAAACATTAGTTGACGTTGTGATAAAAAAGCTAAATAAAAAGTCTCTGGATATGGATGTTAATAAAATAAAATATTAAGATCACTGGGAAAATGTTGCAGTAAGAATTTGCCCTCCAGCTTCAGAGATTCTTCTCTTGTCGTTAGACCCTTGGTAGCCGAGGCAGAAGGTTTATTCGGTCTTCGTTGTCCTGCACCCACCTTGCATGTCCTCAAACAATGCTGCTCAGGTGAAGGAAAAATCATTTTCCAATTTATTAATCAAAAAAACAAGTTCTGATGAAGCAGGTTGAATCAAAGCCTTAGATTTCTCATCTTTGAACACTATAAACAAGTCTGATGAAGTAAAAAAAGAAAGCTGTTTTAGACCAAGGTACTTTTTATCAGTTTGATTAAACGGTATAATTCAACATAGAAAAAACAGAAAAACGGCCGTTTTCTCCTTTTTTGTTTTGTGGAACAAAACAAAAAAGGAGAAAACGATTCGTTTTCCCGTTTTGTGGTTTCTGCACATAAAACCAAAATCCATTAAACGGCTTGATTTTGGTTTTTTCGTTTTCGCCCCCAAAACGGAAATACCATTCAATTTTCGGTTTCAGAAGTGGGCGTGGCTTTCAAGCCCGCCGGTCCGGTGCCCTTCAAAATAAAGACATGGCATGGAGAAACTTTCGTTGTATTTTCTGCCCTCATCGAAACTTCTGTGTTTTAAATTAAAGCAGGTCTAATACATATATACATATATTTAGATGTAATATATATTTATATTTTTTTATAGCTACAGGGTTTACTCGGAATA
Source organism: Fundulus diaphanus (assembly GCA_037039145.1). Lineage (NCBI taxonomy): Eukaryota > Metazoa > Chordata > Actinopteri > Cyprinodontiformes > Fundulidae > Fundulus > Fundulus diaphanus. The sequence continues at coordinate 23,769,647 of CM073144.1, forward strand.
AAGTCATCTATTGAGTGTCAGAGATTTAACTGCGACAGGTATTTTAAATGACCAGCAGATGGCGCTGTTCATTAATGTGACAGTTAATCACCATATCCAGCATATTTTAACACCTCATAGTCAATAAATGGAACATTTATGAAACGGTGTGTTGTGTGTGGAACTTTATTTTTGTGGGGGAGAATTTTTTTTACATATATATCTGGGAAAACAGCCAATATAAACAGGAGTAAGGTAGAAAAAAATTATCCCTGCATTTTTGCTTCTCAGTAACATTATTTTTGTTGTTGTTGTGTGTGTCATGCAGGACAGCAAGAGTGATGTCAGTAACTCTGTTTTCAAAATCTGACAGCTATGAGATTGTCCCAGGATGCAAGAGTACAGCGAAAGCTTGTCCACTGCTTATGGGACTGATTTATGCCCCGAACTGTGCATACCCTCCTATTTTGTGCTACACTTTGAAAGTCCTCTAAGAACTCTTGCTGGAGATGGATCAATTTAAACTCTATACAAAAGAAAACACCCTGAAGTGAAAGTTACTGTCATTATTCTGTCTTCCTAGAGGAGGAAAATATTTCTGTAATGAATGTTTTAACTCTGACAGTGTTGTAAACTTTTCACTACATATTTAAAAAACACTGTTCCACTTTGAAAGTAAAATTTATCACTGCCCCATAAAGAAATTTAGAAATTGAATTCACACTATAGTGGAGTTACTTATTTGTGAAGCCGTTTCTTTAATGCATAGAGTATTGCTTCATTTTATTTGTAAACGTTTATCCAGAGACAACTGGCATCAAATATATTGTTTTAGTGCGTAGTGTAACATAATGCGAAAAGTCAAAAATGTTTACTTTAATTTCATGTCATAATTACATGAATTGCCTTTAAACCTTAATGGCACATTACTTAATTATGTACAAAAACTGGAAATATGTTATGTTCTATTGTAAACTTTAAGCTATTGCCTTATGTAACTAGTTTTAACATTTCATTCCACTTTAATAAAACTTTGTCTTAAATAATGCTGTGACGTTATTGAAATGTCAGCCTATGGTTCAGCTTGAATAAGTTTGAGATATTAAAAAAACATTTTTGCCTTTCTAAATAACTTTAACCTGGGCAGTTTTTTACCTGTATGTTAGGTCTTTGAACTCCATAAATAATATGACTTCTCTGCAACTGTCAGGAGAAAGAACTATACTGTCATTTAATAAAATAATAAAGTTTGTTTTGCCATTAAATTTGGTAATTGTTAGTGCACCATCTCAACGACTGTTTGATCATGAGGTATTCTAATGTTACAACACACTGGTGGTGAACACTTAATTGTCTCTTCAGTGGTGTAGAGAGGGTGTGAATAGTTCTTCACTTACAGCAGCTTGTGCAACATCCTATCTAGACTCGGCTCTAACATCCAGAGCTATTCACAGCACAGAGCCAGTTTCTTCAAGCCTATGTTTCTGCTGCACCAGCAGAACCTTCATAAACATTTTTCTACGCAAAAAGTTCTACAAGGTATTGCTCATCCTTTTTTCATTGTGTTCTGTTTTCTTTAAACTCGGAGTTCAGTGTCTCGCACAGGGATCCATAAACATGTGAAAGGGAGAGGCTGTAATCGAACCCACATCCTTCATCAACTACTCAAACCATTGAGCCACAGTCATGGCATTATCCATTGTGTCTTAGGTTACTTTTTTGATCAAAATTAAAGAACAAACTCAAAACAATTTGCAATACTGACAGGTTATGCATAGCTGACCAATATGTAAACACGCATAATGGAAACATTACCTCTGCAGATCAAACAGACAAAGGCCTGTTTTATTTCTGGCCAAGTGGCCACTTTGAAGAACCTAGAATATAAGATATACACTCACCGGCCACTTTATTAGGTACCCATGCTAGTAACGGGTTGGACCCCCTTTTGCCTTCAGAACTGCCTCAATTCTTCGTGGCATAGATTCAACAAGGTGCTGGAAGCATTCCTCAGGGAGTTTGGTCCATATTGACATGATGGCATCACACAGTTGCCGCAGATTTATCGGCTCAATTGGTACCAAGGGGCCCAAAGAGTGCCAAGAAAATATTCCCCACACCATGACACCACCACCACCAGCCTGAACCGTTGATACAAGGCAGGATGGATCCATGCTTTCATGTTGTAGACGCCAAATTCTGACCCTACCATCCGACTGTCGCAGCAGAAATCGAGACTCATCAGACCAGGCAACGTTTTTCCAATCTTCTATTGTCCAATTTCGATGAGCTTGTGCAAATTGTAGCCTCAGTTTCCTGTTCTTAGCTGAAAGGAGTGGCACCCGATGTGGTCTTCTGCTGCTGTAGCCCATCTGCCTCAAAGTTCGACGTACTGTGCGTTCAGAGATGCTCTTCTGCCCACCTTGGTTGTAACGGGTGGTTATTTGAGTCACTGTTGCCCTTCTATCAGCTCGAACCAGTCTGGCCATTCTCCTCTGACTTCTGGCATCAACAAGGCATTTCCGCCCACAGAACTGCCGCTCACTGGATGTTTTTTCTTTTTCGGACCATTCTCTGTAAACCCTAGAGATGGTTGTGCGTGAAAATCCCAGTAGATTAGCAGTTTCTGAAATACTCAGACCAGCCCTTCTGGCACCAACAATCATGCCACGTTCAAAGTCACTCAAATCACCTTTCTTCCCCATACTGATGCTCGGTTTGAACTGCAGGAGATTCTCTTGACCATGTCTACATGCCTAAATGCACTGAGTTGCCGCCATGTGATTGGCTGCTTAGAAATTAAGTGTTAACGAGCAGTTGGACAGGTGTACCTAATAAAGTGGCCGGTGAGTGTATTTGCAGTTTCACACTTTTTTGATAATTATATAATTCCACATGTGTTAAAGCACAGTGAATTCAACATTCAAAGTGAATATATATATATAATATACATATATATATATATATATATATATATATATATATATATATATATATATATATATATATATAGATAGAGAGAGAGAGAGAGAGAGAGAGAGAGAGAGAGAGAGAGAGAGAGAGAGCGAGAGATCGATCTATTATTTTTTCTACCTTACTCCTGTTTATATTGGCTGTTTTCCCAGATATATATGTAAAAAAATTCTCCCCCACAAAAATAAAGTTCCACACACAACACACCGTTTCATAAATGTTCCATTTATTGACTATGAGGTGTTAAAATACGCTGGATATGGTGATTAACTGTCACATTAATGAACAGCGCCATCTGCTGGTCATTTAAAATACCTGTCGCAGTTAAATCTCTCTGACACTCAATAGATGACTTTATTCCGAGTAAACCCTGTAGCTATAAAAAAATATAAATATATATTACATCTAAATATATGTATATATGTATTAGACCTGCTTTAATTTAAAACACAGAAGTTTCGATGAGGGCAGAAAATACAACGAAAGTTTCTCCATGCCATGTCTTTATTTTGAAGGGCACCGGACCGGCGGGCTTGAAAGCCACGCCCACTTCTGAAACCGAAAATTGAATGGTATTTCCGTTTTGGGGGCGAAAACGAAAAAACCAAAATCAAGCCGTTTAATGGATTTTGGTTTTATGTGCAGAAACCACAAAACGGGAAAACGAATCGTTTTCTCCTTTTTTGTTTTGTTCCACAAAACAAAAAAGGAGAAAACGGCCGTTTTTCTGTTTTTTCTATGTTGAATTATACCGTTTAATCAAACTGATAAAAAGTACCGGTCCGTGACCCTTCAGGCAATTCGATTTTTTTCCGGAAAACCAAAACGGAAAACGGAAACTACTTCCGTTTTCTCGTTTTTCCATTTAAAATAAAAAACGGGAAAATGGAAAACAAAGCCGTTTTTCCGTTTTTCTCAACACAATTTAAAAACGAAAAACCAGAAAAGCTAAATGAAAAAAACGGCCCGTTTTTCGATTTCGCCAATTCTTTTTTTCCATTTTCTTTTTAGGATTGAAAGACGAAGACGCTTTCACGGATGGCCCGGAAGTGCCGGAAAATATTTCAAAATAAAAGCCTAAATGTACGCGTAACATAATGCAAGCCTGAAAAAAAATAATGAAGCGGAGAAATGTCTTTTGAATAAAAAGAGGACCCTTTTACGTTGCAACATGATAGTTTATTGTAGATACGTGAGCTTTATTACATTATTGTGTGTTTTATTGGTGGAACATGAAACACAAAGGCTGATCAGATGCTGTAAACCAAAAATATAGAAGGAAAGTTTATTTGATGAAGATTTTTCTCATCAAGCAAAACCCACCTTCGCATAGGATTACTGTCTATATGTGTCTTGTTTTTAGTGAACAGTACATATTGTTGAAGCTAACAGAGAAACAAAGATTTTTTTTATTGATTAAATTGATTTATCTTCACCCACAACAAAAACAAATAGGGGAGACCGGGGCTAGTTGTCACACTTTTTCACTCATACATAAATATTGGAATCAAAACAGCATATATAAAAAACATATGTACCAGATGAAAGAGCAAAGTCTCAGGTATATATTTTGTATTCGGGTATTTTTCATATCTTATTTCTGTGCAGAGTTATAAGCGATCTAATGGAGATTGTCACAATGTGACAAGTTGCCCCTCCAAAGGGTAAGTTGTCACACTGTATGGGGTAAGATGTCACACAGGGTTTTGCGACCAATAAAAAAAGGGCAAAATAAATTTTGTTGTTATTTTTTAATGTTAAGTGAATAAATGACAATAACTCACTTTTACTATTTATCAAATAACATGAAATAATATGCAACATGCATTACGAAACTGACACTTAAACTTTGAATACAAACAAAAGAACAAAAGAAAATCTCACGAGTCAGACTCCTCATCTGAGTTGCAGTTTTGGCATAGCTTATGTAGATTGAATTGCCAGGAGCACATGCATCATATGAAATAACATGAAATAAAATTAAATATTATGAAACATTGATTGATAGCTGTCTGACCCTGAATTTCCGCTGGTGTGAATGTTTTACAGTATCACCCCAAAGTACGGCAATTGGCATTAAAGTCCTTCGCTGTACTCCTGTTCGACTTGTGACCGAGGGTCACCTGCCTGACTGCCCTCAGCATCACGTCAGGTGCTGCACGGCCATGCTCTGTTTTTCTTTTATAACTCCTGACTATCTTCTCACTTTGTCCTCTCTTTTAAATCGCTCTTTTTTCTGTAAAAAAAAAAAAGTAAAATATTTAGTAGGATGTATGGATTTAAATTATTTTTAAAAATGATCATTTTGGGGTAAGTTGTTACATGTGACAACTTGCCCCAAAATGACTGTGACAAGTTGCCCCAAATGACCATGTTTGCTAATGCTAGCTTTTTTTTCTAATGCTACTTTTAAGACTAATCTTAAAACTTTCCTTTTTGACAAAGCTTATAACTAGAGTGGCTCATGTTACCCTGAGCTACCTCTATAGTTATGCTGCTATAGGCTTAGGCTGCTGGAGGACATCAGGGCCTATTTTTCTCACTCTGCTGATTTCTACTGTTCTCCAGTTTTGCATTGCATTGAAATGACTGTTGTCATTTCAGCTTTTAACTTTTTTGTTCTCTCTCTTTTTCTTCAAAGTAGGTACACCTGGTCTGGCGTTCTGTTAGCTGTAACATCATCCAGGGAGGACAGATCACCCACTATTACCATCTAATGTAGAACAGATTACTGGAATAATCTCATAAACTGAGATCCAATCTAACCAATAGCTAGATAAGATGCATTGCTTATCTTTTCTAAGTCTCTTTTAGAAAGTGCAATTCTTTGCTCATTTGCTGAACAAACCGATCCAGAAAGCTGGTCCTGTGCTGAGGATCCTCTACCGGAACCGCTGAGCTGATTGTCCAGAAAAGAATGCTGCATGCTGCCGAAGATGATGAATAACTTCACTCCTCTCCAAAACACAGTGAAGAATCAACAGAGCAAGGGACTTCTTCATGTTCTTTAAGATGATAGCTCCTCAAGATCCTTCCTGCCAGCAGCTCACATTCTTCTAACATATTTTCGATAGATTTTTTTTATATATTTAAATTTCCCTTAAGGTACTAAGAATTTTCCATATTCATTTTGGCTTGAAATGCAGATTTGTGGTTATTTCACATATTTCTGTGAGACCAAGTGGTTAATATTTTATTGAAGTGTTACACTATTTACTTAAACAACCTTTTATACCAAATTCCCACAAGGTGACGTTATACTACTGACAGGGATGTAATTTTAAACATTCAGCTGATTAAAAATAAATTCATCTGTAAGTTGCACGTGTACCTTCACTATGGAGAAGATACAGGCTGGGGTGAATGAGAAAAGACATTCTCTGATATTAACAGTCTTGATTTGACGGAGGGAAACTGTCACTCAGAAACAGGCGGGCGCCGCTGCTTCATCGAAGTGCCGCGGCACTTAAAGCATGCACTGGGTACGTCATTACGCATAATCCTTCTGCTGAGTTTTCCCCATATGCTACTCATGCTATTTTAGATTTTTATTTCATAATCTTTGTTGTCACATTTAACAGTAACAGGTTTTCATCTCAACCTTCATCCTGCCCAGACATCCCCCCCAACAATAAAACACACAATAACGTAATAAAGCCCACGTCTTTACGATAAACTATCATGTTGCAACGTAAAAAGGTCCTCTTTTTATTCAAAAGAAATCTCTCCGCTTCATTATTTTTCTTCAGACTTGCATTATGTTACGTGTACATTTAGGCTTTTATTTTGAAATATTTTCCGGCACTTCCGGGCCATCCGTGAAAGCGTCTTCGTCTTTCAATCCTAAAAAGAAAATGGAAAAAAAGAATTGGCGAAATCGAAAAACGGGCCGTTTTTTTCATTTAGCTTTTCTGGTTTTTAGTTTTTAAATTGTGTTGAGAAAAACGGAAAAACGGCTTTGTTTTCCATTTTTCCGTTTTTTATTTCAAATGGAAATACGAGAAAACGGAAGTAGTTTCCGTTTTCCGTTTTGGTTTTCCGGAAAAAAATCGAATTGCCTGAAGGTACACGGACCGTGGTGTGCACCTCGAATCTGTTTGCAACCCGTAGAAAGAAAAAGAAAAAGAAGAAGAAGACGTGCAGCGTTGCTCAGAGGAAGTTACTCGGCTTTTTGGCGCATGCGCGCCGGACTGGTAAACAAAAGGCAATGGCGGACGAAAGCAAAGGAAACGAGGAGTTCTCGACGCATTTTTCTTCTTTAGATCGTTATACGAGTAAGTTGATGGTTGATGGTACCAGATTGCCAGATCCACACAGCAAAAGCCTGAAGGGATGGAGCGAGTCTGTGAAAAAAAAAGTCGAAGCAGTGGGCAGTTTCGGCCTCAACCAGGAATCGAAGACAAGCGTTGCCTGCGCCCGGAAAAAGGTATTTCAAAGGAACCTGCTCATGCAAACGTTGCAATTCAATATTTGTTGTGTGCCAGCAGTTAGGTTTCAATATATTATTATTGAGTGTTAATCATAAATTTCCCTTATGTACACAATTATGAAGTTTAACATGTTAATTTTTTAGCCTAATATTGGGTACACGTGAACATTACCCTGGCTCAATGGAGTATACATTGTTCAATTTTACAGAGACGCGTAGAAGTGGCTGGTCTGGACGAGTCGGAACAACGTAGGGCCCTTAAAGCTCTCCGAAGAATCTGTCCCACTGCTGGATGTCTTACGAAAGCGGAGTCGGACACGGACAGCGCCTCAGAAGATGAAGACCTGCCACCGGTAGGTTAAAGAAAGACATTGTTCACAAAGGATTATTTAGGTTTACAATTTCTTTTGAATCCCCAGTGAATATTATTTATCACACGAGACTCTGTGTTAAGATAAAGACCAAAGGTGTTGGAACTGTAAGATTGTTCAATATGAAACTCTGGTAGTAAGGTGCATAATTATTTACAACTGTATGACATTGATAAGAAAGCATAAATTATGAGAAGCATACTCGAGGTAAATTGTGAAATGTTATTTTGAATGGTACTTGATAGTTATGATATGAATGTGTACATGTTTTTTTTTTTGCATGTTTTCTTTACATCCATAAAACAATTAATTCCTTAGTTTTTAAAGTATTTTGCATGTAATATGTTTCAGTTGCTGAGTCGTGACAAGACGAGGACGAGTTTACTGTGTGACGTCACGAGCCGCCACAAGTCGGACTTCTACCACGGTCTGGACAGCGTCGCCAGGCAACGCTATGAGGAGAAGATCGGCTCCGTGGGGGCCGATCCGTATCTGATCCCCCCGGCGGAGCAGAAAGACGCCAGACACTGCAGCACCGAGGAGCTGCCAGCCCTGGCTTACCCTGACATCTTCATGTTTCTCATCCAGGTCCCAGGTACCGCGGCTTCTAAAGAACAGTGCGAGTGTACGACGTGTTTTTGGCGGCTACTCTGTGACGCTGGCTTTGCATGCAGGGTACAGCGCGGCCGCTCTGAAGGCTTACAAGAACCTGGAGGCTTACCGGTACTTCCTCCGTGGCTGCGTCCGATCTGTGATGCTGTGCACCCAGAGAGACAAGTTCATCATAACCAGCCAGGTAGCCCGGAGCGACACCCGCAGGGGTTCTGCACCCTCTGCAACATCTGGTCTATTTTCAGTTATTTTTTTTATTATTATTATTATTATTATTGAGCATCGATAAACACGTGTCCCCAAGGTTCTGTTTGTTAATGCTTGATCTGCAGGATTGCCCTGTATTTAGTTCCATCCATCCCTGATCGGCTTCCCTGCCTCTGCCAAAGAAATGCAGATCCACAGCATGATGCTGCCACCACCGTGTTTCACTATTAGTTTTCCCTCCACACGCCCTGTTCTTGCGTCAAGGCCAAACATTCTTGTTTTCTGTCTCGTCTGACCAGAGCGCCTTCTTCCAGGCTTTGGCGGAGTAAAACGGGACTTCCAAAGGCTTAAACGGGTTCCTTCTCGTCACCCGTTTGTGAAGACCAGGTTTTATAGCGCACACAAGTAATAGCTGTCCTGTCCACACATTGTTGCACCCGAGCAATGGATCTCTGCAGCTTCTCCAGAGTTACTGCGCCTGCTTCACAGGTTATCGCTCTCGCTATCAGGCCTGCAAATCTATGTGGACAACCATGACACAAAGTGGGGTTTTTTTTGTATGAAAAAGATATATAATGCCAATATGATGTGATCTTCAAGTTAATCTTCCACATTAAGCTTGTGGTTTAGCCATCAGCATCTTGCTTTTTAGTTTATGACTGAAATAACTTTGGGGGCATTTAATTGTTCCCGATAGTGTCGTGACAATACCAACATTTACCAACGTGTATTTTGATACTTTTTCAAATAAAAAGAGGACACAAAATATCATTACTGAGTCAAAAGTGCATGGACAGGGCCGTACTTAGACTGATCTAGCAGATGAAAACTGTGATCCCAGCTCAATACGGCTGAAGCTAAACGAGAAACGCCTTCATTTTTAAATCCTTGTTCGAGTAAAACTCTATAGGTTATGGTTTCTCCGCCAGTGCTTACACTCCTAAGTGTATTTAATGTTATCTCTTTAGTACAGGGGCCACGACCATTTCTACAGTGGCACTGGCCCCCGTTTAGGACCGCCCCCAGTCGCTAGATTTGTTGCTTTTCTGAGAAAAACGTCATTAGACGGGTCTGAAAGCTCGTCAGATCTAGTGTCTCTCTCCCCGCCACTTGCTCCTCGTCCTCTCAGTGATGCCGCCGCGCTGAAGGTACCAGTCCTATCCAAGTGCAGTGTAGTACAGTTTTGAATGCCGCAGTACCCCGGTACAAAATTAATGCCAGTAACCTGAACCACCCTACTTCCCAGGGTGGAAATGATTTTAAGTAACAACGCGGCAAACAACAAACAGGTCCAGAAGTGTTGCAACGAGACACCCAGGCTGATTAACTATACTATAACTAATTATTTAGTTAAACGAAGGAGTTGCACTTCAAACCCACGTTTCTGCAGCCATCAACAAACTCTGGACTCCTTCTGGCTGTTTCTTTGACGCACTCTCTGTGGAAAGCGCTTGGTCTCTTTCAGGCATTTTTTCTAGGGTTTAGGTCAGGATTCAGAGGGAATTCTGAGCCTTTGGGGTTACACCCACTGATTCGAACGTCAAGCTGGAGGATTTTGAGTGGGACCGTTCCATCTTCATCGGTTTCTTTTATCCCCCCTTTACCAGTATCATATGCAACTTCTTTGGATTACCCTCCTCTGTTTTCCCCTCAGGTGATCAATCCAGAAGGCATGGATGAGAATCCTTACCACGTGTGGGCTATCATTGAGCCCAACGGCCTTGTTGTTTCCGCCCATTGCTCATGCATAGTGGGCTTAGAGGCGGCCTGCTCACATGCTGCCGCTACGCTCTTCGCCCTCGATGCGGGTAAGTCGCTATCGTCCGAGCAGCACGTGTTCCACATAAATATGAATACGTATTGGGCTCGTTGACTGACAGTGTCACGGTGGTGTTCAAAGTTGTGCGCATACAGCAAAAGACGTCATCCCCGCCTCTTCCCGCCTCGCCACGCAGCCAGGGGAGTGGCGAACCTGTGCACACCGTCAACTTTTCATACCCAAACAAGAGGAGAAAGGTACCGATCTGTTGGTCTTTACGAAGTGGGAAAGCCATTTATTGCCTAGTGTGACATACAAGCACAGCGTGTGTCATTTCAGACCACAAACGAGGATTCGGGACACGCCAAACCTGCAATCCCACTTCCCACTGCGGAGGAACTCAAGGACTTTTATGATGGCCTCGCCCGTTCAGGTCAGTGAGGCCAAATTCTAAAACGCACCACTGCAGAGATTCAAAACACATCTGGACACATTTTTGTTGTTACCGTCGTGGCCAAAAGTATTCTGAGCAACCACTGGCGAGGATAAGTTGCTCTAGACCAGGGGTCGGCAACCAAAGGGCCAATTTTGCCCTGAGTCCAGCTAAATAAAACATTAAAGTAATTGATTTTTTTTTATTATTATTTCTCTAGGAAATGTGGGGTTTATTTCTATTTTTAGGTTTTGAAATAAAGAAAAACGACTTTTCAAAAACGAGGATTGCTTCATTATGACTAGAAAATTAATTTATCAAAAATATCATTAGTACTTTTTGTCCTATTCTGTTTTGGAAATTCAATGCAATTATTCCATAAAATGTCCTTATTGTATCTATATTTAAAAACATTAGCTGGTTCTCTATCATTGTTAGCCAATGTTATTAAGTGCCGTGGTGGAAGATCCAAGGAGCCACTTATGGCTGCATGTTACAGACTATGGATGGGTATACTGCCTTTTCTGTCCCAACATCACTGGTCTCTAGTGCATAAAGCAATGTCCATAAAGACGAATAAATCAACACGGTTGGTGTTGTGGAACTTGCCTGACCTCAACCCGAACCAGAACACCTTTTTGATGAATCAGAGGGGAGACTGCAAGCCAGGCCACCTCGTCCAGCTTCAGGGTCTGTCTTGACTAATGTATTTCCGAGAGAACGGGCAAAATAAATCCTTTGATAAACCTCGAAACCTTGTGGAAAGCTCTTCTAGCTGCGAAGCATGACGCCCGACATCATGGCAAAACTGACGGGACCAAATCCTAAGTGGTTGTGAACCATTAACCAAGCACCGTTAGGAACACGAGACCATGTAATAGGAAAATAATTTTAAAGTGCAGATTTAGAGTTTGAGCATATGCATGTGAATTGCTTGTTTGATGTAATTTACATCTTACTATAATTCTTACTGTGTAATATATTGTCTTGTTCAGTTTTCCTGGGTGTTTGCCTTGTTTTGAAATCTTCTTTAAATCACAAAACTAACATTTCTTTTTTACCTGTAGTACTTTGAGATCTTTTGATGGAAAGTGCAGTATAAATTAAATGTATTATTATTATTATTATTATTATTGTTTTGCCGTGAGCGTCTGCCGAACTGTTAGGAGTAGCATGTCACGTCATCGTGGCAACATTTAAGGAACTTAACAGAATTTCCTTTTTAGTGCTTGGATTTAATAACAGCTTTTAAAACAATACTTTTGGCCAGGACTGTAGTGCTTTAAAAAAATCATTTAAGATAGAAGAAATGTTTGTCTGCTGGATAAGCAACAGCTGAAGCATAATCATGTCTGTGTGTCTTCTGTTACAGGAGCTAAGAGTGTAGTTCTGTCTGTGCTGCCAGGCTACTGCGAGTTTAACAGCTCCACCTGACCACACTCTGTGTGATATTTTAGATGGATGTATAAATGTATATAAGGAAAACCAAACCACAATAAATGCTTGACAAAAACTTACCTCTGGCTCATTTTCTGTATGAATTAACACACACAAGATTCTGCCCTAATCATGGCAGACCGGCAGGGAGTTGCTAAAGTCTCCCTACTGCTGTAGATTTCCCACACTGTCATGTGACTGCCACAAAGTCCCATTAATTTTACTGGACTTTTACGTGTTAGATCAACCTAAAGTAGTGCACGTGAAATGGAAGAAGGAAGATGCATGGTTTTCCAGACCGTTTGCTAATGAAACAGAAGTTTAATGTTAGCGTACTGCAGTGGTTCTCAAACTTTTCCTGGTGAGTCCCCCTGTGATTTAAAAGAAAGTTTTCGTCCCCCCCTCTAACGAATGTTTGACAGCTGAACAAAGAAAAATCAACTTCAGTAAAACATAAAATAAACTGAAATCTTTAAATCACAAAACTACCATTTGTAGAGTAATTATATATATATTCCCAGTCCATTTCTACCATGGCCCCCCTGCTATTACACTAAAGTCCCACAGTATGATGCTGCCACCACCATGAGTTCAGAAACTACAAGAACATGTGCACCCAACCCTTTTTGTCCAAAACTCCACCCACCCTGGAAAAACCATAGAAGTAAACCTCTGGGTGCAGTGTACATAGTAGTAAAGAGTTCACTTTGATGTGGTATTGATCATGTGGGACAGTAAAGGAATTCTAATCTCTTATGAGCTTTACCATCAGCAACATCCATCTCCCCACCTTGATCCAAGAGATCACTGAGGATGTAAATGGAGTCTTTCAGCATCACAAGTCCAAAAAAGCCCCAGGACCTGATGATATTTCCCCATTCTGTCAGAAATCAAATCCGTTTATTTATATAGACTTGTCATCTGAAGGCACTTGACAAAAATCAATCCAATCAAATTTTTCAGACCGATTGGTTAACAGTTTTCAATCTAAAGAAACCCAACAGGTTGTAGCAAGTCATTGACTCCTGGATGAACATGGAGCCACAGTGGACAGTCGTTGGCATTATGTCATTGACAGGAAGAAACCTCCGGCGGAATCAGAACCAGGCTCGGTGTGAGCGGCAATCTGCCACGACCCACTGGGGTTTTGAGAAGACAGAGCAGAGACACAAACAAAACAGAAGCACAGGAGTACTTTCTATGTAAGTGAAAAGTAAAAAGTCGGTTGATATAGTAGGCTTGCGCCAACTAACTGGCTCCATTCTTGGATCTTCAACAAGTCTCTTGAACTGTGTGAGGTTTCCTCCTGCTTCAAATTCTCCATCATCCACGTGGTTAAAGGACTACATGATGTAACCCAGACATCTTTAGTCATGAAAACCTTTGAGTGGCTGGTGAAGCACAATAGTAGTTTTGGTCCACTGGTGCGGTCAGAACCTCTGAATACCATGTACACCTACCTTGATCAGCCTGCTACGCTGCTGTGAAACAAGAATATTGCAATTTCACAACCTCCCATTTTTCTCTTCTCTGCATTAAAACCCCCAAACTGTTTTCACATGGACAGCAAATGTCTGTACGCCGTCAGTGCTGTAGTGTAACCAAAGTCTAATTCCCTGATTGTGGCGGAATGAAGCTGATTTTGAATTTGGCAGTGTCAGTTCTCAGTGTAGTTCAGAATTGAACACTAACTGCTTAAGTTTAAATAAAACGTTAAAAGTCGGGAAGTTGTGACACTGTGTTTTCAGACCACATGCCGGTTTTATTGGATGTGCCTCATTGTCTTGTGGTTAAGCCTCATGCTCCTGCTGCCACGTTAAGTTAGGAATAAAAACTGCAGTCTGTGACAAGTTTGTTTTCAGTCCGAATAGATACTCTTCCTGGTTCTGTGAGCCCATCATGGTCTTCACTCTGACTTAGCCAGCAGTCAGAAATCACCCCATCGTGATCATCAGGCGCTGGTCCCAGAGGAGTTTAGAATACGGGCCCGTGGGACATCATCCTGCTGTGGCAAAATATTTTTCTATTACATTCCAGAGAAAGCAATTCCACAAGGAGGGCCTCACTGGCTGGAAGTTGGACAGTTTTTAGGATGCTGCAGAACATGAATTTTGGATCATTTCAAAAGCTCCCAGAGAACTAAACAGTATTTTACATGTATTCACAGGCCATTTCTCCACATCTTGGTCGGAGTGTGCCATGTCCACTGACGTCTGGTGTTTGAGCATCTAGAACGCTCCATTAGTAACGTGCATAGCCTACAGAAGACAGATTTTACCCAAACAAGATGTTGTCTGTTTGAACTGCAGTCGCTCAGCAATGATTTGCTGTCAGTTTGGTGTATTGAAAAGTTAATTCCAAAAATCTGTACCTTTGTAAATTCTACCCAACAGTACAGCTTAAAAGGGAGTAAAACCCATTTAATATATTTTTTTAACCCAGTTTTTTTTTTTTTAAATAAATGGTGCAGGGATGAGTTCTCCCTCCTGGTAACATGAACTTTAAGCCTTGTAGCCTTCACCCCACAGCGTCAGCCTTCAAACCAGTTCCACAGTCTCTTGGTCACAATCATTGTTTATTTTCTTTACGGCCCATCTGCATCTTTTTGAGTTCTGGCGGCCTCTGGTGGCAACTAATGTGAAACGCAGCCACATTCATAAAGTTGAAAAAAAGTTAACAAATCAAACTCCTTTTTACAAAACAGACCCATTTTTATTAAACATTTGATAAAACTTTAGCTTGAACTGGAATCCAAACTTTTCTCCAGTGATCCCCAGATTAGTTGACAAGCCTCAGATGCAGCGATCCACAGTGTCATAACCGATTTCAAATGGTGCTAGAAGGCTGCAGACGGCTCTAAGCACCAGAGGAAATCAGTTATCTTTTAGTGGAGACAAAGAGGGAGAGGCCAACGCCGGGCTAGTCTCCCAGATGCTAGCCTGCCTGCTGCCAGAGCGATCCTTCTGTCCCCAAGAACACTGATTTCATATGGTGCTAGACAACAGGAACAAACATCTAAACCACCACGTGAAACCAGCTTCTTAGAGAAGGCCTTCTGTGAGTTCAGCTGCAGCCAGGAGATGCCCCGCACCACCTATCAGATCCAAACAGCTCAGGGTTTGTTTTTTTTTAAACCCCCTCCTAAAACACTGCGTGGGAACGGTGCAATAAATGATTAAACAGAAGCAAACAAACACAAGTTTAGAGAGGAACAGCAAGAGGCTTGAAGAGATTTGAGCTCTGTCACCATGGATTATGTTTAGAAAGAATTTTTTTTTTTTTTTTGCATGTTACATGTGAAAATTAAACAAATACTTCACCAGAGTGGAAGACGTAATCCCAGTGGATGACGCCTCAGCTGAAAGCCTCCCAGCCTGCCTGTTCTACAGAGGAACTCAGCAGGGCTGAGCTGATGTGTGGAGAGGATCCTGGTGAACCAGAGCAGCTGAGCTCTCTGGGTCACATGACACAGGTGTGTCAGGGCGCTTCATGATCCCAGTGGGAGCACACCAATCAACACGGAGGTCTGAGGGCTCTTATGAATTAGCTACAGCTGCCCCAAGTGCTGCACAATGGAAGCCCATAAGGGCCACAGTCCAAAATATTAACAGGCTGCTGCAGAAATATTTATGTGATGTTGTTTTCGTCTATTTCATATTAAATTGTAAATGGATGTGTTCAATATTTAAACGCATGTAACCCTTGTTAAATGCATACTTGAGTTATTAAATTTGAAAATGAGTCATTAAGATGGGACTTTCATTAGTGGTCAATCATCTATTGTTTTAGATTTCTAATGATTCCCTAAATAAACCCTATCCTCCATTGGATAAGCTGCGCAGCAGCTCGTCTGCAGACCAATCACCTCGCCTCTAACACGTCCTGTCCACTGATTAGGGTGTGTGAGGATGACAGGTTAAACAGATTCAGGTGCTGCAGCACACGGCCATGAAAGAGCAATAATAGAAAACCAATTAGGTGCACATGATTATGATAACATTTTATGTTTAATGACCATTTTACTTAAGTGTCTATTCAGGATCAACCTTTATTTATTGATTTGTTGAGCAGTTTCTTTTTTGTTTGTTGCATGTTAAACTTTTTTTTTTATTTATTTATCTGGGGTACCTTTGACTTTCTATACTGTATGAATAATTAAAATAATCTATAACCAGTCTGAAAAAATGAATGAGGTATCATTAAGTATTAGAACAGCTGATTAAACAAGACTGTTCTTCCAGGACAGAACTCATGATCTCCTGCTTAGCAAAAAAAAAAAAAAAAAAGGGAATTTTTGGTTTAATCAGTCTGGACTTGCAGTGTATTGTGATGTTTCCATTGCTTGTATTGTGTTAGCATGGCTTAGCCATACAGAACCACGTAGGAGTGGTTTCCCAGCGCTGCTAACAGCACGTCTGAATGATGCGGCTGAAATAGGGACTCAAGCAACGTTTTTGAAGTCTGTTATTGTCTACTTATGGTGAGCCTCAGTTTCCCAGTCTTAGCTGACAAGAATGTCACCCTGTGTGGTCCTCTGCTGCAGTGGTTCATCTGCTTTAAGGCCTTTTTTTAAACTGTTTTCTATCGGAGACAGCATTCCTCTGGAGCAACAAGTAGTTATTTCAGCCGCTGCTGCCTTTTTGATCATCTGGAACCAGTCTCCCCATTCTCCCCTGACATCAACACAACTGCTGCTCTGGATATTTTCTCTTTGTCGGACCGTGTGTGTCACAATCCCAGTAGAACGACGGTTTCTCAAGTCCTCAAACCAGAGCTCTGCTACCAAATTCCACGTCGTGTTCAAAATCGCTTATTTTTCCTCTTTTGGCCCATTCTGATGCTCCCTTTGAACTTCACTTAGGCACTTCCAACAGGTCTCAAAATGAGCATCTGCTTGTTATTTAAATGGCTTGGGGGGGGGGGGGGGTCAATAATCAGATAATTCACCACAAACACATAGGAATAACATTCTCCAAAATACCGCATCAGAGAACGTCCCTTTTCATGAGACAAATATGTTAATTTTGCATAAAACGTATCCAGAAGTAGAGGGACATTTTTTAAAAATGTTAAAGTTTCCTGCTGTCTGTCTAAAACAGACACTGTTCATTTTTCTGGTGAAACAAGCCAAATCCAAGTGATCTCCGTCATGTTCTCCTGCTGTATGGCGTTGCTGTCAGCGCATGAGCCGCTGCTTCAGACGAGCAAATTACAGTGACAGCAAGTCGTCCTTCAGACAAACTCCGCGTTAATCCTGAGTGCCGTTGTCATGGCAGTGCAGCTTCACAGGCGGCTGGCATGTGAGAACAGCCCTCCAGCAGCAGGGAGGAACTCGGAACAGAAGAGACAACCCAACCAACAAGGCCGGCAGCGCACGGCGGCGATGCATACGTCAGGAAGGCAAACACAGCGGCGGCTGTCAGCTCCAAACTGAAGCGCGCTGTCAGCTCTGACATCACAACCACGCTGGAAATGACGGACGAGCGCTCGCTTTGCTCTGAGCCGAGTCTGGACGCCGTCAGAATCTGTTTCAGAGAGGCCAACCACATGAGCGCAGAATTGGTAAACCTCTGCAACTCTAAGGCCAAATGCATGTATGTACATCAGCATTCCCACAAACACTGGAAACACTTCTCAGCTGCAACAGCTGCTGATAAAAATCCTCTGAGAATAAAGATAGGAGGCAACAGAGAGCACTCTTTGTCCTAGGGCCAGTGACTGACGTGACATCATGCGGCAATGTTTTTATGGCAATGATGATCCTTCTTATGAAGATATGACACATGTTCAAGTGCTTGTGAACACAGATAAGAAACCAACCAATCACATGACAGAAACCTGACGTGGCGGACGTCACAGGTATCTGGTGCCAGACGGACTGGTCAGACCCGGTGATCTGCTGGGATCTCCATGCTCAACCCCCTCTCAGGTTCACAGAGAGGTCATGGTCAAAGAAAGAGGAAATATCCAGCTTCTGTGGCGTGGGCGAAAATGCCTCGGTGATGTCAGAGGTCCGTGAAGAACAGGCAGACAGGCGGGACATAATGAAAGATAACAGCAGCTCAAACGACCAGCTCAAAGACACGACTAACTTAGGGCTGCAGCAGCAGAAGGTCACGCCGTCACTCCTGTTGCTCCTGTTGCTCCTGTCAGCCGAGAACAGGAAACTAAGGCTACAATTCACACAGACACCCAAAATTGGACGGTATCAGCTTGGAAAAAAAGTGACCTGGTGCAATGAAAGTCAATTCAGGAGCAGAATTTTACATATTCAGCGAAGCCTTTGGTGGTGTTGGTGTAACTGTGGGGCGCTACTGGGTACCAAATGAGCACCATTTAAAGACCACAGCCCACCCGTGTGTTGATGCTACCCATGTTCTTCTTTTTATGACCACGGCGTTCCCATCTTCTGACGGCTCCCTCCTGCAGGATAATGCACCATGTCATGAGCCTCAAATCACCTCAAACTGGTTTATTGAGCATGACAAGATGTCTACTAGACTCCACTGTCCTCTACAGTGACCAGATCTCAATCCAGTGGATCACCTTAGGGATGCATTGGAGTGGAACCTGCAGTTACTGCGTGGTGCTGCCATGTGAATCTGAAACCAAATCTGAGGAGTCTTTACAATTCTTTTTTGGATGTATGTCTAAGGAGTTAAGACATCAAGCAAGGTGGTTCTGGTTTGCATTTTAGGCGCTTTTCTGATTTTTGGGCACTTGGATCTGCTATGTGGAGTGTTTTAGTGCAAACCAGGATACTACAGCGTGAAAAGAACCTAATCAAAGGTCTGCATTGGACTTGATTGGTCCCCTTAGTGGACATTCTGCCTCCTTCTCAACCCATCCCCAGCATCTTCCTCTGCCACGCCAACCCTCTGCTTATCCTCCTTCACTACATTCATGAACAATCTCCGCAGTGTTTCTCTCCTCCCTGGTAGCTCAATATTCAACATTCTTACTCTAATATATCTGCTGTCTCTCCTCTGCTCTTGTCTAACTTCAGCCTTTCCACTAACTCTAACTTTGAGAACCTCTTAAGTTGAGCCTTCCCCCAGCTCTTTGACCCCAAACACCCCTACTCATTCACCTTCCATACCTTCACTCTGGGCAGTCTCACTCTTCCACCAGTCTCTCTCTCTCTCTCTCTCTCTTAGTCACACTCGTGTTCTGTCCTAATTCCACTGATTTCACTCTTCCATTCACTAGAGCATACCTTCATACCTCCCCAAACTCTCCTCCACTCCTTACTCTAAAGATCATCATGTCATCTGCAAACATCTCAATGCAAAGGGACTCCTAGCTGACCATCTCTGCAAACACAAAGGTGCTGAGAGCCTTAATGTAATCCCACTCTCCACCTCGAGCCCAGCTGCCACTTTCCTTGTATGTGTTGACCTCTACCCTCTCACATTTCTCCTACAGCAAACTTCCTCACAGTGTCACAGTTCCTCTCTCGACTCAGTGCAGCTTATTTTGACCTTCTCTACACTTCATCAACCCTCTAGTGCTTTTTGCTCTGCGTGGAACCATAACACAGCCACTGATTATCACCTCTCTTCTTCACCTAGCTTCAACAAATCTTTAGGGTCATATCTTCAGGGTCTGGCTCATAAACTTGATCTCTGTGAATTTCTAACAGCTCTTCACGGCAGCTTTCTTCTAGAGAATCGGCATCGGTCCACTTCAGCAGGGCACTGTTAAGGTCTCATTCACTGTTAAAGTAACCGGCAGTTCTACCTTACGGCTCCATGAACCTTGGTTACCTGTGCTAATGTAGAAACAGCATTTTTGCTGAAAATGTTACAGCCCTACCATCACAAGGCCATTATTTTTGGTTATGGGAAAAATCTAAAAGTTCTACTCTAGTCTTACTGACAAACGACAACCAACGAATGGGACAACGAGTGAACCAACTGTCCGGGTTGATGCCTGCAATTGAGACATGGACAGGATTACACAGGGAGTTGTAAAAGGTCTGAATACCTGACCCCATGGGCACAGGAACAGATCCATCGTGGAGTTCGGTAACGTTGGGCGTACAGTACAACAGTTGCATCTGGTGTCGTCTGAATGCAACGGGAACCTTTACAATGGGTGTGAAGGCTCATGTGAGTGGCTGTTGGACACTCTGGCATTACTGCACCACCTGTGATGTTGTCTCCTGTGCCCTCTGGTACCCGTTCCAAGCACTGTGGGTCAGGTAGGAACAGAACTGAACATTTCAAATTCTGTTCACATAAAATTGACAATATTGAAAGCGAAGAGGAAAACTGCAAGTAGCCCCTAGGCTTGTATAATATAATATAATATAATATAATATAATATAATATAATATAATATAATATATTTCTAAAATGGTCTCAGCACAGCTCATTATAAAGTGTATGTGTATAATTCTTTTCTTTTGTCAAGGCTTTCTGCGACATTTATTCAACTGTTCTTTATACAGAAAAGGGAGAAGACCTGTAGTTAATGGTCCAGGCCTGGATTAAACCACTGACAGCTGTGTCAAGGACCAGTCTGTGTACATGGGGTGCTTACTTTGCCCACTGGGCCATGCAGTGCAGCATGTGGAAGATTTCTACCCTCACAAAGCGATGCACAACACACCTTTACCTGCATCCGCTGCAAAGCTGATAAAGTACTAATAGTGTTTCTTCCTCCCCACCTCGGCTCAATTGATGGCAGAGAAACCTCCCATACACAGTGAAGGCCAAAACTATTCATACCTCTGGCAGATTTAAAATCAACTTTTTCAATGTAACTAGCCCGTTTCTTTTGACTCGAAGTAAAATGAATGTTTCGGAGTAGCTCTGGCAGAGTCTGTGGAGGGAGCAAAAAATACGAAAAAGATCAGGATCCCATCGCACAAGGTGAATGGTTAAAAATCCCATTGGAGACAACTTGTCAGCAATTAAAGGAGAGTTTGCTGTTATTCTGATAAAGCTTTTGGGTGAATTATTAAGAATGGTAAAAAAAAATCCTAAATTAATGAGCCATCTTTTTGTAAAAATGCAAAAAAAAAGTGCCTCTTGTGCACTGTGTTATGAAGTTTTGAGAGATGCTTCTGTCATCTCCAATCAGAAACAACCTCCTCGGTCGATTAAGAAGATAATCTAATTCAAATCTACCAGGGGTAGGACTCATTTAGGTCTTAAAACTATATGTCTGTACATTATTATTATAGCATGGTCAGGTAAGCAGCAGGGAAAAACCTATGCGTACTAACAGCCCAGTGTGGTCATGTTTTCTCCACAATGAACCATAAAACCAATGTAGGAAACAGTGAAAAAAATAGGACAAAAACTAAACTATAATATAAAGATGCAAGGTTTGTAAAGAACATGCAAACTAAGAAAATACACAGTCTTTTGAAACTGGGTGTCATCTCCCATTCCGCCATCCTGATGGTTAAAGTACTCGGCTGGGCCCTATGTTTCCTTGTATGCATAATCATCACCTTGAGGAAATCCACTTTGAGAAAGTTTTCTATATGTTGCATCATCAGTATCAGAACATTAGGCTCGTCACTGTAGTTGGAGTGGAAGAGTGTGTAGGACAGAGGTGAGGAAAGCAATTTGATCAGATATCCTCCTCAGCCACTCATCAGGCTTTTCAGGTCAAGCTCAGCCCATCTGCAGGTCGAGTCTCACTCCAAGCTCCAGTGAGAGGTTGGCTACCCAGAGAAGCCACTGCAACACAGGGAAGATCGCAAACTAAAATAAATCCTACCAACAAATCCGCTGCATCTATTAGAGGTAGGGCTCGAGTCAGACTGCGTGACTGGAGGAAAAATCCCATTTCACAGCCTGACGCCTGATTGCATGGCTTTATGGGGCGACTTCACCGTTACAACCAATCTGCCCGAGGAATGCAAACATGTGTGTGTGCGGTGTGTCTCGCGTCACAGCACAAAGACCTCTGCACACACTGCCGTTCGTTGGCACCGGCGCCCTGTTCTTACGTAAGTTCAGGTTGTCACGACAACAAGGCAACAGATCGCATTGGTCTCAGGCGAGTATCGGATGATGGGTAGTTAGAGGCTTCCAGAATAATTTCATCCAGGTAAATAAAAGCTGAAGTTTAATTTACACAAAACGTTAAATGTAGGAATGTGAGAGCGGCAGCTGGAAGTCATTTATCATACTTATGTTGGTAGAAATCAGCTGGCAACAGATCACAAACACGTGTCTAAATTCATGGTAATCTTACATTCAGGCACAAGAGGGCAGCAGTGCTTCCACAGGCCTACATTTGGCACTGCTATTAAGGCTTCCTTTCAACAAATGATACAAATGAAAAGTTAATTTGTCATTGATTCAGTGTAAAAATTGTTACATGTATCACATTCAATTCCCAAAGTGTTTCCAGCATTTATTTGTGTGCATTAACCCTAACCCATGACTTACAGTTAATTTAGGGTTTTCCAAAAATATGAATACTATATAAGACCGATAGAAAAAGGATTTTCAAACAGAAAACCTGGTCCTGCAGAAAAGAGTATTGTGCAGTGTATGCACAAAAATGCTTGGTCAGGGCTCCTTTTGGATGAATTACTGCATCAATTTGTGGAGACGAGCAGCCTCCTGAGGTGTTCCTGGAGCCCAGCTTGATTTAACGGTGGCCTTCAACTTGTCTGCATTTCTGGCTATGGTGTCTCTCGTCCTA
Organism: Fundulus diaphanus; assembly: GCA_037039145.1. Taxonomy (NCBI): domain Eukaryota; kingdom Metazoa; phylum Chordata; class Actinopteri; order Cyprinodontiformes; family Fundulidae; genus Fundulus; species Fundulus diaphanus. Next base: position 23,792,518 of record CM073144.1, read on the forward strand.
CTCTTAACAATACAGCACAGGTTCTCTATGGGGTTTGGGCCAGGCTGGTGAGCTAGCCAGTCAATCACAAATACGTTCGTCTGTGTGCTTTCACCATTTTGGGCAGATGCCAAGTCCTGCTAGAAAATGAAAGCAGCATGTCTCCAGAAAGCTTTTCAGCAGAGGGAAACTTGAAGGACTTGATTTCCAGATCACCAAAAAAAAAAAATTAATCTGGAAACATCTGTATAATATGATTGAACTTGATTTTGTAAAGTGCCTTGAGATGACATGTTTCATGATTTGGCGCTATATAAATAAAATTGAATTGAATTGAATTGAATTGAAAAATAGGACCGCTGAGCAAGTTTCCTTGACCCAGGTATGGTGTTTCCGCTGTAGTCTCTGGTTCAGGGGTGACTTGACACAAAGAATATTGCAGACCATGTTCGGCAGCGTGGCGGCTCCTGAAGCTGTGACTCCAGACACAGTCCACATGTCGGACTCCTCTAAACTCTTGAAGGGACTTTGTTTCAAAATCCTCTCCTGGCTGTGGATCTCTCTGCTGCTTATGGCAATTCTTCTACAGCAATCTTTTCTTTTGCTCGACCTTACAATAATGTGTACTAGAGACAGCACTGGGAAACCGCCAGCTTCTTCTGCGGCGACCTCTGGCAGCTTACCGTCCTTACTGAGGATGACTTTCCGCTGGAAACATGCCAAGTCAGGATTCTACTTCATGATTGTGTTGTTCATTACATAACACTTAGAAATTCCTTTTCATTGTTCTTATGTAATATATCATTTTCTGAGAAAATCAAGAATTAAATGTTCATTGCACAATCATCTGTGTGTAATTTCTATCTATCTATCTATCTATCTATCTATCTATCTATCTATCTATCTATCTATCTATCTATCTATCTATCTATCTATCTATCTATCTATCTATCTGTCTGTCTGTCTGTCTAGACAGATCTATATATATATGGGCTTTTTGAAGTGAATTTATAAAATAAATAAACTGTTTGAGGCTATTCCAAAAGACTTTCTGTGTGTCAAATAAAAAGGTCCATTGATGCGCTCGTCTTTTTTTTCCCAATTTCACAAAAAAGCTCATCTTAAAATCCGTTCTTTGCTAAAACTGTAAGAATTTCCCGAGTCAAATAAAAAGTTGCCAATTGGGCCTCTTTCTCCCCTGAGTTTCCCCTGGAACTGTTTAGTCAAAAATGAAAGCGTCTACAAGCAGTTGAAAGCTTTAAAGAGGTTTTTTGCGCTAACAGCAGCCTTTTTCGCAGATGGTTGTGTGAGGAACAGACACTTACGGACTCAGGAAGAAGCTTGAGCACACATTAACACCACTCCACTTCGCTCCACTTCCTTGTGGAGGTGAAGCTCTTCCTGGTCGCCTCTCTCTCTGGCTCCCTGTTCCATTTTCTTCCAGGAAGTGACACACAGATTCACCGCTGGCATGAACAGCAGGCCCAGGCTCCCACGGTTAGAGACCATGCCCTCCTCCTGGTCCCTGTATCCGTCTGTCTGTTTGTCCGTCTCCTGGCGCTGCCTCTGTGGCTGCAAAGGAAGCAGGTTAAAGTGACGTTACACAAAGCCAGCTAACGTGAGGTTTACTGTATTGTCCCATTCTGTGATTCCAGTTTTGCTGCGTCATGCTGAAACACCCTAATTGGATGTCTGACTCACGACGTGTTCCCGGAAACCACAGCCTTGATGTAATTGAAGGCTTTTTCACTTCGGTTCCGCTTTTTCTCAATGCAGACATTACAGCACAAATATACAAAACAGGAAGATAGAACTATTTTTCTTGCAAAAATGTAAACATATGTTTAAAGACATGGTTGATTTGGTGCAAATAAGCATTGTTTTCATCAGACTGAAAGCCAAACTGTCTCTCTGGCAGCTGTTTTTTTGTAAATAACTCTCCGTGACGCCCACCTGAAGGTAAAAGTCTGAGAAGTTTGTGTCTAGGAAAAGGTAGGTCTGCAGAGGTGTAAGCAGTCTTTTTTTTCCCAAAAGGAGCCCATACCAAGCATTTGGTGCATATACTGCACAATACTCATACTTTTCAGCAGGACCCAGATTTTGTTTGAAAATCCTTTTCTATCGGTCTTATATATAATATTGACATTTAAAAAAAAACAAACTAAATTTGGGTTTTCATTAGCTGTCAGTCATGGGATAGGGTTAATGTATACAAATAAATGCTGGCAATACTATGGGAAATGAATGTAATATATGTGTAACAATAGTACATTCGTTGTGTTAGCAACCTTAATATATGTGTAACCTCCATACGGCCATTCCAGGACAGAAGTGTCAAGGACTGAGACTTCCGTACATGGGTTGCTAACCTCTGTGCCACCACTGTGGCTCTTTAATCTGGAAATATTACTTGTAGTCAGAAAAAGCATGTTGGTAAAACAAAAAGATAACTCTAAATCTCAAACTACCAGGACTGTGAAGGACTTTCAGCTTAATTTGTGTGCTAAAGTTCTCTTTCAAGGGTATTAAACTCCTGCCCAGTTGCAAGCAAAGTGTAAGACTCTGGAATGACCAAGAAATTTAAAACCTTTTTCCAGGCTTTAAAAAAAAAAGCTGTGTATGTATGTGGATATAAACAGCATGCACAGATATACAAAGAAATTATTGTTGTTGATGTGAAAGCTCAGGATTATATGTGTGTGAGAGAGAGTGAAGAAAAGAACAATAAAACTTGTGACTTTATTTAAATGTAAAATGTGTTAATTTAAATGTAAATGCTTAATACCATTTCTATCTTTGTTTAGGAGGCAAAAAAATATTTCGGCATGAAATATTTATTTATTCACCCATTTGTTTACACATTGTGTAAACATCAGGGTGTTATGATCAGTGATTTAGCTATTATTGGCCAGAGTTTAACATTTTATGGCACCAGGATGTTATCATTACAACTCTGAAAAGTGTTTGGGCATTTTAATATGTAATTTTGCAATAAATGACACTAATTTAAAAAAAAAATGCTTGTACAAAAAAAATATATATTTTTATTTTCAAATAGGGTTTTACACTTTCAGAAATAAAAAGATAAAATATGTGAATAATTTATGATTAATCGTTTGACAGCACTGGTTATTATGTTTTGAGATATACCTGACTAATATCCTATGAGAAATAAAACTCTTGATTGAAAGACATGTAAATCTGCCAGAGGTATGACACATTTTGCACTCAACTGTACAGGTGTAACAATAGTAAATACTTAACATTGGGTGAATAATTTAGAATTCAATGTAAAAGTTGAATTTTTCAACTCTTTTGTATAGTAGCAGCTTTAATAGCTTCAGGGTGAAATGCTGCTGTTTAACATTACCATAGGAAGTTAGGAGAAAAGTGAATATGCTACATGTATTGTATAGGTCCTTGGGTAAATGTCAAGCAGTGAGAAGGCAGCCCGCTCTTCCAGTCATCAGTGATGTTAGCATGCAGCAGCATTCTGCAGAGGGCCTCTAGTTGCAGTGTGGATTTATGTTCCCCGGTGCTGAGGTTCAGGCAGAGCACATGATGGGGGAAAGCCCTGATGGAGACGTGCATGAGCCCCAGCATGCAGGGTGATGCTAGTAAAACTGATGCTATGAGAAAAGAAGATCAGCTTCACCCAAGAATCATAGTACAAGTTTTTAATCAAACTGATTCGCGCACTGGAATCAGTTTGTTTTAATCAGGTAACAGTATTAACAATTAAATGCTGTTTTTCTTAAAAAAAAAAAAAGAAGCACTCTAGGTTTTCTACCTAAGGCAGAATAACTAAATATTGCTTCCTGGGCTTAAATGTATTCTCTGATGGATGTTAGTTGTCCTGTACTTTGTAAAAAAAATATTGAACTTTGAAGCTTTTGAACTTCTTCATAAAGAAAAAGTTAAAAAGTGTGGCAACCATTTGGAATCAGCTACCCTGGGTCAATCATTTATAGAGCGATCGCACACTTTACAAGTATTTTGGGAAACGTTTCGACCATCTTCACAGATCTACAGAGTGAACTTTTATCAACAAATTCTCTATTGAATTTCAGCCAGTTTTGCTTTACTTAAAAAAAAATGAAAACAAATTTGAAAATATATTTCATTTGAACATTATGGCTTTGTAAAGCTTGCTTAAAAAAAAGAAAGATTTTGTTGTAAGACCAAATAGAGGCAACATAGTATATAAACCACCTTATGATGATGCATTTGCAAAACAGATATTTGCATTTGTCCGTTCGCGCAGACTAGTCTGCATGATTGGACAGTAAGAGAGAGAGTTTAAACAACGGAAATGATTATAAAATGCCTTCAAGTGAGTAGATCAACAGTCAGTGTGGCAAAAAATGATGATCAATCCAAAACGAAACTTTCTGACCTACATGAAAAACGCTGTAGGTGGCAGACAACTAGCACTGAATATCAGCCTGCAGTGAAACATAGTGGTGACAGCCTCATGCTGCGGGAATGCGTTTCTTCAACAGGGACAGGGAAGCCGGTGAGAGTTGGTAAAAACATGGATGGAGCTAATTGGAGGACGGTCTTGGAAGAAAACTGTTAGAGGACCATAGTGATGTATGACTTGGACCTATAGAGCAGGTTGAGTGTTTTTAACCTTCTTTAAATACAAGAACTCACTCAGAGAAGTCATTACTAAGGAATCAAGCGTCTAGAACCAGTCCTTTTTATTCGGCCATGATCGTGCGCACAATCGAGGAATTTGACTTGTGTTACGGCGCTCGCGGCGTTCACATTTGGTACACGACGTGTAAAACCAACTACGAGCGAGCGTTGCACCGAGGCGGCTAGTCACGTCGCCATCTTGGATTAAAAACAAACAAACAATCTAGACATTATCTTCAGGGAAATTATACTTAAAAAAAGTCACTTGTTGAATTGACTTGATAACAGCAACAGGGGAACCCAAATTACAAATGAGATCCAAGACTGACCCCAGACTGACCCCATCTGTGACATAAACACTCCAACCCACAAGCCAGTAATAATCTGCAAAACAAGTCCATATGACTCAAAGCCTCAAAGATCCAGGATTTCCTGAGAACTGACCCGCTTGACGTGTTTTCTTAACCTGTTTCCTTCATGGATTGAAAAGAAAAACAACAAAACCATCTCTTTCTGGAGAATTTCAGACAAGTGGCAGTGAGCTCAGTTCTGGGAAGAGCTCACAGCTACCGGAGCTACCCCTCCCAGAACAGCAGAGGCCGGTTGGCTTTCCCCCCACCACGCAGATAAACCATCCTAAAAGGCCAATTTGAAGCTGGCTAAAAATAGCAGCACCGAGCTGTTTATAGATCTGAAGTTAACCAGAAAGCAGGTCTTTAAGAGAGGAGGAGGAGAGGGTTTCACTTCTCATTCTTCACTTGAAGCAGAAGGAAGTTATCAAAGATAACTGTGGTCGTGTTTTACCAAGAGGTTGGAAATGGTGGGATTCTGGCAGCGGGGTCTGACATTACTATGACACATCATCTACTTACAGTAAAACAGACTAGTCATTTCATTACTCTTCCCAAAACCTCCCGAATGCACAGACAGAGGCAGTCATGCTCTTAATAACCTCTCCGGATTGTTTTGGAGACTTAGAACCCCCTCCCCCACACTTCCACCCCACACACACTTACTTTGAATTTATGAAGAATGACTATTCCAGGCAATGTAGTGTAAAAAAGATGGTGTAACTCTCTGGCCTTCCTGGCAGGCAGACATGCAGTAACCATGTGATGAATGTGCTTCTGACACACACACACACGCACACACACACACACACACAGAGTCAGGAGAGTGAGTCAGCAAAAACACGCTGCAGCCTCTAAATGTACAACTTAGCCTCTGCTTCCTCCCTGGCTTTGAGCCTGGACAGCTTCCTAGAACGGGCAGCTGTGTTTCAGCTGAACCTGCTCGTGTTTCTGCAGATTCCGTCTGGTGAACACACCACCATCATGATTTCAAAAAGCTCCTTGGCAGAAAGCAAACATCCTCAACCTCCCCCTTGATTCCAAACGGCCCTGCTGATATGTGACCCTAGGTGTGAAGGTAGAATGTGGAGGCGAACCTACTGCGAGTGAAAGATACAAGCCTCGGTCTGCCGGCGGCAGCAAACAGTCTGTGTGCAGCTGAAGAGTCATCTTTCAGAAGTGTTGGCAGAAACTCATCGTCCATTATCTCTTTTATCAGATTTTTCTTGTGTTGTTAAAAATACTGGCTTGCTGATTAGCTTTCCATATTTCACACATTTTACTACAAAACCAGCTCTTATAAAGAGTTGAGGCATTGCTGGGTCGAGTAATGCTGTACATCATGTTCTGGCGACACATTTTACAGGAATTTCTTTTGAAAACCATGCCCTGGGGTAGTTAAGCTATTTTCTACTTCTGTGGAACATGGTTTTGCATTCTTGCAAATCACACAATGATCTAGTGTTACAATAAAGCTAAAAAATGCTCAAATTTCATCCACCTATTGTCTATACCAGTTTATCCTACCAGTGTCGTGGGTGATGCTGGTGCCTCTCTCCAGTGGTCAATGGTTCAGAGGTAGGGTATACCCTAGGCAGGTTTCGAGTCCATGTGCTCACAGAATCCCTCCCAGCAGCATTTAGAGACCAATTACCTCCAAATGTTCTTTAAATGAGAAAAAGTACTTATAAAGATAATAGTTTGTTAATGACAATGTAGTTTTTTGTCTTTTTTATTGTACATGTGCCATTATGACAATGTGGAGGTGACTGACCATTTGGTGTTGGAGCCCATACTTAGAAACAAACTGTAACCTTTTCATATAATTGACCTTCTAATAGCGAAACTAAAAAAACAACAAAGAGGAACCAAGACACGGGTAACATTCTCAGAAGCCTCTGTGGGCTAAATGCCGGCAATTATTTAAATAATTCATGCAGTGTCCTAAGAGTGGTATTGCTTTCTTATGACATTGATTGTATTTGACAAAGTGTGAGTCCAAACTGGTCTTAAACACGACATGCCTGACTCAAGGGGATGTTGTGTGTTAGAGCGTCAAGCAGGCTTGTCTTGCAGCATGGAAACAGGAACTGTGGATTTAATAAATAATGCCACATCATGTTTGGAGACAATGGTGACGACAATGATCTGGTGGTGAATGACTCCTGGCTTTCTGATCAAAAACAATAACTGCATGAACCAAGAAATGTTTAAATGGAAAGACTGAGGCCAGGGCATTACGTCAGCCACAGTCAATGTCGACAATGTTGTTTTTATGTAAGAAATTGTGGGAATTTAGCTCATCTTGCCATAATCTGACACCCTACTCTCTGGTGGTGAATGAAACATTTACAGTCTTGGTTTTAGGGACAAACTTTGGATATTATAAAGAGAAAGATGAAGCTTTTTGATGAGTGTCTTATTTACGACTAAGTGTCTTGACTCGCTTTAAACTTGACTTTGCTGCTCCGCTTCATACGTGTCATGATTTAGGGTTTTATTTGTTTTGTGTGGAACTTTTCTCACTCCTCAGTCACCACCAATCAGCTCAGTCCACTCTCAGTCACCCGGCACCAGTCTCCATCCAATCAGCTCAGTCATCTACCTGCCACCACTCTGCACCTGATCAGCCCCACCTGCTGCACTAATACCTGCCTCGCTCAACCACTCAACCAAGATGAGACGTTCTGGTTGAGAACGTCTCATCTTGACTGCTGCCTCAACGCTCCCAGTTCCTGTGTGTTCAGCATGTTGGACTCAGTATCTCTGTGTTCAGCCCTCACAGATGAAGGTTCCAGTGTCTGCGTGCTGCTCAAGACTGCTCTGTTTTCTTGTGAGGTCCTGCCCACTCTGGTCAGCCTACAAAACCAGCTCTTATAAAGAGTTGAGACATTGCTGGGTCGAGTAATGCTGTACATCATGTTCTGGCGACACATTTTACAGGAATTTCTTTTGAAAACCATGCCCTGGGGTAGTTAAGCTATTTTCTACTTCTGTGGAACATGGTTTTGCATTCTTGCAAATCACACAATGATCTAGTCTTACAATAAAGCTAAGAAATGCTCAAATTTCATCCACCCATTGTCTATACCAGCTTATCCTACCAGGGTCATGGGTGATGCTGGTGCCTCTCTCCAGTGGTCAATGGTTCAGAGTGGTCAAACGGCCTGCATTTGCTATTCAAGTCAGCTCCTCCCTTCTTCCCCTGGTCCTAGTTTGTCACTTTCTGCTGCACCTGGGCAAGTCTGGTTCTGCCTGCTTAGTCAAGCACTACTCAACCTCTTCAATAAACGTTTTAAAACGTAACTCTGTGTCTGGTTGGAATATCGGGTTCTTTGAGAGTTATTCATTACAATACGGCAGGATAATAACTGAAGGCTCAGGCTCCAACTTTTAAATCACACTGATGATTTTGTGATGCACAAAGACGAGCAGAGACAGTCCAGCTTCCAAGGCTTCATTCTGACCATCCTGTGGCTAAGTAGCCGAAAGAAAGACGGAGAGGTGTTTAATTTACATAAAAAATGAGGAAATTATTAAAATATGCAAGATATGAAATGTATGAGAGCAGCTGTTTTGGGAATTCAGCTGTTATAAAATACAGTTTATGAGAGCAAAGACAACAGGAGAGTATAAAATAGATGCTAAACAATGGCATAATACATTTACTACATTGTGAAAGAAGTTTTAACCCATATTTTTCAAAAATTCATTTCATACAATATATGACAGAAAAAGAGAACTAGTTCAAGTTAAAGGTGTGAAACAGTCTAGTCTGAGCTTTTAGGATGGTGAATCTCCACTGTCGCTACATGCATGCTTGGCATGAGGGATTGCTGCAAAGTCAACGACCCAATGCCAGCAACTGTCTACTGGGTTTCCTTAGATAGAAAACAGTATAATTTGATTGGATTGACTCTGTAAAGTGCCCCGAGATCACATCTGTTGTAAATTGATAATTATATATAATTATATAAATAAACTGATTTGATTTAACTGATTTGCTTTGAATGTCTGTCATAACCCTCCCGAAACTGCTTTGGGATTTGTTCAAGACTGTTACTCTAAAGCAGGTTACAACTGCTTGAAAACTCAATGATCTCCATCTATCAAGCAGCAGAGGGAAGGATTTAGACCATGAAGCTTGCATAAGCTGACATAGTTGACTTTTAAGCCAAACTATGCCCTGCTATGGGAGGGAAGTCATGAGATTTCTGCTTAAGTTGGCTTTTCTGAGACAGGGTTGAAGGGGAAACAGCTTAACCTCCCTCTCCTCAGCTTCATCCTCTAGCTCAGGGTGCCTTAGTCCAGTCCTCGAGTGTTACTATCCTGCATCCTTTAGATCCTTCTGTTCTCCAACACACCTGAATTAAATGGCTGAATCATCAGCATTGAGTCATTCGGCTCTGCAGAGGCGTGGTGACGAGTCTTTCACTCGATTCAGGTGTGTTGGAGAAGGGATGCATCTAAATGTTGATGGACAGTAGGTCTCTGGGACCAAACCCAAACTTGGGCACCCCTGCTCTGGCCCAAGTAAGTTCTGGATGTGCCCTAACATGTGGGACATGTCCAACAACATGCCAAAGGGTGACGTCCAGAAGGCCTTACCAGATCGCCAAACCACCTAAACCGGCTTTTTTTTGAGGGAGAGGAGAAGCTTCTTGCAAATAGCTAAGCTCCTCTCCTGATTTAGAGGTGAGTAGCCAATTTAGGAAAGAAGCTAATTTTCAGCGATTGAAGGAGAGGATTGTAACTTGGAAGATATTTTATAACCTGCTGGCAAAGTGTTGCACCCGATTGCTGAAGTGGATGATAATTAAAAATTAAGTCCCATCAAGCCTCGGAGGTTGCATGATCGCATGTCAGATTTCATTCCGGTCATTGAAAGTCTGTTTAGTTGCCAAATTCTTGGCTGTGTGGGTGTAAGTAGAGGCATTAAGGCTGGGCAGGTTGACAAATGAACTTAAAAGCCATGAGCTTAACAGGTTGCAGGTGGAAATTCCCACTATGAAGGTTCGACAGAAATGAAAGCACACTACGTTTTAATCTATTCACTTGCACAAATTCTGCACAAATATCTGCTTTGTTCCCCCAGTTCTTGTATTTATTGTGGTTGACGCAGGAATCATAGTATCAAGGGATTCGCAAGGCCTCCAAGTGCGTATGACTATAAAAATGAATGACACAACAGTCCCGGGTAAAGAGAAGAGAGAAGGGAAGAAATACCACATCATGAATGACGCCTAAACCATGACATGCTGGGTGTTTTACAGAACTATTTTTAGCACATTTTCAGTGATCCTCCAAATCATTTAACTTCCTGATTTGTCTGTGAACCATTTTGGCATCATTCATGTTTGTTTTTTCAAAGGGTAAATGCTGCCGTTGACGATAATCTCTTAAGATTGAAAATAACTTGTGGCGTACCTCAAAGATAAGTTTCAATCCTTTCATTTTGTCAGACTATACCAGTGCTTCACAGCATTGCTGGAAAAAAAAAGTTTTTCTTACATTTCCTGATGACACTGGACAAAACGCTTCCCCTTTTATTTTGATTTTTCATCTCAGTGTTTTTCTTTTCTCCAGATAAAATTGCTCTTTATTGTTTTTGTTTTTCCCCCCCAAAACATTCGAGTAATTCGTTCACCTGTACAAATCTCCGATTGCTGCTATGCTAACTCGTAGCTGGAACGTTCCCCTTTTTACTGCCGTTACCAGATTTTGCCTCTGTTCCCGCCGGGTCCAGGCACACATACAGCTTCTAGCTTGTGGAACAACTTCAAAACTCTCTACCTGGCATTTCTCTGGTGAGAGGAAAGCTGCGCTGAAGCAGAGCAGGTTAGCTGCTAATGGCAGGAGTATCGGATGAGAGCTTGGTGGATCGTGTTCATTTGCAATGACGTGAGTTCTTGGAAGAACACACAGGTAAAGTAAGCAAACCCCAGTGACTATTGCTCCAGTGCACATACACACCCATTAACAAAGACTCCAATGTAAAGATGCACCAAGCCAAATATTGGCAGCACCAGGTCTACGTTCCTTAGCCGTTGAATAAGACTGCCGTGCCTCCTTTTAACTCACCGTTTCACACACTTGCTTCAGTCAGCTTGCCTCCTCACAGTTCATCTCCATGTAATGCATTCCACAGCCAAAACCATCCCGTTCTTCACACCCTGTGCTCAGCAAGCGCATCCGTGTAATCACAGCTGTGGACTTCTCACTGTTCCATCTCCGCCGTCAACCCTGTCCAGCCTCACGCCGTCCCCTGACGGAGTGCTCACGCCTGAGTTTCCTGACAGTGACGAAGTCCCCGGCGCACACTCCTCTTTCTCTTTCACTCTGTGTGTGTCCTGTCCTACGTAGAAAAGTGGGTGTGTCTCATACGGAAAAATGTGCTAAACACAAAGGACGCACACACCCACATGCCGATGCGCTATGGATCCGTCGCGCAGCAGGAAGATGTACTTTTATGTATGTGTTTGGGTGTACAAAGAGGAACCCATTAAAAGCTAGGAACGTGTGTGAGTGTCCAGTACCACTCTGTGTGTCACTTCCTTGACTCCAGAGAGCACGATTTCCCCCCTTAGGCAGAAGAGTGTGAGTTTCGTGTGTGTGCGGCCGCATGTGTGTGTGAAACTGTTTTCCCAGGCACCTGGCCAGGATCCCACAAACCCCCGGAAGGATGAGAGCTAAGAGCGAAAACCGGGAGAAAGTTAGAAAGCAGCTGATTTAACACTGACATTTCAGACTCTGTGCAGATTTGAACTGACAACCCTGGTGGGGTTAGCGCCTTGCTATGGACCTTTGTAGGTGCACACACAACCGTCGTAGTTCTGTGTTGGACCAGGCTCCTAAACGGCGCCCCGTCAGCCTCAAACGGAATGATAAGCAGCAGGAGAACGAGAGCAGCCAAGGGACTCTATATAAAGAGCCTGCGTCTCCATGGCGATGCCAAAGGCAAAGAGAGGTTGTGTCCGAGTCACAGCCTCGGCTCCCTCCTCTCTGTGCACACAAGAGATTGTGGGAAAGCGGATGTGGTTCTCACACCCTCCCTGTGGGGTACAAGCCTCATTATTACCACACACGGCCCAGAGATGTAGTCGTAGGGCCCAGAGCAGCTGTCTCCGGATGCACTTTCACTCTTTATCGGCATCATCAAGCATGGGAAAGTCAGAGGTCAGCGATGGAGGAGCTTCTGATGTTAACATGGAATAAACCCAAAATGCGCGGAAAAATATGCAGAAGATAGGTGCCAATAATTCTATAATGGATAGCTGTTTCACAGTGTTGTCCCAGAAATGCTAAACACATCTTGGCTGAGTTTTGGCTGAAATATGTTTTAATGATTCTCGTCTGCAACAGGCTTAAATCAAAAGCCTTCAGTTGAAGCCTGTTGTGGTTGTCATGACTCGCATGATTGATAATCGTTTTTACAAATTTGCTTTGATGTGCAATCTTATCCTAGAAGATTTTTATTTAAAAAAACTCCTGATACCAAGCAGCATCAACTTGTCTGCCAACAGTGTGGTTGTCAGCGGACAGGAACTAAACCATTGAAGTCACCGAAGTGCTGACTCTTCATATAAATATATATAGGTCTTGCTTAGCAATGGCTGCAGAAACACTTGTTCCTAACAGAGCACTTCGCTTTCAGACTGCAGGTCTGCTGGTGGTTCCTAGAGTCTCTAAAAGTAGAATGGGAGGCAGATCCTTTAGCTATCAGGCTCCTCTCCTGTGGAACCAACTCCCAGTTTTGGTCCGTGAGGCAGACACCCTGTCTACTTTTAACACTAATCCCGAAACTTTCCTTTTTGACAAAGCTTATAGTTAGAGTAGCTCATGTTACCCTGAGCTACCTCTATAGTTATGCTGCTATAGGCTTAGGTTACTGGAGGACATCAGGGTCTATTTTTCTCACTCTACTGAGTTCTACTGTTCTCTAATTATGCATTGATTGTCGTCATTTCAGCTTTTAACTTCCTGTTCTCTCTCTTTTCTTCTTCATTGTAGGTACACCTGGTCTGGCGTTCTGTTAGCTGTGACATCATCCAGGGAAGACAGATCACCCGCTTTTACCATCTAATGTAGAACAGATTACTGGATCAATGTGTGCTTCTGTGCTTTTTTGTCTGTCTTGTTGTGTCTCTGCTCTGTCTTCTCTAACCCCCAGTCGGTCGAGGCAGATGACTGTTCATACTGAGCCCGGTTCTGCTGGAGGTTTTTCCTTCCCGTTAATGGGTGGTTTTTCTTTCCACTGTCGCTTCATGCTTGCTCAGTATGAGGGATTGCTGCAAAGCCATGGACAATGCAGATGACTCTCACTGTGGCTCTACAGTTCTCCAGGAGTGAATGCTGCTTGTCAAGACTTTGACGCAATCAACTTGTTTCCTTATATAGGAAATGTTTTGACCAATCTGTATAATCTGACCCAATCTGTATAATCTGATTGAATTTGACTTTGGAAAGTGCCTTGAGATGACATGTTTCATGAATTGGCGCTATATAAATAAAATTTTATTTAATTGAATTGAATTATTATTTTGTTGCAGGTGAAAGGCTAGCCTACTATTGCTCTGGAGGACTGAGGTGCATAATTAATGCTGGGTGTGTCTGATTTCGCCATTCTAACCACATTCTGAACTCCAACGTTGTGGTGGGTGGAGATCTGTGTTTCCAGATCACAGACACTGAAGCAGCAACATCCAAGGCAGCAGGAGGACCCTCACGGCGTCAGCATGTAAATTACCTGAACAAACAGGTTTTGGACCCCACGGTAGAACTGACATCAGCTGACAACAAGGGTCAGCCAGAAGGTTCCACAAAATCACGTTTAGGAGGGAAAAGCTTTTGGTCAGGCCTCAATCACGTTTAGACACGTTTTTGGGCTTGGCAGGAAAGTCCTTGAACTGCTGAACAAGTTAAATGTCTTCCAATCATATGACTTAGCTCTAAAACCTAAGGGCCATTTGTGTTTTTGGAGAGCCTTGCCTCCGTCAGCAGCTACGGTAATCCGTCCCTGGAACAGTTGCAGGAAATGTGGGACACGGCAGCGGGTATAAATACAGCTGCTCACTCAGAGGAGCCGAGAGCTGGAGCTCCAATTAGAGAGCGTGATGCATGGCCGCAAGCACACATGGACTCACACGTAGATGAGCTGGACCTTCACCAATCTCTGCGTGTTTATACAATTACTCAGGAGAGACGGCACACCTGAACAGGGAGCATGTTTCTCTCTAATGAAGCCGAACTCCAGTTTACCTCCTGCAGCGATTCAGCCTCTGACAGAATGAGGTCTCTGCTCGCGCACTAACTAACACGCCACACTATGACCAACTGGACTCCCGACAACAACCCGTTCCGTTCCTGTCAGCACCACCGGATAAAGATTTGCGTTTATCTCTTTGTGGGAGGAGATAAAGTTCCTCTGAGTGTCACGTTGACACAGTGCGGGTCAAAGGTACGGCAGTGCCACTCCTCGCCTTCCCTGCATTTCTCAAGCACTGTAACGCTGGCAGCGAGTTAACTGGGTGCACGCAAGACAGAGCAAGGGGGAAGTCGATGTACAGTCTATAAGCGCGCATTAAGATCAAGGCAATTTAGAAAACAAGAAAAGGGATTCTAAAGACGTCAGCAAGCCCTACTGATGTTTGTTGGGAATCATCTGGAGGGAGGGATGAGTAAGGAGCAAATTGAAAGAGTCTGAGTGGTGTGTTCACATAGGCAAAGTATTCAGCTTCATGTGATACTAGCAAGAGTTTGTAAAGTGTCAGTATATTCACTTATCATGGACATGTCTAAATAACTCAGCTCACATCCACTTTAGCCAAAAGAAAGAGCTTTTGAAGGAAAGGAACTAAACCTGTAAGCATAAGCCCATCTCTACAACTCCCCTGGCCACAGAACGCCTCGAGAACCCACAGCAAGGTGTACTCATTTCAGTCTTTATGATGTAGTCACATCCGTTCAACTGTTACACAGTCTGTCGCATTATGAAGAGAAACTTCAGTCTGTTTATTGGCAGGTTATGTGATGGACAGAGCACAGGTGGTGAAGTGAGAATGGCTTTCTAAATGATTACCCATTCCTTGCAAAACTAGCGTAAACTAAAGGCTCCCACATACTCGGGCGTACTGTGCGCATACTGTGAGCCACGCCGACTCTCCGCGGACCTTTTACCCTTCATAGTTGAGAGTACTGTTGCCTACATTTCTTGCAACAAATTCCTACAATTCCCACACTTTCTGACCAAACTTTTTCCTCTCCGTCAGGTATTTCTGTTTCAGTGTTTTCCCATTTGGAACGTAAGATTTGCCACGGCTTGTGGAACCCCGCCTCCCTCATGGCCGCTTCAAGATCTTGGTAAATGCTCGCATTTCTTCGCTGTTTTGAATCTAGTATGTTGGAAGTACCGCTGTCACGAACTAAATGTAAAAAAAACACGTGGTCGTGAATCCAAACATGCCGCGCCATCATCCCGCTACTACTTCCTGTCGTCTTCTTCGTCTATTTCACCAGTCGTAACATCCGGTTGTTGAGCACGTGACACGTGCGATGTGAAAAAAACTGTTTCCGTTGCAGTTTTGCTAAATATAACTGTGACATGGCTGAAAAACCACCTCGTCCTAGAGCAAAAAACTTTTATCAAAAAATAGGTGTATTTTCGAAAATTGCTGTTTCCATTAAATTCATTTTCGTGATCACAATTTGCGCATTGCGTCAATGGAAATGCGACTGCTGCTAAAGAAAGGCATCCCAACAGCACAATGCCACCACCACCATGTTTCACAGTGGGTGTGGTGTTGTCAGAATGGGGTGCAGTGTCAGTTCACCTCCACACAGATGGTTTTCCATTTTGACCAAAGAGCTTAATTTTGATCTGATCTGACCACAGCACCTTCTTCAACATGTTTGCTACGCACTCTCCATGGCTTGTGGTAAACTGTGATCATGACTTGTTACAGCACGCTTTCAACAATTGCTTTCTCAGGATATTGTCTTCTAACCTAACTCTGTTGTAAACCTTGCCACAACTTTATCCCTGGCCTGTCTGCTGTGTTCCTTGGTCTCCATGATGCTGCTTACTAACACAGAAAGTACTCCTGGATCAGTGCTTCTGTGTTTTCTTTTTATCTGTAATCTTTGCATTCTCAAAGCACCAGTCAGTCGCAGCAGATGGGTGTTATCTCTTCCCACTGTCACCACGCACTTGCGTTCCATATAATCTATTCTACGTCAATCTGCTCCATTACTTTTGCTTACCAAAAATGTGGTATTCTCTTGGAAATGAGGCTTGTTTTTCTGAGTTGTGTATCAGATCTGGATGTAAATGCTTGGAACTAAAAGCTGACATGTTGATCTATTGACTCATCTTTAATGCGACTCCCAAATGTCTGCAGTCTAAAACATAAATAAAGAATTTGGCTTTACTCTTCCAATAATTTAAGAGGGTTTGGACCACTTAATGACAAACCCACTAAGAATTACCCTATTTCATATTTTAAAAAATATGAACATGAACATGTTTGTAATATGACTTTTTTTTTATTAAATAATGTTTTCCCTTTTACTCAAAAGAGCTTTTTTCAGCAGCAAGGACAAAAAAAGCTCCTCCAAAATTCATGGAAATAAAACTAACTCAGTCCACACTTCAGTCTTACTGCATGAACAACAAGCAACAACAAAAAAATCTTACTTACGGTAAATAGAAGCCATAAAAAGGAGCAGGAACACACAGTGTTGTCACCAGAGAAAAAGCTGGCAGGATCCTACAGATTCTGTGCTTCTTCTTCTCTTCCTTGTTTCCCCTCAGAGCGGAGGAGCTGCTCCTCTGTAATACTGCAAACTAGTCTGTGTATGTGAGCGTGTTTGAGTGTCATTCATACTGCAATCTGCTTAAAGTGTCCTCCTACAAGCTCTGACTCAATTCTGACTCAACAACAACACAGCCAACCCCCCCCCCCCACCCCCACGGTAAGTATAATATATTATCATCTGCAAAGGAAGAGCGTTTTTTGGACAAATAGCACTGCTTTTCCACTATTCTTGAGTCACAAACCAACCAAGTCAACACAGAACGCATGCTTGTGGCGTACCCACATGCTGTGGTTTACCACGTGCGTATATAAGCAACAGGTGTCAGTGCGCCGCAGGATGTGAGTCCGAGACCAGGAATTCTGAGAAGTGGCCTCGGTTTCCAGTTGAATGAGGGCACAAAAACAAATTCCCCTTCGTTTCTCCCTTTTCAAGCCCACTCACGTAAAGCAGTCATGGGCGTGGCACTGCAAATTCAATATTTTGCCCTCAATCTCAACTTTCACCTAATTTGAATAATTTCTGCCTTGTACTGCCGGCATTTTCAGGTCCTTCCTGTGTTTCTCATTGCTTACACAGAAGTGAGAACGCTTCCTCTTTTTTTTTTTTTTTTTTTTTTTACAGTTGTCGTCACTGTGCAGCTACTTTGACATGTGAGTATGCAGAAAACCTGTATCTACAGCGTGTTGTCTGCAGTTAATCTTTAACTGGCCAGACCTTTACATATGTTTAACTGCAGGCATTTTTAAATGGCATACTAAGCTCATGGCTAGAATTGCTACGTTTTATGATAGTTATTTGTTTATCTGGTTTATCCTGAAGAAAAACCAGTGCATTTGAACACACATTCAAAATGCAGAAGCGTCCTAAAAGTAGATAAATGTGTTACTTCTCTGCTACGCTTAGTCGTGGCTCAAGGACATGGCGACTTCGGTTAACAATCATTTAAAACACGTAGCAGTAAACGTCCTATTGTTATCAGAGATGCTAAAAAAGCGGTATTCGCTTAAGGATTGTAATAGACAGAAAACGACAGCTGACCACATGAACTTGTTCCAGTTTTTTATTCACACTAAAGCTATTAGAGATTTTTTTTCGTATAGGTTGATCCACAATGCTGTGGTCCACTGACTTAGCTTCAGCCTCCAATATGTTCTGTATCTGTAAACAAGACACGCCAGACACAAACGCTCCTGGCTACGGCACGTCTATTTAGCCCTTCCTTAAACAAACGAATCCAGCATCTTCATTTCCGCTGGACTTCCTAACCACGCCATCAGCATCTCTTTGCGGGTTCAGAGGTTATCGTCTTATTGTCTAATCTGTCAGCTGTCTTGAGTTCCCATTAATTAGGATCGTGACTGTAAGAAATCAAAGGAAGAACCTGCCCAGGAGCGCACACACGGTACACGCGGAGAGAGATACGGACCTTTTCACGAGAAGTGCGTCTGTGCGTTCCGCCTGTCTGTTGATTGGAAGCTTGTGAACTTCAGCTGCATGCATTAAATCCCACTGAAGCCTGCGGAGAAAAAAAAAATGGAGAAAGAGCGTTAGAGAGCAACAACGCAGTTACATAAGAACTCGCTACGCAATGGACAGCATCTCTTTGCCGACTGACCTTGAGGATCAGCAGCGATCTGGAAGGGAAAAAAAAATGGAATGAAATAGATGTTACATAAACATCAATCACCACAAATACACTGAACAGTGAATGCATCAAACAAACTAGCAATCATTTTTGCACCGCCTCCTTGATCCATCGCAGGGATTATACCATCTCCGTTTGCCTTTAACTACAGTATAGAGCTCACATATATGTGGATTGCATCTTTTTACGAAAACAGGATGAGATGGCGCTTGTCTAGCGCCCTCTATGCTGTTGTTGCCCAAACAAGAACAAGAAAAACAAAAAGAAGAATTGTTTATATACTGGGTAAAACTAGATATGTTCAAGCAATCAATGCACGCCATCACAACTGGAAATCAACCACTTTGAAATGGATGTGTCCACTTTCAGGCTAAAGCAGAGTGGGTTTTAATAAGGTGGAGACAAGGGTTTAACCCACATGAGTGACCAGAGTCATTGTGGCCATTTAAACCTGTGAAAAACAGTACATCCGCAGACCCCCACAAGATACGGTGGCTGAGTTTCTTTTTGTCCTTTCAGCAACTGCCTCTTCTGTTGGCTGCTCAGTTTTGTAGTCACTCCCAATGATATATAGCTACGGACTACAAACAGCGCTCTGAGGCCCCGCAGTCTATGGTGGCCTGAGATGCAGCAAATGGCCAAACCTGCTGCCCACACATGACTCCAAATGTGTGTGCGGACTCCACAGCGCACACAGAAAAAAATGCAGCAACCACAGAAAATAAACATAAGCAAAATGAAAAATGCTGCAAATACCAAAAACATCGGCAAGTTAAAAAAACAAAAACAGAAGCGCACCAGACCACTAGGGGAGCAACCATGTCAGCGGGACCAGAGACCTAGTGAAGATATTAACATGATGCCCAGAGGGAAGAAAGAAAACATAGGTTTTTGTCCATGTCTTTTTAGACACGTAACCATAATCTTTTACAATATTACAGAACATCACCATATTTACACAGGTAATATTAACAGGCTTGTCTTTTTGGTTTTTGGTATTTCATCTGGTTCATTTAAAACTGATCACAGTCAGCTCGTATGCATCACAAAAGTTGCTGCTAATGTGTCAAGTTTTTTTGCCCCACTTATCATGCCGGAGGCGCCACTGGTCATGTTTCAGATGAGGATTCTGTGCGGGGTGGCGGGGACGAGCTGCTGTAATTCATGAAGTTTCTCAAAGCATTCCAAAATTTACCAGGGTCATTGGCTTAGAAGCAGTTTTTTTAGCTTCTCGCTGTAGTTTCTTTTCACTGCCTTGATCTCCACTTGTTCCTGGCCTGCTTATACAGTTCCTGGTCCCCACTGCTGTAAGCCTCATCCTTGCTTCTGCACAGCTTCCTCGGATGTGAAGTGAACCGGGGTTTAATGCTGTTTTATGTGCAAAAGGTTTTGGTCTGCACACACGTTCTCACAGAAACTGATGTATGTAGTGACAGTTTTAGCAAGCTCATTAAGGTCAGTGGATGAAGCTTCAGAGACACTCCAATCTGTGTAACAAAGCAGACCTGTAACATCTGCTCTGACTCATCAGTCCACTTCCTAACAGTTCAAATCACGGGGTTAGGGTGAATGCGGTGAAGCAGACAGCGATCAGCAAGTTACAAAGTGGCCCTAATGACAGTGCAGTATGCATCTTTTAAAGCTGTGTACCACGGGGGCGTGGGGATGGCGCAGGAGCAGAGCACGCGACCCATGTTCGGGGGCCTCGGTCCTCAACGCGGCTGTCCTAGGTTCAAGTCTCGGTCCGTGGACCTTTGTCGTATGTCTTTCCGCTCTCTCTCAACCCCATTTCCTGTCAGCCCACTGTCAAATAAAGGCCACTAGTGACACACACACACACACACATATGCAAAAAAGCTTTGTAACAGTGATCTAGTGTGTTATTATCCCTTGTGGGGCACTTAATCCACCTCATTTTCGAACGCGGAAGTAACTATGGGTCCAACTTCCGTTTTTTTGTGCGGCACTTCCGTTTCAGCGCTTCCCTCGGCCAAATAACATCAGTTTGACAGAAATGATAAACTGTCGCGGCAACATTGTCAAAAATTGAAGAGCGATCGAAGTGGCAGGTCAGTACCACAGCCTCAAACTATTCATGACTGAGAGGATGACATGAAGAAGTGGCCTCATATAACGAACGAGGACATTTTTAACCAGTTTGTGTCGTCACTTGGTGCGGACGGCTCTGCAGCGCGACTTTACCGAAGCGAACCTCCGCAGTGGAAAAGTTGGATCGGTGTTAATTAACATCAACATGGATGACCTGGTATCCGTGGAGGCTGATGTCTGTTCAAGCCAAAGCAAGTCCGACGTTCACTCTGCTGGATCCTGACTACATCAACCGGCTCCACCGAGACGACCGGAGCGCTCTGATGCTGCGGCTCCAGGGGAAGTCATGCAGCGGCGACTTATGGAAGGTAGGCTAATGAATCGTCTGAGTCAAAAACATCCTAGCAGTTGCCTTGTTGTGATTAGATTGCACAAACTAAGGAATTAAGAGTTAAAGATAGGTAATGTAAACAGCCCTTAGCTTACCTGTGTCTGCGCTCCTTTGTCTCCTTGTTTTTGTTTTTAATGGAACTTCGCAGCCCAGACACTTTTCTGGCGCCGTGTGCTCTTCTGTCGGTCTTTTGTCCACAAAATGAAAAGAATAAACATACGGTCGCTTCGGTGGTTTCTTCAGATTTCAAGCTTTTAACCACAGGGCGAAGAGATTCCTCATTCTTCGGCTGAGGGTGAAGGAAGTAGGGCTCCCCGCATCTGCAGCTCTTGTTCACGGTCGATGATTAAAACACTCCTGCTCCACATAAACCTTTCTTTTACACGCGTTATTATAACAACCTCTAACCGTACAAATGATCCCGGTCTTCCTCGAAGCCATAAAGACAAGTAATTTGAGACGAAGTAGCTGCATGAGTCGCTTTTCAGCAAGCTACCCACTGACAGGAAGTGAGCGGCCGGACGTCTTGCACAAAAAAACGACAACTCGCTGGCTCCGTGTTTCCGTCGAAAATAAGGTGGATAGGCTGTCTATATTTAGAAAGTTCAACAGAAAGGTTTATGCTGGAAAGATCCCCAAGAACAACGATGAGGGACTCTGGGTGTGTTTTTCCACACCGTTATCAGCTCTGAGAGGTGTTTTTTCAGCTTTTGATGTGCAAGCACGTGGCGGGATATAAACACTGGCCAAAAGAAGACAAAGAGAAGTGTCTCTGTGAATAAAACGGGTCTACAGTGAAAAGAAATACCTCCAGGTGAGGACGTCTGTAACTCTGTGACGTCAGCACACCAACCTTTGTTTATATAAAAGCAGATTCCAATCCTCGTTTCCGCCCCCCTGAGAGCGCTGCACAATGGGCCACTCAAAACAGCTAGAAACCCGGCCTCAGAAGTGCACCGTCTAGACTAGTCTGCTCACCGAGCCAGGTTTCCGTGAAAAAGGGGTGGCAGGCAGATCCACGGGAGTCTACAGTTTTAGAGTTGAGAAGCAGCATGTCCATTTTATTAGCCAGGCAGCAGACATTAGCCAGGGGGATTGGAGACAAGGGTGCGCGTTCCTATTTTCCTTCGCTTGTATGTTTCTGGGACAGATGAAAGAACACATTTCCTGAACAGGTCGTCTTATCGGTGTTAGAGATACATCAACAGCCGTCTGTCCTTTTCAGCTGATCAGGTTTTTTTTTTTTTGCATTGCAAAGATCTGATGGAGACCGGGATGGTGAGTTTTCTGTGATATGCTAGAAGGCTGATGTTAAGCAGATGTAACAATTGACCTGTACGCGCATGAAAAAGCTTCAAGGATTATCACTAGAATCTTTATTTCATCACTGGTTTTTGCAAGCACACATTGGAGTTCACACACAGACTCACTAGTGACAAGCTCTCTATTCCGAAAACAACATTTTCCCCCCCAAAAAAGCTTGTTAGCTTTGCACTTGGTATTTCAACCAATAACGATGATTTTACAGCATCCATTACTCTTAAAAGATAGCAAACTATGAGCAGCATCTCTGTAAAGCAGCCGGCTGCAACTTTTTAGATTTGTTTAAAAAACATCATTCAATTCTGTTAATTGTTCTGTTTTAGCTGACTCTGACTGAAACATCTTTCACCTGATTTTTTATTAAACAAAAACATGCCCACCTACATGCTGTTGCTTGACGGATTTACAGACTAAAAGTGAGGCGAGTTTTTTATTTCAAGCATTTTATTTCTTTAGTATTTGACCTACCAATAACTGATTAGAGCCGACCAAGGATTCTGATCTTTGGCTTGTTAGGGAGTCTCCCCACTGTTGTTTTAAATCTTTGTGTTAATATTGTGATACTGTGAAGCTTTTGGTTATTTTACTCAAAAAGTTACCATACGATGGAGACCTCACACCGCTTCAAGCCTCCCTTGTTGGTTTCTTCTGTTTCTAAAGCTGGGGTTGACCTGGTTATAAGGGAATTGAGCTATCCGGCCTTCTTTGTGTGGAATTAACTTTCATCCTTTCAAAACTAAGACAATTATTTACCTTGTCATAACTTCAGATAATGGCTCAATGTATGACGCACTGTGTGACATTCCCAAGGCATTTACATCAAGCAAGTTTGTCTGCTTATATGTGGGAGCTTTTTTCCTGGTTCTGACTTGTTCATACTTTCTTATTTTGTCAGTATGTAAATGCCCAGATTGTCATTCCCGATGATTATTCATCTCCACCATGCTCTGCCCCTTGTGCACTTTTCCCTAGCAAATCTACCAAGTGCTTAGTTAGGGTGGGTTTGAATGAATACAACACTGAACACATGCGCTTACAAGGACATTTTCTCCCCCACAGAAATAATTTTTGTAAAATTAGTCTAGGGTATTAAGGTAGACAAGCGTTAGAAATCAGGTGAAAGAAATGGGGTTTTAGAACAGAAAATCCAAACTAGAACAATACTAGAACCCCAACTAGAGGAAAACAAGCTTCCAGGTTGCTAAAGAAAAGGATTCATGGATTTGTACGATAGGATGAAAAGCAACTGCAAAAAAATCTGCATTGGCCAGAAAATGATTCTTGTTTGGATCCAACCTTATGAAAAACTTAAAGAATGCCTTAATAAAACAAGCACATGTACACAGGTTAATTATCTGAAGCTTAACTCTACTGGAAATACACAAAGACAGTGGAAAATGGGAGACGTTTCTTATTTCATCAATCCACAGTCGGTTTGCTGAAGATTAAGTCCTTTGTCATGGTTATGTTGCATCTGTCTGAACAACTCTATGTAGTGACCTGCAAACAGTCAGGATCTCAATCCAGTTGAAACATTTATGGCGGAAACTTTAAAAGATGTGCATGACAAGCCTCCATTTTGGAAAACCGACCTGTCAGCTGCTACTTGGGAGTGTTGGAATCTTACCTGTCAAGCCTTAAGGGTTTTAGGAGCAATTTCTGCCTGAAATTACACACCTGATATACAGTAAATGAAGATCAGCTCCATAGTTATAAAGTATAAATGCAAACTTTTGTTACCTGTGTAACGGTTAAATAAAGAAGAATATTTCTTCCAGTAAAACCACTATTGCAATTGTTACTATGTCTGATTTATCGGTGATTGAACAAATAATGTTTTTGAGTCTCGTCTATATGTTTGTCTAAGTAAACATTATAAAAAAATTTTAAAAAACAGGAAAACCCTTTTGAAAACCAAGGGAAAGCATCAGATGTTATAGAGCCACATCTTGACCATAACTGCAGCCAATCTGGACTGAATCAGCTGAAGCATATTTGTTGCATAAAGGTTTTAGTAGCAGTATGCCAGGAAGTGGCAATGTGATTTTGGCACAATTCATCCAAATGTGCCTAAGCTATACCAAATGTGTTTGGTACAGCTTAAAATGGAATCTGGTCAAATAAAAGAACTGATTTCCACTGTATGTCTTATGAAATAGTCTTTGGTCAACACATTCACCCCTCGTATCATCAAAATGTACCATTGTGCACGACATTATATCCATAATGCATACAGCATTGCGTAATACTAAATCATGAGCTCAATTGTGTATGGAAATGACATCACTTGGTATGATGTTACAAAGACGTGCCTTACAAAACTCAAAAGGGGGACTTCTCTAGTTTCACGTGATACTGGACATGGGCGGTTAGAGCCGATAGATGTGTGTTTTATGTTGTGTTTTTTCTAAAGAGGACCTTTAAATCTGTAAATAACTGTGTTTAAATAGCTGCTCAAAAGGTAATTGAGCAAAAATAATACAATTGTGGGATTGTTTTGGAAACAGGTGTGAGTAAATTAGAAAAAAAAGCATCTTGTTTAGAGGCGGAGAAGTATTGTTTTTATTAGTGTTGTCTCAAAGAGAGTAAAGCTGTCAGAAACGCCAGAGGAGGTGAAACAAAGTGTTTCTTGTGTTTTTATTTTTAGGTTTATGATGCTATCATATTATCCCCATCATGTTCGGCTGTGAAATCAAAAGGTTTTGAGTCATATTTCTCATTTTGTATAAAGTTAAACCACTTCGAAAATAGTGCCCGATGAGTGCTAACACAGCACTATATCTGCGCTGAGTTCAAATACTTCTTTTCCCCCACGCAAACGGCTAATGCTTGTTATACACGCTAGAGGGCACCACTGTGCTGCGCCAAGTCTGTTTCTAACAAGCTTTCTGATTAATTTCAAAATTGAAGCAGAAACTTTTGCCTTGCAGCTGTGCCAACTTCCATGCATCACATTGTTATACTGCTCAAACAGAGCTCACAGCGCTTTTAGGACGTATCAGCAAGAAGGAGATTTGCTGAGTAATTAGGCAAAAAATCTCAACATACCGTGCATTTAGTTTGACTTTCTCTTCACCTATACAATGTAGTCAGTATCAGCAGCAGTTAATATAGCGATACAGGGTGCAGAATATGTATTTAGAAAAAATATTTTTATGTTTAGACTTTCTTCCCCAACTAATTTTCTAAATACTGTGACCTTCTTTTTGTCATTCCTTACTGCTTTTGTCTTTTATTCGATGATCCAGCTCAAATTGTAGCCATACTTTTCTGTTTTTCTCTGACAGAGGCAGGTGTCGTCTTCTACAGCTCATCTGCGTAGCAAATTAAGAAAAAACATTGACCAAACACTATCTCCAAACCATCACCCGCCCTCGAGAGATGGTTATGCGTGAATATGGCAGCTGATAAACAGTTTCTGTAATACCCAGATCAGCCCGTCTGACATCAACAACCATGCCACGTTCAACGTTTTGAAAAATGGGTCCCAAAGGATATTTGTGAGCAGCCAACATCTTGTTATGTCATCAGTCTGGTTTCAGCAAACGGCCCAGTACAGTAACTGCTACCATATAAATTGTAAATGACATTGTTGAAACCTTGGATGCTAATAACTACTGTTATGCCCTTTTCATTGAATCCTCTAAGGGATTTGACACTGTTGATCATACCAACCTTTGTCAAACGCTGTCAGATATTGGTTTATCAGATAACACTGTATGTTGTCTTTAAATATCTGTCAAACAGTAGACAATATGTGCAACACAGTGTTCTGTCTTCAGAATACTTAAACATCAAAAAAGGTGTGCCACTTGCTTCCCTTTTAGGTCCAACTGTGTTTTTAATTAATGTAAACGGCGTAGATGAAATGTTACTGATGCTTGCACACATCTTTATGCCGATGACACTGTGGTTTACTGCCCAGCAAAAAGTGTTACCGCTGTGCTTGGGTGTCTGCAGCCTGCATTGAACTTTGTTCAGTCTGACTTGCTTCGTCTGAGGCTAGTCCTAACTGCTGAGAAAACAAAGGTTATGGTGTTTGCCAACAAAAAAGTTCCAAAAACTCTCTAATAGAGCTTTTATTTAAGTCACATATTAAGCATGTTGTAGAGAAGATGAAGATCAAACTAAGTTGTAGGGTGGACACGACACTAAAATTTCAAACTCTATACCAATCCTAAGAAAAAGAACTCAATGCCATTTACGATACCATGGCAACATGTTTTGAAGCCACATTGTTATTTCTGAATAACAGAAAAACATTTGATTATTTACAACATGACAAACAAAACTGATTTTTTTTTTATCAGGGCAAAACCAATAAGTCCTTGTTTAGAGAAATATAGATTACTTCCTTGCTTGGCAAAACAGTTGACAACGTAACACAAATAGTATAAGTGTTAATAACCTTTATGGAAGCATGTATCTTTGATTTAATCATGTAATTGTGTTATTGTAATTGCTTATCTTTAATTTGCCACTGTGTGCTTCCATTTGCCTGTCAATTTGTTTTTAATCGAATTAATAATTACCACTGAGGGAAAAATAAAGGATCATTGTCTTCCAAATTAAATTGTGTTTACAAACAAACAAGGATCTGGCACATACAAAACATATTTTTACAGTGCAAGGATCTGGTCCACGCTTATATATTAGGCAGCAGCCCTGTAAAGTTTCTGTCTTTCTATTAATTTTGCCAAATATTTACTTCAGTCAACTAAACTACAGCAGCAGGGTTCCTACTTTTTTTTTCTGCTCCTATTGTCAAATTCAGTCTGGCTCAACCATAGCCTGTGTTACCATTAGGTACATTAACCTCCAAAAGCTTTACAAACAAACAGAGTAATGGAGGAGGTGCACTGGTTTGTTTTGTTACTTTGCTATTTATTAGCCGACTGGATCATCAGATGATTAAAATTTTCCGGCATTGATTAGTACCACAGAATGTAGCGGATGTACATCTCAACGGGGGATTTCAGACCAACAGAACACCGTCATTGGGCTGTCCGTGTCCGTAAAGCTAATATTTAAATAGACAGCGTTAGCTTATGACGTCCCTGAGGTTTACTACTTCATTGTTACAGATACAGGAACAACGAACAACACTTTTGTGTTGGTCTTGGGGGAGTGGTGGCTTAGTGGTTAGAGCAGTGCGCATTCAGACAAGGCTGCAAGAACTTGGTTCGATCCCCGCAGACTGCCACCATACGGGTCCCTGAGCAAGACCTTTGACCACAGATTGCTCCCAGGGCGCCACTCAGTGTTGGCAGCACACTGCTCCCTTAGGGGTGGTTTAAACGCAGAGAAAAATGTACTCTCTGTGGGACTATAAAGGGAAATACTTTTTTAAAAATATTTTATTTGTTGATAAAATGGGTCACATGTATTTCTGGCTGAACTCAACATGTCAGCAACTTTGAGCTGCGGATCACTGCTGGAAGCGGCGGAGAAGCTGCTATTTGGGAGGGGGGGGTCTTTCAATCAATTGGCTTGAAATTTGGTGAGTCTGTTAATGAGGTGTGTGGGATCTAAAGTTGTCAAAATTCTAAATTTTCGTGTATGTCTAAGGGGCGTGGCAAGACCTCAAACTCTCAAAGCTTCTAAAAAGAAAGAGACACAAAAATTGTGAATTATGTGATTACTGTCCACACCTGGTCCCCCACACAACTAAATATTGAAATACCATTGAGAATACTTAAGTCTAATGTTTTAAGGATGGTCAATATTTGATCTCCTTGAACTAATCAAGAAGACACTGTGCCCAGTGACAGCAGACAAGTTGGTGTAATCTGGTCTCCGGAGACCTTTAGCCAGAGGGTGTGGTGCTGTGGTGAAAGCTGATGCCATACCATGACCATATGTTGGGCTGCAATTCCTAGATATTCAATCAGATCTTCACCAAGGTGAATAAAGTAGATAAGTAACTTATCCAACCCCTAAAGGATATGTATATACAAAAAAGTTGGTAGGTGTGATAAAATACCTCCTTAGACTCCCAAAAAGCTCTAAACCAACCATGCTTTGAGGATTATGAATTAGACATATGCAGTGTCTCAAGACCTACAAATCCAAGCAAACCCCTCCTACAGATTTTGATAAACTTCCAAAAGATTCAGTATGGTCAAAAGTTCACAAAAGTTTTTTGCTCCAGCAAAGCAAATGAACATGACCAAGCCTCAATTGCAAGCCACCAGAATTGACAAAGAAATGTTGAAACGTTTTCAGAAAGAACTGAACAAGAGTCAAGTTGCCTGTTTGCTGTTGCGATAACCCAGATAACTGAGAATTCGCACAGGTAAGCCTCAAGATCTACCTTGGAAGATCCAAGATC
Source organism: Fundulus diaphanus (assembly GCA_037039145.1). Taxonomy (NCBI): domain Eukaryota; kingdom Metazoa; phylum Chordata; class Actinopteri; order Cyprinodontiformes; family Fundulidae; genus Fundulus; species Fundulus diaphanus. Next base: position 23,821,041 of record CM073144.1, read on the forward strand.
TAACTTGCCATAGAAGATGAAGGTCTAACAACTTCCACATAGGTCGGCGTTGTACCAAACTTTCTGTGTGTCATCACGGACCAGCGCCCCACCCACATAAAAGACTTGTTTTGCTGGTGGATGTCCTCCTTTTACACTCCGACTGATACAACGTTCTAGCTCATGACACAGAACAAGGTGACGTTGAATCATATTCTGTACAGTGGCGAATTTTAATATCTCGCAGTTTGAATATGGTTGGCTCTAAGTCACAAAATGCATGATCCAAATTGCTCTAAACTGGATATGAATAATCTTTTCAATCTAACAGTTATATTGGAATACATTGGAATCTCAATCAACTGAATCACCCTACATGACATGATGGAGAGGCACTAAGGTGCGAGGGCTGTTCAACGCTGCTTGCAACTTTATTTTGTATTGTCACTGTGTTGGTGTCGTTTTATTGTCTTTTATTTTTTCAAAAAGGTCTCGCTTGTAAATGAGATCTTGGATCTCATTGAACCAACCGGAATGAATAAAGATTAAATAAATAAATAAAAGTCAATTTCCTTCTAATTATAATTCTCAGTTTGAATTTAAGATAGACTTGACTATGCCTGCATAACCCAAAACCTTAAGTTGCTGCCATGTGATTAGTTGATTTGCTTTTTGAGTAAAGAAGAAAACCCGAAGAAACTGGCACTCGAGTGTACTTTTTTTTTAACATGCTCATTGCAACGCTACACAATTATATATCCGGTTCAACTAGTTCTTGAATATTAGTCACATGCTCTGAAAGCAGGCATGCTGCCATGATCTCCCAGAGTTGACCTACATCCCAGGACTGTCAGTAAGATCCATTTAGGTGTGGGATTGGGGGATGTTGTGATGCAATTATTAAAGAACTATGACCTGAAGGAGGCTACTATTGTGCTTTAGGCACCATTTTTTTAAAATGGTTGCCAAAATTCATGAACCTTCTTTTGATGCTCATATTTAAAGTGAAATATGGGTCTGACTGCAAGCTTAAAGTTTGGAGGAGAGTCATAATTAGGGTAGTCTTCTGATCAAATAGCGCAATAAAGACAGAGGTCTATGCAACCCTTTACACATAAATACTGCATTTAGAAATTAAATATGCTTCATGGCGTGGCAGGACTAAGGTCTGTGGCTTCACAATAAGAACATACATGCTCCCTTTGGAGCATGTATGTTCTCTCCAGATACTCCATTTTCCTCCACATTCCAGAAACATGTCTGCTAGTTTTTATTACGTACACTCAGAATTTGCCCTTAGGTGTGAACTCCAAACACCAAGACGTGGTAAATTTAATGTCAGTCTTCATTTTACTTAAAGTAGCAACCAGAAACCACTAATCGGTTGCAATGATTAATTAATCATCATCGAAGTCAGCTCCTTTGAAAACGTAGATATTTTAGCTGTTTTCTGCTCTGGAGCATCTAGGTCTATGTTAACACAATGCCATGATGGAAAGATGCCACTGTTGATTCCATAGATACTTGTTAAATTAGGTTAGACTATCTTTACACACTTGAAAGCAATTACATCCTAGCATGTTCACCGCAAGGTCAGGGCGTGCATGCTTGTTTGATAAATAATACAAACAGCCACATTAAATAGATATATTCATATTGTAGAAAATGTTTGGCCCGAACTGGGTCATGCAATAGGACAATGACTCAAAACACAGCAGAAAATCTACAGCATGATGGCTGAAAGAGAAAAGAATCAAGTCAGAGTGGCCCAGTCAAAGCCTGGGGACCTCATTTAAAAATGTACGTAGGGCAAAAAAATTCAAGATTTATAAAACCATGCGCACGCACGGAAAGTTTCCTCCATAGATCACAGCTATGGCTGTTGGTTTGCGTACCAGGTTCCGCCCCAGGCTCCGCCCTCTACACGCCCAGATTCAACCATAAATGGTCGATGCAAGGCACCTCACGTGTGTTAAAATGGGTCAGCTGATCGTTTTTTTTTTTTTTTTTTTCACGGTGAAATGGCAACCCGGGAGAAAAAGCAAAGAAACTGTGAAAGGTTTCAACGAGGGGAGTTTATTAAATGAGAAAATCAGGGGTAAGAACACAGATGTTTCTCACATTAAAGGAGCTTGTTAAAAAGGGAACCTGATAGCTGTTTTAAGTCAGAGGAAAGCCTCATGGCGCTGCGCTCCGTGTTGAAAACCCTCTGAGGCTGTGCCCTAAGGCTGTGAGACCAGGGTGAATGAAAGGTAACCCCCCCCAACCACCCAAGTATTTCCTCACATCTTCTTATAGTTAATCTGTTAATCTAATGGACACCTCACCTTGGTGATTGTCAGGGAGAGGAATGTGATGGTAGAAAACCCAGATGAAATGTTGTGCTGACTTTTATTTAAGGTTTAAGTTAGCTTAAGGGCATTTTTATTTATTTGAAAAGCCCTTTTGGACAGTTATGTGTCACCAGTCCAACGGTGCAAGCATGACAACACTGCGGTTTTGAATACTTATGATAAAGTCAATCTATGATTAAAGTCTGATGTGGAGTGAAACTGAACGTCTGAGGGGAATCATGATGCAGTGTGGCTCTGATATTCATCAACATGAAGCTGTTTTCAGTCACTAAGCGAAGTAGTGAAAAAGCTATAAAAAAGTGTGACTTATGTAAGCCTAAGCTGGCCTTGCGTCTCGAACATGGGAAGTACGGATGACAGACAGTCATGAGACCAGCCGGCCGTGGAAGTTAAGGGGGAAACAAACTGGAACACGGCGCAATGTGTCACTTGATGCTCATCAGTTCGGGACCATCTATTGTACAAGTCTCGTCAAAGAGCGCTGCGACAAGACAGACTGTTGGCCCATTGCCATGGCGGACCTTAGACATGTATTTTTGAAACAGATGACACACTTTTGATATGCGCTCATTTTAGTGTCTGTATGATGGGGCCGTTGTGTGACAGAGGCTATAGCAGAGAAGCAGAGGAAGCAGCGCGGTAACAGTGTTACTCTCAGAAACATCCATCCCCTGGCTTTGACAGAGAATGTCCACACCCAGGAGTGAGAGGGAGCATGTCTAATGGGCGGAAAAGAAACTCTCAAAGCTCAACTGATGTTTAAATATTATTGTGATGCAGCAACTATTTGCTAACATGGCCGTAGAAAGGATGCAAAGGGCAGCATACAACTAGATGGAGAGATGTCAGACTCCATGAATGCCAAACAAGGTTATAGTTTTCTTTAGTGATGGAGCAACTTTGCTCTGATGGTACTAGGCAAGGCAAGGCGAGTTTATTTGTGCAGAACGTTTCAGTAACGAGACAATTCAAAGTGTTGTACATGAACAGAATAAAGAAGAGAAAACATACAGAGGAAAACACGTTGCAGTGGAATTCTTGCCAACCTTCTCTAAACTTTGTGTCTCTGTTTTTGGCACTGATGTGGATATATACAGAGAACCATGCAATGTGTACCCTAAGTGGCATTGTGGAGAAGCTGTGGATGCTGACAAAAAATGTGCTTTCTGACAACATTTCAAACTTCTGACTCTTATTCATACACATATCCCCCACCCCCTCCAAAACAGACTCTGCTCCATCCTTTAAGAAAAACCTTGATTACTGGTGTATAGTTGCTCTCTTAGTCTCCATTTCAAGTGCGTTTCATTTTAAAATGCTAACTCAACGCATTACCATGAAACGGTTGCTTTAACTGCCTGGGCTGTAAGATACAGTTCTCCTGAAACTGAGAACCTTCAGACAACTGAAAGCTTCGGTCAGGAGTAGGGAAGCCCCATCTATCTTTAGCGTTCTTTCTTTCAAGAGACAGTTACAGTTTCAGATTTCTATTTCACATCTAGAGCTGACTACACACCTGGAAAATATTCACTCATGTCAGGAGCCTAAAGAAATATTGTTGAAGGGAGGAGAAAAGATTAGCATAATTTAAATTGACGACACGGTTGGAGAATGCAGACTTTATCCTCCAGTTCAGGAGACAATTTCTAAACAGTTAAATGTTAAACTTTAAATCTAAAATAACAGTTTTGTGATGTGTTTCCACATGTTGAGCCAGGTTTGGTAAAAAAAAGGGACCCTTATTAGACCTGATTGGACTCACCAAGACCTTTATGCAGCTGTTTCACTGTCACATTTCTTTTAAAGACGTTCAGATAAAAGTCCCTTTAAGTGGGGTTTTCTAGAGAAAGAAAGTGATACAAGAATAAGGGAGTAACCCTGTTCTAAATTGTGACACAGGAATTGAGATCTGCATGCGCACAGTTCCAGAATAATTCAACGGTCTCAAATGAAAACCCAGAGTTGGTGTAATTTGCTACTCATTCTGAAACCCCGCATACCAGCGGCGAGTCACAGTAACACAACGGACAGTCAATCAATATAACCTTATTTTTTATGGCTACCTGTATTAGTTGGACTCCGAAAGCTACATGTCAGCAGAATGATTTGAAAAAAAAAAAAAGCTCTAACTTTCATTTCAGCCTGCAGCGGAAGTTGTAGATGGGCGTGGTCTCCAGTTAACAGAGAACAGAGGTGGGCTGTGAATTGAGGACTTGTGCTAGGATTAAGAACTCCTTATTTGTAGTGAATTAGAAACGTGAAACCATGTTCGTGTTTAATGTTAGTTCATATTAAAAAGCACACAACTTTCAGCTCATGCATTATCACAGAATTAAAGGTATTGTTCTGCACGTGGTGGAAAATAGAAAGAAAGTAGCATGCTACTTGTTTGCATTCAAGTGACAGTTTGCAATCAGAAGCTTACATAAGTGCTACAGAATTTGAACTCACGATTTTCTAAAATCAAAAAGTCAACTACCAAAACAAATAGGACTTGTTGGTTTTGTAAGTGGCTCCAACTACATTTCTACTGAAATGTATGGTTTACCAACAACTGTCCAAAGTGTCAGCTAATAGGTGGTGCTGGCCAGGCATGGAGAGGTGCCGGCATTACCACAGTCTTCTCTGACTCATAGAGTAAAGAAGTACTGCAACACGCCCACCCATTGCTACTCAATGAGAGTTCCAACACTTTTTTCTTGCTTACAAAAAAGACATATTTTACTGTTTGGAAAGTTTTTTTATCAAAAAAAGAAAGAAAAAAGAAGGAAACACAATAGAGATGCACCAATGAGTTGACCTGCGATAGGAATTTTAAGATCAGCAAATGAATAAATACATTTTTTTTTTCATTAAATGCATCAAAACTCCCACTATTCTTGGTCCATAAATGCATTCACCAACAGCATGTAGTTTGGAGAACTTCCGTTAAATTTAAATGAAAATCAGATGAAGGTTAGGGACATATTGAAGATCATTTTGGGGATTCAAACAATCTGCAGACAGTTGCCTTGCAGCAAGAAGGTCCTGGCTTTGAACCCCGGGTTCGACCAGGGGTCTTTCTGCATGGAGTTTGCATGTTCTCCCTGTCCACGTGTGGATTCTCTTCCTCCTACAGTCCAAAAACATGACCGTTAGGTTAAATGATCTCTCTAAACTGCCCTTAGGTGTGTGCGTGCATGGTTGTTTGTCCTGTATGTGTCTGCATTGTCCTATGGTGGACTGCCGACCTGTCCAGCATGGACACCGCCTCTCGCCCATTGACCGATGGATATAGGAACCAGCCACCCCTACACAACCCTGCACGGAAAGTGGGTATAGAAAATTGATGGATGGACGAAACAATGTGCAGAACTCTTATTTTCCTTTTATGTTTTTATAAATAAAATTTTATAAAAAGTAAAGGTCAGGCCTTTAAATAAAACTGTTAATTGGTGTTGGCCTAGAGAATTCTGATCTGTGTATCTATACTCTTCAGAAAATGTATAAAGAGCCGATTTTTGAACGGCTCCTTTTCGTCGAATGTCTCACACGAGAGGCGACGCCGCTCCCTCTCTTTCATTTCCTACAGAACTTGTGCGATGAGGCGACAAACGTTTGCCCTCCTCCAGCCAGGCGACCGGTGAAATTCCTGCAAGGGAAATTTCGAGCTCGTTTACATCGAGCGCTCAAATTCGCAATCAAATGGTTCACAATCAAATGATGTTCTCCAGGCTGTTTCCTTGTCTGTAGTACAGGATGGACACAAGGTTGTTGTTTTTTTCCTTTGTAGATTAGACTTAAAATCAAGAGTTCAGTCAATTCCAGCAAAATCTTCTGACTCTTCATCCTCATCTGTCGTGGACTGCTTCGAAAATCAATTTTCAAAATCCCTCCCATTGTCACGTTCTGGTTTATGTTTAAGGTATTTTGCCCTCCTTCCTTAGGTTCTCTGGTTGCTTTGAGTTTTGTCTTGTCTAGGTTCTTGTTTACTGTTAGTTTATCCTGTTTTGTCATCAGTTTTAGTCTTAGCTTTATTTTCTGTTTTAGGTTTGTACTTCAGGGTTGTTTTGTTCTTTATTAGATCGTGTGTGTGTAGTTTGTTTCTGTCCACTTGTCTTGTCAGCTATTTATATTTGTCTGATCTGTTCTTGTTTTGAGCCTCAGCACTGATGTCTGGTCTAATTACTTATTCTGCACACCTGCCTAACTCCACCCCTGCTGCAATCACTTCTCACCGGTTTCACCTGCTTCCACCTCCATATAAACTGTTGAGACCAGACATCAGTGCCAGGTCGTCTGTTTGAGTATAGGTGAGTCTCCTCTGCAAGTTTGTTTATTGGTTTGCTTTTGGATTTTTGACCACTTGTTCCCCAGAGATCAGAGCCACCCTATTTCTGTCTGTTCCTGCCCAACTGGACTGTTTGTTTCTCTGCCCTTTTTGGTTTTTGGATTTTGTTAATAAATATTATTTTACCGAACCTCTGCTGGCCTGGCTGAATTCTGGGTCCCTTGCCTCCAATTCATGACACCCATTTCATAATCAATCCCATTTCTGGGAGACAAGCGACCTGAGAGCGCGATTCACAACGCTCCCGTCGCTGTCGTGTCCCGTGTGTTGGCTTTCACCGCGATGGCGAGGACAGCCATCCGTCTCTGCCGTTTGTCGCTCCCCGTGTGTCGAGCCCAATAGACGAAAAGACCGAAAAAAATTTAAAAAACGGCAAATGTTCTAAGTAACAATCACCCACGACTGTTTTGTGTATTAGTATGAGCGTAAGTATTGAGTGTATGGAAGGGTAATTCCCTCGATACAAGATGGTAGCAGTGAAGAACAAACTTATGGTTAAGAAGCTACAAAGTAATCAAGTGAGCCAGAGCTTCTAACTAAATAACATTTAGAAGCTAAAATGCAAAACTCATTCTATGTTGCAGATTATAAACAAACTAGCTGCCTTTTCAAACCGTAGATCCCAGCCGGAGCGCCACTTGAACACATCGGAATCATCGGAATCAACCCAGCGGTAGAACAGACACTCAGAAGTAAAGACAGCAACACTTATGTGCACTGGAACAGTACTCACAGCTCGGTTGTCTCTTTTAACCCGTCGGCCAGAGAGTAAAACCTCCGGCAGCCTGCGGCGTTCTCTCTGTTTTCCTTAAACCTTCCTCCCTGTTTTGACCTCCTCGGCTTGTGGCGTTTGACATCAGAGTCGTTCAGTCTGTGCTCTGTGCAGTCATGAATGAAAACAGGAACATGAGTCACACAGAGCAGTAACACTCGCCAACCACAGATACACACATGAAGAGGTCTTTGAAAACACTCCTGCGAACCTAGATCTTCATGCAAATGTGCGTCTAATACTCTCCCCCCCCCCCTAATACTCTCCCCCCCCCCCCCAATACTCTCCCCCCCCCCCTAATACTCTCCCCCTCCCAAGAGTTAAACTTGTTGACCAGATGAATGGCGGCAGTGAAGCAAAGAAAAATGCAACCCTATCACAGATGCGTTTAAAAAGTCACAAACAGACTACCTTCCAGATCGATGTCTAAATTAACCCGGCAAAACCACTCGGTAACCAGGTGAAATCAAAACTGTGATTGAAATTCAAGAGGGAGGAAAGTCCCACTTTGTGAAAGCTTCTTCTTAGAATTACCGCTGAAAGCATCTTCCAAAACCACGGCACAAAAAAGCTGCCAGTAGCTGAAGATGTGTGGCCTGCCTAACGCAACACTTTTTGATATCGGGACCAATAAGAACTAGCCAGGGAGGAGTCTCAGAAGCATCCTGAACTTAGATTTAGAATTGGGTTTTTCTCTCTCTCTCTCTCTCTCTCTCACTTTCTCTCTCTCTGCAAGAAGGTTGAGTTATAACACAGAGATGAAACGATCAGAGAGTTTGCAGCTAGGTTTCAAGTGGCAAAAAGGAGAGAAAGAAAGACATGGATGAAGAGTGTGACAGGAAACTAATACCAGTCACAGAGAAATTAGAGCAAATGTGAAGACATGCAGCTGCATCTCAACAAATTAGAATATCAGTATTAATTTACTGTCATGGATTAACAGATTGGGTATTTATGGTTGTAGCCCCCTGTCATGGACACCTCTAGCTGCTGTCCAGGCCTAAATGCCCTTTGTTTCCCTTTTGCGAGAGCACCTTTTTCTACCAGAGTTTTCCTTCCACTCAAGCTTCCCTTAACATCCTTGGATAGAGCCAGCATTACTCTATGCCATTCCATAATAAAATAAAAGCAAATACTGTATCTAGTGGTTTTAGACAGGAACCACTGAAACAGGCATCATCTCCATACGGAGCGACGATGGTTTCAGTTGAATAATTCCACTCCGCATATTGTTTCCAAACGAAAATACCCAGGTAGGTGTCAAGGAGCTGCAGTAGTTTCGTGGCCAAGGGTGCCCCCTGATCAGTCAACAATTTGAAGCAGACGGGCCTAAAGTCAGTAGCCTGGGTGCCATTCCGAACTTAGTCCCGCCCACAACGTTTTAGGTCGGGAAGTTCGGTCTGGCATTGCTCAATAGTAGCGCGAGTATGCTCGCCCAATATCTGGCGGGCCAATCAAATTGTCAGGGCGGGCTTTATACGATGATGGACAGATGATCAACAGTAACGTAATCAACCACGTCACCAAAGCGCGCTTCGGCAAAAGTTTAATTTATCAGCTGGCTCCGTTGGTCGCTAAGAAGATGGGACACAATGAAAACCCATTGGTCATTGTTGTTTCTCCTTTGGTCGCACTCATGGAGGACCAAGTGAAAGAAGCAACTGAAATGGGCATCACGGCGATGCAACTCGGCGTGAACGACGAGGTGGATATAGCCAGCGGTCGTTGCCAGCTCCTTTTCGGAAGCCCGGAATCCTGGCTGCTGAACAACAAGTGGAGGGACATGCTAGGCTCCGATGTTTTTCAAGCCAACGTTATGGGTATCGTCGTGGACGAAGTTCATCTAACTTACAAATGGTAAGAGATAATCTGACTGTCTGACTTAGTAAATAACTCGCAATGTCGTGATATGAATCCCATGTTGTAAACATAGTAGGTAACATTGTACGTTCTGTTGACAACAACTATGCGTCGCTTAACATACGTCACACACTCCGTTGCTCTTATTGGTTGTAGGTCTATCCAATTCAGTGCAGAGGAATTTTTTTTCCTGGTTCGTTCGAAACATGCCCCATAATCACAGCTCTATGGAGCAGTATCAGACTCAAATTCTGACTAGAATTGAGTATGACTACGCCAGGCTATAAAGTCAGATTATGAACCCCACAAATTTTTGGTTTCCTGTGATGTTTCTTTGATGCTCAGTTCATGAGTTCAAACCTTAATCAGACAAAGAGTCAGAGATTGCCTTAGTCACAGTTGAACTCTAAATCACAGCTGTAAAATTAGATTTACCTTAATACAGAAAGGTCAGGTGCGATCACAGGGAGGACTACTTACTGGCAGACGAATGTTATTGCTAAAGAAGCTGTCTAGACTGTCGTATTCAAGCACAAATATTAAATGTTTGGTGGAAGGAAAACCAGTCTCAGAAAATGCTGCAGAAGCAGCAGGCATTGAGATGCAGATGTAATTGTACACACTGCCAAAACCTACCAATGCCCACTCTAATGACCATGGCATCCCTGTACTGAATGGACAGAAACTGGCCTGACCTAATCCCCACAGAGAAACATCTCAGCAGAGCCACCGGATGATCGCCTTCATGCCGCGCCGCATTAACGCAGTAGTTAATGCAAAAGGAACCATGGATTAAATCCGTTTATCGCGAACAAGCTGAAATAAAGAAGGTTTTAATTTTTTTAAACGTAAAAAGGAGCTTAGAAATGATTAAATACACTTCAAGGTAAATCTCTCTAAACAGAAACTCTGCCAAGTTCTCTGGACTGAAGCTTGCCTCAGAATGTTTTTAGTCACCTTTCAGAAAAACGGATGTAATACTACATGAGCCAAAGACATTAAAAGCAACCTGTGCTGTTATCAGCAAAACACGAAAAGGCCATTAGATTGGTGTGAACTTTTTCTGTGGAGGAAAACCACAATAAAGCAAACTAAAATCAAAAGAATGTTAAACTTTTTAAAGTTTCTTAAATGTTACCTGAATAAGAAATGATATATTCAACACTATAACCGCAAGCAGGGACAGTTTCTCTATAAGCAGTTTATTCTATTATAATAGATTTTCCCCACAATGTTGTCAAAGTTTATAACGTCCAAACCCTTTCAAGGGATCTCTTTTTACTTTAGTGTGGGTTGTTCTTTGAACCTAAATTCAGACAGGAACTTTGGATGAGCATGGTGACAATAAAACAGAGAATGTACAGATGCAGAGCAGGGCAAACAGCACGTGGAGCTCAGGCAGAGCCACGGACAGTGTCACGGAAGTATCCAGCAATAAAAAAGCCAGGGGTCTCATTTATAAAGCTTGCATACGCACAAAATCGGGCCTGAAACTTGTGTACATCACTTTCCACGCAAAAATTGGGATCTATAAAAAAAAAACTCACGGCAACTCTGAACTATGCGTACGGTCATTTTGGAGACGGGGGATATTGGCAACGCTGATGGTAAAGTGGTGAATTGCAGTTAGACTGCATGATGACTCCTCTAGAGCAGTGGTCCCCAACCCCTGGACTGCGGACCAGTACCGGTCCGCGGAGCAATTAGCACCGGGTTGCCAGCCACCGAAGTTATATTTTTTATTTATTTTTTTAACGGCACTAAAAACTAAAATTCAATAACATAATGTTCCCGTTTTATTTCTTTGTCGTATCAGGACAGTCTTTTACTTTCAAAAGCCTTTTAATTTGAAACAATAACCAGAGCCTATTAGTTACTCAAACAAGGGCAGAGCCATATAGGTGCAACACCACCTCGGACCCAGGTATGCCAACAGCCTGGAGAGCTGAGGGTAATCAATTGTGCAATAACCCTAGACCTCCTTTTATAGGGCCATAGGCCCCATACTAACTAGTGTTGCCATGACGGAGAATTGTTTATGACTGCTACACAGTAAGGACTCAGTCATGGTTTCAAAAAACTGTAAAACCGACTGATTTTAGTGATGTAGTGGGTGTAAAGTATTGAATAAAATGTTTTTCTGCATGACTGGCTTTATTTTCACTCTTATATTTAACGTTATGATGCAAAAAGGTTGGGGACCACTGCTCTAGAGCCTTCAATTTTACTCCATATCAAACTTCAATCAGAGATTGACTTGATCATCAACATTGAGAACTGAAGCGTTGTTCATGCTTGTGCTGGTGACACATAACTACACGAGAGGCAGTTTCAAATAAATAAAACATGTCCATAAACCAGCTTAAATCAACAACATTTTATCGGGGGTTTTCTACTAGTGTTTCCCCTACCGTTCTACAAGGGGGCGCCCCGCCAACAAAATGCCCCCCCCCCACCCCCAAAAGAAGGTCACGGCATGCAGTAAATTATAATACGTCTGTGTGTGTTCAAGGTTCATTATTTTTATTAAAATTAGCCTTTCTAAATAGCGCCAGTTTGCATCCTGAGATATTTCTGTCTCTGGGCTCCACCTTAATAAGGCGGACATCAGTCCGTGGACAGGTACGTGCAGAGCGTACGTGACGTCACTATAAGCTGCTCGGCGGGAAGAGCAAGGCAGCTGAGACTTGCTAGCTCCTGCAGCCTCTCTGCACCACGGACTGCTAGGTCTGCGATGGGTGTCTGCTGTGGCAAATGTAGCCAATAAGTGCGCTTAACTATGATGTTTAAAATGTCCTTGGAGAGTCAGCGCGGTGCGCGGTACAACCAAGTGTGCAGCCGCCTTTAATGTTTCTCCTAAGCTAAGTTGTCGCTTCTTTTCTTTCAGCTCAGAGTCACCTGCGTTCGCAAGCAGGTGAACTCACACTCTCGTCAGATAAGAGAGCGCTCAGAAGCGTAACATCATTTTTTACCTGCCTTGGTAAATGTTTCTGCATTTTGCAAACGGGCCCAGTTTCTGAGGATGGCTGCACTAAAAACTCGTCTCCTGACCGTGAAGACGTCAGTGGAGTCGGTTCTGATGGGGGAACATCAGTAGGTCATTAAAGAGAAACGCTTAAATGACCAAGAATTATCCCCGACAGAAATAGGATAGCTTGTGTCGGGAGTGTGGGATCCAACGGCATAAATACGTCCTTTGTCATTTTTTTTCTGTTGTGTTACAACAGAAAAAGACGCATTTGTGGTGCCCTGATTACTTCAATACACTGAGAATGTTTGCCTGATACAAATATGATGATGATCACGTCTGTTTAAACTCGATTATTATAAGCATTAACGCTCAACACAGCACGTTCTCAACAAGTAAACGCCTTTATGGTCATTTTCAGATGTCCTACAAAAATACCATTTGCTTCGATTGTCAGAAATCACCAAGTCTGTCCGCTGGACACAAAAATCCACCTTCCTGAGTCCATCCCTGAAAACAGATGGCTGCTTTGTTCTTGGAAAACATATTTCTGTTGCTAGATAGACCCCATGAACGGATCAGAAGCAGATCCCAAATGTAATGAAATTAAAATTGAATAAAGTTACGCTCAGAAATATTAAAAACTAGCAGATCTAGATTTTAAAGAGATTTTCATTCAATCAATTGAATCCAAAAAGTTATTCAAAGAAATTTACACGAGAGAGACAGAAACATAAAAAGAGAGACAGAAAGATGTAGAAATAAGAGAAAGGTTAAGAGAGACAGAAGATGCTGCCCCCCTCCCCCACAGAATTAACAGATAATAGCGACAAGATGTGAGACGATTACTTTAGTTGCTGTAAACGGTCAAACACACTCACGCGTAATGCACGAGTGTGGATGCAGGTGGATGCATTGGCACTTCTGGAAGACCTTGCAGATGGGAGAATTAGGAGGGAACATGGTTTCAGGGATCAAAGATTTCCAGACCAATGAGGATGACTGGCTAATATGCCAGTTTAGACTCCAAGCATTGCTTTCTGCTATGATCTACAGGAAGCAGCGGCTCACCTCCCAGGTGCTGGGTCATGAAGGTGCTCACCCGCCACACGGTGCTCAGCTGTGGAGCATTCTGTCAGCTTCCTATAATGCTTTTAGCATTTTGGGACTTTTTTCCCTCCTGGTGTTACAGTCTCAGAGGACCTTATCACGGCGCACAGCTCCGTGAGGCTTTCCTTTGAGTTAAAACCGCAAAATTCACTTTTTAAGTGCTAAATTCTTTTAATGTGGACAACATCTGTGTTTTTACCTCTGATTTTCACATTCAATAAACTCCTCTCTGTGAATTTTGTTTCTTTGCTTTTTCTTTGTGGTTGCCATTACACAATGAAAAGAAAAATGATCAGCAGACCCATTTTTAACAGACATTTAACATTCACAAGGTGGTCTTCATCAACCATTTATGGCTGAATCTGGGCGTGAAGAGGGCAGAACATGAGGCAGAACCTGGTATGCACACGTTCAGGTACAGCTGTGATCTATGAAGGGAAACTGCGCGCATGGTTTTATAAATCAGAATTTGTTATTTTCTTTTTTTGGGGGGGGGGGGGGGGGCATACTGTCAGGAGCCCCGGGGGTTGGGTTAGTTGCAGGTCCCTGAGGCTCCTGTAGTCTGTTTGTGGTTTTGCACATTTAGTAATGTTTCTCCTCAGATCTTTTTTTTCCCTGCCATCAGTGTAGCTTTCTGGTCAGTATTGATGTTTATAAAGCACTCTTGTACCTGTTAGATTTGGTTTCTGCTTTTTTCTAGCTTCTGATTTCAGTTGTTTTGTTGCAACTTTGTTTTCTGCCTGCTCTTCTTGGTATGGTTAGATTCTTTTCTTTCATGTCTGGGGCCTGTTTCAATAAGGAGGTTCAACCAACTCTGAGTTAAAACTTGAACTCTGAGTTGACTTAGCCTGAGATGGGAAACTCTGAGTTTTGGGTTTCAGAACAGCTGAAATTAGTTAGTTCAATCAACTCTGAGTTGACTGACTCTGGCCGTTTCTCAATTCACGAGAACGCGAGTACGGACTCGCGTTCTCGTCAAGTCCGGTCTTGGCGAGAACACAGGAAGATTGGACTTGACAAGAACGCGAGCACGCAGCACGTATGGTGTATTGGAACAGAAGCGTACTTGTGACGTCATGAGACGCACAGTTCTTTAGCATTTCTTTAACATTCAAAACTATTTATATACTACACCACAATAAATCTTATTGAACATTTTTTTTTAAAACAACATTTTTAATTTCTAAAAAGCCTCAAAATTATCTTGCCGCGGTGCATTCTGGGCAAGCGGTCAGTCTGAAGAACGCACAAGTCTGCTCTGATGCATGCTCGATAAAGAGGGCGGGCGAGAACAACATCCGGGGATGTCTGGGGATCCGCGTTCTCGGTTTCGCGTTCTCGGCAATCGGAACAGTGCTCGGGCTGAGGCGGATGACGTGTCACGAGCACACGAGAACGCTCAAGAACGCATATTGAGAAACGGCCTCTGAGTTAAGCGCGTGCACCACAACTATAAAAAGCCATTATCAATGGAGCGCAGATATTACGAGTCACATGGCAACAGACAAAAAAAGGTGTGCATATTTCTCACCAGCAGAACTGGATGTGCTTATGCAAGCATATGCAGAATTTGAACATGTAAAAAAAGCAACACGGCTTCAGCGGCGAAGGAGAGAGAGTTAGCTTGGCAGAATCTAAGTTTATATCTATAAATGGTCATTCTTATCTCTACCCCCCAGACAGTGGAAGAACAGCAGGAGGAAGGTCCATCAACTTCTGGTGCACAGATGGACACAGTTCAGTGATTTACAGTAAATGCCACAGTTTCATTCTGAATTTTAGACTACATTCATGATGTAACTCTAATGTATTTTCAGTTGCCAGTTAAGGAGTTATATAGACTTCTTCTTATTAAAAAGATAGAAAAAAACAGCAAAGAACTTGTATACTTGGACCGCCAGATCAAAAAGGCAGATCTGGAAATCAACATTCTGAAACTAAAGCTAGAGGTGAGTGTATGGTCACAGGTGAATTCTAGGAAGTATTGAAACTATTTTAAAATCTTTTTTTTGTTTTCTTTTTTTTAGCAAATGAAGAACACCATATAAATTGCTGTGATTTTGTTTATTAATTATTTTATTTTGTGGTGGTGGTGGATATCATGTGTGTTAATCTGAGAAGACATTGCGGCATATCATATCCCGGACTACCCTTCCATCCTGGAAATCTGCAGGGTTGATGGGGTCTTCCTCAGGGTCTTGTAATTGTAGGGCAGGGTGTTGCTCCCCTCTAATTATGGCAATATTATGGAGAACAACACATGCCACAATAATGTTGCAGGCCCTTTCAGGGGTTACCCTGAGGTGACGTAGGCACTGGAAACGTGCTTTCAACAGGCCTATGGTCATGTCCACCACGGCTCTCGTCCTGCAGTGTGCCACATTGAAGCGCTGCTGTGGGCCTGGTTCAAGTTCTGGGTAAGGGGCCATAAGATTTGGTCGGCATGGGTAACCCCTATCTCCCAGCAGAAAGCCATCAATCTCTCCTGTAAGAAAGTTCACATTGCTTTAGAGCTGCATAGAAATTCCCCTGTAAGTGTTTAGTGCATACATTGAAATATGTGTATAGGATATACATTTACTTACCCCTTTCCAGTCTGTTGCTCAGGGTTGACTCCCGATAGATTCTTGAGTCATGAACAGAGCCAGGCCACTTGGCCTCCATATTTGTAATTATATGTGCAGCATCACATATGATCTTGACAGTGCAAAGAATGAGCGATGTTACAGTATTGTGGTTTAGTCTTTGACCATTAGAAACAGTAGGCTGTCAGTGTACCTGCACATTAATACTGTGGATGGATCTCCTGTTCACATAGTCCGCATCATTTTCAGAAAGTGCAATGATCGGAATATGTGTGCCATGAATGCATCCAACCACATTCGGAAATCCTAAAGGGAATTCTAATTATTAGGTTACTTCCAGGGGTCGCACCAAGATATTCTTAACTGAATGTAATTTATCAGGTTAGCCTCATTTAAACCGATTTATACACCACTGACCTGCAATCCTGTGAAACTCCTCTTTGATGACTCTCACTGGTTTGTGCCCAGGAAACAATACAAAAATTCTCAGAAAGCGCTTAAGAGCGAGGCACACTTTCCTTACCGCTCTGCAAACAGTAGCCTTACTAATCCCCGATGTTATAAAGCATCCCCGATGTTATAAAGAAAACTTCCATTCGCAAAGAAACGTAAGGCAACGCAAAGAATCTGCTCGGATGTAAGAGCACGGCCGCGATGGTTGATGTTTATGATGTAAGGATGGATGAGATTATGGATGTATCTTATTGACTGTAAAGAAAAACGGTAACGCTCAAATAAAAATGGATAGGGATATGACAAAAAATCCACTCTGGGCCTCAAAATCCTTTCCCGACGTAAATGTAACTCCCTACGAAGTAATACAGCTTCTTCGTCAACAGGATCATCCATAAAAGGACATGCCATTTCATTCCCTTTGATGCGCTCTGGGTGACTGAAATGTGCGCAATGAATATGTCCCCAAAGAATCAATGAGGTGTTTAGGTGTGCTCCACTTCCTCTTTAAAAAAGGGGAGGAGACCAAAATAAACTCTGGGTTTTCTGAAGAAAACCTGCTCCCGACCAGGTTAGGTTCACAGAGTAAATTGCCATGGTAACTGACTCTGAGTATAAGTTACCTCTCTTTCAGAAACGGGCTTGACTTACTCTGCTTTCTCAGGTTTAACTTACCTCTCTTTCTGAAACAGAAAACCCAGAGTTTCCCTCATTTGAGGGTTAACATACTCAGAGTTTTCACTTAACCTCCTTTCTGAAACAGGCCCCAGGTCCTTTGTCGTGCTACCCTGTTCTGGTCTCCTCCTTGCCATGTACCTGCTTTCTTGTTTTCGTCAGTCAACCTGTACGTTTGTTATTTGTTTTTCTTTATTGAACCAGCTTGCATCCTACTGTGCTGCCACTGAGTGTCTGTCAAGAAACCGGTCCAGCCACTAAAACACAAAACCGGACACATCCGTACACCTTTAGGATGGATTCTACGCAATTTTTTATAAATGACACCCCGGGAGCTTAAATACTGAGGCAAGAGTGAAAATGGCAAAAGGAGCCAGATGAGCTAATCAGAGGAAAAGTGGAACAGCTGTCGCAGAAGGAAAGCAGGGAAGCTGAGGGAGGGAGACTAATTAGGACTATAGGGCAGCTCAACTAGACACAGAGGTCTAGGAGAAATAAACTTTAAATTTCAGAAAGAACAGAACAGAAGGATATACTAAGAAACCAAAATTAAAGGAATAACCTACAGTAGTACAGCAAACCCCTGATGGCAAAAATAACAACTAAATATGGATAGACCTCAAGAACACAAATAAACAATGAGAAAATGCTGATAACACACACACACACACACACACACACACACACACACACACACACACACACACACACACACACACACACACACTTGTTTTAAATATCATGCCTCGGCTTCCTTTGCCTTCCATTCATTTTAAACCCTTTCTATGGCCTAACCCTAACCTAAACCCAATTGACTCCTTAGTCCTAAACTTAACCCCTAGCTCAGAAAAACAGTGATGACAAAGAAAAGGTCCTCGCTTTACAATAAGTCCTCATTATACTAGCAAAATGTGAAAAGAAATTTCTCACTCAGCTGCAAGTACAAGTACACACACACACAAAACAACCAAAACCCAAACATCTGTGGATTAGGACATTTAGACACAAATGCTGAGCATCAGCTTAACTGAACCTAACAACCACAAGCCATCAGCCACATCAAAAAGAGTCAGTTCTCAAGTAGATCTAGAGTTCTTAATGAGTCGAGTAGATCATTGTAATAGATTGTTACTACAAAAGAAAATAACATGTCATGCCATGTGAGTTGGGGTTTACTGGAAATGGTTGGAGAGTTCTCACCTTTCTGTTCTTGAGGCACATTTACAACATAGGACTGATGTTAATCACACAACTGTGTGATAGTAGATCTGTCAAATTTTACCTGTAGTTAATTTAATTCACAACTTAATTGAAAGAAGAAAACACAATGTATAAATACGGTCATAATACCAATTGGGAATGCTGAACATTTTCACTGGCAAAACTGCTCACTTAAACCTACCAAGCTAAGTATGGCCAAACCTAAACAGCTAACGCTTGACATATTTCATCAAACTGAATGAACAAGAATGTATTTTAAAAGTAAAGTGACAAATTCTCAAGAACTTTTCACCAGTGCATTGTGAAAGTATTAAAAAACCCTAGGACATTTTCACATTTTGGCCCTTTAAAACCACAAGCTTCACATGATGTATTGAGATTTTATGTCAGCAAGTAAAAGTAGCGCTAGAAAATTCCCTTTCAAGAATTACTTACAGTAATATAATAGCAGTTCCTGTCAACATGACAGCACAGTAATGTTGTGATTAACTAATTTATGAGAAAGGAGTTGACAAATATCCTTAAAAAATCCCCACTGTATTAAATAGCTATAAAAGGCTTCAACTTATTTAGTAAAACTGAGTAAATAGTGGTTTAGTTTACCTTTGTCACTATTACTTAATTAACTAAGACCAACTAAACTTATTTGTTGTTTCCAGGTCATCCTCCTAACATCCATAGTTTAGTGAAACCAAACGTCCAAAATTAGTACTGACATAAAGTGAAACTTTCTAGGCTGTTTTCACATGTTAAATACGTAGACATGAGCAATTTCAGAATTCTCTTTTCTCAAAGAGGGAAATAATACCTTCCAGTAAGCAGGCTGTTGTGTGAAACAAAATGAAGCCTCATTTATGTTTCACAAGGGGATAAATTACCAATGTAAGCCTCTTAGCGACACATTATGAGTGAGAGTGAAACCGAGTGAAAGAGGTTCAATAATGGCCTTAGATTACTGATACATCAGCAGCTCAGGTACTTTTTGGTTTAGCAACGTAGTGAGCGAGACCCGCTGTGGTTTAACCAGTAATTATAGGCTCACAGAGGTTAATGCTACAGTTAGAGATCTTCTAAGGACAAGTTTCAAACTGACTACAATGAAAGATACGCTTTAACTAAATGAAAGTATTCCAACAAAAAGCTTGGTGGCTGACAGATTTTAGATTAAAGTAAGACGTCTGCAAATTGTTCTGTACTCAGTAGAATCAACTTTAAATGTCAAACAGTCATATATCCAAAATCCTTGGATCTGTGCTGATCAGTGTGATTATCAGACGGTCCAAGATGCCTTTTTGAGTCTAACTTGCTGATTTTAACCCTTGCCCACAATTCTAGATACAAATACCAAAGCACCTAGCAAAGTAAAGGACACGTAAGTAGTAGACGATATAAAAGAAAAATGAGCTGTCACGCAGAGGTTAAAAAGAGTGCAGGGTGGGACGGCAGTTTAACTGGCTTTTCAGTCGTGGGAGGATTCACCACCAAACCTGGCTCCCCACCAAAAACAGTTGGTGCGTAAATGACCACCAAGGTTTGACATTTTCCCCTCATTTGTCACCCTACCATAATGGAGATACTTAATGTTGACTTTGTGAATTCTGATTGTCATGACTTTTTATTTTAATCCAAGTTGCCTTCAACTAACACTAAAAGTTGCCTTTAGTCACACAACACAAGTTTAATTTATAGCTGTAAAGTTAATAGAACAGCAACATTAATTATAGTTAATCTAACAAACCTGAAAAAAAGTTTGGATAGCTATGCCATAGTTAGCTATTCAAGTTGGTTAGCTAACTAGCCTAGCTACTGCAGCTTTCCGTTTACTGCACGCCTTGTTTATGCTGGCGGAACCGAAACTTCCAGTACGTACTCTCGCGGGAATACTCGATCTCGGGAGTATGGTGGTCCGTAGAGGGAACCTTTACACAGCCAGTGTGTCAGGAAAAAGAAAATCAGCATGGAACGTGGAGGTTTCGGATGCAAGCGGATCTCACTGTACAAGTAAAAGTCAGGAGACGGGCACAAAAGATTCCAGAGCATTACTTGTATACAGCAACACAGCGAAAACAGCCATTAGTAAATAGAAAAAGTATGGGACAACAACATCACAAAAGCTGCACTTTTCTCCAGAATTGATAAAAACTCAGGACAGAAACGGGTCTGGACGACTGCCAAGGCGCAGACAGCAACATTGAAGAAATCGCAGGAATTTCTGGATAGTACTGCCTGTGTTCTCCAAGTAGTAACGGTCTTTTGTATTCTCCATACATCTAGACTCAGAAGTAGGATACAATACGAAAACCTTTTCAGACAAAGAAAGCATTCAGGGTTAGGGTAAAATACTCAAACAGGTCATGAGAGAAACCTTTGGGCCACAATCCTAAAAGATACGTTTGGTGCAAATAACAACATAAAATAACATACCACAGTGACACATGGTGGAGGTTGGATCATAATCCGTTGTTTTCCAGATATTTTTGTCAAAGCAGATGAAATTATAATTAGGTCCAAGTAATAGTCACGTTTAACCTAAAACCTTCAGAACTCCATTGATCGGGCCAGGGTCATGGGTAAGCCTTGTTGGAGTCCTGCCAAGAGCTTGACTTTGTTCCAAGAATTCGGACCCGTCCTTTGGTTGTACAGTGACCAGATAGCTCTTACAAGCACACCTGGCACACACTGACTTGTATAACAATATCTGACATTTCAAAGGACATTTAATATCATTTTAAAAGCGGAAGAGGCCAAAGGAACCCACAGTGGGGTGATTTGCTTGCTGACTTTAACTGGGGTAACATGGTGTTTTGTCATGCCAAAGCAAGAGCGATGCTGTTTTTCCCCTTATGGCAGGGGATTATAAAGCCAAATTTCCTACTGGGCCATTTTTGGGCACTATTAAATAAAACAATCAGTGTGAAACATTTGCAAGCAAATTTGGTTATGAGCTTGAAGCCTTGATCCTGATGATGGATACATCTCTAAGAAATATCACATAGAGCCAGAATGTTTCTAGGGAACAAATGTGTGGTCCGTCTGCTTCAGGTGATCAGTGTCTTACTATTACTCACTTTTTTCCAAGACCCGAGAGCATCCACAGCTGCCTGCTCCCCATCTTATTGCAGTCTAACCATCAGATTGTTAATAGAAGCACTAGCTTGCCATTCATAATTGGACAGAAATCTCTGCTGGAATAAGAAATCCTGTGATTCAGTATGGACCATCTGAACATCTTATTTATTTTTAGGGGTGTCATGAAACGTCTGGCTCAGGAGACGAGAAAAGGCAGGGGTTTTACAAGAATGCAGCAAAGTGTGGGAAACTAGAAGCCCAATGTTTACATGTTTTCATGAATGGAGGAAATGCTTCACATAGGTCCTGGGATAAATGAGATTATTTCTCTCAGCCCATATTGATACAGGACTAGATGGACTGTGGACAATGGAAGTCTCTTACCAGCTTCAGCCTCTGTCTTTCCAAGTTTATTTGATTTGTTTATTTGTAGATTTTCAGTACCACAGGATCATTCCTGGGTCACAGAAACCCTCCTCCTTCTTGAACTGCTTGATGGCTGGACATTCCCGTGCGATTTATGCTTACATAATTGTTTGAACAGATGAAGGCGGCAACTTCAGGCATCTGGAAATTGGACCCAAAAGATGAACCAGACACATGTCCACATTCTCTTCCTGATATCTTGGCAGATTTTCTTTTCTATTTCCATGTCGTCACATGAGGAAGCAGCGCGTTTGAGGCGTCGCCTCAAAGTACATCCACAGGTATGCCTCCAGTTGAACATAAACACAGTGAATTAACTATCAGAGCCTTACGAAACCAGGACATTATTACCTGGGCTTTTACAAATTGTTTAAAGGTATTAAATCTTAATGTATGTTCAATTCTAAAATTGAAGAAACTGATAAAAAAAAATTAAAAAAGTTATTCTTTTGGTATTTAGCAAATTGATTTAATTTTATTCATCTTGACTGACCAAAAAATTGTCAGACACTGAGGGGAAAAAGATTATGTACTTTTTTACAGTGTATATAAATGTCTGGTTTAAACTGTATCTCAACCTTGCAGAACAGCATCTTTTGTTTTTTTTACCAGTGTCAGCAATATGAAATTAAGAGCCAAACTTGTTTTATCTTCTTCTGCGTTCGCTGAATGAAAAGTTAATTCCTGTAAAGTATTTGCGAGGCGCTTGTTGGCTGAAATGAGAGCAGTCGTACTTTAAGGTTGTTTCTCACATGAGCAAACGCGCAGTTAGATAATAAAAAGCCAGTTTATTAGGAAATGGCTCCTGTATGCTTCACCGGCGCCTGACCTGCCGGTGCGGTTGCCATGGAAACGTGACATAAAAGACAGAGCCTGTTCTTCTTTGAGTGGACCGGGTCTGAGGAAACCTGTGGAACAAGGCCAGTTCAGACAGCCAGGTGTGCAGCCAGACCGGGGGACAGAGCTGAGAGCGTTTCTTCTTCTTTTTCACTGGTCCATTCTCCGTATGTACGGGCCAGTCAGTTTCAGTGTCACTGTTCTTCTTTCTGTCTCCACCGACCTCACGTCTTTCCAGGTCACTACAACCTCTCTCACTCTTCAATAAGGAAGTGATTTCAGAGCTAAAAAAAAAAAAAAAAAGCCTCATATGTTTAACGAAACGTGCAGCATTACGTTTCCACCACATGCAACATTTTTTCATGTACATTAAAACGTTTCATTTTGGATCATAGATCTTGGTGCCTCACAAACAGGACTTCTCATGACTTTCTTCTTACCATTCATCCTAAAAGTCCAGAATGTGGACTGTACAACTGTCCTGTCAACAGATTGTACCACCTAAGCTGTGGATCTCTGCAGCTCCTCCAGAGACTGCTTATGTGATTAATCCTCTTTTCACCAGTCATATTAAGTTGATGTCCATGTTTTGGTAGGTCTGCAGGTTGTCCATCCTCTCTCCGAGTCCAGATGATGGATTGAACAGAGCTCTGGGCGACAGCTAAAGCTTGGGAGATTGTGTAACCCTGCTTTAAACTGAACCACCACTCTCTCCTTGGGGTGTAAATCACCAGCTTTATCACAATATGATGTTATATCCATTTGTTTGGATGACAATACGATATTTGCCAATATCACAAAGTCTGTTACAACATGAGTTCGATTAAATTCGAGTTTAACTTTCAATTTCTAATCTCTTCCTGGTTTAGGCATTTAAATCGAAAATAGCATTCTTCTTATTTTAAAATAAAAAAGTAATAATAAGAAGAAAAATAGATTACCTGTTCACTATAGTCTTATGTCTAGTGAATTTCAAAATAAAGGGTTGAAATATCGGTCCATATTGTCACTTGAAATGAAATGACGATATGGACCGATATTATCATCTTGCATCGATGTAACTGGATCGTTAATCATTAAATCAACATATTGATGTGAATGGATATATTGCTGCACCCACTTTCTCCCTGACCTCTCTACTGGGTTCCTAGGTCTTTATGATCCCGCTTGTACTGTTCTCTAAAAAAAAAATCCTGAGGCCAAAAACAGAACAGCTGAATTCATACACAGATTTAACCACAAAGGTGGGCTCCAATTACTAGGTGGATTCTAAAGACACATGATTCATTTGGATTGGATTGAGGGGTATAAGAGTAAAGGGGCTGAATACAAATGCATGCTAGCAGAGTATATTTATCCCCCAGGTGCCGAAAATGTTAACCCTAAAAGTACCACACTCACAGCTGAAAGCCGAATGCTATGTGTTTGATTTTCCAAGACTAGGACCAAACATAAACACACACACACACACACGCACGCACGCACACACACGTGTAACCAAGAGCCAAGTGCTGCCATGGAAACGAGTGAGGAGCATAGCGCAGAGGATGAGTGGAACGACAGACTAGACAGAGAGGGAAGTACACGTGAGCAGGCAAATGTAAAGGTTTAGGTGTGAAGTCAATGAAACAAGATGAAAGACGTTAGCTGCTTGTGTCTAAGGACAACGCACGAGTTTTCTTGATTTCTTTGGTTATTTAAAAGGGACCAATACATTTATCGTTGCTTCTTAAGGGAAGTAGGTGCTATGCGTACAGGTTTCTAGCAATAGCTAATTTGCTACCCCTGTCCCTGGTTGGACTTGCAGGATTAAAACAGAGTTAAGAAAATATGGAATTTCAAAATATTACAACCAGTGAAATGAACCACTGAAATGTTTAAAAAGACAGACGTTAACATCAGAGTATAGAGAATAAACATCTGTAACAATCTAGGTCTGTGTGGGCATGTTTGAAGGTCATTATAAACTAACGCCGTCTTTTCACTGGTAAAATAAACACATTCTATACACAGCCTCTAAACGTCTTGTTTTTATCTGCATATTTTATCATATCAAGGATTTAGGCCTAGTAGAATTGTTTTAATTCATGTTGTTTCATTTGTTTCAAATGAACAAATTGCTGAATCATGAAATTATTTACAAATCATACGCAGTGCCCAGAATAGGAAATATTTCCACAAACGGATCAAACAGTTAGATTAGAAGTATGTTCTCAAAAGACGGGCTTTTAATGATATTCTAGGTTTTCTAACATCCTGCAGCATATAGCTGTCCATCAGCGGAAAGCTATATTCTACGTCCCCCTCTACAATAGAGCTTTGACTTTCAAATGAAGTTGCTTTTCTTAAGCTACCTCTTAAGCCTGTCATGACAGGCGAGCTTACCTGATGCTAAAGTACTTTTTCAGCACCAGAAAAAAAAAATGCCTTCAAAATTGAAGAAAGGATCAAAGCATTAGGACAGAATACTCAAAATATTATGTCATGAAGGCTTAATATGCACAACAGAAGGCTATTAGTACAAATGAACAGAAACATGAGTCAATGCAAGTGAGTGAAGGGTAAAAAAGAGCAGGAAAGCCAAACTGGAACCGTAAATAAACCAATAAATAGGAGAAAACAACTTTCCACTGTATGGAGGACCGGAAGTGACGGGCTTGGCAGATCCGATCCATCCATTATTGTACTTTGGCTGCTAAACAGAGGAAGTCCAGGCATGCACAATCAATCTGCACACAGATCCTGCACCTTCCTATTGATTGATCAATAAAAGAGGAGCTGACCCAACAAAGGACAGCCCGTCTTATTTGCATAATGAGGCAGAAATGCAGAAGGCAAAAAAAAGGGAGACAGAAAAATGTCAAAAGTACGCATGGAAATAAAAAGACTTGAGGAAAAAAACAAGGTAAGACAATTCAAGGGGGGGGGGAAACATTAATACATCTATAAGAAAAAAACAAACAAGAAAAAGACTGTTAAATTAAAATGAAATGCTTGAATAATATGTTGGAAATAAAATGAGAGAAAAATTGTGAAGTGCAACTAAATTTGAAAATATGTGGTAAATCCATCCTTCCATTATGTGTACCTGCTTATCAATGCCGGGTCTTGGGGTGGTGTAGGGGTGGGGCGATGATGTATATCTGTAGCGTTCATTAGGCAAGAGGTGTCGTACTCTCTAGAAAGGTCGGTAAAGTAAATAAAATGAGAAATTTTAAACAGAGACATATTTATATAAAATTATTTCTCATTTTAATTAATTGGCAGATTTTAAGTCTATTGGTTTATTTATTGGACCATTTTTCACATTTCTGCTTTTATTTTTAATTCCGCCTAATTTCAGCTCTCCATGCTACTGGGCTTAAGCCAAGGCACGGACTGTTGATTTATACTGTATAGTACAATTCATTAACAAGGCCATCCAAAGTGCTTCACAGCAAATCAAAGGCAAATACATTGAAAAAACAAAAACCTTTAATCTTGGCTTGAAAAGAGAGATCAATTCGTCATCGCTTAAAAGCTTTGCATGAAAAGGAAGCAAAGGTAAAATGCAAATGAATGTTCAGTCTCATGCTTCCATTTGTGAGATGCTTTGATGCATTAAAGAATAATATTTTCGGTCGAGACTTAAAGAAGCCAACAGTTTCTGCACATCTCATGTTTTCAAGGAGTTTGTTCCAGGGAGGAAAACGTAGTTCTGGCCATAGGAATACTGAATACAGCAGGTCTCTGAAGACCTGAGGTGACAACATCTAAAAATCTGAACCGGACCTGGACGTGTAGCAAAACAGTGATTAATTCAACAACTGGTGTAAAATGATCCATTCCTGATATTGGTCCAAAACCTTTTTGTTTTCTCTTTGAAACCCTTCAGTGGTGGATCTTTTGGTGGATCTTGGATCATGTTGTATAACCTAATCAGTGACCTTAAGGTCAGAAACTAATGTCCGCGCCTTCTCTTTTAGGATTCACCTGCTAAAATTATTATTATTCACATTGTCCCAGTAAAGGAAACAGCCTCAGACCATCATTCTACCACCACCATGCTAGACTGTAGGCATGATGTTTCTTTTCTGAAATGCTGTGTTAGCTTTACACAGGGTGTAACAACACACACACATTTATTAACATACACCCAGGTGGCTTTGGATAGCTGTTTTACCTTAATAAATGATTTAGAAATAACGTTTAGCCTTTACAGATGTTATCTTAGTCTGGTACTGAAATTTGTGTCAAAACCTGAAACCTTCAGGTGTAACAAAAAACGGAAGCAGAAAAGGTCTGTGAGGGCACAAATTCATTTTCACAGCATTGCATGGTTTTTGAAAACAGCTGAAAACAGCTTTCAGAGCAAAAGCTAATACATTGTGGTCATCCTACAAAACTAGCTGCATCTCTGTTAGTACTGTAAAGCCCACCAGGCAGAAGTATGATCACTGTTCTTATATGACTGCATGACCATGTGAGGTAATTAATGCACAACCTCAATCATGCTTTGCATCACTGATTTATCTGCAATCAAAACTTTAGAGAACTGGAATATTCCCAGGAAAGGAAACTGAGTTTCAAACCCTTTATGAATAGAGATTAAAATAAAAGTCAGCAAGGATTAATGACCTATTGTGGAGTCAACAGTGAGGTTGGTGTTCCTGCAATACAGAATTTAGTTCTCAGCTCATCTGAGCATTATGAAAAGAATTAGAAAGGTTGATTAAGGAAACATTTGGCACTAGGATTCTCTCTTCTGCTTCACATGCACTGTTTAGCGTCATCCTTATGGTTACCACAAACTCATATCTTCAATTTAATGCTAAAACTAAATATTTACATCCACAGTATAAGAATACACAGAACCTTTTTTCTCTCCATGTCTGACATTAAATCAACTAAGCTGTTCCTTGTTTTAGGACAGTTATGACTCCCAAAACTGTGTCTATTTGCTAAATGCCATAAAAATGCGAGAGGATTTCTTCTTTTTTGAAATTTAAAAATTGTAGATACACCTAGATTATTCTGCCTTTACATCAAACAATTTGGGAAAGCCCAGAAGATGATATAATGAGTTTGTAAGGTACTGATTGGTTAAACAATTAAACAAGTTAAACAAAGACATGCAGGAGTCAAAATTACACTCTGGTTCCTTGCATGATATCATGGAAAAGTCAAAAGCAATCAGCCCAGATATCAGGAAGACAATTGCGTTCCTCCACATGTCTGGTTCATCCATTGTTACTATTTCCAGATGCCTGAAGGTGCCATGGTCATCCACCCATCCATCCATTGTCTTCTGTTTATCTGAGATCGGGACCCTGGGGCAACAGGTCCAGGAGAGAAATCAAGACGTTCCTCTCCCCAGAGACATCCTCCAGCTCATTGTGAGGGATACCAAGGTGTTCCCAGGCCTGACGGGATATATAGTCCCTCCAGTGAGTTCTGGATCTTCCCTTGGGTCTCTTCCGAGTGGCACACCCCCGGAAACCCTAAGGGGATTCCGGGGGGGGCACTCAGGGGGCACTCAGGGGGCATCATGATCAGATGCCCAAACTACCTCAACTGGCTCCTTTCAATGCGAAGAAGCAGCGTCTCTACTTTGAGCACCGCCGCATTAAAGAGCTCCCCATCTCTAAGGCCGCAATGAGCTTCCACCCTCCGGAGGAAGCTCATTTTGGCCGCTGGTGTCTCATTTTTTGGTCTTTTGGTCATGATTCATACCTCATGGCCGTAGGTGTGGGGCAGAATCTCTTGACAAAATCTTGACAATATCCTACATTTTATAAGACATTTTATGTTCTGTGGTCTAATTAATTCAAGATTATTGTGTTTGGCATTAACAATCAATTCATTTAATGGAAGGAAGGACAAACTTGCAAGTAAATATAATATCCCAAATAAGTATGGGGGTGACGGCATCATATTGTGGGGGCAAAAGAACATTATGTGGGAATATTGAAGCAGCATCTCAAGACATCAGCAGGGAAGTTCAATCATGGGTTGAAAGAGGTCTTCCAAAGCGCCAATGACCCTAAGTATACCACAGAATCAGTTACAAAGTGACCCAAAGCCAACAGGGTCAGAAAACTCTGATCTCAATCCGATAGAGCATTTGTGGGCAGAACTGAAAAGGTGTGTGCGTAAGGTGGGCCACAAACCTGACTCAGTTACAGCACTTCTTTTGGAAGGAATGGGCCAAAATATTATTATTGTGGAAGGATCCCTGAAATGTTTAACCCAAGTGATCCAGTTAAAGGGCAACTCTGACAAATGCCAAGGACACATATGTACATTTTCCAAATTAGAAGAAAATTAAGAAGAAAAGATTAGGTAAAAATTACCTTGCTTATTCTGCCATTTAGCACACATAAGTAATTTTGGGAATTCTAAATGACCTAACAAAGGAAGTGGGTCAGATTTAAAGTCAGACAATGATGATCAAACGGGTATGTGTCTTTTCATACAAAGTACACAAACTAAAAGTGATAATTCAACTGGCTCTCACAGTACAGCAAAAACTTTTCTGATGCAGTCTCCACCCCCACCTCCACTCCCAAGTCCTTCTCTTTGCAATCTATCCTCAGCATTCCTCTACTGATGGAAATATGGGCAGTAGAAGCCCTGAATTGTCTGCTAGATCCGCCATCTATAGGCGATAACATTTTACTTTCTAAAAAAGAACTGGCCTGGCTTCTAAAGGCAGTTTCTATTGTTCTGCATCTTGGAAAGGGCAGACCTCCTTTCTGGGAAAGTCGCCTTTGCTGCTACATCAGGGAGAGCCACAGGAAAAGAGCTATAAATGAAAATGTCCCGGGTCAGTTTTTTTATTCAATCTAGGACAGTTATCATGATGTAAAAAGCAGTAAGGAAGACAGGAAGTGTTGCACTGCTCATCAACATACACAAGAGGAAGTGGGTTGACAAAAGATGAAGAAGTACCTGTACCTTTGTATCTTTCTAGGTCTAAAAACACATGGCCCACATCAAGAGATTTTCTGAGAAAGCGAATCCTTCTGTGTAAATGTTGTGAACACGCGGGAACAGGTGACGTTGTGTTAGCACGTTGCAACGCTGGGAACTGCTTCAGCAGAGTAACCGGGGACAGTGCCTAGTGACCACATTCGCACTCGTTGATCTGGTCTGCATTTCGTCACATTACAACCATAAACCTTGAGGTACTCTATTGAGGTAGCGTGTGACAGATCCGCACAAAGTACAGCATAAACCTGAGGAACACTCAATCTCATCTCGGGGCATGTGTGCAGAAACTGGTTCTGTACAAAGTATTGAATCAGGCCAACTGGATACATAACTGCAACACACTATTCAGATTTTCTTTCCCTAAAAAAAACAACAAAAAAACAAAAAAGCAAAACCCTGCATTCTTTTCCCTTACAGTTTACAATTATGAGCCACTCTGGGTTAATCTTTCACATAAAATTCTACTTAAAAAAAATGAAGCTTGTGTTGGTAATGTGTGAAGCAATAACGTTCAATAGTTATTAATATCAATATAAATCAAGGCATAGTTTGTCCATTCTATTTGGGAAGGACACTGATTTTGTTCCTAAAAAAAGAACAAGAGAAGAGAGATGAGCAAACCTGGCTCCATCAATGGCTCTGACTGACTGACTGATAGCTTGTTCGGGAATTGTTTTTCTAACCTCCCCAGCCTTTACCTACCCCTTCCTTCCAGCCTGTTTCCATTCATGCCAGGAGTGACCATTTTTGACAACACAGCCTGAAAACGGAGAGTTCAGGCAAGAGGAGGTGAGAACCTGCCAGGCTGCTAACAGATGTCAGTGATCTGTTGCTGCTGTTTGTGGTTATTAGGTTCTACTACTCCTCAGTACCTTCAAGAAGGAGCTGAACGCTGGCCATCAGCCTAGAGAAGCCCCCTAGTCCTGCTAGCCTTCACTTAAAGTGCTTAAAGCTGTACTAAGTAATTTTGGAGTGGTGCTCCCCTTACAGGACGTTTTGAAAACAGCACTGTCGTAAATTCCCACTCCCCTCCAGCTACAGCAAACTGTTTTTAGCTCTTGTTTTTTCTTTATGAAAGGGCAGGGACAAGGAGAAGGTGAGAGAGAGAGAGTGATAGATGTGTGTATCAAGTTTCTGAAATATTTAACCTTGTAGTGCAAAGTTTGCATACCATAATGTTTGCATACTGTGTGGTCATCTGGAAAGTAGGCAGTCTGTAAGCAGCGAGTGCAGAGGGTCCAGTCTTCCCTGATGAAATGGATGGTTACACTCATATAGGGCTGCGTCACCCTGCTTGTCCACTGGTCTGTTGTCAAGGCGGAATGTACCACGCTGCAAACCTCCCTTTCTACTTTGGCCCGGCATGCGTCATATAAGCAACTTGGCTGAAGTGCTTGCGACTGGGCATAACGTACCTCGGGTCAGGCTCTCGGAAGCTCTCCTTCTCAACTTCGTACACGGGGACCATGCCTTTACATATGTAATGTGTAATGGCAACTGTGATTTGTGTATGTCCTTGAGAAGTTTTCTCATACGGGGTGCATCGTGCTAATGACTCCGTTATCTTCGACTGGCTGTGATTTTTATTTTTGCAACTTCCTCCTGCTGTTTCACAACTTGCTTTACCTCACACTTTTTGGATCCTTATGTATTCTTTTTCGTGGTTCTTCTTTAAGTGACAGAAGAGGTTTGTTGTGTTACCGTCGGGTGAGGGAACAGTCTTGTAGCATAGTTTGCAAATGACCGTTGTCTGCTCTGTGTCGGACTTCTTAAATCCAAGATGTAACCAAATCACAGACGTACCCTCTCTTTTTGGTAAAAGTGCTTCATCTTGGGCAGCTGTCTCTGTTTGTTGCAACCACGGGTTTAAGACTTCAGCTCTCATGAGTTAAGT
Organism: Fundulus diaphanus; assembly: GCA_037039145.1. NCBI lineage: Eukaryota > Metazoa > Chordata > Actinopteri > Cyprinodontiformes > Fundulidae > Fundulus > Fundulus diaphanus. The sequence goes on from CM073144.1 coordinate 23,852,546, forward strand.
AACGTAAAGCATGTCGCAAACCCGCGTGTGAGTCAAAAGCCGTAAAGCAGCGTCATGTTGCAAAACCACAAGACGGCGCTTCTTTGTGAATTAAAAATAAATACATCTTTATCACTTATGAGCTGTGTGTAGGCTACGTGACTACACTAATACGTTCGTCGTAGTCTACCTTGGGAAATATTTGCTTGAATACGAGATAAAATGGTGTTAGAAACGATAGAAACGATAGAATAGAATTAGCACTGTAGACACTTTTCTATCGTCCGTACAATATGTATCGTTCTATGGCCCAGCCCTAGTGTACACAGTGATAGAGTCACCGGCTCGCTGTCTGTAGCGCAGCGGGAACTGGTCTATTAATAGCTCTTGAACTAGTGGCTTAGTTTGTTCCCCAAATAAGAGACTTCACGGTCAAAAACAAGCCCAATAAACCACAATCACGACTCACGAAGTTTACAACAGACTTAAAAAAGTACAAGCCAGGAGTCACTTATAATAAGCAGACTTGGTAACACTGCTATTGATGCCAATGCCAATGCCAATGCTGCTGTAAAGTTGTTCACAAGAAAAGAGCCGTAAGACCGCCTCCGGGTTAGATCACAGAAAGTTGCAAGTGTGGTTTTTTGGCCAGAGACACTAGGAGGCCCCTCAATCGTGTCATAAACCCTTGGATTACCATCACAGGGACTTAGATGTGGATATATTAAGGTAAAAATGTTACTTAGTGGGGCTTTAAAGAGAAGGTCAGTGTGACCTCTAGGCAGAATGAAATGATCACTCCCCCTTTTCCAGCAATGCATCTTTGGGCAGAACACAGATCTGATGGTAGGCAAATGTGGTCCATATATGTTTTTTGGGGGGTCAAGTGACCAGCTCTGGCTTTTTCAAACAAGTGAGAATGCTCAAATCTGGTCCATATCTTATTTTTTCAACTCATATTTGAGCCACTTCCATATGTGCTCCTGACTCAAGGTCACATACGATCTTTTTGAATGTGACTCCAGTGGGAACAACCAAGACAGATTTGACGCAACCTTCACATCACTTCCATCGACATTTGTCACAACTTTCAACCAGAGGTAAGTGATACCAGTTAGCAAGATGGTGACAGCGACTACGGCACTGCACAGTGGAGGGACAGCGAGATGTTAGGCCTCATTAATATATGGAGCGAAACCTCTATTCAAGCCAGATTGGAAGGTTTGTATAGGGCCTATACCAAATTGTCATCAAGGCTTAAAAAATCCAGAGTACAGAGTTTCACTCTCTTTTTTTTTTGGTTTGTTTCCTCCTCAGCAACCACTGACACATTAAACGGGTTTCTTTGGACACTCAATGAAAGCAAAACCACCAATTTCTTCCATGTTTCCTGGACCAAAGCGTGGTTTGCGTCACCATCAGTTTAGAACTGGAAACAGTTCCCCCTGGACTCAGATGTAGGGAAGTAATGTGAATGACTGTGCAGAAAAGTCAGATTTCAGAAAAAAATCTGAACTGAGCACCCTGCAGTGTGAACGTAGCCATGGAATTCAAGCACCATAGCACATATGATGCATGTTGGGGGCTTTCTGGCGATCTCATTCATTCTCTTCACATCAGCAGCTGAATAAGACACTGGAGGCTGGCTAGCATAGCAGCGCTGGTTGGTGTGACACTCCCTGATGCCTTTAATCTACATAAACATGCTACAGCAGACTCCAGCTCACAAACTCATAACCTATCCAGCAGTCTGAGCTCCAGGTAGACCCAATAACTATCTGCAAAAAGGAGAGTTAATATTTATAGAAGCCTTCAGGAGTTGCTAAAACAGGATTTGCTTCACAATTGTCTTCAAAGCCGTGGCTGTCCCTTGACTTCACTTCGTCCTTCCACTCCACTTTGTCTCAACATCCAATTCCTTCACCAAAGGCATTTCTTGACTAATCTTCATGTGATTCGTTGTGAATGTTATGAGCTGCAGTGTAGACAGACCAAAGTCCAGGCAAGATCATATTTAACTTCCTCCATTATTGACCCTCATCTGCCACCCAAATTGCACTGCAGCAATCCTAACATTGCTTCGCTCTTACTCTGACCCCTACTCGGAGGCCCATTTGTCATGAGAAACCTACCTTACCATGACCTGAAACTCAACACACTCAGTGTCATAGTGGTACAAAAACACTGCACTACGTTAAGGTGACGATTCAACAGAGGACTGATTCCTGTTAAGGACCTCCACTGTGGTACTACTTTCCCAAAGCTGTGGCCTGAAGGTTAAAATTCATAAATTCGTTAAGTTCCCGACCAGAGGAAATAATATATTGGATCAAATTTACTGCAACATCCCAGGAGCATATAAAGCTGCTCCTCACTTTGGATCATCAGACCACATCTCTGCTGATCTGATCCCTGCTTACAAACCACTGATCTGCAGAATCACACCTGTGACCAAAACCATTCAGGTTTGGACTCAGGAGGCCTGCTCAGCTTTACAGGACTGTTTCAAATAGAGAATTATACACCATCTGTGCTTTCCTATATTCACTTCTGCATTGATGCTGTCACAAGGACAACCAGAATGTTTCCTAACCAGAAACCATGGGAGGACAGCTCGGTGCGATCCCTGCTGAAGGCCCGGGATGCAGCGTTCAGATCAGGAGACCAACTGGTCTACAGCAGGGCTAGGAGTGAATTGAAAAAAAAGATCCAAAAGGCCAAGCCCAGGTACAACCTTCAACCTTTCCCTGTAGCTCTCTGTGGTCCCTGCCTGCCTGAAATCATCCATCATTGTGCCTGTCCCCAAAAAACAAACATTATTTGCCTTAACGATTATCGCTCTGTTGCTCTGACCCCTGTCATCATGAAGTCCTTCGTGAGGATCCTACAGCAACACATCAAGGAAGCAATCCCTCCCACCCGGGACAGCCTGCACTTCCCCTACAGGGAGAATTGCTCCATGGATGATGCTGTCTCGTTAGCACTTCACTCAGCTCTAACTCATCTGCAGTATCCCAACACCTATGTAAGGATGCTTTTCATGGACATTAACACCTTGCTCCCAGAAATGCTTGCTCTGAAGCTCCACAACCTGAAATTATCCACAACCGCTTTGCTCCTGGACCAATGACTTCCTCACCAACAGGCCCCAGGTGGTGAAGATAGGGAAACACACATCCACCCCACTGATCCTCAACACTGGCACACCGCAGGGTTGTGTCCTCAGCCCTGCTCTTTTCACCCTTCAACCAGGACTGTTCTGCTATCCACCCCACAAACACAGTGGAGAAGTTTGCAAACGGCATCACTGTTGTGGGTCTTATCTCCAACAATGATGAGACCCACGACAGAGATGAGGTTCGCAGTTTGACACAGTAGTACTCCAGGAACAACCTAATCCTGAAGACCAGCAAGAGCAAGGAGCTCATATTAATGGTAAATGGCTTTTACTTGTATAGCACTTTAACTATCAGTCAATCAATCAATCAATCTTTATTTGTAAACTACAATTTGCACTTGTAATCAAAATTTCAGTTCCAGTACAACCGTCCATCACATACATAAAAAAACATTTTAAGGGGGAACGATTGACTGAGGCCTTGCGTTGCCAAGGAACACAGCCAGTTGGCCGCTGCAATTCTGCACAGCCGTTAGGCACATCCCTCCAAACTGCCCCAGACCCCGCCTTACGCGGTGCCAACAGGGTGCTGCCTTTGAATCCGTGGAAAAGATAGATTTTCAACATAGAGGGAGGAGAGGGAGATTAAAAAAAAGGCCGATGCGTCACACTCTATGCTCTCACGATACAGTGTGAAGCATCCAACAAAAAAACCCATTGCACGTAAAGCACAAATATAACGAGACACATATAGCAGAAGGATAACATTTGAGATTAGTCACGTGTAAGTTCATGAGATAAATGAGCATCAGTAGTGTGTGTGTGTTGTGTGGAGTATTGTGTGTCCATGAACGCCGTCCGGCAGGCAAGTGTCCTTGATACGTTGGAAAGTCTTTATCACTTCACGACCCAGCTTGACACATCCACGGATGTTTGCAGGGGAGGAGGGAGCGGGGGGAATAGTTCTGTCCAATTTCACCATAACAAACCAGGGGAGAGTTTAGATAGTGGGAAAGTCCGATTAGAATACACATTTTGTTATGAGAACAAGCTGAAACCACTTTTCCTTCAGCTTTAAAGTCTTTTCATCACACCGTGGACCATTTATCCCACGGATCCAAGGTGTATTCCACAAAAAAAGTTCCATTGGGACAGGCACGCTCCCCGTTCTTTTGCTTTCCAGTCGCAAAAATTTGATCAATGGCATTGAGAGACCAGCTGACGAGAGCCATAATTTCCTTAGCTTCGGCTTCCGAGCTTTCGGTTGCATGAAGAAATTGCACAGACACAAAACGAAGCAGAAGCGGAGAGGGGGGGGGGGGTGCAGGGCAGGGCAGATAAGCAGAGAGCAGAAAAATGCGACCGACCTCGAAGAGAGACAGAACAGAACTAGTCCAATGACCTGAAAGAGCTTTACACTACAGTCAGTCATTCACCCATTTATGCACACATTCACATCCTGACGGTGGTGCGCTATGTTAGTACCCACAGCTGCCCTGGGACAGACTGACCGAGGCGAGCCTGCCACACATCAGCGCCACCGAGCCCTCTGACCACTGCCAGCAGGCAATTTGGATGAAGTGACTACAGGAGGTCCAGGAAGACTAAACACGCTCCTCTCTGCATACAGGGGGAGGTAGTGGACCGTGTGGACGGCATTCAATTCCTGGGCATTCACATCTCCTCTGACTTCTCCTGGTCTGTGAACACCTCCCACCTGGTGAAGAAGGCCCAACAACGGCTGTTCTTCCTCAGAAAACTGAAACAGACAGGACTTTCCACTAGGATGCTAAAAAAGTTTTACAAAGCTACCATAGACAGTATTTTATGTCTCAGCACAACTGTGTGGTATAGGAACTGCACAGTGCAGGAGAGGATGGACTCAGTTTATGTAGCATGAGTCAAGAGAAGGGCCAGACACATCTCCATTGATCCCACCCACCCAGGCAATGCCTGGGTGTAAAAGCAGGCAAGTTAATAACAAGTTTCATCTATGAGGGGTCCTCTAGGCTAAATTCACTGAGGGAAACTGAGAGTGGAGGACCAATAAACAGAGTAAACACTTGCAAAGGCCAAGAGGAAACTAAACTAAACTTCCTAACATGAACACAAACACGACTAAACACAACAGCAAGAACCAAGAATCTGGAATAAAAAAATAAGTTGAAAAATAGCCTGAATCTAAACTAAATATTCCTATAGACAACAAGACTTCTGTCATGTCAGCAGTCTTCTCTGTGGCTGTTATGGCCACAGCAGAAGATTTCCGTTTTAAAAATATATTTTTAAAGCTGTAGCATACGGCTACGGTGTAACCTCCATGATATACAGTATTTACATTTTTTTTAAATCACTTACAGGTTCACATCAAGCTTATATTAGAGCCTAATTATCTGAGAGATAGATTTGGGGTTTTCATTAACTGTTAAATGATCAAATATATCACGCTGATTTTCATGAGATTTTTCCTCCATCATTACTCACAGACAGTAGTTTATTAGACGGCTCATTAAATATCTGAGAAAACGCTTTTTACAGTTTGTCCTCCTTCAGCCACCAGCCTTCCTTAATGAAGGGAATACTTGAGGACGGAAGCTGTTATGAAAGTTGAAGTCTCCTCCGGTCTGAGAGGGCAGTCGACCACAAAGATGATGAGGTCATGTTGTGCAGCAACTAGGGAGGCTTGGCTCCGTGTTGGAACAAGCTGAGCCGGACAAACAAACGCCTGTGTGTGTCACTTACTTTTACACACAGCGGTGGGTAAACATGTTTCATAATCAAACGTGTGTAGCGCAACTCGCACAGACAGCCGTTTTCACATCGTGCTGGATGACCAAGAAAGTGGTCACTCATTAGCTCCTTTTTTTTAATTTCTCAGTGGTCTCTCTCCTCCTTCTCTTAGTTCCGTTTCCCTCCCTCCACGGCAGCGTAATGCCAGCTTCCCTCAGCCCTCCAGACTCCTGCGTCACTTCCCCTCCCAGTCGGCTGTCATGTAAACACAAGCACACCCCTGCACACAGGCGCGCTCTGACATATGAGCTCCAAGGCACACGTACAAAAACACTCCGTCACATGGCTGCTGCTAATTATGACCACACAAACCCAGCGGAAATACAACTTTCACAGCTGGCTCTTTGAGCCGCAACAACACACAGATGCAGGCTGCATTTCACAGGCAAAAAGTGGGAACCTTTGGCGTCAAGTATTCAGTCAAGAGACTCACTGTCTCACGGGTTTTTAACAAAGTGGATTGAAGTTACGTTTGAGAGAAGAGAGGGATGATTTACAAGAAAAGGTAGAGGGAGTGTTTTTTTATTAACTAAAACCATATCGTCCGTTCTAAAAACAACAATTTACTTGTGTAAAAAAACAATTGCCCACTGGACCTAATAACTGGTTGTGCAGCAACCACTGCTATCAAGCATTTGTAATCATGAGCCTTTTACATCATTTTTGTGGAATTTGCGCTCACGCTCTTTTGCAGAATTATTTTATTTCATCAGCATACGAGGGATTGTGAGCATGAACAGCCCATCGAAGGTGGTGTTAGAACATCTCTATCAGATCTAAGTCCAGTCTTTGACTAGACCACTCCAAAACATTCATTTAGTGTTTTTGACCCTTTCAGAGGTGGACCCGAGGGTGTGGTTTGGATCATGGTACTGCTGAATAACCTAAGTGTTCTATAGCTTAAGGCTATGGCCTGGTGGCCAAAATCATTCAGGATTTTCTGGTAGAGAGAAGAATTCATTTACTCCCAGCAAGTTGTCCAGGTCCTGAAACAGGAAAGCATCCGCCAACCATCACATTGCTACCATTAAAATTTACTCTGGATATGATTCTCTTTTTCTGAAATGCAAGGTTAGTTTTATGTTAGTTGTAACAGGTCACACACTCTTCAAAATATATGAATTGTGTTTCCTCAGTCAACAGATTATTCTCCCAAAGCCTGCAGGATCATCGGGGTGATTCTTGGTGAATCACAGATGGCCCTTTGTAAATGAGTAATTGATACAGTGTTGGAGGACCTTGGGCAGGAAGACCACATCTGGGATTGTTCAAGACTGGTCCATGTTTTCTCCTTTTGTGGCTCTTACTGTGGTTTTCTGGAGTCCCAAAGACTAAAGATAGCTTTGAAGAAAGTTCCTATCTGTTAGCTGTCAATAACCTTGTTATTGGTTCTTAATTTTATAGAGATTGGAGCATGATGTGTTGGTTATTGGGTTCTTTCCGCCTACTTCATGTTGTCAGACAGGGTCTGTTTCACAAACTTCTGAGATTCTGCCAGTCTGGCAGTAATCAGGTCTGGGTTTGACTAAGGAAATTGAACTCAGCAATCAACAACACTGTGGTTATGGGGGATAGTCAATTACTTTTCTACAGGAACAAGTATGTTTGAAAAACTGCATTTTGTATCTAAACAGGTTATCTTTGCTATTAAAATGTCATCAAATGAAACATTTAAGGCTGGCAAGCAGGCAAAAATAGGAAAGAGGTATAAAGGAGGAATCAGGTTTTCAGAGCTCTAGCAACACAGTTTCATAAAAGGTTTATAAGAAACAGGCAACAATTTTTTTAAATGGGAAAGTATAAATCCCAATTGTTTGGACATTTCCTGAGGGTACCCTCAGGGGTCAGTGCTGTGTCCAAAAATATGTATTCGGTATATGAAAGATATATGCAAAGGGGTATTTTTTTGTTTGTTTGTTTGTTTTGTTTTTTGCAGAAGATACAAGAATATGTGTGCTCGGAGAAGGATTTCAAAGTAAATTCAAGTATTACTATCAATTACACTAAAAACATTTTATTTAAACATTGTTTTCAAATATGAAACTGGGTGTCAAATTGAATAATGTCATAACTAAAGGGGTTTGGAAACAGCAGTGACAATAGATCAGAAAATTAGTTGGAAACCACATGTAACATATGCACGATTTATTTTATCCAGAAGCATCTCAATATTAGACAAAATAAAGCACTTTTTAAATTAGCAATAATTCCAGATACTGTATTCCTCCCTCATTGTACCATATCTGGGGTACAACTACTATGTAAAAGTTTGGGGCAACAATACAGCACTCATGGAAACTACTGAAAACACAAGTAATAATAATAATAATAATAATAATAATAATAATAATAATAATAATAATAATAATAATAAAAATAATAATAATAATAATAATAAACACAAAGAAATTAACTGTTATAGCAAAACACTAACGACAATAATAAACAACCAAATATTGTAGGACAATTTCCAATATTAATAAACTCAGACATAATTAGTGATGGACAGAAAGGTAAACTGAAACACAAACACCTGTGAATCATTGTACCATATCTGGTGTACAACTACTGTGTAGAAGTTTGGGCCAACAATACAGCACTCATGGACACTACAGAAAAGAGCAATAAGAATAATTAACAATGCTGGGACATACAAATGTCAAATGTGCTAAAGTTTGTTAATCTGGTCAGATAGAAATATATAAGACACAACCTTGTGCTGATCAAGGTCAAAATAATCAGACAGAGCGGGAAGCCATAATCTCAGAAAAACTCTTAAGCTTCTCAGTGCTGAAAAAACTCAGAAAACATTCTCTGTTTGTATCTGGGGAGTGAAATAGTTAACCAGTGTCTGTGTGGAACTATATACTGTATATATATATATATATATATATATATATATATATATATATATATATATATATATATATATTTATATACATATATGCATCCTGTGCGTGAGTTTGAGGTAATGGGTGGGATTTAATAAGTTTCTGCTTATAGACATAACATTAGACTATTATACAGTAAACAGTGTGGAGCATCTGTTGTTTATTTTATGTTATTTTTTTTCAATTTCCTTTTTGTTGTTTCTTCAACTCTTATGATTACCCCTCATGTTCGAAATAACTATGCTAAACTAATTCAGCGGTTGACATTCAGCAGAGGAAACGGTGAAAACCCACATGCCCATCTGTATCCAAACGCTGTGTTTGCTGAGACAATAGGAAAGCAAACATTGAACGAACGTGGTGCACAGTCTGTGACGCAGATTGGAAAGTCTGTGATCAGTTAGCACAAGCCAGCGGCCACAAAAACACACACAGATAAACAGGAACACAAGTCAAACAGGCAGGGCCGAGCTCTTGCTTCTGGACTCTTCTGAAACACTCCAACCATTTCAAGCATGTCAGTAATTTGAGGTCTGGGCAAATTGCTGGATTTCTGAGGTTTTAATGTTCTCAAACAATGCTGCTTAGAGCGGATACGACAGCTTATAGAGCTGTGAAAGTTTGCTTCAAAAGCATAAAGGTTTTTTTTCCTGCCTAATAAGGCCTAACATAGCAGTATTAGCTGGTTAATGGCTATTACTGAAGGATTATTGCAAATATTATCACCGAGGCCATGGCTGGGTACACAGAAGCTCACGTTCCTGCCTCGCTCGGGCTTGTCAGGACACAGCTGTGGATTTGTTTACGAGGGGAACAGCATTCAAATGCTGTTGTGATCAAAAACACAAACTAGCGCGCAGTGGCAGAGATGATGCAAACCACAGAGTTTCTGCAGCAGAACAACCAGCGGCGACATGAAACGTTCGCGCTCAGATTGCTTAACGTCATCACCGTGTTGATGTAATGCATTCTGAGAAAATATGCTGTCAGAGCTTTGCTATGCCTTCACGGTGCATTACAGCGCCTCTTTGATGTCGTTATGTAATCTCTGGCCTGGATTCTAAAGCTTATAGCACAGAATTTCACAGGTCTGAATGCATTTAGCTGCAATGCACATATTAGCAGGGGGCCTGGGTCAAGTATTTAGCATGTTTTTGTAAGGTTTTGTAACCGCCTTTCAACCATCTTGGAGCTTGTAAACTGTGTTTTATTTAAAGAGTATTACCCTATCTCATCTCTAAATAGTAGTAACACAGAGCGGTGTTCTTTTGGCCAGTGCGCAGCAAGAGTTTGGGGAAGCCAGGGCTACATTTCTTTATGCTCCATACATGCATCAAAAGCTCTGGTCTCTTGAGCACCTTTCTCGCGTGTCATTAAACGGATTTCAAAACATAGGAACAGTTTGAGGGAACATTTTCTTGCTGTTTTGAAACTGGAACCTTTAAAACCATTGTTTGATAATGTCTTGATAACAGTGCATGCCTCAGTAGGCCCATGCATGATAAGCACTGGCAGTAACAGCTAGAACATGTCACCTTTTGTTAAAGGGGCAAAAAGCTAATTTTTACCACTAGGGGGTGCTTGAGCACTGTCTGTAGACCAAAACAAGATGCATATCAAGCCACACCTATCTTTACCTCAGCTCCCACTTCTGTGATTAATACACAGCAGAACAGCATCACCTTTCAGAGGAACATGTCTAGTAAAGACGTAAGCAACTCATAACTTTATAATGCTGTTAGCAAGGGAAGGGTTTGATCCGCTGGGCGTGCTCTCCATCATTTTCTGCATGGCGATGGCATTTTAAGGGCAGGGAGGTGCTAAGCCCTGAGTGGCAGCTGTTACCATGCATGTACATGCACGTGCGGTCGGCCCAACTATGAAAACATGAGAGTGGAAAACAACACAGAGAGATGTTGCGTGATGTCATACCGTAGTCCATCAAATCACTATTTTTTGTTCTATCTAAAATAACAAAATTTCCCTTATTGCTCCTTTAGCAATACAAATCTGTCAAAACCGCATGAAAGTTATTCTCCATGATTGTGATTGTTTTCATATTGTGCCCGGCGGCTGAGAAAGTGCAATGAGTGCTGGATAACCAAGACTGAAAAATTAGGGCTTTTTGGGGGGCATTTTTATAGGTATGAACATTCGTGGAAAGTGAAAATACAAACATGTTTTATTTACTTATTACATTCTCTGTGAGTGAGTCCTTTCTGCATATTCTGTATCCATCCCTCCCTCTATCCAACCTTTGTGTGTAATACTTTACAAATGTAATTTAAAGGAGAGAAAACAAGTATGCTATCATATGTAACAATCCTTTTTTGTGTACGTTGGCTGTACATTTTAGGGACAACAATGCTTTCTTGCATTTAAGTGATAAATATTGGCCAGTGTTAACATGTATGAACTTGATGTACTGGCGACCTGTCCAGGGTGTACCCCGCCTCTCCCGCAATAATTGCTGAAGAAGGGCATCACCTCCCGCCCTGCCACTACGGACAGTATGGATGAATGTGGGAATGTGTATGTGAATTGTTGTTTCTATGTTTTTGCAACAGCCATTCACCCTGTCAGATTGTTTCTTGTTTGGACTAACGGAGCCAGATTTTGAATATTAAAACACTGGCAGCACTTCACAGGCACGTCTCTAAGTATCAAGCAGGAAAAAGGAAGCCTATAAAAAAAAAACAAATAGAGTTTGATTTTATAATCATCATCTTCCCGGTAAACAGACAGCCAAATTAGTTCAAGTCATACTTCACTTTCGTTTGGAGAGGATTTTGCTATTTGTATACGATGTAGAAATAAAGTCATATCAACTTGGCTACAACTAACAAGTTCATGTTAATTAATAAAGCGAGGTCTACGGGGATGTGTGTTAGCTGCTATGTTACACTGAGGCAGTCAGTGCTTCAAGCGGAGGACGAAAGAGCTGGTAATCTATTCTTTTATTACCTTAATTGGGAACTTTAGTTGACATATAATGAACATCGCAGAAGTAATTGGCGTGCTCATTGTGGCATATTACGAATCACAAAGTTTTTCCTTCATTTCCATTTTCAGTTATTTAAAGTTTTTCAGCCATGGCTCTTCAAAATAAACTTTGTTAAAGACAAAAAAAACCCAGTTATAGCATGATTTTAAATGACCATGTATGATCGTTTTCACATTCAAACAGTACAACTAAATACTTCAATGTTTTTTATTGGGATTTTTTTATGATAAACCAGTGGTCTTAAATTTGTAGTTTCAAAACCACATGTGGCTCTTTAAACCCTCCAACTTAGGCTTTTAAAAACTTTAATTAAAATGATAACAGTGTGAACAATGTGTTCATTTACAATGGCAATACAAAATGCTGGTGTTAGAAGTTTAGAAGAATAGATCGATGCTATTAATAGCAGTTATTTTATGTTATGTTTAAAATAAACTATGAGCTTAGTTTTTTAATGGGCTACCTATGTGGATATGTTTGCCCTAATGCAATGACTGAAATATGTTTTGCCCTCGTAAAAAAGGTCTGTTCACTTCTAAAATTGTAAAATTGAATAATGATAATGATAATAATAATAATAATGATACGATAAAAAACTTTTGTAGCAGTAAGGGCAAAGATTGAAAAGGTTGCTGACCATGTAATAGACAAACACAAAGTAGTGCATAACGGTTAAGTGGAAGGAAAGGGATACAAACTAGGTTTAGAAAACTTTTTACCTGTGCATTCGGGGCCAGTGGGGCCTGGCCCCACTAGATGTCGCTGTGGAGCTCTATGTTCACAATAATAAGTGGGACATGATTGTTCTTTATAGAGCAATATTGTAAAAAAGACAGATTCCCTTACCAATAAAATTCTGTTATAAACATTTGTGTCTATATATCTAAGTCTTCCAGAAAACTGACAAGCTCAGTAGCTAAATCTTCTTGAGGCGCCTTGATATCGGGGCCGGCCCACCAACGTTTTTTTTAAATAATGAACATCTGAAATCGCAGTGCGCATGCCCAACACGCTCTAAGTAGTTTGTGGGGCACAAATCCGATGGCCCCAAGCTCGAATCGTCCAATCAAAATACTAGAAGTGCATGTTAAGCTTATGTTCTGCCGGAAAGTGTGGGACAATCTAGTGCTGGCTGTCCTTGTTAGCTCGTTGAAGGATCAACAAATCTATTCTGTTCAATAAATTAACATTATTAGTGAGCCTTTATTTGTTATTTTAGTTATACAAATTAAATTACATTTAGCTTATACAAAATGGCATTTCTAGTGTGTTGGTTTATGCTAATTTATCTGTTTCATTTAAAATCAAAGTCAGGTTGTATTAATCTAAGAAAAATTTGTTGCTGCAGGTGCATGAAAGCATGCTCTTTCAAAGTGTGCTAATTTGGCTTTCGGGATGTGGAATGTCAATTCACTGGTGTGATAGGAGTTGATATTTGAAGTTGCGGATTATCAAATATAGTTGGAATCAGCTCTATGCATAGCTTTGGCTCAGGAAGCCAACTCCTGGAGAGGGGCTTGACTGTCTGCTACACTGGAATTGCAGAGAGAGGCAATTGGCAAGTCTGGGGACCCTAAAAGCCCCTGGCATTGGAGTTTCCCTGGTAAAAAGTTTGCATCTTTGCGGCTTCAAATTGCAAGAGGACATATTCTGTTACCTTTGCTTATGAGCTGAACAGCAGTTCAGATTCACCAGCTGTCTTGGAGTCTCTGGATTGTGTCTTGGAAAGTGGTGACATCTGGGAGTTCTGTTGCGCTCCTTGGGGATTTCAAAGTCCGTGTGGGCAATGGTGGAGCTACCTGGAAGAGTGTGATGGCAAGGAATCCGGTGAAAGGAAGGAATCCAATCACACTGCTGATTCCAAACAGTCTTGTTATTGGTCTCAAACATAATGTTTGTTTTGGACCTCCAATGCCTAGTAAATGTGTTTCATTGGTGTATTTTGTAACAGGCTTCTGGAGTGAAAGGTCAATGTTTGATTTTGTGATTGTACTATCAGAGCTGTTGCATTATGTCTTGGTCATTTGGGCGAAGACAGGGGCAGAGCTTTCAACCAGGCTTAGTCTAGGGCGTTGTAAATGAGTCACTGACAGAACCTCAGCTCCAGGAACAACAATGTCGCTTTTGTCCTAGCTGTAGAACAGGGCGAATGAAAGATTTTTTTCAATAGTCTACTTTTGTGGACATAACCTAAACAAGAGCTGTGTCAAAATTCTCAGCACAAAGTTGACTTTGTTCCCAGTGCAAGCTGCACTCTGCTAGGGCTTTCTGTTGTCCCCGATCCTGTCGGTGGTGTTCATGGACAGAATCTCAAGGTGCAGTCATGGAGAGGGTCTCTGGTTTGAGAACCTCAGGGTTTTGTTTTTGCCCGTTGGAGATGATGTGGTTCTGATGGCATCTGCAGACCATGTCCTTCAGCATACACTGGAGCAGCCTAGTGTGAGGCACCAGGGACAAGTGACTGCCATGGTGCAGCTTTGTCTGCTGCACCATGCACATATTCAGGACACTTTTCACCTTCCATACAGCTCCGGTCCCACAGTTCAGTAATCTCGTACACCTGTCAGTCACTAATTAGCCAGCCCTCAGCACACCTGTCAGCCTCCCTATTTAAGTTCCCTTCAGTTAGCTCTTCCCTGTCGGTTCGTACTGTTTACTCCTGTTGATTCTGCTCATTGCTGCTCACCTCACCTGTTCTCGTCCAGCCCGTGGTCCCTTCATCTCCACCCGCCTGCTGTGGTTCTGGTCCTGCTCTCTCTCCGGTCCTGCAAGTATTCACCAGTCGTGCTGTTAATCCTGCTGTGGTTCTGGTTTCCAAGTCTTCATTCTGCCGTGCTGTTGGTCTTGCTACCTCCGTGCTCCGGCTCCACCCTGCTTGCCAGTTCCTGCCTTCACCATCCTCCTGCTTCAGCTCAGTACACACTCTTGGTTCCTTCCTCCTCAAACCATCATTTTTCAATAAAAGACTCTTTTAAGTAGCTCTGTGTGTGGTTGTGCTCGGGTTCATTCTACAAAACATGACGGTGACTGTGTTTCACAACCAGAAAAGGGTGAAATGCTCCCTCTTGGTAGGGGGTTAGTCTTCAAGCAGAGGAGTTTAAAGTAATAAACTAACCCCCATGTAAAAGCATATTCAGAAAAATTTGAAAAGTTCCACCAAAGTAGGAAGTCTGATGCTAACCAACCAATAGGGAGCAGTTGTCCCCTCGAGACCCACCCTTCCTCATTTGCATAAGGAGGCAGAAATCCATAAGGAAATGGAAAAAGTACAGGTATAAATAAGTAGGGTTGAAGAAATAGATGGGGTAAAAAATATAGAAAGGGAGAAAACAGCCAAAAATATTTAAAAATAGACAGAAATAAATATATTTGAAATATAAGTAATTAATAAAGTTGACAATTATGAGTAATGAGGCGATTATTAGAGGAAAAAATAAATATGCTAATTAAGATATATATTTTTGTCTCATATAATTTAATTACTGCTTACATTTATTTGCTGTATTTTTGTGTATTTTATGCTAATATATTTGAGCATGTGTTTATTTCTAATTTTATTTTTGATTATGTCAGGGTTAGTCCTCCATAAGCAGCAGCTAGCTTGATTTGCCACATTGAATCATGGAGAGTGAGCAGAGTTACGCTGGTAGTTACGCCACGGTTTGGTCCTTTGAGGTGGAGGATTTTTCACCCCCCTCGTCCCCGGAGGTTGAGGGACTCTTTGTGGAGCCCAGCAGGTCAGAGCCTCATCAGTTAGAGCCACTGGCTCAAGGCGCTGACTCAGCAATGCCTGAAGCCAGTGCCGCCAAGGCAGTGGAGGACAGGATCGGTCCAATTATATATCAATTCAATTCAATTTTATTTATATGGCGCCAATTCATGAAACATGTCATCTCGAGGCACTTTACAAAGTCAAAATCAGTCAGATTATACAGATTGGTCAAACATTTCCTATATAAGGAAACCAGTTGATTGCTTCAAAGTCCCGACAAGCAGCATTCACTCCTGAAGAAGCGTAGAGCTACAGGGAGAGTCGTCTGCATTGTCCATGGCTTTGCAGCAATCCTTCATACTGAGCAAGCATAAAGCGACAGTGGAAAGAAAAACCACCCATTAGCGGGAAGGAAAAACCTCCAGCAGAACCGGGCTCAGTATGAACGGTCATCTGCCTCGACCGACTGGGGGTTACAGAAGACAGAGCAGAGACACAACAAGACAGACAAAAAGCACAGAAGCACACATTGATCTAGTAATCTGTTCTACATTAGATGGTAATAGCGGGTGATCGGTCTTCCTTGGATGATGTCACAGTTAACAGAACGTCAGACCAGGTGTGCCTACTATGAAGAAAAAGAGAGAGAACAAAAAGTTAAAAGCTGAAATGACGACAGTCATTTCAATGTAATATAATGCAAAACTGGAGAAAAGTAGACTGGAGAACAGTAGAAATCAGTAGAGTGAGAAAAATAGGCCCTGATGTCCTCCAGTAACCTAAGCCTATCACAGCACAACTATAGAGGTAGCTCAGGGTAACATAAGCCACTCTAATTATAAGCTTTGTCAAAAAGGAAAGTTTTAAGATTAGTCTTAAAAATAGACAGGGTGTCTGCCTCACGGACCAAAACTGGGAGTTGGTTCCACAGGAGAGGAGCCTGATAGCTAAAGGATCTGCCTCCCATTCTACTTTTAGAGACTCTAGGAACCACCAGCAGACCTGCAGTCTGAGAGCGAAGTGCTCTGTTAGGAATATACGGGGTAATCAGAGCTCTGATATATGATGGAGCTTGATTATTAAGGGCTTTATACATTAGAAGGAGAATTTTAAATTCTATTCTTGATTTAACAGGAAGCCAATGAAGGGAAGCTAAAATTGGAGAAATATGATCCCTCTTGTTGATTTTCATCAGAACTCTTGCCGCAGCATTTTGGATCAGCTGAAGACTTCGAACTGCATTTTGTGGACTTCCTGATAGTAAAGAATTACAATAGTCCAGCCTTGAAGTAACAAATGCATGGACTAGTTTTTCAGCATCACCCCTGGACAGAATGTTTCTAATTTTGGCGATATTCCTGAGGTGAAAAAAGGAAACTCTGGAAACCTGTTTAATATGGGATTTAAATGACATGTCTTGGTCGAAAACAACACCAAGATTTTTAACTTTATTACCAGAGGCCAAATTAATGCCATCCAGATTAAGTGATTGATTAAGAACTTTATTTTTTGAGGACTCTGGTCCAAAGATTATAACTTCTGTCTTGTCAGAATTTAAGTGCAGGAAATTTAAAGTCATCCAGCTTTTGATGTCATCAAGACATGACTGCAGTCGAAGTAATTGATTGGATTCATAAGGATTTATGGATAAATATAGCTGAGTGTCATCAGCATAACAGTGGAAATTAATCCCATGCTGTCTGATAATTTTGCCGATCGGAAGCATATATATAGTAAATAGAATTGGTCCAAGGACTGAACCCTGTGGTACTCCACAAGTGACCCTAGAGTTTGAGGAAGATTTATTATTAACATGAACAAACTGGAATCTGTCCGACAGATAAGATTTAAACCAGCCTAATGCTTTTCCCTTAATCCCTACAGTATGCTCAAGTCTTTGTAGGAGAATATTGTGATAAACTGTATCAAATGCAGCACTGAGATCTAACAGGACAAGTATAGACACAAGTCCATTATCTGAGGCCATGAGAATATCATTAGTGACCTTCACCAGAGCTGTTTCAGTGCTATGATGAGCTCTAAAGCCTGACTGAAACTCCTCAAGTAGGTCATTACTTTGTAAATGTTCACATAGTTGATTAGCAACTACTTTCTCAAGAATTTTAGATAAGAAAAGAAGATTACATATAGGTCTGTAATTTACTAACTCATCTTGATCAAGAGATGGTTTCTTAAGTAAAGGTTTAATAACAGCTACTTTAAAAGCCTGTGGTACATATCCATTTACCAAGGATAGATTAATCATGTCTAAAATAGGACCACTGATCAGAGGGAATACCTCCTTAAACAACTTGGTTGGGATTGGGTCTAACATACAGGTACAAGGTTTAGATGAAGCTAAAATTTTAGATAGCTCAGAAAGCTCTACTGCTTTTAAACAGTTCAGATACTGCGCAGGTTCTAAAGATTCCTCCAGTGCTGCCTCACTTACTGAGGACGAGGTAATCATGTTTAGGAGGATGCCAATTATTTTATTTTTAATGGAATAAATTTTATTTATGAAGAATCCCATAAAATCATTACTGCTAAGAGCTAAGAGAATGGATGGATCAACAGAGCTATGACTCTGTGTAAGTTTGGCAACTGTACTGAAGAGAAATCTAGGATTATTCTTATTCTCCTCAATTAATGATGAAAAATATGCTGCTCTAACTCTGCGAAGGGTCTTGTTATACAACAATAGACTGTCCCTCCAGATTAGGTAGGATTCCTCTTGGTGTGTAGAGAGCCATTTTCTCTCCAATTTCCTAACATTGTGCTTCAAGGAACGCAGCTCTGAATTAAACCAAGGAGCCAGCTTCCTGTGAATAATCACCTTCTTTTTCAGGGGTGCTACATTGTCTAATGCAGAACGCAATGACGAAGTCATACCGTTAACAAAGACATCTATTTGTGAATTGGAAGAAACAACATTGCTGCTATCTGCAGGGTATATCATATTTATTTCCCGCTTCGTAATCCAGGTTGGGATCACCGACAGCTTTGTGCATTCATTTGCAATATGGAAACAGAGTGTGGTTGATCTTCTCTCTGCTCCGTTTGCTCTGACTGCGGCAGGTTTCAGGACGAGGCAGCAGCTGTTTGCCTGTGAGACAGTGCTGAGGGAAGTAGGAATGTGCTCAAAATAATGACAAGAATATGTAAACAGTACTATAAGACAACTATGTTAACAGTTTATTAGCAAAAGAAAAGTGGATTTAGGGGTGAGTTACGCTTTAAGTATCATGTTTTTTTCACTAATGACAGTAGGATGGAGTTAGCCTGACGTAGTCATACTCAATTCTAGTCAGAATTTGAGTCTGATACTGCTCCATAGAGCTGTGATTATGGGGCGTGTTTCGAACGAACCAGGAAAAAAAATGCCTCTGCACTCAATTGGATAGACCTTCAACCAATAAGAGCAACGGAGTGTGTGACGTATGTTAAGCGACGCATAGTTGTTGTCAACAGAACGTACAACGTTACCTAACATGGGATTCATATCACGACATTGCGAGTTATTTACTAAGTCAGACAGTCAGATGATCTCTTACCATTTGTAAGTTAGATGAACTTCGTCCACGACGATACCCATAACGTTGGCTTGAAAAACATCGGAGCCTAGCATGTCCCTCCACTTGTTGTTCAGCAGCCAGGATTCCGGGCTTCCGAAAAGGAGCTGGCAACGACCGCTGGCTATATCCACCTCGTCGTTCACGCCGAGTCGCATCGCCGTGATGTCCATTTCAGTTGCTTCTTTCACTTGGTCCTCCATGAGTGCGACCAAAGGAGAAACACCGATGGGTTTTCATTGTGTCCCATCTTCTTAGCGACCAACAGAGCCAGCTGATAAATTAAACTTTTGCAGAAGCGCGCTTTGGTGACGTGGTTGATTACGTTACTGTTGATCATCTGTCCATCATCGTATAAAGCCCGCCCTGACAATTTGATTGGCCCGCCAGATATTGGGCGAGCATACTCGCGCTACTATTGAGCAATGCCAGACCGAACTTCCCGACCTAAAACGTTGTGGGCGGGATTAAGTTCGGAATGGTACCCAGGCTAGGATGGAGTGGGAAATGCACGGACAGATACGGGCCTTGAGTGCAGTAATGAAGGGTTGCTCCTTTATATTGTGGTGATAAAGGACTGATTCTATAAACAAAGCCCTCAATTCTACCGGTCTGTCTACGATCCAATTCTCATCTAAGTAAGTAAGTAAGTAAGTAAGTAAGGAAGGAAGGAAGGAAGGAAGGAAGGAAGGAAGGATGGTCAAGTAGGTCATTGTTTGCATCGTATGGTCAACATAGTCATCTGCCTGTTTCCACCACCATCTCCTGGTCAGTCAGTTCTGCCACCTTCAGCTGGTCCACTCCTGCCATCCATATTTATCAGCTGCAGCTGCCATTACCTGTCTGGTCTGCCAACACCTTCATCTCTACCAATAAACCTTTTAAACATTACATTTGTGTCGGGTTAAATGCTGGGCTCTCCACGTACTTCTATTACACACGATAATATGCTGCTGAGGACAATGCATATACTCTCTGATTTTCAATGGGTATGAGTCAATAGTAATGTATTATATTGTAGCCCACTATATTTAGGTTTCTTAATGATTTGCTTTTAGCGCTTTAGAGTGAAAAAAATCTGCTGTCGTGTTGCTTTTGGATCTGACTGCTGCCTTCTATTCCATACATCACAACATCCTTACTGCAAGTGTTGAATCATGTTTCCATTTATTCAGGAGAGTAGTCCTCCACGGCCGTTTCCTCCAGCCTCCAGTTTAGATTGCATCTTCTTTTAATTATATACCATTGCTATTTAGTAAGAATTCTTTTAGTGCGTCTCTTGTAACATTTAAGGCACATCGATGCTTAATTTTTGCCCATTCTTTATTGCATGTGCTTTCTTTGAGGGTCTATTGAAAAAAAAAAACACGTAATTTTGCTACCTTTGAATGGGACTGCTCCTCCCGCCCTATGGTTATCAATCTCTTCAGGGATTGCAGGGATTTACAAATATGACAGGACATGCTTTTCAACTAGCTCATATTTTTTTTACTTAAAAATCCCTTTTTAACATTTTATTTAGACAGAAATGTAATTAGGGTTAGGATTAATTATGAAAGTAAAAAGAAATAGCTTCAAACATATTACTGTGTATGACAAATCTGAAACAGGTTTCCCTTTTTCAATCACAAAAAAAAAACGTTGTCAGTAAATCATTTATAAAAAACGCACCAATAAATTTAACTTGAATTGTTTAAATTTAGCCTGCTGTGACGTCCGTTTAACCGGTTGTATTGCATGTCTACCTTTTATTATAGGCCCATTTCAACTTCGGACGCCTGTCCCTTTAAAATCCTTTGCACGGCCCTGGTTGCAAACTGCGAAACTCTATTATTAAACTTGCAATCATGAAAGAGATAACGTAGCCTCGGCCTCCTACCAGCCACTGCCATTCATTCTGACTGTAAACAGTGTGTTATTGTTAGTTTCTGGGAGCTTACGCTGTCAAAGAGTCGCAGGATGTTTCCCGTCCAGCCAGAAGCGTCGCCTCGGAGCTCCTCCGCGCAACGCTTCGCCTCTCAGTTGTTTACTGCAAGTTCAATTTCTATCTGCGCAACACCACCTGGAATGCGGACACTGGCGACCACGGAGTCAGGGAGAACGCACGCTTGTGTGGTGAATGATAAACACTAGAATGCTCTATTCCCCGAGGTTGCCAGCGCATTTTCCCCATAAACGGCGAGAGAAGGGGGGGAGAAAAAAGGGAAAGCCGACAGATGCGGGTTGTCCCTACAGCAGGGCAGCAGCGCCAACGCACCTGCGGCAGCGACGCGCCGCTCCGCGCCGCGCAGCAAAGGCAGATAACTTCACTCACGTTGAAGGCTGCTCCTCCTTTCCGGGCCCTCTCTGTTTGTAACTGCGTGCAAAACCTCGGCAGGTGCAGTCCCATCCAATGAGGCGCAGTGAGTCCGGCTCGGCTCGGCTCGTCCCGGTCAGGATCGGCCACTCTCACTCCTCCCGTCCACCCTGACAGCCGAACGACTGCGTACATTTCCGGCCCCTTCTCCATCTGCGGAGGAACTTAGTGCGCTGCGCTCTCCGGCTCGGAGCTCCTGCCTTTTCATTATATCATGTCCATGTGACACACCAAGATCTCACTCAGCCGAAACTTAAAGGGACCTCTCGTGTGATGGCTCCCCGTGCGCGCTCCTGGTAGGCGGTGCGCGTCCCAGAAAGCTAAAGATGCTTCGGGCACCGGGAGGGGCAAAGAGGCAGCGCGGCGCTGCTGATCGGCTGCAGATCAACAAGATAGATTACTTTTAGAGGAGGGAAACGGGGGTGGGTAAAGTGTATTTGGGGGGTTTGGGGAGCCAGTGGTCCTTGCGTTAATGGTCCCTGGCACTGCACAGTTTTGCGCCCCATACACAACAAGTCCTATGAACGTTCTCTGAAACAAACAAGTAGAACAAAAAATCTTAATGTAATAATAACTGATCTTTAGATACACGAACTAGCTGTGACAAAACAACGTCCCATACAGAGGACAGGGAGGACACCAAGCGGGGCAAAGAGACCAGATACAGACCCAACCCCGGGCCCGGCCCCGCCCTCCTATAATTAAAGTTGATAAAGGACAACAAAGTCCAGAGAACAT
Organism: Fundulus diaphanus; assembly: GCA_037039145.1. Lineage (NCBI taxonomy): Eukaryota > Metazoa > Chordata > Actinopteri > Cyprinodontiformes > Fundulidae > Fundulus > Fundulus diaphanus. The sequence continues at coordinate 23,874,706 of CM073144.1, forward strand.
TTGTGGTCCTAGCAGAGCTGAAAAGTTGTGCGTGACCAAACGAACGAGAGGATTGGGTCAGTAAACTATTGTGAGAAGCTTTTGGAAGGATATAAGCAAAATCTTTGACCCCTTCATACACCTTAAAGAGATGTTCGAGCTGAAAATCTGTAAAGAATGATCCAATTGTTCAGGTATTTAGTAGAGATCTGTAATGACTAGCAGATCAGAGAACCTGATATTCGAGCTGGACACTGTGTTGAGCTTAAAAGGTTTATTGTTGAATAAAAACGGAAAACAAACACCGGCAGGCAAACGTCCAGAAAGGAGCGGGCTGCTCACAGCAGGAGACGAGGCAGGCAAGGCTGGAGGCAGAGAGCAGGTCTGCAGGGCGAGCTAGGGTCGTCTACGGGTTGGCAGGCAGGAGAGGAGAGGAGAGCAGCCCAAGGTCATGTCCAGAATCAGAGAGTCGACGAGGCGTCCAGCAAGGGCAAGGCAACATCCCAGAACTTGAGGCAAGGTCAAAAACAGGCAGGCAGACAAGGAATGCTGGAAGGCTTACTCACAGGAGTTCGTCCTGCTGATCTGACAGTGAGTGACTGTGGGAAGCAGGAAAAAATAAGTAGAGTCCCAGGTGAGATGACTTGAACCGAATTAAAAGCAGCAGGTGACGCTGATGGACTGGAGCAGAGAACGAGGGGGAAACTGGTCAAAAATATATAAACAAAAAGCCCAAATCATGACATAGATCAGTTTTCAGCTGTATATACTGATGGTGGCTATAATGATGAAGAACAGTAGGAGCTGGCCCATAGTACAACATCCAGGTTAACTCCATTAAGTTAGCTGTGTTCTTTCCTAGTGACTTCATCTGGTGTGTGACATCATCATTTGGTGACTAACATTGGGGGGAAAACCAGATGATCTCATTTTTGATGATGGTAAATCGGACAATTTTTTATTGCACTTCTTCAATCTTACTGTGTACTTCACGTCATTTAGGTCTTGGCAACATGCTACGTGTACCCATTAATGGAATATAAGATGGTGCTGCGTCCAATCAGTCAAGGGATTTATCAATGCTTATTGTGATGTTATAAACAAAAAAGCCTTAATACATATATAAATGAATTAATCAATGATAATAATAATAATAATAATAATAATAATAATAATAATAATAATAATAATAATAATAATAATAATAATAATAATAATGGCAATAATAATAGTAATGATAATAATAATAAGTATTATTATTATTGTTATTATAATAATAATAAGTATTATTATTGTTATAGTCCTTAGGGTGTGAGTCTGTGTGTGAATGGTTGTTTGTCCTGTTTGTCTCTCTGTGTTGCCCTGCGACAGACTGGCGACCTGTCCAGGGTGTACCCCGCCTCCCACCCAGTGAACGCTGGATATAGGCACCAGCAACCCCCGCGACCCCATGAGGGATAAAGCGGTTTGGAAAATGGATGGATGGATTATTGTTATAATTATTGTTGTTGTTTTATTAATATATTGTCATTGTATTATTATTGTTATTATTATTATTATTATTTATCAATGCCTATGTGATGTTATAAACAAAAAAGCCTTAATACATATATAAATGAATCAATCAATGATAATAATAATAATAATAATAATAATAATAATAAATACAATAATAATAATTATCATTATTATTATTATTATTATTAGACTGGCAACCTGTCCAGGGTGTACCCCGCCTCCCGCCCAGTGAACGCTGGATATAGGCACCAGCAACCCCCGCGACCCCATGAGGGATAAAGCGGTTTGGAAAATGGATGGATGGATTATTATTATTATTATTATTATTATTAATTTTATTTGTGGGCCCCTGCTCTCTGTGGTGCCAACCTGAAGTTAAAAGTCCAAACAGTTTGTGTCCAGGACGCGTGGGGTCTGCAGAGATGTTAGCTGCCTTTTTCTGACCCTAGACGTGTACAAGTCCTGGACGGAGGGAAGGTCAGCCTTGATGATCCTCTCTGCGGACCCAATTGTTTGTTGCAGTAGTGACCTGTCCTGTTTTGTGCATGAGCCAAGCCACACAGAGATGAATACAGGAGGGACTGAATGATGGCAGAGTGAAGGATGACCAGCAGCTGCACAAAGTCCAGTCTCTGCTGGGGCTTCTTATAAACAGTGTCTATGTGTGAGGACCATCTCAGGTTGAGAGCCAGCTTGGTTCCTAGAGCAGACACAGTGTTGTTGAGGTCGGTGTGGTGAGGCAGTGAGGCAGTGAGGCTGGGTGGGTGGCCTAGTTATTTGGAAGTCATTCGTCATCTCTACTGTCATCAGGGGGTTAAGCTCCAGATGGTTCAGACCGCACCAGTGAAAATTCAACCCACCTCCTGTCTGTATGCAGACTTTTCAATCTCCTGGATCAGACCAATGACAGCAGTGCCGTCTGCAACCTTCAGGGGCTTCACATACTGGTCTGCTGAGGTGCAGTCATTTGCGCACAGAGAAAAGAAAAGGGGGCAGAGAACACTCCCCTGTTGACGGTTCTTGAACGGGAGAAGATGCTCCCCAGTCTCTCATGCAGTCACTCCAGAGGCTTGGGTCCACTGAGAGGAGGAGCTTCTGGGGAAGGATGTCTGGTAACAGCTCAACAATGTTGACGTTTGGTGAGAAGCTCATGGAAGGAAACACAAACAACTGACCCAAGTAAATGAAGGTCAGTTGTACCTCTTGGGAAATGTATGTAACCTTAGGAGTCTTAAGAAAGTTTTAAAAGAATCTGTCTCTTGTCGATCTGAAATTTAGCGGGAAGAAATAGCTACGTTAATGCACACTGTGAGTCTTATTTATTGGCATCAGCATAATTTACAAGATTCACTTTTTACACCAAACACTTAAATGAACTAATATGCATAATGACTAATCACGGAACGATGTTCTTATCTGTCGGTACGCACCCGTACACCAGCTGAACCGGATTTGTCCTGCACATTTACTGGAATCCTTCACTGACAGCCAGACCTGAAAGCGTTTCAGGAAAATGAAACTGCGTGACAGCAGCCAGCAAGATCTCTGCCAAATGATTCATCATTGATTTTCACTGAGATTTTACAGACAACTACCCAGACTTCCAAAGCGGTTACTGCAGGTTGTGGACCAAAATCGAGGTAAATGAGTCACACAGCACAACAAAGTGCTCACAAGTCACATTTTGCTTCCTAAACTAATTACTCCTTTGATGTCTGCACAGTCATTTCCTTTTCTAAATCACTCTCACTTTACAAGAGAGGCAGAAATGTGTTGGTTAGCATTAGAACATTTTAGCCACATGTGCTTGATGGATTGACTGTCACAGTGCTGTTTAACGCCAGAGACCATAAGCCCCTGAACAAAGGAGCAAGACGAGCAGGGGATCTACCTTTTAAAAAAATAAATAAAAGTCTGTCTTGAGTTGTTGTTTTTTTACTCGCAAACTCAAAAAAGATATTAGAGATAATTGCTAAGTTCTTGTCCTACCGTCCTTTAACTGTGAATTGGATCTGACCACGTACCCCACAGTCTGGTTTAGAATTAAAAGTTTATCGCAACGTCATCTGTCCGCTCAGACAGCAATGGACAGGAAATGTAAATGAATCTGAAGCCGCCTCCACTTTCTTAAGCATTATATCAGAGCTGCATCACTCTCATTCACCCTAAATCAGGTCAAATCCAATAGAAATGGCGTCTGTGTCTGTTACAAAGACGCGCTCATTCGTAGGAACAGCATCCTAGTGACTGGTTGGTTGGTTTCGCCATAAAAAAAAAAAAAAATCAGTATCTATTTAAAAATCTTTGGAATAGATAAATGTAGAACTTGATCGGGGCTCTGCTACGTTTCAGCCTTTTGACCAGCTGTCTCAGTGCTGTCGGCTAGCCTCCTTGTTGGAAATAAAGTTTCAGGTTTGACCGTGAAATACCTAGCATGTCAAAAACGGGGGACTAAGATCCATTTTTTAAATCAGTCGCGCATTCAGCTGTCATGAGCTTTAAAGCGCATGCACATACGTGGACGTAGCAATTGAATTTAAAATTCAGAACGTTCAATTAAACCCTTTGATAAGAGGGACTCATAGAAAATTAGATCCCAGTGAACAAAACCAGAACTCCGGGGGGTATCTGAGGCTTGCAGACCCCCTGCGGTTTTACAACTGTCGGCAACAAAAGACACCTCTCGGCTCCGTCTGCCCACCTTTCTTCTGCTATTTGTTGCCTGGCACAACTGCCAGCTTGAAGGGGCTCATTCTGTACCGCCGGCGAACAGAGTTCGCCAAAACTACCAAGAGTTACACAATGAACAACAGTTAAAGGTGGTCCCGATCAGATTGTTTTTATTCCAAATAATACCTTTCCATCTTGTTTAAAATAGAATGCTACATTGTTATTACATTTTTAATTATGACCCGTTAATTATGAGAAAAGAATGACCCAAAACGTACTCCAATCCAGATTTAGTTTTGTCATAAAATTACAATATTACATGAGACAAAAATGGATTTTAACTGAAAAGTGCTATATAAATAAACTTGCCTTGCCTTGGATTATTTTCACTCTATGGTCAGGGCTCCTTTTACACAAACTACTGAATCAAGGCAGGCATGGAGCTGAACAGCTGTTGGTTCTGGTCAGGTGTCCAGGTTGTTTTGAGAGCGGCCTTCATGTCATCTACATTTTTGGGTCTGGTGTCACACATCTTCCTCTAGACTCCATAGACTGCGGCGTTCAGGGCAGGCCAGTGTGCTGGCCCATCAAGCCCAGTAACACCGTGGGAACTGAACCAGCTTTTGGTACCTTTGGCAATGTGGGCCGGCACCAATTCCTGCTGGAAAATGAAATCAGCATCTCCATAAAGCTTGTCAGGAGAAGGAAGCATGGCGAGCTCCAAAATGTCCTGGTAGATTGGTGGGTTGACCTTAGACGCTATTAAAAACAGTTAACCGACAGCAGCAGATAACACGGCTCCCCAAATGATCACCGATTTTGGAAACTTCTCACAAGGGACGCACATGTGATTTTGATTGATGGCTGATTAACAGGCTTTCGCTGAACTGCAATCATCTGAATCAGGGAAACATCTAAAACATGCAGGGCATTGTTCCTTGACGACGCAGCTAGACTATGTTAGATTGTAATCCAGTCTCTCTGAAAAAACGTGCAATAGCCCCGTCAGGAAACATACAATTTGGTTCCTCAATACGCTTCAGTCCTACGTTTCATTTGGCCTATTCATTTACAACCCAGTCTCACTGTGCATATTTTTTCTAATGAAATGGGGAATCTAATTTCATCTGGAGAGAAGACTTTGGACCACTGGACAACAGTCCTGTCCTTTTTTTAAGTCCAGGTAAGAAGCTTCTAACCTTGACACAAACCTTCTTACAGCTGTAGCCCATTTCCTGAATTTGTCTGTGTTTGGGCTCCAGCTGCAGTCAACACATTTTGAATCTCCCCCTAAATGGACTTTGCTTCACACTTGTCTGAAGGCTGTCGTTACTCATGCTGCTTGTGCAACACTGCATCTTTTCCTTCCACTCAACTTTCCTTTAACTTCCTTGCATATACTTCTCTGCACAGAACCAACTTCTGTAGCGATGACCTTGAAATTCTTGCACTACCCTCTCTGTGGAATGACAGAACGTCAGCTGACTACCTATGATTGAGCAGGCCACAAAATGCCCATTACATCACATTTTGCTGTTGTAATCCCTTCCTTTTTGTGTGTAATGAAACACCAAATTTCTTTCTAAATCAGCTATAAGGCATAAACCATCAAACTTAACAGAAATAAATGCTGGAAATTTGTCAAACGCATATGCTGAAATTCAGGTTAGATATTCCCGGTTCATTCGTCTTATAAAGTGTGGCACTACTTTGGGAAAACAGTGTGAATAGGAACAAATGATGCACTCTAGAGCATCAGTTTTATCACCGCCTCTGTGAAATATAATCCTGGTGGAAAAAGCTGCCCAAGTGAATGAAAGAACAATGAGGACAGTAGTAGTAAAGTAAGCAGGGCTGAAATTTGATAGCTTAAGCAATATAACCAGAAAACAGTACTTTAGTAGGGTCAAACAACATATGAAACATGTATCTTTGTTGAAACCTTGACCTTTGTTATCTCAATATCCCAAACAAACACCTGCACTTCCACAAGTAGTATTGCCATGTGCTCACACTGTTACAGTGAGAAGGATCACCTCACTAGACACTCCCATCCGGTTTACCTGAAGAAGGCTGCCAGTAAAGGTGGGACTGATCTCTGCAGCCTTCCAGTCAGGCCAGTATGGGCGGTTCAGGAGGGGCTTACAGACTCACTTACAAGAAGAGTTAAAGCGAAAGATTGTGATTGTGTGGATTTCTAGGCATCATTAAGTTGTTACGGGAATAATATAACTTTGTAAAATCTTTAAAACTATAAATCAAATTAACGAGTGAAGATGGATGCAGCTGATGTCATGGAAGCAGCGCTTAGCGTCCTCATCATGATTCATGCGCTCTGAAGGTGAAGATGAGTCAACATGTAGGGAAAACGGTGAGATCATCCTGCATTAAAGAGATGTATCATTGGGAGGAAATGGTCAATGGTGTCAAAGAAATGAAATAGCTATTGTGGCTTTGCCACTGTGCGGCCCCCGGGTAGCATTCTGGGGCTGAAGGCCTTGCTTAGGAACCCAGAGTGGCAGTCTGTGGCTTCTGAACCCCCGAGAACTTGCGCTCTTCGCAAGCACACTGCTCAAAGCACTTGAGGCCCCTATTCCCCAATATACACCAAGAAATGTAATATGATGAAAAGGTTGTCTTTCTTGTCACTCATTTCAAGAGTGAAACTCATATTATACATATTTATTACACACAGAGTGAAATATTTGAGGCAAGTCAAGTTTATTTGTAGCACATTTCAGTAACAAGGCAATTCTAAGTGCTGTAAAAGAAGAGAACATAAGAAAAGATGCAGGGGAAAGTACATTGCAGTGGAATAGTAGCAGTAGGTCAAGAGAAGCTGGACTGCAAACTTAATCTAACAAAGTTTCAGATACAACAGTTTCAAATGAACATCAACTCTTGCCTTTAAATGTCCCTTATTTCTTGTAATTGTGAACAAGTTAAATATTAAAAACCCACCGTCTCACATCCTAATCAGCTAATTAACTCCAAACGGTCTGCAACCTTTACAATCCAAAAAGCCATAATTAGCCTCCAGCCAGCTCACTTCTTCAGAGCTACTACTGTTACATGACCTTTTCAGAAGAGATACATTTTTGATAAATATCCACAGTAGGAAATTTGGTGCAATTTATAAAGAGCCACTGCTTTATTTCTATTTTTAGGTTCTAAAATAATGAGAAAAGGAAACTTTTGCAACAAGTGCATGGATGAAATTTCTTATATAGGATGTTGGTATTTGCGGAGAATGATGTAAAAGCAAAAAGTATAATGTTTCAACCAAATGACAAGCAGGATATTGTATTGCACGGAAATTGTATTTAGTTATTCAATGGGAAAACTGCTACAGTCTGCATTTATTATTATACCTACTTTCAAAAGAGGTGAAGAGGGGGCACAGAAGGTCATTGCTGAAGAAGCTAGTTGCTCACAGAGTGCTGCATCCAAGCATATTTGTAGAAAGTTGAGAGGAAGGAAAAAGTGCACCAGCTGCAGGAACAGCCACAGCCTTCAGGACTGACAAACAAAATCCATTAAGTAATTTGGGCAAGTTTCACAAGGAGTGGACTGAGGCTGGACTTCAAGAACAAAACTTGTTACTGATCTTATGTAATTATGTGTGTAATTACCTGTAAACCTTAATAATCAAAATGACAAGAAATAAATGCTTGACATATTCCACTCTATATGTATGGAATCTATATAATAAGTTCTATTGGTGACCAAAAAATAGTCTTTTCATGATATTGCATTTATTTAAGAATGTACCTGTTTATATGTTCATATTCAGTAAATAATAATATTTTTATTTTATTTTAGTGACTCAATTCACCAAAAGAAACACATTATATAGATTAATCCCACACAGACTGATGATCTCAAGCCATTATTTCTCTCAATTATAATGATTTTCTGCTTAAAGCTAATGAAAACATGTCATTTAAAATTAGAATATAAAATCAGAGCAACATTTTAATACAGAAATGTGGGCTAAATTAGAGTGTAACGTCTGTTTAATGGTTATTTTCAAAAAACATATTTAAATCTTACAAATGAGCCTCATTGGAATGCATTCCTGGGCTGCCCTGAGGTTTTATCTGCTGTTAGCCATAATAGTCAATAGAAATAGAAGTAAACGTTTGCAATAGTTTTCTCCATGTGGTAATCGTTTTGAAATAACGTTGAGAAATAACATTTTTGACGGTAATTCATCGAGATCAGCGTTAACTAATCAAACGTCGAGTAGAATGACGAGGCACTGTGGAGAGGTAACGTCCAATCAGACCTCGTTTTATTCGTGTGAGAAGGCGGAGCTAGTTGGAAAAATCAGCCAATGGGTGACAGCCAGGCTCCTGTTAGCTGCTATTTTCTAACAAGATGGCTGCCGTTCCTGAGAGCAGAGTCCTTACTTTCAGCGTTTTTAAATGGAGCTCATATTCCTCCACATATTTACCAGAGTGAGTGTTGAGGACACTAGCTAGCCGCACGTCTTGCATTCGTGTTAATGGCTACAGGGGCATGGGGGCTTCTTATCTCCTCGGGACACCGGTGCTCGGTCCAGACGGCTGGACTGGCCTAGCTCGTCTGCGATCTGACCCAGCGAACGCTAGACGAGACATTGGGCATTTGTCGCGATTTGTAGCTACCACAACGCCTTCCTGATCCAGTTGCTTGGAGCATTTCTAGCTCTGTAGACCAATGCTCCTTGGGAACTTGTAGCCGAGCCCCAGCTGCAGCAAAAGCTGTTGTGAGAGTTGGTGCAGTCGTAACGTAAACAAAGCAAAGCAGGCGACTATCTGTTCAAAATGGGTCATTTTAAACCACTTCAAATGCAGTTCAGCTATAACCCGTGTTAGCCTGCTGTACTGTCATGTGCGGAAAGAGAAATGTTTGTGTTAGCATAACTGAAGCTGATACGGACAATTGTTGTCACTGTTAGCTAAGCGCCTAGCTAACCTGGGTTAGCAACGCTGATGAGCAAGTTTACCGGTATTTTGAAACCAAATCAGACTCCGTGGTTCGCTGAAAACATATGTTTAGTGCTGGTGAAGTCTATGTGTGTGTTACCGTTTAGCTTTGCCTGCTGTACACCTTCATCGTAATGCTAGCTGCTGCTAATCAAACCATCTAGCTTCATCTGTGCTGACACCGGAAGCTGTTGCTGCACGCTTATGACTGTTAATATAATATACTCTGTACACGCTTTTAGTTGTCTTTCCTAACCTGCTTTTGTTGGGTCCCGTCTCAGCCACAGTAAACAAAGCCATTTTCTCTATTCCTTAGGAATATTTTGGTGGATAAACCTAACGATCAGTCCTCCCGGTGGTCTTCTGAGAGCAACTATCCTCCACAGGTAGGCTTACTACAGAACCGAGAGAACGTGGCTGTTGTCCAATAATGTTGCATCTGTAAACTATACAAAACGCTCCTCCTAAAATGTTTTTTTTTTTTTTTATGCGTGTGAAACTGTGCTTGCACTTGAATTCAAACATGTTTCTTTGGTGCACCCTAATACACAATAATTTTAAAGAAATGATTTCACCCAGGAAGAAGAGATCATTTTCTTGAGATCATAGTTTTGCATAGGGTTGGGCAATGTATGAAAACAAATTCAAACTCAACCCTTTATTCAACAGATTATTATTTTTTTTACCAAAACTGCAAGTTTTTAAAAGTGGTCTCTGGACCCTTTGAAGGAGGCGGAGCTTGGTGACGGAGCTGGGTCTGCGTTTTGGATGACTTTAATATTAACCTACATGACTAGAATGCAAGAGGAAGGAAAGCTGTTATTCTATTGAACTTTTTATTGACCTTTTTTTTCTGTCATCGATATACGTCTATCAATCGACTTGTATATTGTTATTGAATTGTCGTCCAGCCCTAGCTTTGCAATTAAACACACAACCATGAATCCCCCCCGTCATGGATCACTTTGTCCTGTCACACCTGACAAGTAGGTCTACCGAGAGATCGTGCCCTGTGTTCTTTTGTAGAGCATGCCGCAGGGATTACCAAACCAAAGGGTGACTCACAACTCGCTGCATTCACCTCAGCAATGTGACACTGTGCCCGGTCCTCATGCAGGCGTTTCGCATGTATTCGGTGCTTTCGATACAATCAAAGTTGTTGTGCGTCCTCCTCGAGATGTCATTTCCTGCGTCGGACTCCGCTGATCAGCATGCACTGGGAAATCATGCAGGAAATCTGCTCTGTGCACGCTCACAGGGTCGGGCTGCTGCTATTCTTGTTTCATACAGGGTTCCCGCGGGTCCTTTAAAAAGTCTTAAATTAAAATCCGGAAAATTAAGGTCTTAAAAAGTCTTAAATTAAAATCCGGAAAATTAAGGTCTTAAAAAGTCTTAAATTAAAATCCGGGAAATTAAGGTCTTAAATTGTCTTAAATTTACCGTAAAGTTGCTGTAGGTATTAAATTTTCAGTCGGTCTGCTTAATGCCGGGGTTAAAGTTCTCCGTCGCTGCGACGGATTTCCGTCATTTGGAAAATTAGAGCAAAAAGTTCCGCCTAGACTTTTTCAAAAAGAAACTGCTCTAAGGGTCCGTGTGGACCTCTAAGCCAATGAAATCTGGCAGAGCCGGGACATTAGCCAATCAGAAAGAGAGTAGGGCGGGTCTTTGCAAAGTGGAGATCGGCCACTGAGGTTTATCGGTGTTCAATCGTTTTCATTTTTTAGAAGAGCGTACCAAAATGGCCACAGATGCATGAATGAAAGTAGCGCTGGTTGAAGGTTTTCTTTGGATTTATGAACTATCAACTCAGAAAGTTCAGTGGAATGAACATCTGACAACAACTTCCCTCGGTAAGCGTGCAGTTAATTAATGAGTTGCTTTCACCTGTGGCCATGTCACCTGTCAGCGTTTATTCCCTCGCTTCCAGTAATTTAGCTGATAAACGCAGCGACTAACCAGGGATTTCCTCATGATTCGCTGTTATGTTTTGTTGAAAATTCAAAGAAAAGTAACGCGCTAGCTCAGCTAATTTAGCATGACGCGTTTTGTTTTTTTCAAGAAGAAGAAGGGTCGGAATGTGAAACAGTGCTCCGCATTTCACAGGGTCCGATTCGGAAAAATAAAATAAAAAAATTAATTGTAGGCAGGAGTTGGTGGACCTAGACCATGAAATTGAGAAGAGAGCAGCAGAGCTGCGCCACAGGTCTTGAGGTGAATTTGGGATGTTACGAAACAGGGTTTCTCTCATTAAAAGTCATGTAATAACATTTGTGTTTTCTAACAGTTATGTAGATTATTTGTCAACATTTTGGCTTGTGAAAGGCTGTTTTGAGGACATTAGTGAGTGAGCTTATTTTCAGTATTCTATATGGTTCCTTCATACAAAGCATTGTGTTGTTTAGTGTAATCTAATTTATGTTACGTTGGCTCTGTTCTACATCACAAAGGACCAAAATAAAATAAAATCAAAAGGTCTAAAAGAAAAGTATTTTTACTTTTTTTACTTACCGAGTTTACACATTGCACACAGTTGATACCAAATGGAAAAGTTTTGATTTCCATTGTAGGAGGAAATACATTGAGTAGCCTATTCCAAAGATATTATGAAATTTTTGGGTCTTAAATTATATTTGTTGAGGTCTGGAAAAAGGTCTTAAAAAGCATTAAATTTTACTTTTAAAATGGTGCAAGAACCCTGTCATACTGCTACACTCGTTCCATGACGCTGTATTACCCCTTAGTAGTTACAGGTTCATTACTGCCTCCTCAGGTGGGTAATATCGGTGGGTTGACCTTGACACTATATATATATATATATATATATATATATATATATATATATATATATATATATATATATATATATATATATATATATATATATATATATATATATATATATATATTGTAAAGAGATGCTACCGTTTACTGTGGAAAAGGAGAGGCTCAGGCAGCTACTGACGGAACTGCTATATACACAGAAGCACTCTGTAGAATACTCTCAATAAAAATAAATACTGTTGTTTAGTCAGCAAAAAAAGGGAAGTCACTCAATTGAACTACCTTTTAGTAGTGATCCTATGAAGACCTCCAATCCACCCGTGTCAAGTGAGCCAAAATGTTTTCCGCATCAAATATAATTGGCACATTGAACGAATGTAACTGCTTCCTGTTCGCATAAGTTATGCTATGTATTTATTATAATCGCGTGTGTGCATTTGATGGCTCCAGTGATGTTGTGGAAAATGACCTTGCATCTAATTGAGATCCAAAGTTCGCAGTCTCAATCGATCAGCCAGCTCCCCTCTAAAAGCTGCTGACAGGAACCCCAGTGTGGTCAGCAGATCACAGACAGCAGCTCCACACTCCGTCTCAACAGGTCTGCCTTTGGTAACCTAAAGCCGCCGAGGAGCCAGTCATCATCTATGGCCAGAAAACGCTGTTTGCTCCATTCTCCAATGGTAATAATCACGTTATTGATGATTAATAACGACGTCTGCGCTTGGTTAGAAATGTTCTGCACCATCTCCAAGAGCTTTGATATTAACTCATGGAATTGTGTTGAGTATGGTTTTATTAATAGTTAATCATGTGAGGCCAAACAAAAACATCTGACCTCTTATGTGTTATTTAAAGGGGCCATGACAATACATTTCATTTTTCTTAGGTTTTGGGGGTATGACGTGATCTGTTGTGCCCTGATGAGGCCATGTGAATTTCAAAGTGGGCACCAAAGGACCTGCTCAGGAGCGGTCTGCTATGTTTCTTTGCTCAAAAACGGCCAGATCAGAAAGTAAAGTAGAGCTAAAATATTATTTGTGATTTAATTATGGAAATCTGTGTTTATACATACAAACGTGTGTTGAGACTCCAGTGCTGCTTAGATCTTTTGCTCGACCTTCAAACAAGGGAGCATAAATCTATCCTTCTCTTGAACTCATTGACTTCAAGTGGCAGACAGCTTGGCTTCCTTGTACTTCAAGAGGAAGTGAAGCATTGCAAAAACAATGGTTAACCGCTCAACCAGCTGGTACTATGTGCAGCACTTGAAAGATAGCATATAGTGTATAGTTTTCAAACACTGACACATGGGTCTTGTCATACTCAGAAATAATGACAGAAGGATTAGATTTCGTTTGATATTTATCATCATCCATTTGGATTGTGATGGCCATTAAGTCAATTTGAGATGAGCTGTTCATTCTACAGCAGACAATAACTGTAATTTATTTTAATGTTAAAGCGTCGGCTTGACCATACATTCAGTGACTTAAATGTTGTTTTGCAAACCTTGGTATGTGTTTTTTTTTTTTTGATGACACCTTGCTTTGTTTTTACACTATTGTGCAAAATGAGGAAATGAACGTTGGTTCTTTGCAAAGAGCCTTGTTAGCATAAATCGTCGACTTTATGCTAGAAAACTGTTCGTGTATCTGCCCTGACGGGATGTTCAGCTAACTTCAGGCCGGTGTAATCATACCAGCAGAGATCCAGTGAGGATGTCATTTTTATGCTGACTTTGAACATAAATGTGGTCACAGTTGATTTCATGTTTCGGGTATTGCAAAGTGCTTTGATGAGAATCGGAGCCTTTACATTTTTCTCCTGCGTGTTTGTGTGAAAATGTCTCCGTCCTTCATAATTTTTTTTTTCCTTCATTCACACAAAGAACATTTGTGCAACTCGTCATCTGAGACGTCTCCTGACGAACGTCTTCCACTAGTGCCTCCATTGGAGCCACACACCTAAAGGATGTGGCAGGGCGTTCTGGGAACTCAGGAGGACTCCTGCATGCCATGGCTGAGGAAGTAAAAGAAACAGGATAATCCATCTAGATAAGCGGTCGAGTTCTCCACCCTGATTGGCCGAAATGAGACTCAAACTCCTTTTACCCTTCCCGAGAAGAGATATTTTTCCCCCTTATCGATCGGCTCTGGTCCCATTTCAACCGGGGAACCTCCCATGTCTGAATCGGGCAAAACCCACTTTATTAGCTATTATATTGAGACCGGGACCTTGTTTGCCTCTTTTCATCCAAACGTCCAGATCTGTCATCCTGGCACCTGTTGCCACCGTCAGAGACCCCCATGTTTAGGCGTGGGGGTCTTTAAAAAAAAAAAAAAAAAAAGGGGCTAGACTCATTTGTCGGAGAGAGAAAATGGCTTGGAGTGCTTTGCTGCCTTCTGGCTGCGAGCCTGAGATCTAAAAGGCCAGAGCGGACGTTCCTTTGGACATGAGGGGAATATTATGTTACTGTGATGGCTGTGAGCGATGGCTTCAAGCCTGCCCCTTCTTATTAGATTAGATTAGATAAGATCGCGATCGGATAAAACTGAGGACCTTTACATGCAAGGTTTTGTGAAAATCAGATACAAATCTTAACAAATGGCCATTTGAGCTTAATCGGTGACCCTAACAAATTGAAATTTCCCTCATTATTTCAGACCTTTTCAGGTATTTTTCTTTCTTTCTTGTTGTTTGTCTGTAAATGGGAGACAACGCCTTCAACGCTGCTGCTTTGACTGTGACCAGCAGAGCCGATCACAGGGCCCTTCCTGCAAGTTCCTGTTGCGCCTACTTTTATAAATCCCTGCTTCTCTTTGTGTCTCCGTCTCTTTTTCTCCAGTTTTTAATCTTAAAATTGGAAAGGCCGGCGATTGTCCAGAGTATCACCTTTGGCAAGTATGAGAAGACCCATGTCTGCAACCTCAAGAAGTTCAAAGTGTTTGGTGGGATGAGTGAGGAGAACATGACAGAACTTTTATCCAGGTGAGCTCCATGACTACATAGTCCAGTTTGAAATAAAACGTGTAAATAAACCACTGAATAATTTCTGTTTGCTGCTCGGCATTTAGCTCAGGTTAAAAAAGTGATTAATAGTTTTTTTTTGTATTTTTTACTCTTGGGTAGAGAGCAAAGCTTCAATCAGTAACAGTCCTGTCATGAACTACTGTTACTACAACTTTAGTACAACTTTAGTACAACGTAAACATGGAGAGTTCCAGATTCATTTGAGAGAACGCCTTGATATTGGCATTGAAACATTTGTGTTTAGGTCAACTATGTACAAGGGATGCACAATATTGGGAAACCCTGTAAAATGCAGGAAGTAGTCGGGATGACCCCCCCCCCCTCCCCCGCAGTACCTCCGTGACCCCCATGTTGAAGACCTCTGGTGTAGAGTGCTACATTAGTCATATGTTCTATGCTCTGCCTGTACTCCGCATGCTGCTTGTCTCTAAACTGGATTTAGTGTGGCTCTTGTTTGTGAGTTGTAAGGACAAGCCATCTGCAGGTAAGCGAGTGAAGCTTGATTCCACCCGTGTGGCTTACAGATGGTTGGTTTTTGGTTTTATGGCAGTGAACCTGGTCTGGAAGTGTTATGGTTACATGACTTCTATCTGCCAGGAGGAATGCAACATTATTTACATCAGCAGTTTTTACTACTGCTGATGTTTTTTTATGAGCTTTTATGTTTATTTAATATATGGTATTTGCACTAATTTGTCTTTTTGTAATCAGTTTGTTATCCTGACATTTATTGTTTCGCACCACATCTCTTTTGACAAACTTAAGAAATGTAAGAGTAAGGAAACGCTGAATGAAGATGAGTGTTGGATGTATGTTTTTGGGAGGATAGCTACAAGTGAAAGGGATGATTTATGGCATATGCAGAATTCTAAGTCCTACAATAGCAATAAGCACTTTAATTTGACCAGAGGTAAAAAAACAACCACATTTGGCACAGTTCTGGGTACATTTGGATAAATTGCGCCAAAATCACCGCTCCGCCTGGCACACTGCCCACTAAAATCTTGTGGAACAAATGTGCTTCAGCTGATTCAGTCCTACCTTCAGTCCTACTGTTATTGTCAAGATGTGGATTTATCAAATCGGAGGCTATTCCAGGGTTTTCACTAGAATTTTCATACTGCTTTGCCCTGTTTATTTAGAAAAAAGGCTCAAATATTTTGATATTTTCTTTAATCTCAAATAAATCAAACACAGTAACAGCTGAAATAGTGGTTCCACTTGAAAATAGTTGTTTTATGCATTGCCTTTACACAGGTACCAAAAGTTTGCATTTAGACCTTATAAGCGTGGAGCTATTCTTGATTTATTTTTGTTCTATATTTTCCGGTAAAATTTTAAAAAAAACTCCTTAGATCTTAACAGGATTTTTAGTATTAGCGATGCATGTGTGGCTCCATTTTCCAATCGCATCAAACAATAGTTGATGTAAATTACTCGCAGTGTGGCTGGTTTCAACTGCTCTAGTCTGTAGGATATGACTCGTCGCCGACGTAGTGAGCGGTCACACATGAGGGCGACGCTCGCTGCTAGTTGAAGTGATGTTGCAATGCCACGTTTCACATCTGCGTACATGTTTGGGATTGTCACTTCACTTAACTGTTTTTGTGTGGGTAAAATGGAGCGTGGTTTCAGAGTCCTCATAAGGCCGCGTAAACCGTCATTTTCAACTACGCTGAATGGTCGGATGTCCTTGTAGATGTATGTAGCGAGATATGTGAGCTCGCGGTGGGTTTGCTGGGAACTTGCACATAAATGCCTTCTCAAGCTGCATTTGCTTCAGGGCAAATGGCGTTTGCGGGTGGTGTCTCATTAAATAGTTTCGGAGATTTGTTGTTTCCACAATATTTGATCTCCATGGCGCAAATCGTTCGGCTCTTATCCGGTTCATTGCTGCTTTTAAATAAAAATATTTCCATACATCTGCCTTAAAGTTTGTTAGGCGGTGCTTTAAATGCTTCATTCATCTTGTTTTGTTACGCTACTCGCATAGTAACAAGATCTGACGTCACGTAAAAATCCACATGGTCTTTTGGGAAAAAGACGTATTAAAAGGATTGAATTAAGGGTTTTATGAGTATCGGGACATTCAAAAGAAAATCGATTAAAATAAATTTTTTGAACCCAGCCCTAGTTGAATACATTAAATATTTGCTAGTTGTGCGATTTAGAATAACACCAACTGATCCCCATCTTCACCAACAAGTTTCTAGAACTGTGGGACGCTACCACCTGCTTCACACGCTCTACCCCCATCTCTGTCTAGAGGTCCACCGATGCATCGGCGGTGTTGTTGTATGGCCGCCTTCCAGCAGAGAGCGCTGCCGCTCATTCTAAAGTTGAGCCAAACCCCAGTATTGGGAGAAAATGTAATGGTGGCGGGAACATGAAGCGATCCAAACAGAATCCACTTTTTGCACTTTTTAACGAGGATGTAAAATGCTCTTTATGCGGTTCTGTTTTTAAATATAAACACTCAATAAGCTCATTGTGGGCTTAATAGCTCCCATTCAGCCAGGCTGCCTGGCGGAGCGGAGTCAACTTCTCAACCAAAACTCACTAATGTGCACAGAAGCACATCAAGGATGCGATGACAGAAAAGCGGACGGCATTACGCAAAAATTGTTACTTGATAGAAAAAGACATGATGCCCAAAGCACGGTTGATGGTTGAGGGCTTTCGCGGAGATTATTTCACATGTTTTATTCTATTCATCTTATTCGTTTCTATACAGTAACCTAATAGGTTCCTGTTTTGCTATTTTAGAAATATGTCCAAGTTGAACGTGTGAGAAAACCACAATTGATGTTTATTCAGTCAGGATTTAATATAGGTGACACAATAACCTGTTAAAATATAATGATGTGCCTCTTTTAAAATTCAGCATATTGTAAACAAATTACTCCATGTTATGGAACGACCCTCTTGATACAAGAGAACTCCAGGTTTTGAGAAAATGGCCGCTTATCAATGAATCGTTAGTCGATCAATAAGATCAATCAACTTTAGATAAAGTACATACTGCTGCCGCTCTCACCATTGTCCCCTGAAATGCCTCTTCTGTTATAGATTGTAGCTGCTGTCTGCTCATTGTTACTTGTCTGCCTGTTTCTTTACATGATGCAAGCCTTGGAATCAGTCAGATTCCTTGTTTGTACCCTCAAACTTGGCGAAATAAAGTTGATTCTGATACTTATAAATTCTCCAGTCTGACAAGTGAGAAAGGTCAAATGGCAAAGCATTTGTCCAAATGACACATTTGTTAGTTCCACCTAGACAAGCTTGTGGTAGACGGTTGCTCATCCGATGTTTCCCTAATAAATCCTAGATTACTTGTGCGTGCGTAATAGGATTAGAAGGGGGTTTTCACTCTTAAGTAATGTGGGTTTTCTGTCGAGATGTATTCTATTCTAGTGAGGGGAGTCGTTTTGGGCTGGAGGGTGGATAGAATAGACCTTCCACTGAAACGGGTCTGTGTTTGCAGATAGCTTCCCGCACAAGCCATGACTACAGTTTCAGGATCAACACATCCAGAGATTGGTTAATATCCGAACTCAGTGTGGCATCTGTTGAGACCTGACCCATTTTTTTTCCCCCTCCTTTTGTCCCAGTGGCCTTAAGAACGACTACAACAAGGAGACCTTCACGTTAAAGCATAAGATTGACGAGCAGATGTTCCCCTGCAGATTTGTGAAAATAGGTAAAAGCTGACACGGCAGGAAAAGCATCTGGGGTTTGCTTTGCTTACGCTGCTCATGTATTCCTTTTGTTTCCCTGAACCTTCTCTCCCCGTTCCTCTTAGTGCCTCTAATGTCTTGGGGGCCCAGTTTTAACTTCAGCATCTGGTACATCGAGCTGCACGGCATTGAAGACCCTGATGTGGTGCAGCCCTGCCTTAACTGGTACAGCAAGGTAAGAAACTTCAAGCTGCATCCTTCAAAATGGTCTGTTCTTACATATCTACAAGACAAATTCTTCAAAATTAATGTAATAGTTTAATTTGCGTGAACCTTCGTGACAATTGTATTTTTAGAATGACGTCCACATTAAATATTGACAGAATTAAAAAGATTGCACCTAAAACCTGCACAATGCTGACAGTAGCAGTCCTTTTTGGCACACCAGAGGCAACATTCCTGCCTAGTATTGCCAAGCCTTGCATGATGAAAAACTAATAACACAATCGGAAGTTTACCCTCACCCATCGAGAGATTTTTATTAATAAAAAAAATAGTTAAAATGCCTCCAAGAACTAGTGATTTTTCCTGATGTGTAATGGACAACAGGTACCATTTCCCACCACTGTAGTTGCTGTATACAAGCTAAACCATCTGGTTTGGAGTGTGGCCACTTTAGATGTTATTTCGGGTCACACAAGCACCATTTGTTTTTCGCAGACCTCCTGGAACGGGTCTAAATTTGCTCTCGTTGTGTCATTCCAGTACAGAGAACAGGAAGCCATCCGGCTTTGCCTCAAGCACTTCCGGCAGCATAACTACACGGAAGCCTTCGAGTCGTTGCAGAAGAAAACTCGCATAGCCCTGGAGCATCCCATGCTCACCCACCTCCACGACTGCCTGGTGCTGCAGGGAGACTTTGACGCCTGCGAGGAGCTCATAGACAAAGCTGTGAGGGGTACGGCCCTGAAGGTCCAAGCGCCTTCCCTCGGCGTGCCGTTCTTCTTCTACCCTTGGCGATTAAAAATACGCCCATTCTGATCGCTTCCCCAAATATTTGATTGTCTCGTTTCTCTGCTAGATGGTTTATTTAACCAGTATATCAGCCAGCAGGAGTACAAGCCCAGGTGGAGTCAGATCATCCCCAAATGCAACAAAGGTACAAGCAGCCAAGAGATCAGCCGAGACGACATGAACAGTGAGACCACCCATTCAAGTGGGAAATACTCCCATTTCTGTCAGATTAAACCCCTCAGGGCTCTGAAAGCTTGGTGGGAGGCTAACCCATCTTTCTGTTTGCTGTTTTTCCTCCCACTCTTTCATCTTCCATCCATCCTTTCCCCGTGTGCCACCCTCCTCTGCCACCCTCCTTTTCCAGGTGACGGCGACGACAACAGGCCAGGGATGAGGGGAGGACATCAAATGGTCATTGACGTCCAGACTGGTGAGACCTACGCAGATAGCGATATGACTCACATCCTCCCACATCCAGTTCAAAACGCCAAGCTCCGTTTCTGTTTAATCAAACGAAACCTCCCTCTCTCCTCCGCCTCCAGCCCTTTTTCCTTCAGGCCCGGACGGATTAGGGACGCACACCCGTCACCGCTTGTGCTTTGACGGTGAAGCAGCTTTAGTTTTTACCCGTTGCCTGAATTTGGCGCCGCTGTTGAAGAGAAAGGCCAGCGTTGTGTACGGCGGTCGATCAACAGTCCGGACGCTGTCTGCAGAGCTGGGTGGAGTCCGCGCAGCCCTCAGCTCTGACTCAGACCACAGACCAGCCTCTGTTTTCATTAAGAAATCAAGTTGATCTCAGTTTATTTCCCATTGTTGGCTATTCAAATCTAAGTGACCTTCCCAGCTAAAAGGTTTGTTTGCAGAATTAATTTCTCACACCAGTCATTAGGGGAATATTAACTCTTAACATTTTGGTGGCTTGTTTGTTTTGCTGCTACACAGCCGACTCATGATTCTAGACGTTTCACGGGCCTGACGTCGGATTATCTGCGTCAACAGATGCACCAGTCGGGCCTTTCCCGATATCCTATTTTTACGTCTGACCTGCCAATGAGGATTTTTTTTTGCCAGATTGCTTTTTTTCTTGTTTTTGTTCTAAGCACTGGAACACGTGATAGGAGAAACCATGCCTTTAGTTTCACCTTTAGTTTCTAATACAGATTCTTTGACATTTCTAAAGCTTCAGTTGACTGAGAGACGTGCCCTGGATCGCAGAGATCTGCTTCCACCTTCTAAAAAAGGTCGTTGTGCTTAGGACCCTGAAAGCAGCCTCTGTGACCCAGGAGGCTTGTGTCGGCAAGAAAAACTGAGCAGATTCATCTGTTTTTGTAGTCGTGCGTCGGCAAACAGCCTGTGTAGTCAGGGCAGGGCGGCTGAATGTTCAAACACAGATTTATGCATCAGCGCCCCTCCGCCATATGACAGCAGCGTTAGGAATCAGCCATTACATTACATCTGGTAAGGTAACTTAATTTGAAGTGAACTGATGTCAGATGTCTACGATCTGTCAGGATATCGGCCCAGCTGGCTTCATGTTCCAGCCACGTTTCCTGCCTGCTACCTCTCTGTTCCAGCGGGCCTTGTCTTGGACTGCCACGGGAATTTCTTTAAAAGGGAGCGGCTCGTTTTGAGTTTGGTCCTGACGGTTGCCGCTTGTCTGCCCTGTAGAGACGGTGTACCTGTTCGGGGGCTGGGACGGCACCCAGGACCTGGCGGACTTCTGGGCTTACAGTGTTCAGGAGAACCAGTGGGCGTGCATCTCCAGAGACACTGAAAAAGAGGTGAGGACGGCTCTGACAACACCCGCACCGCACCCGTTTGCGGTCGCCCCTCGGCGCTGACGTTTGAGCTCGGAACGGCGATCCAGCACAGTCGTTCGGCCCCGAAGCCGTTCGCAGCATCTGAAGCGGCTTTGTAAGTCTTGTCTGCTGTCCGCCTAACAGAACGGTCCGAGTGCCCGCTCCTGCCACAAGATGTGCATCGACTCCCAGCGCCGACAGATCTACACGCTCGGCCGTTACCTGGACTCCAGCGTCAGGAACAGCAAGTCCTTGAAGAGTGACTTCTACCGCTACGACATCAACGCCAACACCTGGACGCTCCTCAGCGAGGACACGTCGGCCGACGGAGGGCCCAAGTTGGTGTTCGACCACCAGGTAGTCTCACAGGCCTGGGGAGACCAACCGAGAACTTGACAGCCTAGCGGCGCACACGCCCACGGCACTAGATCAAAAAAAACACAATGAAAACGTGCCTATTTCACAGGCATCATGGTCAGTCGCATGCACCGACGACACTCCCTGAGAAGCTGAAAGTGTGCAAATGATCATAAAATAAACTAAAACGGTCAAGTTAATTGATCAAGTCAAAAAGACGGGTAGCAGTAGGTTTACAGGATGGTGTAAAATAACATGAATGCATGAATGTGTCAGACAAACGTTTCAGGAAAAGTCAAAAGTTTCCAAATAATCATTAGCAAACATTTTCAATCTTCAAGTTAGAGAGCTGTGCAATTTGCACGGATGTCCAAACAAACGCTCCCTGAGAAGCTAAAAGTATGCAAACAGACATTAGCATGTGGGAGACGGTGTAAATAATTCTCAGTGGGATCAAGAACCTGTGGAACCAGCAGCATGTAACAGACCATGAACTGGGCTGGTGGTTTATTGATTCTCAGCAGGGGGCGATGGCCCTCACAGCTTTGGGGGGGAAAAAAAGCTGTTTTTAAATTCCTGACGTTGTCTCCAAAACATCTCATGGTTGAAGAGCGTCAGTGGAAGTCAAAAAGAGATGGAGACACGCTGTCGGGTCTCAGAAATCACGCAGCACTTGTGCATATCACACTGTGGCATGACATTCGAGCAGACGTGTCACACAGCGGCATCAGACAGAGCCGAGTCCATCCATAAACAGGATGTTGGGGATGTAATTGCACTTAACTGTGGAGTCGGATGCTGAGAAAAGCAGGAGGAGAAAAAGGAGACGGCAAAGCCAGGATGAGTTCAGAGTTGCCACTTAAACTGGGCGGAGCGTCTTGTGTTAGCATTAGCAACCTTAATCTCTGTGTTCCATTTAGAGATGGGAAATCCTTTGATTCTGGGCACCGGCCAACTTCCTGGTGGATCTGTTTCCAGAAGCCAGAAGAATGTCTGAGTCATGCTTTCTTATTTTTAAATATTTGATTACAAATAATTGATTTCTTACTATATATTTCTTAACAAGTTAACGTGTCATAAACTGAAGCGTTGAAGATAACATCTGAATGGTGCCAAGAAATCTTTCAGAAAGCCAGAAAATGTAAACATTTACATGTACCAAATGATGTTGACGTTACCAAAAAATAGTTCAACATAAGCTCGAGCTCTTAGCTGTCCTCAGTCTTTTTTTTTTTTTTTTAATGTCCTCTTTGCTCCCGTCTCTCTTTTCTCCATCCTTTGGCCCCTGCCTTTGTTGCAGATGTGCATGGACTCGGAGAAGCACATGATCTACACGTTCGGCGGCCGCATCCTGACGTGCAACGGCAGCGTGGAGGACAGCCGGACGTCGGAGCCCCAGTTTAGCGGCCTGTACGCGTACCACTGCCAAGCGGGGACGTGGGGCCTCCTGCGGGAGGACTCGTGCAACGCGGGGCCCGAGGACGTTCAGTCTCGGATCGGGCACTGCATGCTCTTCCACACTGTGAGCTTCTGAGGAGGGCAGTAAAGCCTTAACGCCAGGTGTCTTTGTGATACGCCTAAGGCAGATGTTGTTTCTGTACCCGCCGACAGAGAAATCGCTGTCTGTATGTGTTCGGGGGTCAGAGGTCCAAGACGTACCTGAACGACTTCTTCAGTTATGACGTGGACGCAGATCACGTCGAGATCATATCCGATGGTACCAAGAAGGATTCTGGGATGGGTAAGCTTCAGTAACGCGACATCAACCCTAAACTTCCGGCCGCAGCTTCGTCTGCAGGAGACGTTTATGTGCTAATATGAGGCCCCCTCTTCCTGTTTTTTTTTCTTTGACTGTGTCCCAGTTCCAATGACCGGTTTCACCCAGAGAGCCACCATCGACCCAGAGCTCAACGAGATCCACGTCCTCTCGGGGCTGAGCAAAGACAAGGACAAGCGGGAGGAGAACGTGCGCAACTCGTTCTGGATCTACGACATAGCTCGCAACAACTGGTAGGAGCCAAAGCCAAAGCCCCGGGCCTCGTCCTGTAGAGATGTTTCTGTGATCGGCGTAACCACAACAACACTCGCAGGAAGTTCCTCGACACATGCAGAGCAGCTCTTTGCTCGCCGTGAACGCGCCACCAAAGCTTAGTGTGCACGCAAACTTAACTAGCTCCTAGCGATCAACATCTCTATATAACACTGGGGGAAAAAGGAAATCACCTTTTGAGACGTTTCATGAGCCTGCCTCACAGGCCTGGCTATCCGCTGCCCACGGGGAACGGTGTGATCACATCACACACGTTGTGTTTGGGTTGTGTAGGAAAGCTGTGCTAATGGAGGACGGCCCCATAAACGGGTTCTATATAAACGGATCACCATGTGAACACGTTTAGTCCCTCATCTCTTCCTTTTCTGAATCAATTTACCCTTTGACACTAAGAACCGTGAGTTGATGATGCAGATGTGGTTGTGTGTGTTTCTGCCAAAACCAGAACAACCTACATTGATTTTTTTTACCCCCTTGATAGCTTCAGGAAGTATTCAGATTTTTTTTTTTTTGTTTGTTTTTGTTTTGGCTTCTTCCTCCATTCACGTGTGTGTGTGTGTGTGTGTGTGTGTGTGTGTGTGTGTGTGTGTGTGTGTGTGTGTGTGTGTGTGTGTGTGTGTGTGTGTGTGTGTGTGTGTGTGTGTGTGTGTGTGTGCCCCCTCAGGTCGTGTGTGTATAAGAACGATCAGGCTGTAAAAGAAAATCCAAGTAAGACGCTGCAGGAGGAGGAACCGTGTCCACGCTTTGCACACCAGCTGGTCTACGATGAGATGCACAAGGTAGCACTTCTACGCTGCGCTGCAACACGCAGTTTGCACGTGCAAAACCAACATAGCATTCAAAAAAGAAAATACTTAAAAAAAAAAAAAAAAATTTTATATATATATCTATATCACTTCCCTGTGATGGTGCATGCTGCCTCTCTGTGTTTCATGTACATTCTAGGGCTTAGAAACGTCTCCCCTTAAAAATAGAAGATAGAAACTGCAAAATGTAACACTAAATAGCAAAAATCGTGTGTTTTTTAGCGTTTTTGTATCGTACGACAAATCACGGTGGTGTATTATTTGGGTTATATATCCCATTATTCACAATAAACTGCTGTTGGTTGAAATGTTCCTTAAGGAATTCATATGAAACTGACTTACGTGCTTTGTAATTGGAGGATGTTTGTTATTTAAATGAACTGTTGTTGCTGGTTGACTGAGAGCAGAGCCCAAATAAAAAAAAAAACAAGACATTAAAGAAGGAAAAAAGACAAAACATAAACAGGAAACAGGTTGCCATTCACAGGAAGTCCTCTATAGACCTGTATTGGTATATTATGCCTGTAAAGTAGAAAGAGGATCTCACAACATAACCACAAAATCTGCCGTTAAATTTAATAAACTAGAATAGTAGGGAAACACTATTATTGAAACATTCATTTCGTTCTGTGTACATTAAACACACACAGACTGATGATTACAAGCCTAAAGGTTGATATTAGGTATTTAGTCTGACAAACGCCTCATCAAACAACCTGATTTATTCAATGATTGTATAACGTGATCTAATTCCTTGATTGAAACAGGAAATACTAATTATTGCTTCTGCTGCATAGATACAATGACATTTACTTTAACCCAGAGAAGCCCAAATCAATCAACCAGAGATTGAACTCCCCTTTTCCCTTGTTAATTAGACATAAAAACTAAAGGTTTCCACGATTTTTTTTATTGTCACTGCCCACCAGCAGAATGTACATTATATTCCTTGTAAGAAGAAGGAATATAAAAAGTGAAAGAAGCTGCGATTGGCCTATTCAACAACAGGTGGGGGAGGGGCAGTGCTGTGCTACTCTCTGCTTTATGCATCCATAGCAAATTCGAGTCATTTGGAAATGATAGAATTGCGGCGGAGCAAAGGGAGAGGGAAAAGGAGAAACGTCTAGCCATCTCTTTATTCAGTCACAATAAGGAATGTGAGATCTTTGGCAAACAGATTGGATTAACTTCAAGCCCTGAGTCACACCCAGCCAGAGTGTCTGGAATGCGATATTTAGTGTCTTGCTGAGACGCGGTTGCAGGATCATATCTCCAACTCGCATGTTTCTTTGCCTGGCTTTCTGACCATACCATGTGGAGTTTAAAAACTCGGGGGGTTTTGTTGATGTTAGACAGACGGATGTTTGACACGCGCATACATTCCACCGCGGGCTATTGGCAACGCTGCATCTGTTGTCATCAGCTCAGTTGTTGCTAAGCTACAGACACAACACCCCGATGCGTTTTTGGCAATATCTGCCGATTTTAATCACGCCTCACTCTCTGCAACACTTCTAGCATCTCAGCAGTTTGTTAGCTGAAAACAAAAGGTTTTCTTTGTTTTATGCAAATCTAAATGATTCATATCTCCAAAGCAAGAACTCCTCTTGGCGAATCAGGTCACCGTCTCTGATCAGAATATAAGCCCCTCTTTTATTTGCAACCTGTAATGCAGTGTTTTGGACAGCCATCTTAGTCTTAGTCTTAGTATTTTTAAGAAAATTCTTATTGGTTTTAGTCGTATTTAGTCATTTCTGTATAAAATACTTTTAGTCAGTTTTAGTAAAACCAAAAAACTATCAAATTTCAAGAATCAATTTCATTTCTCAAGATTTAGAAGTGATTCTTTTCGGTCTGGAAACTAAATATGGACACTAACCTGATGCATTATTAAAAAATATGACATTAAAAATTCACCTCCCGGATTGGAGTGTGAGTCGCAAAACGCATTTAAGCCCACAGTGGAAAAAGAATTTCTTAAGCTTGTTCTTTGGTTATATGAATTGATCTCTAGAAATGAACAAGAATCAACTCAGAACTGGAAAATCCATAAATTTTTAGCGCCCTAGTATTTGCCATATATACAGCGTATACAATCAAATGTAGGTATCATACCTTAAAAAACATACACATCCCAAACATGCGTGTGTGTGTGTATATATATATATATATTATGTGTATCGACACATCATTTTGACAAAACACTACCATATTTGGATAAAAGAGCGACCTTAAAGCAGCATCAAAGTGATTTTAGAGTGGAGCTCCCCCTACAGGACCTTTTGAAAAGAGCGCTGTCGTAAACACCGGCAGCCCTATGCCTGTGCCCCGCCCCCCACACCTACAGCGCAGTTCATAGTCACTTATTTTACAACGACTCTTCAAAGAGACCCTGTAATAGACGCTACAACAACATTTATTTCCCTTTGGGATTAATAAAGTATTTTTACAATGAATTGTCATCCAGTGAAAATTGTGTGACAGAAAATTCTGGTGGTTTTGAAAGCAGAACTTTCTAAACCGGGAGCTTGACTAATCCTTTTCCTAAAGGGTTTCCACTGCACTAGTTTTGTCTTATTTGCTAACAAAATAGACATTCGGTTATCTTCTCGACAATGTCTGAACTTTACGAAACCAGAGACCAGAAACTTTAGTACTCAGTGCGTTGGTAATCCCAAAAATCCACTTCAAGTAATGTTTGCAAATTCATGTCTAATGTTGTTTATCTCTTAAAAAGAAATGAACTTAACCGTACCCGTTCAGTGGAAATGCATTTTATTTTACTCATTGAACAGATATCAGCAAATGTTTTTTGCAGCTGAGTATAAAGGTCAGGACCAGCCGCCTCCTGGTCACCACCAGACTCTTGGGTGACGGGGAACTTTTGTTGCGTCACAAATCTCCAGGTGCACTACCTGTTTGGTGGAAACCCAGGGAAGTCGTGTTCTCCTAAGATGCGCCTGGACGACTTCTGGTCCCTCAAACTGTGTCGGCCCTCCAAGGAGTACCTGCTGCGCCACTGCAGATACCTCATCAGGAAGTACAGGTCGGTAGAGTTTATGTCACCTCACCTTAAAAGGCAGCGGGATTAATTTGCTCTCGTTAGATCTGTTTATTCAGCTCAGGCACCAGATCATCTTTTTCTCTTTATTTCCAGCTTTAGACATCTTTGTCCTTTTTTTTTTTTTAAGAATCTGACTTATTTTGTTTAGCCGTTTCCTTTAAATGTTAACTGTCTCGAAACTGAAACTGTTATTTATAGGACATGATTATTAAGAGGTACAGCTAACCTTTAAAGTTGCAGCATTCTAGCGCCTTTGTTGCCATCTAGTGGTTATAATGTGTAACAGCAGTCTGTCCTCCCCCCCCCCCCCCCCCCATGTTTGTCGACCACGGTTGCGTTTAGGTTTGAGGAGAAAGCCCAGTCAGAGCCGCTGAACGCCCTGAAGTACCTGCAGAACGACCTGTCTCTCACTGTGGACCACACGGACCCCGATGAGACCAAAGAGGTGCTGGAATGTTCTGCTACAATTGAGTCCTTTAACTGAACAAAACATGAGCTTTCCAGAGAGAGTGAAGGAAGCGGCAGATAATATGATTTGAGTGTTAACAAAGAGAAACGTGTTCTTAGCTGGTGACTGATGTAGCAGCGGGTGTGTTTTTATTTGTTAACCAGTGCAGGCAGTTGTGGGTGTTTTGCCCGTGTGTTGGGTGAGAGTAGGCTGGGCTCTTTTTCCCTTCTGTACTCGCGGATCTCAGTGACCCGGGTGTTTGTGCCGTTTCAGTTCCAGCTCCTGCCAACCGCGCTCTTCAGGTCCAGCTCTGATTTCATCCCTCTAGGTAAGAACCCGGTCACGGCTTAAAACGCCGCTATCAGGAACCAGGCAGCGAAGCACAGCGGACACATGGTTTTAATTCAAATAGGCGGGCCTTTATTTGCACAAAAAAAAAATGTGAAAAATGATCAACAAACGCAACATTTGGGCAGGCGGGCTAATAAGAGGTCCACTCGATAAACTAGGCACAAAATCATATCTAACTAAACCTCAAACTGACCTCCAGCACTGACGCATAAGGGAGAAGCCGAACCCTCGGGATGCTCAAAGAAAGGTATTGATACAACATAAGAGACTTTTCTCCTTGCATTGTTGATATGTGTACACTGCAGCTACACATTGTAAGGCGTGATGGAGAAATAAGCTAATTTAATAAACAAGCAATATACTGGATGATGAGGAGAATCTATGTGAAGTAGTGACGACAAAGTGAAACAAACTGATGAGGGGAGGGTCTCGCCATGTGTGGCCTGCCATCATATTCACTTTTGTGTAAACATGGGATACTTGTTAGATTCAGTCTGTCTAAATCGTGTTTAAACTATAACGATTCGACAAATGGAAGCCATATTTTTAAGATTTAGGTTGGAGATCAACATCTTAGAGTTTTTTTTTTTCTTTTTTAACATACACTAGGGGTAGGGTTGGGAGATTATTTTTAAAAACCTGCTTTTATTTCAGTCATCTCACCTGGGAGTTGAGCTGAATTCAAAGTGCAACTTAAACCCAAGCTGTGAACGGTGAAAATATTACACGAAAGGTTTGCTGCTAGTGGTTCTACACAGTGATCCAGCTTTAGTATATGTCCAAGAACAGGCATCAATTCACTTGTGTAACTTAAATAAGTGAGTAGATGAAAAAATTAAAGGGTAAGAAAAGTTTCCTCTTTAGAGTATTGTGATAATTTATTATCTTAAACATACATTTAACGTTGCAGATCTGTTTCCCTGTAAAAACTAGTCATTCATCAAATAATAATAATAATAATAATAATAATAATAATAATAATAATAATAACATCTCAGCCACTGAAAACTCTGTACGTTGGTCCATCTGTGTCATCATGCTCCCTCAGCTTCCCTTGTGTGTAATTTGTAGACTTTTCTACATCTATATAATGACTGAAATATACCCAGTATATTCCATTTATTGCCCAGCCATACTTTAAACAGAGAATCAATGTGGCGTTATTGTGGAGAATGGAACACAGTGGAGCATGGTGGTTCGTTTGTTGTGCAGCCAACAGACTCAGAGACCTTGCAGGCATCCAGTCCATCAGAAAGTTCTCTGTAAACTACAGTGATCTGCCGTCCAACGTGAGTCAGAGTTGTCATGAAACAGGAGAACGATCCGGACACCATCAGCAAATCTACCACAGAGTGGGTGAAAATGAGAAGAAGTGAGGTGAAGCCCCAGCTATAGCAGGACACACGACAGGGCCTGGAAGCATGCTAGTTAGGTGGGTTATGCTCTGTTGCCGGCTTGGGACAGATCGGTGCTCATTTTTTTTCTTTTAATCCGTTTCGCGGCTTTGAGGCTGCAGCCGGTTGCAGCTCAGGCAAGCACAAAGCAACACAAAGCATTGCTCGGGCGGCGCAGCCCGAGCTAGAACCGAGGTCGGTGCCATACTCACCGGGCGGTGTCTCTGCTCCTCCCTCAGGTTTCTCTGACGTGGACCAGACGTACGCGCAGCGAACGCAGCTCTTTGACACGCTCGTCAACTTCTTCCCCGACAGCATGACGCCACCCAAGGGCAACCTGGTGGACCTGATCACCCTCTAGCGGCCCGGTCCCCTGACGCGCCCCCCCCCCCCCCACCACCCACCCCAGTGACCTGTGCACACGCCGAGTGAAAACAGACCAGACTTGCTAGCAGCTGAGTCCACTTTCTCCACCCCCACTAAATTAACCATGGCGACGAGGATATTTAAACACAGCATCACTGTGCTAGATAGATATAAGTAAAATTTCCTAAAAGCCTTTGGTGCTTTTTTTTGTGTTCTTTTTGAGCAGAGAGTTTGTAATTTTCAAAAAACAAAACAAAAAAAAAAAGATTGTTGCACTTTTGCTTTGTTGTTGGGTGGGACTTTTACACA
Organism: Fundulus diaphanus; assembly: GCA_037039145.1. Taxonomy (NCBI): domain Eukaryota; kingdom Metazoa; phylum Chordata; class Actinopteri; order Cyprinodontiformes; family Fundulidae; genus Fundulus; species Fundulus diaphanus. The sequence goes on from CM073144.1 coordinate 23,905,289, forward strand.
CTAACACGCGGAGCCACAGGCATTCTACGAATAATGTTGAGGGCCAGAGGGAATTATTTAAAGAGTTTACCCCGACTCATCAGCTCTTGAAGTTTTTCCTAAGCATCTCTCTCTAGGAAAAACATTTGTTAATCTGCCGGCTTCTCGGCTGCTTTCGTTTTTGATGGACTGCTCGTTTTGTTTTTTTCCTTTGGATCGCTGCCCTTTTTACAGATGACAGCCACGCAGCTGCAACAAAGAAGTGGTTTACAATTTTAGTAGTTTTAGTGAGTGCCAAGAGAAGAAGTTTAACACATGTGCGTCAGAAGACATCGAAAACGGCTTTTGGCTCTTGGAGGTCTGGCTTGATACAAGACAAGTTTCAATACTTCAATTAGCGGACTGTAATCTGATCCTAACTGCTGAAATAATGTACAAAATGTGTAAATATAGGTACAGAATATTTTCCTGCATTAAATGCATCTTCTGCTGGAATGTTTCCCACTTTACTTAAATCGTCTGGGTCTGCACATGAACACATATTAGTTCCTGTATCAGATATTCAGTGTACGGGGAAAACGTCTGTGATTGTGCTTAAAGAACCTCGTTTAGTGTAACCAATTACCTTGTGTAGGTTTCCTCAAAGTCCCCGACATGAGTAGCGGCTACCCACAATGACCTCTTTGTCTTCTAATGAATTAAGTTATAACCAGCTAATAGATGTTGAATGGCTTCTACAGACAATATCCCCATAATCTGAAAATATCTCTCGTATTTCCTAGAAATGCTCAGTTTAAGCAGCCAATATTCTTTGTTTTGTTGTGATCCGTTTTTATTTATTTTTTATGAAATGCATCAAAACTAAGAACCTGCAGCATTTTCAGTTTCTAAATCACATCAACCAACAGCGTGCGCTTTGGTTTACTAAAGATTAAATGTTAGGTCCCTGGATAGATAACCTTTTAATCCTTCCGTGGTGGATTCAAAACTGCTACCTCTATCATTGAACCCACAGCACACCTCTCTCTTTTACGTTTTGTACTTCCTTAACGAATCCGAATCAGCCGATCGGACCCCAAAGAAAAGAGGAAATCCGTGTTGGAGGAAAACCTGATGGTTGCATTTCTAGTATTCTAGAAAGTAAATCATTGGTCGTAAATCACATTTACCAAACGGTGAACAATCCTCCACCCTGTTTAGGAAAACCCCCCCAAAGACATATTTTCACACAAAGCGGTCAAGCAGACATGTTTCTGTAGGGAGGTGACCTAATTTCAGTGAGTATGAAAACAACCAAGAAGTTGTTTTCATAATGCCATCCTGAATGATGGTTCAGCTGAAGCGTTGACGTGGATGTTCCCGCGCCCCCAACTACCCGATGACGCTCTGTCTGTGGAGCGACGTGCATCACTCACCCGGCTAGCTCCAACAACACGGGTTACAGTTACACGCTGAAACAAACCGAGACCCTTGCCGAGAAGCCCGATCCTTAATGTGACGCTTCCCATCCTGTTGCACCGATTCCTAAAATCTGCTCCCAACTCGTCGGCCCTGCCCTCCGCCTCCTTAGGGCTTTTCTTCTGCCCTCACCTCGACCCGCGCCCCCAAAAGCCAGACCAAAGAACTGCTCATCTCAGAAACTAGAGGCAAACTCGGCTTCTTGAGCAACATGGTGCCGCTAGCACATGCAGATGAGCGGGAGTCTCCTGTGGCCAGCTTTCTAGAATGGTGGGAAAACAGTACTGGTGGAGATTTAAAGATTTAAGGAAAATAGGGAGGGGTAATGCAACCCAGCTGAGTGATACGACAGTGTTCTGAATGCAATCATCTGAAAACCACTGCCTCCCTCCAACATGCCCACGTGGAAGCTTCACATGTAGCATACAACTCTTTGCTCACCAAACTGACGCTTGTAGGACTTTTTTTAAATCAGAACATGTTCTCCAGCTGTTCTCTTAGTAAGGGACACGGTCAGAGGAAGATAAACAGCCATGGTATGAAATGACAGAGGCTCACTTCCTCTCCCGCTTGTTTCTCTTGGATCGAGGGAAAGTAGCGGCCCTGCTTTGGGATAAACGCTCCTGCAGGACCTGGCCAGCTGCATCCCCTCTTTTAAAGAACCAGTAATGGGGATAGCTTTCGATAATCTTAGGAGTATTTCTGACATTTTAAGCCTTAGCAGGGAGGAAAAAAATCACGGATTTCTTCCTTTAGGGAAGTGGTACCAATATAGAGGTGCATGTTATTAAATTGGCCTTTTTATTTATTTCAATAAAAAACACATTAACTGGATGTTTTGCATCCTTTTTGCTAATGAATTACTAAAATAAATCAACTTTGAATGAAAAATGCATGTTTTAGATGCACCTCTAGTGGATGGTGTGTGAGTGTGTGTTTCCATGTTGCTCTTTTACAGAATTAATTCAACCCTGTGGTAAAAAAAAACAACTCATTAAGTAGGATGACTCCCCCTACTGTATTTGAGCATTTAGGGTTTTAGTTGTTTGTTTTTTGAACCAGAGGAAGGTTTTGTTTAAGAAAACTTCATGCTGAACACCTTATTATAACGAATCATGCCAAATGCTTGTTTTCTTATTCCATGTTTGGGAAACGGTCCCACAACCTTCGCTGTGTCATAACTTATTACCATTTCTCGCTATTGGCCGGCTCCCCAGCCCCGCGTGGGTGGGAGGGATTTTAAGGCTGCTGCTCTCGGATCCGTAAAGCATCACTCTGTGCGCACACAGAATGTGTAGAAAGCCTTGTAGTATTGCATTGTATGTAATGTATATAACAAATAAAGATTGTATTTTGTTCAAGTTTTCTCAAGCGCCGTTTGTTTTTTTTTTTTTACAGCCCACTGGTGGCTATGTAGGTGTATTACAAAGAGACTGCGCAAGTAAATTGGAAAAGAAAATGCTTTTATTTTGCAAATCTGAACAGATACAAGATCAACAATTTACAGCTTCCAGTGTGTCAGACCCCTGTTGTCTGCCTGCAGCAGCAAACAAACCATAAATACATCAAATAATGGGAACATACTTTGGTGAAAGTGGTGCAGCTATAATAAAAGTGAATATTTACACGCAAACACAAAACAAGAGGACTGGGTTAGATCGGAGAGCCCCACGTGACTGATTTTCTTTTTTTTAATATGTAGCTAAGGACTAAAGTAAATACAAAAGTTCTTGATTGGTTGAAATGGAAGGAAATCTGTAAATGATGTTTGATTCCTTTAAGATCAGCGGTAACTTTTAGAAAAGAAAACATCGTAGAGCTATTTGTAGGTATGGTTATAGCAGCTTTTAGTGGCAAAACAGATTTATTTTTGTTGTCCTGTGGAGTGGTGAACAGTATCTTACCAGCAAGTGAGAACTCGCTCAACGTCTCCAGCTCATTTAAACTCACGTTACTTTTACCTTAAGGCTGGTCAGCTACGGGTTAAAAACCATTTTCTATGGAACAATGCCAGTCTCAACATTCTGATTAGTTTATGGTCATGCTGTCTGAATGTGTTTGCAATAGATGCTGATTTACACTCTACATGTCATTTCTAGAGATGCACATCAGTAAAACATGTCATTGGCGTATTGTTGTTGAAGATTGCAATGACAGTATTGGTTACAATTACCCTGCACTTTCACCACTCTTCCATCATCACAATGTTTTCATCGCTCATGAACTTTTAGCGCCTCTGCTACTAAAATATAAATCTGATGTTGGCATCAATGGCCCTTTAACAGGCTAAATACTGTATATTAACAGCATACAGGGTGTGAATGCATTGCACCTGAAATATAATATCCTATCAAATATTGCTACTTATTTCCATCAAGGAACTGTTTTTCAGGAGACTGGATCAGGGAATTTGTCTTGATGATCAGAAGCCCAACACCAGAGAGCAATCACAGGGCAAAATCAATTATTTTACAGACTGTTGGGAAGTTATATATATATATATATATATATATATATATATATATATATATATATATATATATATATATATATATATATATAATCTCCAGAGATTTGATTAACTTTTACTTTTAAATACTTAAATTTTGCAACCACGACACGGTTTCTAGGTTAGCAGAAAGACATCTGTGTAAACCACTCCATCATTAAATATCATTCTGGGAGCTTATTTCTTCAAATTTAGCTGAAAAGGGCGCAAGGGGAGAACAATATGGGACCTAGAATGGTGCCGAGTGGTTCTCCAAAAGTAGGTAGGATATGAGTAGAACCGGACATCTCAATACAGCTAGTACGAGTACAGAACAAGTATCAGAACCCTGCTGGTGCCGGATAATCTGCTCTTTCCTGGCTCTACCGCCTTGCACTGGGTGGACGGATCACGCATCATTCTGATGGTTGTAATTCATGCATCAGAAACAGCAGTATGGATTTACCGGTGCTGTTCAACCACAAACATGTTAAATGTGGACACTGATCTTTGTAACATCACCGGGCATAATTTTATGTCGTAACATACCTCTTGAAATTTTTTTTCATTCGTTTTTTGTTTCTGGAGCACATTTATGCCAACAGTGATGAAAATGGACAGACAGATTTATGCTTTAGTTTCACTGGAGGAGGAAGCGGTTAACAATGGAAAACATCCATTGTTGTAAATCGATTGTTTCTTTTCTATATATACATATCTTTATCTAATGCTGTCACAGTAAGTCATTTTGCTTAACTGCATCACTTAACCGCTGCACCCTCAGCTGTAGGAGCCAGGTACGTAGCCTTACCTTACATTTATACCAAAGTTTGATGCTTGTTGTATTTAACCTTGCTTCTGTTGAATATTTTGATACCAGGTCAATGATTTTATGAATTAACAGACTAGTTAAAAACAACATTCAGGCCTTGCATCTTTATGTAGAAGTCGCTTATGAAGTTGGATCTTATATGTTCTGTCTAATGAATACTGACTGCACATTCCTGTGTGACGGTTTGGTTTTAAGAAATGATCCCATGCGAGGGCCCAACCTGATCTAGTTCTGATTGGCGGAGAGCTCGTGATTTCGATTCAGCTGGAGTGAGACCAGTTATATTAAAATCCTAACAACTCGGCAGCTTTCAAATGAACAATCCAAATGATCTGACCAGACATGCAATTTAAGAAAGCAGATATTGCAAAACCTGGCAAATGAGAGAATACCCTGTGGCAGTGTCCCTTTATGAACACCTAAAAGACAAGTGTAAAGACAGTTTTTTTAAATACAAAGAAATATTCTTTATTCTATCTTAATTTATTGCAATCAGTTTAATAAATCAGAAGCTAAAAGCACTAAATTCACTTCTGACCTCACCATTAATCTCCTGAAACCCTCTAAACCCGGAGTCTTCAACCCTGATCCTCAGGATCCACTATCCTGATTGTTTTAGGCGTTTCCCGGCCTCCACACACCCAACCTAAATAAATGGGGGACTAACAGGCCTCTGCAGCCCTTGATGGCTGCTGACCAGGTTATGCAATCATTTGATTCAGCTGTGGTAGAACAGACACACATAAAAAAAAAAAATGCAGGACATTGGGTCCTGAGGACCAGGGTTGAAGACCCCTGCTCTGAACTGCCATGCTGAGCCCATCTCTACAGGAAGGGCTTCCTCAGGCACTGCGTTAGTACTCAGCTGTAACAATCCAGCCTTTCTCTGACAATCAACAGAATGCTTTAAAGTATCCTGGGGTCGTTTATCTAGAAGCTCTGGGCCTGCCTAGAAGATTCGAGGTGCACTTTTTCCTCTGACCAAAATGATCAAGCAGACAGGTTAATGAGCCATGTCTCTTGGTCCATGTTTGACTTGGAACAAGGCTACGACTCCAGGTTGGTCTGTTAAACTCAGGTGAATACAATAAGCACAACGCTGTGATGCTTTTTTAAATATATTGCAGGTGTAATAACTGATTTATGTTTTTCTGAGTGGGCAGCGGTGGTTTTTGACATGGGGGGGGTTGTGGCTCTTCACCCAGAGTGGCATCTGATTGTGGGCGGCACAAGCGCTCATAAGAAGTGTTTCAAAGTTGCTCCCTGAAGACGTTTTCTATTGCACATCTGGAACTACAGCCAAGGGGAAGTGGGGTCCAGCCTGTACAGCAGACACCATTATGGGCTGCTAGGAATATGGGTACAAGCCTGAGCAGCAATTTTGCCCCATTTAAAAAACTATGCCAAACCTTGGACAATCGATGTCTTTGTATCTGATCAGTGATTGATTTTGGGAAGATTTACGATATAGTCCAATATGTTAGATTTTGCCACTGTTCCAAACAACAGCAATGCCTCAGACGGTGCCGATCAGGAGCTCTGTTCTGTGCGATATACTTCCTAAAGGGTGTTGAAGTAAGGAGTGATAGGAGAAAAAGGAAACTGGTTCCAGTCGGCTCGTCCTCACAGGTGAGTGTCCTCCTCGTCGGGCATGTCCTTCATCAGGTTGTCAATAGGGACGATCCAGCTGTCGCTGAACTCGCCGTTCAGCGCCATGCTCTTCTCCTGCATCTCTGGCTGACCCTCCATTACCTCCAGCGTGGGGTTGTCGTGATAACCGTTCTCCACTGTGTGCAGCTCGTCCGTCAGGTGTAGCTGGGCGGACGGAAAGACAAAGTCTGTGACAATGTAAACATTTTTATCTCAAACTAAACCGTGAGCGTCCTTTGATGCTGATTATACTGAAAGCGATGTGGACGCCGGCGGACTGCGGGACGCCTGCCCTGAGTGCCACCACTGCGTCCGGTCGGAAACCAAGACGGGAAAAGTCTTTTTGTACTGTCTACCCTGAACGTGTACCCAAGGCAGTTTCTCCTCTTTTTAGATCAGGTAGAAACCAGATTAAGCGGGGAAAATTTCACAGAAGGTTTAAGGAGAGTCTGGAGTAGAATTAGGCTTTAATCAGTTGCGTAAGACTGCTGAACATTCATTCACTAGTCCAGATCGGTACTTTTTTATTTCTTTTTAGTAGTCCTCAATATTGATTTTTACTTGGTTAATAAGTTACTAATACATTTAAACATTGCTTCCATTCGTAGCTCATTGGGTTTTCCTCGTAATCGGCTGCTGAATTATAAAAAGTAACCTGGCCAGCCAGATTGATCATGTGTAGCACTCTAGTTCTGCACATTATCAATCTGGGACCGCTCCATTTGAATCCGTTTGGGGAAAGGAGGGATATTTAACTGAACTCTCTGAGCTGATTGGGCGAAGCGACACCTAGTGCTCGCCTACTAAAAGTTGGTTTTAGCCAAGCACGGTATCCAATTAAAACGTAAGGAGCAGCTGCAATGAGAAACCACAACAAGGTAAGCTAGTGAAGGCACTTGTTCTTCTTCTTCTTTCAAAGATGAAATGGTGGATTCTGACCAATCAGATGTGATAGCAGCAGCTACGCATGCATCCTCCTGTGCTGCCATGTTCATGTTGGTTCGGCTGTGGGCTCGGCAGCTCTTGTTTTCGTCACACCGGTATGTCCCGCCTTAAACCACAGCCCTGCAATGTGATTGGCCTGAACCGTTTTTGGTTCGAGCTCAAACGGTGGAAGCCGGAGCGGTACAAGATGGATTCTCGTGTGTTTGTGAACACACAAATAAGCCAAGAATTCATCTTGCAGGCAAGGTTAATAAGATGTAGCACCGAAAAATCCCTTCCCGACTAAACGTGGGACTGGTGATGTTCACTGGGAAGGTCAAGGGGTTCGAGTCAATTTAATACACAGGGTGATTTATAAACATCTAACGGACTGATTGGTTCCACAACGATACTGCAAAATTAAAGTTAAATCCAACACTATTCATGGCCCTAGCACAGCAACATTTTTAATTCATTTTATTTAGTAGCTTCAGCTCGTTTCTGACAGGAGATGAAACAAAACATAAGAAAACAACACAAAGGAGTTTAGCTAAAAAAAGAAGTCCGTTTTTCTGGTTTTACAACCCAACGATCATCAGAAGTCCTATTTATTAAACCATTCTTCTAATTGCGGCCTCGTATTTGAACGTTTTCACTGGTATTTTGAAGATTTATCTTTGATGATGAGCTCCAAGTCTTTGAGAATGGAAGGCCTCTGTGCAATCACCCTCATCTTTAGTTTCAGGTCAGGGCTGGCTGGCCCACTCCAGCATGTTAATACTATATTACTTGGTATTAATGAAGTAGTGACGTGTTTTTTCTTCTTCTGGTAGATGGTCACACTAGTCTTTTCTGGATCGTGAGGGTTTAATGCCTACCTGGTTCTCGTTGTAAGGTTTGCGCCGATGGGACACACAGAAGCCAAGGATGATGATCATGATGAGCAGCGCGCCACACGGGGCCAGGATGGCCAGCAGGGTTTTGTTGTCCGTCTGTTTCTGCACATCAACAAAACAAGAGGAGACTGACTTACAGCTTTGACACACAAGCCCTGGAATACAATGGCAACAAGGCAACGCTTACTTGGGCGGTGGCTTCCTTGATCTTTCTGTATTCTTCCTTGACGAGGCTGGCGTTGACTGCAAAATAAATCGGAACACTTCTGATGTCTTTTATTCTGAGAGGTGTCTGCCTGAACGGTGTAAGCTTTTTATTTATTTATTTTTACCTTTGCCAGTAACCTCCAAACTGTCGTAGAGTATTTCTCCGTTCTCCAGCTTCAGGGTGCAGGTTCCGTTTTGCATGTGTTTTATGAAAGGCGTGCACAAAGCCACCAGAGTTTGGTCTCGATGCAGCTGCAGGCGGGGGAGATGCGCACGTTTCGGTCATTTTGTTTAAAAGAAATATGCGAGTTCAAAAATACTTTCCTGACAGAGACTGGACTGGTCAGAGGAGATAACAGAGGTCGGATCTTCCTGTGCTGTGATGTTGGGATTGTTTCTATTAGTGAAGGCCCTGGGTGTGTTGGCAGTCAAAGACGAGGCTGAATATAAATAAGATGTGGGAACAAAGGAAACCAGTGACAGGAAGGAAAGGTTTCCACCGAGGAGTTTTTCCCTCCCTTTTTGTTGCGGACTTCGCTGCTTCCTGCTCTGTTTGACACAGTCTAGATGCCTCTCTAGATGTTGAAACGTCCCTTTTTGAAATTCTGTAATTCTCACACTTATTTGAAATACAAAAATGGATTATTAGATTTGAGAATGTGAGAGAGGATATTACACAACAGGTAACTCGACAGAACCTAACACCAAGGCCTCCCCAACCTTCCTTTTGCTCTCAGCTTGTCCAATGAAAGGGCCGAGCAGCGGATGTACCGCCCTGAGCCTCAGGGAGAAGCAGCCACCCAGCTAAAGCAGGGCGAGATGTCATCACGGCTGCATCATGAAAGCACACGTGGTCATCGGCCAAAGCCAACAATCTGCCAACTGCTGCTTTAGCTTGACTAGCTGCAGGTTTTTTACAGCTGAGCCAAAAAACGCCTAAAGTTGGCAGCCTTTTCTCAGTGCCTTTAAAACCACTAAAGAAGAACGTAATGGTTATAAGAGAGTGCTGCTGGGAAGCTTACTGGCTCCTCCCCCAATACTGCGCCGCCACTCATCACACCCTAAGGAAAAGCTCTGGATAAGTTGCCAAGAATTGCCTAATTCGTGAACGGAATCCACCTGTGTGTCATGCAATCCCAGTATAAATCCAACTGGTCTGTGGAGGGGTCCATTTTGGAAGCAGTATTCCAAGCTTTGGACATCTGACGGAAAGCCGTGTTAAAATGGAAGGACTATGGCTCAACTGGAAAGCGATGAAGTGTTGGACGACCGCCTACAGGGACAGGCTGGTCAAAGAGAAGAGCAGCTAAGGAGTCTACGGTAACTCTGGAGGAGCTGCAGAGACCCACAGCCTAGATGGATGAATCTATTGGATAACTATTACCTGTGCGCTCCACAAATCTGGCCTTTGAGCAGTGACTATTGAAAGAAAGCCACAAGAAATCATCTAAGGCATGGCTACCCAAAGAGGGGGTCGTGACCCCTAAGGGTGTCGCAAGATGAGATGTCAGAGAATATCCTAGTTTTAATATAGCAAAAGTATTTTTTTTACGACTTTTCAACATCAGATAACATCCAACTGTTTGTCTCGCAAATATGTAAAATAAATCTAAAAATCTGAGTTTTTTTGTGTAAATTTACTACTTTGTGTCCAATAATTTCTTTTCTTTAATCTATAATGGCCCTAATACAAAAGGATTTTCTGGAAATTATGAGAATAAAGTCACAATATTGTGTACAAGAATAAATAATATAGCAAAAATAAAGTCATTATGAGAATGAAGGCAAAATATTATTAGATTAAAGCTGTAATATTATGAGAATAAAAACATAATATTGCAATAATAAAGTCATGCAATTGTTTGCACAATTGTTTCAAAGTATTGATACTAATGATAATTTGATGCGGATGTGCTAAAAAGATTTAATATTTTCTTATTTGTAAAACCAATACCAAAACATAACTTTACAAGATGCTCAATGTGTTGTTGTGAGAGTTTTCATAAATGACATTTAAAATGGGGTCGTCAGTCTCTGGCAGTGTTATTTCAAGGTTCTCGCAGGTTGAAAAGTTTGAGAGCCCCTGATCTAAGGGACACAGCAAACATGGGGAAACAGGTGCCCTGGTAAGATAAGACTAAAATTAAACTCTGTCCTACATGCAAAATGCAATGTGTGATGAAAAAATAATAGCACGTCGTCCTGAACACACCCTCACCATGGGGAAACATGGGGTGGCAGCATCATGCTGTGGGAATGCTGCTGTTAAGCAGGAACAGGAAAGCTGGTCAGATTTAATCAGAATTTGGATGAAGCTAAATCCAAAGCAGTGACGAAAGACAATCTCATAGAAGCTTCAAAAGACTTGGGAATAAAGCTGAGGTTCACCTTCCGGCAGGAAAACGGCCCTGAACGTTCAGCAATAGGCTCCATAGGATGGTTCAGACCCAAGCCTGAAGGACCAGTCCAACTCCAGTCCTATGGGAAGTCAGTGCAGAACTGGAAACGTGACGGTCCAGATGATGTTCACGGACGCTCTCCGTTCAATCTGACTGAGCTTGAACTGTTTTCTAAAAGAGAATGGGCTCTACCTGCAGTCTGTAGACGTGGGCAGTCCTTAAAAGGCCTTCTTTCAGCAGTTAAAGCAGTGAAAAGTGGTTCTACTCAGCACTGGGAGCTGAATACGAGCGCACACTCCGCTTTCCAGATTCTAACAAAGATATTTTTTTTTAATATTAAATCCAAATATAGTCCTTCCTCTCTACAGCTTTTCTCCTCATATCAATTGTAAATCAAAATGCTCATACCCCATGAGCGATTGTAGAGTGTTGTTCAAACTCTATAAAATGTTCGCCAGTATTCCAATAACTTGGTTTATCCTTCTAGGAGTTAAGGCTTTACAAAGAAGCGAGTCTCCCAGGAGGAGTGACTGTGAATTCTTCTGCTTGGGCCGAACACTTAAGGTTTGTTATCCAGATTCCATATCTGCAGTGAAATGTCAGTGCAGATGGAGAATCTGGAACAGAATGGCCACTCAGCTTTTGCTGTGCCCAAAATAAGTTTGGTATTGTTGTGTTGTCGTTCTATGGCATCAAAAGTCCAAAAAGCCCCGGAAGGAGCCCTGGGGGAAAAAAAAAAGTAGTGGAAGGGGGTGTGCTGCTTTTCCCTGACAGGACAATGGCCTAAGCTTTGTGTTCAATGCCTCTTTTTTTTTATTTGTGTGAATAGACACAGTCCTCAAGAAACAACTCAAAATCCGAAAAATCTTACCTTGGGGTCATTTAGAGAATACTGCAAGAGAAAAAGAAATATGTCAGACGAATTATTCCTTTGTGTGTTTTGTTTGAGCTGGTGCTGTTGAAAGGCAGGTTAGACTCCTTGTAGTTCTGCTTTTGCTGACCTTAAACACTGCCGTCTCAGCCGGTGCTGTACTGGTGGTTCCCTGGGTCTGGGTTGTGGGTTTGACATTCGAGTTTCCTGCAGTAGAAGTTTGGCCGGAGGTCAAGGTCCTCTCTGTTATCACAGTTGTGCTTGTAGGTCCAGTTGATGGCAGCCCCGTGTTTGCTCCGATTGGTCTAGTGGTACCTGAAGGTTAAAAATGATGCTGATTAGTCTGAAACCTACAGCTCTTTGAAATCTTTCTTCAAAAGTAAAGATCTGTGGTTGTAGGAAACTTCCATCCTCCCATCAAGTGTTACATGCCTCCAAGGGCTCTGTATTTTTGCAGGAAAAAGTAAAAACATAAAAAAAATAAAAAAAAGCTGAGATGGGGTCTGAGCTCCTAGCAGACCGCCACACCCAGCGCTCACTCCTGCAGCAACTCCCTCTGCGGGCAGATCATGAGAACTACAGCTACAACCCCAACTCAAATCAGAGCGTCATACTGTACATAAAGCTGGGGCCTTTCTCATTAAAAATAAAACATTAAATTACACTACACACATCTGAGGACATAACACAATCAAGTCCTTTTGGGGTGATCCACGACTAAACCCCCAGTTCCCAAATAATTTGTTAAAAACTCAGGTGGAAGAACCTGAGCACAGTACAGCTGTTAGTTGGGCACGCCACAAATCTGGCCTTTATGGCAAAGTACCCAGATAAAAAGCAATCGGTGAGATCAACCCATAAGACCCATAGCTATTAGCTAGATGACCAATGAACATGGCATCAGATGCACTTTAAATTGTAACAATGTTTTTTTTTTTATGTCCTGTCCCTATCAAATAAACGTATAAATAATAAGAAGACCCGTTTATGGTTTGCTATGCAGGGGACACAGCAAACTTGTTGAAGGAGGTTCTGTCGACAGATAGAAACAGACTTCACTTCCTTGGTCTTGATCGGGGGAAAAAGAAAACACCATGTGTGGTGAAAAACCATTCCCAACATTAAACATGGTGGTGGTAGCATCATGGTGTGCTGATACTTTCCTGTTACTATTTTACATAAAATCCCCAAAAAGGAGAAAGTTGCCGGAGTAGAAAAATTCAACAGCGATGAATACCAACGATCGGAGCAAAAGGATACTTTAACAAGTCACAGGGTGCCAGGAATTCTCGTTTGCATTCTCTATTATTTCTTACTATGTTTAATATAGAAGTAGTAATAAGTAATAATCTACATTTATCACTCAATGAACAGCTCTTAAACTTTAGACTTTGCATTTCAGCATCAGCTAATACATTTGTGCATTTAGTGCCGTTGTGTATTGCATGAAAAAGCTGAGAAAAAGTGTGAAAGCTATCATTTTTAGATTAACTTTACATCCTAAAACATTGCTCAGTTCCTTCGCATTTTTGGCCAGAGTAATGAAGAGCCACAGTGGCGGGTCTAAAGAGCAACATGCAGCTCCAGAGCCGCACGTTGCAGACCCTTCAGCCAGTCGCTGTGCACGCTGGAGTAGGACTTGACTGTTGTTCTTTTCTAAAGCCTAACTCTAACTCTTCTTTGCGCAATTGCAGTTTTGCACCTAGCATCGTTTTTTTTTTCTTTCTTTTTTAGACCATTTTCTTCCTAACACACATGTATGGCTTTACAGATCAGGGATGAAATGATGTTAATGAAATTGCAATGACTACCAAGCCTATGTAGAGCTTTTCATCAGCAGAAAGCTGACAGACAGACAAAAGTGGAATGCGTGTAGTCCACAGGCTGATAAAAGTAAGCAGCCAAAGATGAATTGTGGGTGTCTTAACCGGCAGATTAACTTCATGACTCGTGGTTTGGTCTGTCCTAAAATATCATGGAATGAGACATCCACCACTCGGTTACCACGTGAGCAGTTTTGGTCATCTTATATGATGTGTTTCAGGTAATTGTGGGCAAAGCCATGCGTTACCTGTGTTGCTGTCCCGTTTTATCGTTGTTGGCATTGTTTGGGTACTCTCAGGCGTTGTCTGCGCTGATGGCGTTGCTGTCACAGCCACTATATTCTTGGGTGTCGTCTGAGTACCCTCGTCTCCTGGTTGAGTGGGAGATGGCTTGGTGCCTCCACTGGATTCAGTATTTGTAGTCGACAGCTGTTGGCCAGACATCTGGCTTTTGGGGTCGGCGGTCACTGTAGCGGGGCTCGTCTCATTGGCTGTGGGGAGAGCTGAAGAGGTGCCGGCGGTAACGGTGGTCTGAGGGCCACCAGTGCTAGCAGGGGCAGTTGGGATGCTTGCCTTGGTGGCTGACTGGGTCGCAGCAGCCGTGGGAGGTGTGACAGGTAGGTTTCTGCTTGTGGCGATTGGTTGTTGTGTAGATGCTGTCGCTTTGTCAACTGCTTGAACAGACGTCACAGACGTGGCTGCAGTCGTTAGCTTTCCTTCAGTGGGAGCGACAGATGTTATGGTTGGAACTTGGGCTGCAGCTGAGCTTTCATTAACAGCAGCGCCACCTCCTGTCACCACCGTAGCAGCAGATCTTGCCTCTGGCTTGGAGGTCGTCCCCTCACTGCTCACTGAACAGATGCCTGCGAGCAAAAGAAGTAAAAGCGTTACCTGCTGGGAAGGTCTGCGGGCGTTACATGAACACACATCAACAGTTAGGAGCACACCGAGTCAAATGTCTGAGACTTAAACAGGACAGCCTACTTTCAACATGCTGGGTAATGATTTTCTCCTCATGTGCAGCAGACATGACAGACCTACGTGTATTTGTAGGAATTTAAAGAGGAAATAAATGTGGAGGTGTCCAGGTTTATTCATCGCTATAGTACACTTAAAAATGATGTTCAAAATCTACGTCTCTAAATATGTCACAAATCTTAGGATTCTGAACATTTTTATATGAGTTTCAAAGTCCCTTTCTGTGCAGTCTATGAGGGGTTGATAGTCTATAGATAACGATCAGCTTCTTTTTTTACTTTTAGCTTCTTAATTAGCGCTCATCTAAAGATTAATACCCTTGAAATTTACATGCGGCTTGTAGAGTAACCTCATGTTTCCTCCTGTTCTTGTTTTAGGTTTAGTCAGCTGAAGCGTTGTAGGTTTGATTTTGATCACTGAATCAGAGTTAAACCATTTTGATATACTCTGTACATGACGTGAGGAAAAAAGTTACCTTTCTTTCTAAGGGTTGCTGTTAAACTCGTGAAAAAGGTCATGAATTAATGGTTTCGGGTTATTTTTGGATCTGTCGTGGGGTTTGGTTTTTCTCCCTCCCCCCATCCCAGTCTAAACATTTACGCTTTCATTGAGAAATCTCTTTCATTTTAGTGCAGTTGGTTCTGTCAGCTTCTGCTCATGGATTTCCTGCTGTTGGGACATCAGTGAGCTCCAACCTTAGCTCCCCGTCGTCCCATGTCTCCCTATTTATAGCAATCAGAACAGGAAACGGCAAACAATACACTTGAAGGCACCACACCTATGACCACAACCTGTTTTTGAGTGACCCATGAACAGTCCTCACCCGACTTCATGGCCAGAAAACAATGGCCTTCCACCCTCTGGCACATAACCCTAACCCCTAAAGGCCCAATTCCACTGTCTCCTGTTGGTGCGGCTCTGCTCACTTTCGATGGTTTCCGGAGCAGTGTTTTTTCAAGGTGAGCCCAGGATCCTTCAGGTTTGCTGAAGACCAGGGTCAAAGTGAAGGGCGTGGAGAAACGGGAAGGTCTTCTCTGAGGAAGTCCAGAAAAACTGAAAAGCAACGACCTTAATATTAAGGACCACTGTAAACAGAGTGGGTCAAACTGAAATATGATCAATTATTTACAAACCCTGAGCCACGCCTGAAGGAAAAAAAGAAAAAGGACACTTCAGGTTTCTATCCCCAGACGAGCTGTATCAGATCCATTGGTTTTATCAAGGGCTGCCCAAACACTGCCCTAACTTGGGCAACCCCTCAACAACCCCTGAACCCATCCATCCAGAGACGGGGCCAATCCAGTTCAAACGAGCCACCCAACCAGAGCCCACCCCATGAACCCAGAGGTGCCTGGACCAGCCTGCAATGCAATCTACTTTTCAAAATATCTCATGTCCTGTTAAATTGGGCGAAGAGTGTCTGAGAACAGCAGTTTTTAAATCTTGCACAGATTCTCCCTTTGTTTTATGTCTGGGCTTTGGCTGGACCATTCTGACATAGACCAGGGGTCTCCAACTCCGTTACCCGAAAGCTGCTGTCCAGCGATGTTTAGATGCATGCCTGCTCCAATGTAGCCTCGTGAGACCATCCTGATCTCGCGAGCTTTCAAGGTTTCACTCGCAGATCAGTCTGGCTACTTTTCGTTAAAGAAAATTTGGAGCCGTTCACCAAACGAACGTCCAATCAGCGTTGGCTTTGAGGCGGGTTGAGGTGTGACGCAACGAGAAGCGCGACAGTTCAGTCTAAAGAACATGGCGGCTTCAGCCTATGAAACTAGCGTTAGCGTGGCTATCGAGCAAGTTTTATCGGAATTACAGAGTATTTCTTCACTGAAAGAAGAGCAAAACACTGCTCTGGAGGCTTTTCTCAGAGGAAAAGATGTTTTTGCTCTTCTCCCGACTGGTTTCGGCAAGAGTTTGATCTCCTCTTGTCGTGTTAGTACGTCATATGCTTCGTTGATCTGATTGGTTTATTTGGCCCGTCTATCACCAACATAGGCCAATCAGCTAACCAGTATTTTCGCCCCTTCCCAAAATTACTTAAACGGAAGGTTTCCAGATGGATATGCGGAGCAAATCCATCTGGCGGAGTCAGGTTAGCTCCAATGCACCTGAAACAGAATGATGTAGTAGCTCTTCAGAATGTCACCAGGTTCTGCAGAGACCTGATATTGAAAATTTTTTAAGGAAACTGAGATTAAATCACACACAGGTGGACTCTGCTTATGAATTAGGAGACTCTTGAAGGCAGTTGGTTGCATTGCGTTTTAGTTCAGGTTATTGGAGTAAAGGGGCTAATGTGGAAACGCACAGCATAAATTTCACATTTATTTTTTTGTGAAAATGTTAAACATTTGATTTTCTGCACTATTTTGCGCAGAAATAGTTTGACATTCTGTTTATCACAGAATGTCAAACTATGTTAAAGGTTGAAGCAGCAATGCATCAAAATGTGAAAAAAGAGATAGGATTACTTTTGAAAGATAGTGCTATAAAAAAAGGCATTATTTTAGTCCCACAAACTGCATTTAATTTGGATTTAACGTTCTGGAGTGGTGAAGTGAAGGCTGGTGGAGCCCAGCTCTGCTCAGCACAAACACATCAGTTATCAGCTGCTATCAGCTCTCAGCCTGTGGCCTCCAGCACTCGTACAGAGAGAAAAGTCTGTCCCTCAGAGAAGCCCCTTTGATAAATCAAAGTGCCTCTGACATACGGTGCACTGCTCGCTGACCTTACGCCGTTACTTGTTAAGACTTGAATATTTCTGAGAGTGAGAAATCATTAGAATGTCTCAATGTCTTGATTTTAAATCTAAAGTGTTTGTCTTCATGGCTGATGAGAGTTTGACACTTGTTTTTGTAAACAGTCTTTTCAAGGTAGGATATTACCCTTTGTTTTCAAGCTGGAAAGATGAAACCAGACCAAGAATTTAATACGGTTTAGTTTATTTATAGTAATGCACCATTTGCCAAGAACACCATCTGAGGTTATTATAGGAAGGAAACACCTTAAGCTGCCAGGGTTGTTTTTTCAGGGAGGATTAATGCTTGCTGACTCCTACCTTTTTCTAGCACTGCATTAGCCAACACATAAGATAACCTTACAAAATGCACTTTTCAAATGATGATTTTATTTCATTATGGATATTATTGGATCTTAGACAAATCCTGCTTCTATGTGGAAAAAACACTGGCAACCTTTCTACATTAACTATGATTGACCACATTTATTTTGTTCAGTTTCACAAGTCACACCCAGACCTGGTCGCTGCTACGCCTACACAATCAAGAAATGTCACCATCTCCAGGTCTTTCATTGTTTTTAGGTTCCTGGGCTTTGTGCATTCTGTTAGCCTTTCACCTTTTTAGATTCTGATCCTTCCTACTTGTTTCTTGTCATTATTTTGTATTCTGTTCATTATGGATTCAGTTAGGTTACTCTTGCCTCTGTGAGATCACTACTTCCCTGCCTGCCGTCACTTCAGTTAGTGAGCTTATTCTGTCGCTGTCCCCTCTCCAATTTAAACTGCCAGTTTCCTCTCACTCCTTGTCAGATCCTCCGTTATGCTCCCCTTGTGTTCTGGTTCTAGTCTTTGCCTGTAAGTTTTGTTTATTTCATCTCAATGAATTGTGATAATTCTTTTCACCATGTGGCTCCCTAGCTCTTCACTTTGGTCCATCCAGAACCCATGACAAGAAATCATTTAAATAGATCCCACCTGACTACATAAAACAGGCTCAAACGATCTCCAAAAGTTACACGTTGTAACCTGGTCTATATAAACTCAAGAACAGATAGGAACCAACTGACATCCGTTAAGTCTGGAAAGGGTTACAAAGGCAGAACAAAAGGACCCAGAACAAGATCTAAAGCCCCGCAGGCGTCATCTGATGGAACACTAACAATCATTTCAGAAACAGATTATCAGTGGGATGGTCTGCTGGGACTTGGACAACTCGCAGTAACAGATGGAACCATACACTGCGCTCTGCAGCAGCTAATTCTGAATGTACAGCCATCGGTTTAAGACATTAAGCTAAAGGACATACGGGTTAGATAGCGGGACTATCATCTGAAGTTCATCTCTGAATGGCCAAACAATTGACACAAAAAGTAAAGAACTTGATGGAGAACAAAGGCCATTGCGGAATAGCTACTACAGTATACTGTTCTTTAAATCCAAGGTAAAATTTGTTGTTGATAATAAGACATAACTGGGTTAATAGGATGCGCCCCAATTACAGAAAAGCATTTATACCACCGTACTTTCTTTTTCACTTCTGTCCCATTGGAAACGGAAACTTGAATAACTTGAATTAAAACTGAGATTTTGTCTGGTGGACCTGAAACTGCAAAAGGTTGATGGACACATTTTCTTCTGTGGGATGTATTTTGATTTCCGAAATGATGGGAACAAGGCACGTTATTTCCAGACTACGAACAAAAAAAGCTGATCTAAAGAAATATTATTGGTTCGTTAGTGCAGGGGTTCTCAAACGTTTCGTGGCCAGGGACCCTTAGCAGCGGGAACATTTTTCCAAGGACCCTTTGGACTCCTCATGCTGATAGTATTTTTAAACAGTCTTTTGTACTGGTAAATACATTAGGAATTATGTATGTTTTAAAAAATATTAATAAAGACACCTAATATTAGAGATACGGAGTTAAATATTTGTCCAGTGTGTTACTCAGCTCAACCCCAGCACATCCTCAGCAGTGCCTCCTCAGGCCCGACAACATGAGTTTCATGTGACCCCCAACCCGTGGTTCGTGGACCCCCGGGGGTCCAGGGACCCCAGTTTGAGGGCCGCTGGTTTAGTGTCATTCTTTTGTGGAAATTCAGTGTAATTATTCCATGAAAAACCCAAAGATCTTTCACAACCTGCGTTGGTTACTGGATCTATATTTAAAAATATCACCTGGTTCTTTATGATTTTGGCCAAAGTTTTTAAAAGGCCCTTTTGGAAGGTCTATTGAGCCACTTGTGGCTCTGGATCCACAGGTTGAAGACCCAGACCTTTTTAGTTTACATGCAAATCACTTTGTGGGGAGGAAAGACTAGCACTACATGTGACCCCCCCCCCCCCCCCCCCCCACACACACACACACACACACACACTTTGAATGTGGTGGTGGCTGCATCATGCTGCGGGGAAAGTTTCCTCCAGGAGGAACTGAGTAGATGGTCTGCAAAGCAGAATGGTCAAAATTCCTGTTTCTAGATGTGTGAAGCTGCTAGGGACATTATGTTGGAACTACTGTGAAAGGTGGTTCTACAAAGCATTGACTGAAGGTGCTGAATACGTATGCAAAATATTGAAAATCATTTTCATTCCTGTTTACATTAATGCACTACTTTGTGTTGGTCTATCAAATAACATTGCAGTAAAATACATGGATATTTGTAACGGGACTCTGTTACACGCTGACTCTGAGATGTTAAGGTTGGCTTCAGGAGCGACCTTCAGCTGGTCTCCCATCTTCCTCTTGACAAGAAAGGACTTGTCATGCTCAATAAATATACTGTGGTCATTTCCTTAGTTAGAAAACCTTTTGACCAATCTGTATGATTTGATTGAATTTGACTTTGTAAAGTGCCTTGAAATGTCATGTGTTGTGAATTGGCGCTATATAAATAAAATTTTATTGAATTTCAGCAGATATTGGTAATTTTGACAGTGTGGGCAGCCAGCAGATACTGCCACAAAACAGAATCAGCATCACTGTAAAGCTAGTCAGCAGAGGACTTTGGACCCCTGAGCTACTGTCCAGCCTTTCTCCTCAGCCCAGGTAAGAGGCCGCTGAAACTAGCTGCTGCAGGGGTGCATTGACACAAGGAATCGGTTCTGAAGGCTCTGTTCTGGGGACCCTTCTAGAACCCCCAGAGTTGATTGTTCATAAAATGAAGACCATTACTGATCACCCAAAGCATCCGCTTCATCAGACTGTTGAAGCGGATGCTCTACAACAACAGAGTGTCTTCAGTCAGAGGCTTCGCTCCAGATCTGCTGTAAGACGGACTGATCCTTTCAGCCATCAGCCTCTTCAACAACTCGTTGAATAAACATCCGTGAGTTACAACAGCATTTAATTTCCCTTTGGGATTAATAAAGTTACAAATTTAATTGAATATAACAGCTTTAGTCTGTCGGTTCTGTACAAACTTTGTGAATTTCCCCCAAACTCTTGAATGGGCTTTGCTACACAATCTGCTTACAGTTTTCTATCAGACGTTTTCTTTCCACTCGACTTTCAATTAGTATATTTGGGTACAGCTTCTTTGGCAATTACTTTTTTTTTTGTCCTGCCTTAGAAACATATTGTTTCTATATTCAAAAATCCTTTTTTCTTTTAGGTCTTAAAATATTCAAATTTCCCAAAGAAAACTATCATACCTTTTTCATTCTCATCATCTGTAAGCCGTAATAATCATAATTAACAGTAACATATCCCTCTGTGTGGAATGAAGCGAAATGCAAGGTTCAGTTTATGAACCGAATCACAGAAACAAATGAACTTTTTGACGATGGGCTAATTTATTCAAACTGAGCTGTGTTTGTCACGAGCCAATACGCAAGGAGAAAGGGGCCGGAACAAAACTATGAACATAAGGATGGCGACATGCAGCCACTAGCGCAGCAGCACTCTGGAGCTGGATACATTAGCATGTTTTATGTCTACCCCAGGGAGTTCTGCCCACATCGCGTTCTATTGTCACGGGTCCCGCTCTGACTAACGCATCCCCTCAGACTCATTTGTCCTGTGAAACCTAATCGGAAGCCGGTTCATTGTGTGGATACCAGGAAGTGTTTAACCTAAACAGAGTGATCATAATTGATCTTAGATGGTGCACTCCATCTGGCTACATTTTAGGGGGGGGGGCCTTAATGCTGCTGGGCTCTGTTGTTTCTGATAGATAGATGCTCCCTGAGTCCTCCCTCTTTGTAGAGGCCTCGTGTTAAAGGAATAAATGCCATGAAGGAACGAAGCGCCGCGCTGACAGAAACGTGGAGAGAACAGGAAAACAGGAAAACCTTCACTGCTCTGTGTGAGCAGGTACCTCTGCTACCACATGCCCCCAGCTGATTCAACAACAATCATTCCTGGAGGCGGGATTTCCTCCTACGGTACGGGACGGTCTTCAGGTCAGGTCTCTGGCTCAGTTTTTGCTTTTGTGTTCAGAAACAGGAATGAGTTTGATGAAGTATTTCCCCTAAAAAGGCGCAGCGTCAACATCATCCTCTACAAATCATCTTTTTCTTTTCTGTGTTAGAGCAGGCTGCTTGAACGAGGATTTATTTACCCAAAAGTTACAACTTACGTTTCCCTGTCAGTCTTTTTTCTGCACTGAGAAGTCATCTTTCATCTTTTAAGCATCTCTCAAGTTCCACTCTGCCTCACAGCTACCCATTCGCACCTTTTCTAGACCCGACTGATGCCGTCTATCTGCTTTTTCGCATCCAGAAACTGAAATTGTTTGTTCTTCTTCACCAAACAGCTCTAGCTGAGTCAGACTGGATCTGAATAACATCTGCAATCCTACCCCACATCTTTAATAGGTTTTAGGCCTGGACTTTAAGTAGGCCATTATAACACATGATGAACATGCTGTGATGCAAACCATTTCATGTAGCTCAGGCTGTGTGTTTAGGGTCATTGTTCTGCTGGAAGATGGACCTCCACCTGGTCTCAGGTCTTTTTACGACAGGGGTTCCCAAACTTTTCAGCGACCCCCAAAATACGAGTGCCAGAAAATGGTGACCCCCTAAGGGCAAGTGGATGGGGGGTCATTTTCTTGTTTTTGGAAATTATGAGAATACAGTAGTAATTTCATGATAACAATCCATTCTCTCCCCCCTGCTTTAAAACTAGGAATGTTGAGCATCCTGTAAAGTTATCCTTTGGTATCCAGTTCACAAATAAGAGAATCTTATTTGTATATCAGCATCAAATTATTATTAGTATCAGGACTTTGAAACGATTGTGCAAACAACTGTGTGACTTTGTTCTGATAATATTTCCCCCTTGTTCTCATTATATTATAACTTTTTGTTATTATTTCCACACGAAAATTGTTTGCAGCCATTGTAGATTAAAGAGCATAAACAATGGAGTAAATTTCCACTCATACACATATTTGTGATTTAAAAAACTTGGATGTTTTGTAATGTCAAAAAGTCATACATTTTCAAGAAAAAGAAAAAAAAAAGTCCACTCTCTGACACTGTAAAGTAAGACATTTGGATCATCATTTGGATCATGCTCTAAACAGAACTGCCTGTGACTTTCTTTCAGAAATGGCTTTCCTCTTGGCACCGGATTCTCCCACCTGAGCTGTGGATCTCTGCAGGTCCTCCAGAGGACATGGGCCTCTTGGCTGCTTCTTTTAACAATGCTCACCTTGCCAGGCCTATCCGGTTAGACGGACGGCCATGTTCTCGGTAGGTTACGTGGTTGTGAAAGAGTCTTCATTGATATGAAAACTGATTCACAGTCTACATAAATAAATAAATAAAAAACTGGGGGTTCAGACTAACAGCCTGATTTCAAGACACCAAAAGACTAAATGCAGCCCACTGCATTGTTAGAATGTTTCATATTTATAAATACAGGTTTCAGAAGGAAACAGCTAATGCTGTGTCCCACCTCTTTTTCACCGGCTGTGGTAGCGTGGCGTCGCTAATCAGGTCACGCTTCCTGACTGATTTGGCTAAAAAAATTCAAACATGTTGAACTGAGCGACTGAATTTGGGTTGGGTCTTTTCCAGCTGTTACTGCTGCTCGTGAGAACAATCTTTTGTGCCAACTTACCCTGCAGATTGATGCAGACTTTTCTGACTGGAAGCAGCCGGTAAAACTGGGCAAGAAATGTAAAGTGTGTCCCCACCTCATACTTTTCAGTCATTTTGGAAACCGTGCATCACTTCCTTTTCCCTTGAAACGTTGTTCTGGCTGGTGGTGGTCTAGCAGATCCTACTAAAATACCCTGAAGTGCGTCGTTGCGATGTGAGAAACTGTGAAAGAGTATAATCAGTGTTTTGGCAGGGCGCTGTAAATGTGCCCTGTGTTTCTTCAGCCTGTCAAACAAACCAACGGTGAAAGCTTAATGTTAAATGACCTGTCAGACTTTATCTCCTCTGAGCTTTAGATAGGAAGACCTGCATCAGTAGAACTGCGTTCAGATGTTGAAGATTTACAACAGTTCAGAGCTGTCTCTGCCATTGGATGCTGTTGTTTCGGGTCTTACGCAGTCTGTGCGATATGTGAACTGAATACTAGCTTGATTGCGGATAAACTGTTCCCCTGAGAAACCTGGAAGGGCCCATGCAGTCGGGCAGGTCTCCCACACACATGCATTCACGTAGAGCTAATGGAAAAGCCGCCTAGTGTTTTTCTTAAAAGCCGAGAAGTGGGGAGGGGGGTTAGGGGTGTGAATGAATGCTGACACAGTTGGGAGTGAAGGATGAAGAGAAGTGAGGAATGAGGAGGAGGAGGAGGTGGCGGGTGTAGATCCATGACGGTACCAGCCACAGCGCTGATAAATGTCCACCTGGGTGTGGAGTTTGGCATGCTGACTGGACGGAGGGTCTGCGGGGTTAAGGTCTGCCGAGCTGCAAAGTGATTTATGCAGAGAAGCGGTCCCTCCCTGAAGCGATCGTGTTTTTAAGTGCCAGCCAAGCCTCGCTTTGAAAAAACATCTGGGGAGTACTGAGCGAGAGTGCATAAGACGTGGGAGTCCTTATGTGATCAGATGCGCTTAGAGTAATATATTTACATTTTAAGGAACTTTTATACAAAAGGGAATAAACCCTCAGAGAGGCAGAAGGCAAACTGTCTCTCTGTTTGAGCTCATTTCAGCAGCTTAAAGCAACTCAAGTTGGAAAAGTTCAAATCAATGCCATTACTTAAATAGCTACACTGTCATGACAGACCACTGATAGGTTTGTAGCCATTTTTCTCAGCCACACAACTTCCACGTTACAACCCTTAATGTTACGGCTGAGGCCTCAGGCTGTATGGATCTGTCTGATCTGCTGACGATACGACTAGCGGCTTGATTTCTGATCAAGTACCAGACCCGGAACGGCACAGGAAGAAGGCGTCTTTTACATTTCACAATCTGACGCAAAATATAATGCTGTTCTGGGAGGACATAGAAAAGACCGACAAGTCACAGGCAGCAGCCTTAGTCAAAGTAACTTTCTCTGACATTGTTCTGCTGAGAAAACTGTGAATTTTTTTTTAACTCTCTGTTCTAAATGTGTAGATGCTTCATACCGGCTAAGCTAGTGTTGTGTCCTGCATTTCCACTTTCAGTTTTTTTTAAATTGACAAAATCTTCTGAAACCTGAAATATATAGATAACTAGTATTGTGAACTAAATTTACAGCTGGATATGTACCGGATATAATATACAGGTGGATATTACTACAAATAGAGTTTTTACAGATATGTACAATAGCATAATATACAGATGATTGTTATTATAACAGAGATTACATGTACTATGAATATATGTACAGATGGCTAATACTATAGGCAGAATTGTGAGCATAATATACAGGTAGCTATTACTATAAAATGAATAAATAGAGTTTGGACAGAAGCTATTTAAATTAAAGTGCAGTGGAAGGTAATTGCATATTACAGTTAAAGTACGGTATTGCAAATTTATATGTAAACAATTGGTACTGTGAATAGTCAGCAGTGCAAACCAATATTCAGTCATAGTTAGTAGTGCAGGATGCATGTAAACAGTTGTTACAATAGTAACAGTCAGGAGTGCAGGTGAACATTACAGTCTTGTAAATAACAGAATAACAAAATGGAGGTAGGTGTGAGGAGTGAGAGGAGAGTCTATCAGTGAGGATTAGAGTTCAATAAAGAGACAGCTCTGGGGAAAAGGCTGTTCTTTAGTCTGCTGGTCCTGGTCCGGAGGCACCTGAAACGCCTGCCGGAGAGCAGGAGAGAAAACAGTCTGTGGGCTGGGTGGGATGAGTCCTTAAGGATGCTGCGAGCTCGATGTAGGCAGCGTTTCTTCTGGATGTGCTCAATGGTGGGTAGTGGAGTCCTAGTGATGTGCTGGGCGGCTTTCACCACCCGCTGCAGTGCCTTGCGCTCTGCAACAGTACAGCTCACCTACCACACTGTTGCACAGTTGGTCAGGATGCTTTCTATTGCACAGCGATAGAAGTTCACCAGGATAGTCGAGGATAGCTGATTTTTCCTCAGTGTCCTCAGGAAGAAGAGGCGCTGGTGAGCCTTCTTGACCAGGCAGGAGGTGTTGGTTGACCAGGACATGTCCGCTGGTGACACTGTCTGTAAAAATGATCAATGAACTTGAAACAACTTGTTTCAGTGATCATTTTTACAGACAGAAGCATGGGTGTGCCATGGGATCTCCAGTGTCACCAATTGTAGCCAATCTTTACATGGAAGAAATGGAAAAGAGAGCTTTGGGAAGGGAAAAAGACGACATTATCTGATAAATGCTGAGGCCATGCGTTGCATGGGGGTGCAGTTGGCAGCACTGTTGCCTAGCAGCGAGAAGGTCCTGGGTTCAAATGCCAACCTGGGGTCTGGAGTTTGCACATTCTCCCTGTGCGTGTGAGGGTTCTCTCCAGGTACTCTGGCCCCTTCTCACAGTCCAAACATATGATGGGTATGTTAAATGCTCTCTCTAAATTGCAGGTGTGAGTGTGTTTATCCAACAAATCTGGCAATCCTACTGTAAGGCAACCAGAGCCATTGCACAGTTTTAAAAATATGCCAGGAAGGAGGCAAAAAGTGAGGTAAAATCTTAATGTATCTTGATATCAGTGACTGGGCCATGCCTACTGTGTTGGGGCTCACTCAGCCAAAAATCTGACAATGTATATCTAATCCACTTGATGATTTGCCTTAGTTAAAGCAATAACAGTAATCTTTACTCTTCAAAGTAATGCATTTGCTGCAGAAAGATCTGATCAAAGTCCAAAATTTGGCTCTGCATGAGTACGAACAGCCACAGCTCAGGGCTTCATCCCAGTTTATGGTAACATACATTATTTAGATGGGGAAAAGTCTGATCGTGTTTTTACTATGACATCCACAGGATCTGTCAGTTGTTTGCTATATTATCATAATTGCTCTGTAGTTTTAAAGACAGATCACTGTAGAAACAGCATGGAACTGTTAGTGAACAGTAGTGTCTAGTATCAAAGACGTGGAATAGGGCGCGCAGTGTTGTCTCCAGCCTTAACGCCCTTCCTCTTCTGGAGGCAGGATGTTGATAACATTTCTTTTGCTCCGTTCTATTGTTTCCCCTGTCTCTAACTAAATCAGCCATTAAACACAGAGTCCAACCCCACCACCTTCGTCGCAGCAGTCCTAACGGACCAAAAAGCTCGGCTGTCTGTTATCTTGTAGGAAATGCATGAGTTGTGAAGAAGCAGAGGATAAAGAAAGAGAGGGTTAGGAAGTCCTGGAGGGGACTGATAAGTGATGACACCGCTCTCTTATAAAACCCCACACAACATCCGATTTCTGTACACTATGACATCACCTTGTGTTGTTCAGCTGTACAGTTTGGGTCTTTGAGGAAGTTGGGTCTGGCCCTTATGATGCCTGTTATCTTTCATCTACATGACCAGCTGGAAACCATGTCTGCTTTGAAACACTCAAGTGCTGAAAGCTTGAGTTTTCCAAAGAGCCAATAGAATAGCAAAGACCTGCGATAAAGAGTGAATTTTGTCCACTTTAATTTGGCTTCCTGTGTTCTCTGGGTTCAGCATTTAGAAGTTTGCCATCAGCCATGTAGAAGATAGATTAAACATGTGGAAGAAGGCGCTTTAGTCAGATGAGACCAATATGTACCCTCTTGGCTATTTGCTATTTGAGGAGAAAACAAAATGCCGTACATCACACTCCACACACCAGCCCCAAAACATGGAGGTGGTGGCAGCATAATGCTGTGCGGTGGCAGGTTGTATGGATTTGGAGCAGGATCCAAGTGTAGACAGGACATGGGATGTGCTTAATGAGATTAAATAATAAAAATAAAAACTCAGGGAGAACAGAAGCAGCGGAGGAACAGGCATGGATAGTTACGGATAGAACTTAAATACTGAGGGAAGTGTGGAGGATGACACTGGATGCTGGAGTATTAATCAGGGCATGACGTGGAGCAGCTGTAGTTTAGCAAGGAGACAGAGCAACACAGAGGGAGCTGAACTGAGACACACCTGTTGGTAATAAATGGTGATTAAGAAGGTAAGCTGGCAATGTATTTTATGAAATACAAGCTTACAAAAAAAACGCACTTAAATATGAATTCATACCAGCTGAATACAATGCAAAATAAGCCCACCAAATTCAATCATAAGTTCTTGCCAGCTCATCCTGCAACTGGGACTAAGTTTATAAAAAGATGCAAATCTATCTTAAGGGAGATTGTTTGACGGCAGATATGCAGACACACGTCCAAAACCAAAGGGTGATTAGAACCACTGAAGTTACCAAGAAACTACAGCAGCTGGATAGAGTTTTTAAATTCTAAATTATTTAAAGGTAATGAATACAGAGTAATAGGAATGGATGTAGTCTGGAAATAATTAAAAATCACCAAAGTAGGCAAGTTAATTAGTTCTCCCAAAACCCAAAACTTAATGCAGATGTTGGCTGCAGATATCTGAAGAACAGATAGAAGGTCTTGTGCAGCTAATACATTACGACATGTTAGAGCTGTTAATATGATTGATTAACTAACAGTTTGAATTGATTCTTTATCACCTTGTTTACAAGACTCTGTCATAATCATTCAACTGCAGACAAAGTTTAGACTTCCAATAAATGCTAAAACACATAAATTACTTTCACTTTAAGACCAAATCTTGATGTCTATAGCCCATTTAGACATTTTTTCACACACATTTTTAACAGAAACGGTTCTCACTGAGCTAGGTGTGGTTATAGACCCAGAGTTAAATCAGTTTAGATCTACCTACTGTCCCCGTCGACACAGAGCCCAGAAAGATGTTCGGATGCTTTAACTTTCAGTGGGTTAGATTAATGAAATGGTATCCTGTCTCCTCCAGCATGCTGCTGCAGGACTCTTAACCAACAACAAGAAATTGTATCACATCACACCACTCCGTCAGTCACAAAGTGCCTCCCTGTTTGTCAAAACAGAGATTTGTGAATCTTCTTAAGGGTCTATAAAACACTGGATAGTCATGGGCCTAAACAGATCTCAGAGTAACAGGTATGAACCATCTACACCCCTTAGATCGTTGGACACAAGCTTCTAGAACCAGAACGGAACAAGGGGAGGCAACATTTTAGTTGCTGTGCTGGAGTAAAGATCTCTGAAGACAAGCAGTTTTGTCTGATCAGCTTGGCTGGGTTTGACCACATCTTTAGCCCTCATCATTCCAGAGCTGCCCAGCTGTGGGTACACGCATGGTGCGTTTGATTTATCTAAGATTGGAGGTGCAATCTAAGAAAGACCAATCCAAGCCTATAACAATGACTTTTCCTCCACTGTATGTATTCAAACAGCTATGGAACCTTTTCATAAATAGAGGTTGCACATCACTGTGTGCCTCTGGTCCCGTCAGAGGGGCAAATGAATTGTTATACCTACAACTTTGACCATGCTAAGCTGCTGGGCAACTTCCAATCTTCCCAGTCTAAATTCAGATTCATCCACCCATCTATTGTCTATACTCCTTTATCCCTGCAGGGTCGCAGGGGCTGGTGCCTATTTCCAGTGGTCAAAGGGCGAGAGGTGGGGTCCACCCTGGACAGGTCACCAGTCCATCATGAAGCACACAGGAGGACACACAACCACGCAAACGGCGACCCACACCTCAGAGCAATTTGGAGAGACCAATTGACCTAACAATCATGTTTTTGGACTGTGGGAGTAATTCAGACTCATTATTATTGCTGAAATGGTAGATGGCCCATTCACATGCTAACGGTGGTTAGCTACATTGTAGCCACAGCTACTAGAAGTGGGGCTGCCATAGAATCGGCACCACTGGGCCCTCTGCCCACCAACACCAGGCAAAGTGGGTGAAGTGTCTCGCCCAAGGACACAACGACTGAGACGGCTGGAGTGGGGGTTCGAGCTAACAATCTGCCAGTTACAGGACAAACTCCTAGCTCTTGCACCACTGTTGTATTGAACTTCAGCTGAGCTAAGGTTGTGTTTCGGATTATGCCAGATGCTGCCCATGCCAAACATCGTCTTTTGGATTTACGCCTATCATCCACATGCTAGCCTGTCGCCCAATGACCGCTGGAGGTAACTTCCAGTCCCCACCCCCTCACCCCCCGGGTGACCTTGACAAATAAGTATGGATAACGGATGGTTCCACATGCTAGCAGCGCTTGGGAGGATATATGTTAACTTTCTTTTGTTGGATTTCTGCAGGTTTTTGGTAGATTATGGCACAGCTACTTTACGAATTGAGCATTTTATCGACATCAAATATCAGACTTATTGTTATCGTTTGTGTTCATTTGCCACTTCTGCCGTGTGCGGAAAAGGTGAACTATTTAAAGGAACCATTATCACCCTCATGCGATAGCAGTGTTAAACAAACATTCACAGATGCGTGCTCACGTTGCAGGAAAGCAAACCGGGTTTACACTGTCAGAGGAAAGTGCTGACCACCTTCGGACAGAATGCTGGTTCTGAGTCCTCCGTGTTTTTCACCCGTTGGAAAAACAGAAGCCTCCTCTCTGATTCAGCCTCGGCAGCAGTGAAAGAGTGGCAGGTGCATAATTAAAGAAAAGCACTTCTCTCGTCTTTCAGGCGGGAAAGAACAGGGGGGAGGACGGGGGTATACATCATTATTCAGCCGCTTTCAGTATCAGGACAAGGATCCTGGGTCTTGGCATGTGTGTGTCTGTGCGTTTTCAGAGGGAGGGGCAAGTGGTGCGCCTCATCTGTGGAATGGTGGGGGTCTGGACCCTACTTAACAATGTTGCACAATCATTGAGCTACTTGTGGGTTTTATACATAAAAAAACTTCTATTTTTGATTTGTACTCTTTTGTCAAAGTTAAAGCTGTGATGCTCCACTCCAACATATCCAAAAACAGAACATTTCCACATTTTCCATCTTAAAGCCACACTCCTCAATGTTTTTTATTGGAATTTCACGAGATAAATTACACAAAACGTGGCATTTATTCAGCCGTGTGTAGCCCACTGAACTTAATGGTCCCCTGATTAGTAAACAGTCAACCTGTGTGTAATGTCATCTCTGCATTAATCTGGCTGTTCTGTTTCTGGCCTCTGAGGTTTGTTAGGGAACATTAATGACCTGACGGCAGTGCCAGGGGACACTGCCGTCAGGTCAGAAGACATGTTAAGGAGAAGTTTAAAGCAGGCATAGGTTAGAAAACATTATTCCAAGGTTTGAACTTCTTCCATAAAATAGAGTGAGTGTGGCACAATTGCGAACCCACCAAGACATGCCATTCCAGCTAAACGGCAACGCCGGATATAAGGAGCATTATTCAGAGGAGCAGCCAGGAGGCCCATGCTAACTCTGGAGGAGCTGCAGAGATCCACAGCTCAGATTTTAGCTGTGGCAGAGGAAAAATGTATTTGAAAGAAAGCCAGAAGAAATCCCATCTACAGTTTGCCACAAGCCATGTAAGGGACACCTTAGTGTGTAAAACAGTGTTCTGGTCAGTTCGGATGAAAAATGAATTTTTGGCTTAAACACAAGATACTAATGTGTGGTGGAACATGCTGTTTCCTCAGCAGTGACAGACCAGCTAATGGGTTCATGGGAAGTTGGCTGGAGCTAAATACGGGCCAGGAAAACCTGTTAGAGGCTGCAAAAGACTGAAGGTGGGGGTGGAGGCTCATCTTCCAGCAGGACAACAGCCCAAAACTCACAGCCAGAGCTGCAATGGAAGACTTTAGATCACAGGAAATTCATGGATGGCCCAGTCAAATCCAACAGACAACCTGTGATAATAGTTTCTCTGTTGGATAGGTTTTACCTGTAGTCAAACTGATGTTCAAAGAGGAAAAAGAAAAATATGCAGATATTTGGGGTTTTATCTGTGTATTACTGATGGAGACAAACCCCTGAAGAGGGGGGCTGCACACGAATGCACATCCCGTTATAGAATGTTATTTGATTTGTGGTTGTAACGTGACAAAAAGTGAGAACATAAAGGATTATGAATACTCTTGCAAAGCTTCATATTTTCCTACAAATGCCTGCTGTGGTGCAAGTAATAAAATGTTAGAAGGCTACTTGGAAAATGCCTCATTAAGGTAAAAATACATGATTTTGTTGCTCGTTACGTCCAAATCTGAAAGATTTATTATTTATCCGCTTATGATGAAAAACTGCCCCCCTACTGAGCCACAACAATCACAACTTATTACCATTTAGAGTCAGTTTGCACTGCCTCCCTCCCGCAGCCACTGCCTGTTACATGAAACCCCCCAAACCTGTACATATATATATATACTGCAATTAAAAACCACAGCGGTCAGCCACTTCATGGCAACCTTTCAGACACGTCAAGTGAAGTCTTCCAAAACATTTCATTCACTCATCTCAAAGGAGACTGACCGAAAAAATGCTGTACATCACTTATGTAGAGATCAGATTTAACTGAAATTTATACTGTTTTTATATGGCCATATTAACGGGACATCTTTCATTATTAGGAGGACTCAGCTAACGTTTTGCTTTAATGTTGCGCCAACCCTTCATAGCGCGTCTTGGAGTTGAAAGGAACAGATTTGCCTGCAAAGTCCAGGCCACGCTTCATTTGCTGCGAAGCCGTTCCGGAGGACACCTGCTGCTGCCCAGCAGGGATGCCACACAGGCTCAGGCTTCCCTCCCGGATTCAGTGTCACACCTTCAACCCCTTTGGAGAAACTTTCCTCTGGTCTAAAGCGAAAGGTACCCATGATCCCCAGGTGGATGCATTTGGTATGGAACCGTACTCACTTAGTGAAAGTAGCAGCCACGTGATCCTCAGAGTCCCTCTCATCCTGTTTCTGTGGGCTTCTTCTCCCAGATGGACTTATCCTTCATGCAGTACAGTTCCACGGTCCCTTGAGCTGGTTTTGGAGATGCTGCGCCGATTACAGATGCAACTGTGCCCGTCACGCCTTTCTCCTTGAATTTGGATCTCAGAGAAAATGATCTTGCTTATTTTTTTCTTCCTCTTCTTTTGCTGGTGGACTGAAAGCAAAGAATGCTTTTGTTGCTCTCTGCACCTTCTTTGTCTCCTCTCTCTGTGCGGAATCGGGGATTTGGGGGAAGAGTATTTCTGTGGTCTCCTTGGCTGCCCTGTTGTTCTTCAGTCGCTCTCCCACAGAGGCTCCGTCCTGTATTGTGCTCTGGCAGTCCCTGCTCTCCTCCAAAGGGTTCAGCTGTTTGCAGAGCAGCAGCGCTGTCCTGCCTTCCTTATCATGAGAAAGCAGGGGCTGACCCAGAGTGGTCCAATCCCACAGCTCCTGGACTTTCTGCTGTGGCCGGGACACTCTGAATAACAAAGGAAGTGAGGAGACAATGTGTTCCCCCAGTTTGATTTTTTTTTTCTTCTAACATGGTCCTTTTCTCAAGGACGTGGGGTGAAGTCACATCAGCACCCATGTGGTCTGATCATGGGAAGCTTCTGCTTTGATCGTCGGTGTGTCTTTAAGTTAACTATATTTCAATTTAACATGGGCCGCTGGGAGTGCGCAGGACGTTTGACCATGTCGATTCATCTTACAGCGCCTTAAACTAAATTATTCACTACCCTTCATTCTTTCTTGGGATGTTAAGGGATAGACCAGACACAAAGTTGTCCACAAATGTGAAGCGGAAAAAACTTGCACAAGGACAAAATGTTTTACGAACACAAATCTAAAAAGACTTGAGACTTTGTAGAACTACCTTTTGTTGCAATTCCAGCTGCAAGTCTCAGAGGACTATAATTATTCACACCCTCAGCATATTTAGTTACAGTTATTATCATTCAGCCAAGACGTTTGTTTCTGATAGTAAATAATAAAGATTTCTTAGCAACAAAGCAATGTGAACAGAGCATTAGTTTAAACAGTCTATCCATTCTAACTGATCTTGAATGCAAACAAGTCAAAAAATGTTGAGACCCTTCTCAGTAGTCTATGGACAAACCTTTATTTGCATTATAGCAACAAAACTCTTCTTGAAATTGCTGACCAACCTTTTGCATCTTTCCACTGGTATTTTGATGATCTATGTCAGGTGATGATTTCCATATTTATGAGTTTGGAAGGCTTCCTTTCCATCACCCTAATCTTCAGATCGAAGTGGGGACTCTGGCTGGGCAGTTGCAAAACCTTGATACTTTTGTAGTCAGAAAAAGAAAAATATTGGTATTAGTAATAAAAAGATAACGTTAAAGCTAATCCTCCCAGGGGTATGAATAATTTTGAGCTTGACTGTTTATTTTTACCAGCTTTTCACATCTAAAGAATGAACATTTTGCCCATCCTCTTTTGCCAGATTTTTCTCAAGCTTATTCAGACTGGGCAGAGAACTTCTGTAATAAAAAGAAAATTTCAAGTGTTACCAGGATTCTCAATTGGAATTAGGTCTGGACTTTAACCGGGCCATTCTAACAAATTAAGATGCTTTGACCTAAACCATTCGATGGTAGCTCTGCTTGTACTGCATCCGTCACTATTTTACAGTATATCATGTATTCAGCCAATATCTCTAGTTTTAGAAAGAAGCAGAGTTAATATTTCCTGTGTGGCGTGTAATTCCAGTGTAATTCCAGGCATACCATTTAGAGAAGCTGGTTACCTACATGTGAAACGGCAGTTTGGCCTACATATGTCTACATCTTTAGACGGTATACTAATTGTGTGATTGACTACATTAAATCAAGACTGCATCTAAGATCAGAGTTGGCAGGCCTTATAGTAACCTGGTAACCTGCGTTTGATTGACCTTCAGCCATTTGGAACATTTGTGTGTCAGTGCACAGGTGTGTGTATATGTGTGGATGGGTGGGTGAGTGTATGTGTAGAAATAAGTATGTGTTCATTGGGTGTGTGTGAGCGGGTTTGTCAACCTGGAGGTGCTTAGTTGTAAGAATGTAGAGACCGGTAATCGGTAGAAGGCCCACACCACAAAGAAAGAGGGAATCAAAGGGATGACCATGGTGGCATACATCAATCCTACTACACTGCCATGTCTGAGAGTGAAGCCCCAACTCCTATCCGTTCTACTAAGGCATTAAATGGCCTTACCAGAGCAAGACAAGTTTATTTGTAGCATATATCATTAACAATACCATTCGAAGTGCTGTACATGAACAGAAGATAAGAAAAGAAAACATTACGGAGGAAACACGTTGCAGTTGAATAGTAGTAGCAGATCAAGATATAAGACAAGTTGGACTACAAACTTCAAGATTAACATTCAAAGGCTAATCTAAGCCAGTTGTTTTTTAACCTTGATTTAAAGGGTTTTAGCACTTTTACAGTCCTCTTGGAGTTTGTTCCAGATAAGTGGAGCATAGGAACTAAATGCTGCTTCTCCGTGTTTGGTTCTGGTTCTGCATACACAGAGTAGACCTGAGCTAGAAGACCTTAGTGGTCTGGAGGGTTGATACACTGATAACAAGTCTGTGATGTATTTAGGTGCTAAGCCATTCAGGGATTTATAGACTAACAGAAGTATTTCAAAGTCTATTCTCTGAGATACAGGGAGCCAGTGTAAGGACTTTAGAACTGGGGTGATGTGTTCTACGTTCTTAGTCTTAGTGAGGACGCGGGCAGCAGCGTTCTGGATCAGCTGCAGCTGTCTGATCCACTTTTTAGGCAGACCTGTGAAAACACCGTTGCAGTAATCAATTCTACTAAATATAAACGCATGGATTAGTTTTTCCAGATCCTGCTGAGAGATTAGTCCTTTAATCCTGGAAATGTTCCTCAGGTGATAGAAAGCCGACCTTGTAATTGTCTTTAGATGCTTTTGGAGGTTCAGGTCTGAGTCCATCACTACACCCAGATTTCGGGCCTGATCAGTGGTTCCTAGCTGAAGCAGCTGAGGCTGTGTGCTTACTTTTGATCGCTTGTTTATTGGTCCAAAAATTATTACTTCACTTTTGTATTTATTCACCTGTAGAAAATTTTGGCACATCCATGCACTGATTTCTTCTAAGCATTTACTCAGCACTTGATAGTCACCTGGTGACATGGTGATGTAGAGCTGTGTAGAGGTACAATTAACTAGATGTACCATGTAGATATTGAACAGGGGGGGAGGGGGGGGGGGGGGGGACCCAAGATAGACCCTTGTGGAACCCTGCATGTGATTTTGGTGGTCTCTGATGTAAAGTTACCTAATGACACAAAAATGTTCCTGTCCTTTAAGTATATTTTAAACCAGTCACGTGCTCTTTACAGGCACTCTAATATAATGGAGTGATCAACTGTGTCGAATGAGGTCCAATAATACCAGTACTCTAGTCTTTCTACAGACTGCATTTACAAGGATGTCATTGATCACCTTGACAATGGCGGTCTCTGTACTGTGGTGAGCACGGATAACGTCAGTGGCTGGTCATTATTAAGAAGGCACTTAACAACTGCAACATAGCTTTTTTAACACTCTTACAGATAAAGGGAAGTATGGAGATTGGCCTGTAGTTCTTGCTGTAGTAGTTTGTCCAAATCGTTCTTTTTCAACAGTGGTTTGATGATTGCTGTTTTTAGGGACCATGGGAATACACCTGACTGAAGGGGCGTGTTAATTATCTGAGTAGAATCAGATGTGATGACAGGCAGAACTTTCTTAAAGAAGGCTGCGGGAAGAGCATGGAGCCAGCAGGAGGAGGGACACCACGCGAAGTGTGCAAAGGTTTGCAGTTTTGGTTGGCATGAGGCTGTGTGGTTTTATTTTGCAAACTGTCCTGCATCTCAGTGTCCTGATGTCAGATCCAGGGAGATCATGGAGAAGCACACTCTCCTCATCATCCTACACCATGCTACACAGAGTATGCACCATTGTCATTTTTTCTGGACCATCCCTTTTCATTGCTTGGCTTTATGTCACTAAATTTACAAGGAAAACAAGAAAAAATTTAAATACTCAAGACTTTTGTTCAATTATACCCATGACGTTCAAACGGATATTATTTCTATTTGTTGATGGATGTTAGAGGGTGAAAATTATATATATTCTTTTTGCATTAGCTTATAGCAACTATTTGACTTCCTCCAGAAATGTGTATTTCTTTAGATAAAGTTCAGGCAATTGGGCCACATTGCAGCTCTGCAGGTCATTTGGTTGCTTGTAGCCACGACAACAAATATTCCCAACTGTTCTAGGAATTGCTGCTACTGCTTTTTACTGAGTTTCCATTCATGTGGCTCCAAATCTCTGAATGACAGGAAATAAATGGACCTCCTCCAGATCCTTTTCTAAATGCTAAGTCCATCAACTAAGCACTTTTATCCACTGTTATTTTTAGATTATTTTGTTAGTATCTAACAACTAACCGCTTCAGGGGATGCGATTTAAGCTTGGCTGGCCGTCTGTGGGAAGTCTGCAGAAATCTAGACAGAGGAGATAAGAATCAGGGGTGTGGAAGATGTCATGGGTGTTTCCTGGCATTGGACCCGTGGGGAATCATTCGCAAAATGCTTTGGAGAAGGAACTTCAAAGACACGTCTTTGAAGGCAGGAGTCATGCTTGGGTGGCAGATCTGGAAGTGACTCCTAGATTACAGTCTAAACGTCTTCATTCGTAACAGATACTGAATTCCAAAAACACTTGGTGATTATTGGTTTATTGTGTATCTGTTTTCTTCTCTCATATTCTAACTTCTCTGACACTGTATCTCGATGGGGCTTAATTCTAAAAAATCTGCTCTCATACATACACCCGCAAGCTGCTTTATTTGGTACATCTGGTTATTTGCTTGGTCAGTCAATCCCATGGCAGCAATTCAAAGCAATCTGACATCTAGACGTTTCCTGGGCCCATTTGTACCAGCCGAGCATCATTTTAACGTCTCTGCCTACCCGAGCACTGCTGCTGATCAAGTCCATCCCTTCATGATCACAGCGGCAAACCCAGTTCTGGAGAGGAGTACCAAATAAAGAAGATTATAAGTGTATATGTTCATCTTTTTGTTCACAAAGCTGAGAATGCCCTCGCTGTGACATTCATGTAGTTTTCTCGAGAAAACCAAAAATACCTTGTCTCCGCTTAAACTTTGTTCAACTTTTGGGTTTAGTTTCAGGTGTGCAGCAGTATCAAATACGGTTTGGTCCTGTGATTTCCACATCTTTTAGTTGTTGGAAAATTCTCCTGCAGACGCCAAATCAGCTGATGAGGCGGATTGATACAGTGCACATCCGAAGCTGTATTTACTTTTCCAACAAGCTCATGGATACATATCTTACTACTACAGGTACCGACATTGTCAGAGAACTTCACTTCAAAAAAATGCGAACTAACCCTTTACGGTGGACCATGGCTCAGCAGCACCTCTAAATACCCAAAAGGTCTATTTATACTCAGCTCTTGGGTCCAGTACAGTTTGCCATGGGGTTTTCAACCCCTAACCCACAATCACTCTCAAACATCCATCTCTTCCTCCTCATCCCTAACTCCTTCACCCCTCGTTCATCTACCCTGTTATTTGCTTGGCCTGTTTGTCCAAGATTTGTCCAAGATTTCATCTTATCCGGTTTGGGTAATCGAAGTCCTGAAGCAGCCATTCTGAGTCGCCTCATCCAAAGCTTCCAGCAGCAAGTCTCCCCAGATGATTCCATCAAATCCTCAGCTCAGCCACACATTGATAAAACAGTCCACACGTCCACCTCATTATTTCTTTTGCAGTTAAACATATACTTTAGGAATGTAATTCCTTCATGTATTTAGCCTAACAATGATATTATGAAGTAGGCACATAACAGCACTGTGTGGTTTCAAAATGTGTTCAGTTACTCATGTCTTTCTTTGTCAATCTTGATTTGGGGAGTTGGCTGCTTCCTGTTTGGAGAAGAGGCGTGGCCGAGTGTGGAGGAGTTTGAAAGCATGGTGCCACTGCAAGCACAGCAGGGACCAACACTGTCTTGTCAGGCAGGGGGGTGTTTTAGGTTTAGTGAGATCCTTTCAATCAAGAATCAATCATCTTTATTGGCATTATGTGTTACCATAATGAGATTTTGCTGAGACGCCGGCTCAGAACGGACATAGATTACACATAACACGTAGACACAACAAGATATAAGGTTTTCACTTTTTATTGTTGATTGCACCGACAACACTTCCTGAGAAGCTTAAAGCATGTAAATCAGGGATCTTCAACTCCAGTCCTCGTGGTCCGATGTCCTGGAACATTTATATGTGTCTCTGCTTCAACACGCCAGAGTCAAAATAATCAGCTCAATAGCAGGACTCTGGAGAAGTTGACTGCAGACTGAAGAGGTAATTCAGCCATTTGATTCAGGTGTGTTGGACCAGGGACACATCTAAAAGTTCCAGGACACTGGACCTCGAGGACCGGAGTTGAAGACCCCGGCCGAAAATAGTCGTTAGCGTTCGATAAAATGTTTGAGTCAAAAAGACAGCTATCAGTCCTTCTACACACGATGTAGATTACTTTGCGTTTGCATGAGTGTATCAGATGTTCGCTGAGAAGTTAAAAAGTGTGCAAATAGTCATTAGCAAAAACTGAAATGTCCAAATTAATTGATGCTCGAGACAGAAAGACCAGTAGCAGTCAGTTTACAGGATGATAAGGCGTTTGGTTTTGCCAAATCCTTTTATAAGTAACCCCTGTGAGTCCATCCCAGGTCAGCTGTGGCTACTGACATAGCTCACCACCGTCAGGGTGTGAATGTGTGAATGACGGATTGTAGTGTGAAGCGCTTTGGGGTCGTCAGACTAGTTAAAGCACTGTGCAAGCCATTTATAGTTTCTGTTAGGTCCGTTTTAAGTTACGTTGTTCCGTTAATATTCTGTAAGTCGTTTATGAGTAGAATTACATTTAGTTGACCTCTTTTGTGGGGGCGTTACTCATATTTTGAACATTGTCTTTGGTGGACGTTTTTTTTGGGATGGAATAAAGACCCACTTTGAAGACATCTGTCCTTTGTCCTCTTCATTGCTTGGTCCCTCAAAAAGACCATAAATTCCCTTCTCCTAAGGGTTCTCTTCAATAAATCATTTAAACGGATCTTTGATGATGGATATAGAGTAAGGGTCATTAATGGCTCGCTAAAAAAACTGTATCCTACCTATATGTACGTGCAACAGGCTTAACACACAAACAGTTCACAGCAGACACCTGGATGGTATCTTGAAGGGAAAGTATTAATAACATATTAATGAATGCTGGAAGTCAATGACTCGACACTATCTGCTGGGTTTCCTTAGACACAACATTTTTAATTAATTTGAAAAATAAAATAAACTTGACTGCATTGCTTGATCACCAGGATCAATTGGAATGGATTAACCTCACTTGGAAACAGTCAGCATGATCTGATTGACCTTTTTTTTATTATTGTCAAGTGCCATGAGAACGTGTGTCATAGATCAGGGCTGTATTAAAAAGACCTCTTACTGTTATCCTAGAAAGAGCTGCCCTGAGCTCTGTAGGATGTTAACCAAAATGTTGAGGCTGTTTTAGGACATAATGAAGCAGCTGGTATTGCCACTGGAAAAAGCAATTTGATACTCTTTTTTTCGACATTTGAAAGTAAATATTTCACAGTCAAAATGATACAAATATAAAAACTTTCTAATGTCACATTAATGATTTGTTTTCAATTAAGACATTTAAAGTACAGGACTCCTAAATTTACATTATCAAGACAATTATCCTTATTCTATCATTTTCTGCTGTTGGTCAGAAAATGTTAGCTCGGAGAGCCTTTCAGTCCTTCAGCTCATAAAACCTTTCACCCTCCATCATTTTCATGTGACCAGGACCGGGACAGTGGACCTCGGCCCAGACGAGTTGTGGGCTGCCAGGGTCTGCAGTCATTAGCAGCACAGTGTCCGCAGATCAGAGAGAAAATGACAGATGGAAATGTGGGAATGGGAAGGATGTGTCACTGAGCTACCGGAATATGACCCATTGTTGAAGAAGGCCGGATGCTCTTCATTCACTTTGATGTTAACTTTAGATCTCTAAAGACTGCTGATAAGTGTTTGCAGCCATGTGGCATTATCAGCAAAATTACAAAAAACAAGCAGAGTGAAACTTTTTTTATATTTCATGTTTAAAATCTAAAAATCGCAAAGTGCTTCGTAACAAACGGACAAGAACTCGGGTCTCAGCAGGGCTATGGCAGCTACAGCAGCTCCTTATGACTATACTCCCACCGTTCTTACATCTCACTGCTTGTCTTTTCCCTTGTTGGGTAGTTCACCAAGTTAGGATCTTGTACTATAATTTTTAAGCTGTTTATAGCAGGGGTCACCAACGTTTTTGACACTGAGAGCTACTTCATTGGTGTTTTGTCACATGAAGGGCTAACTGTACTGACCTTTGAACTAGAACAATCAGAGTTCACCTTAACTTTTTGCAAAATAAACACATTTTTCATGCTTTGTTATAGATATTGTCATTTTTAAATCTATATAAATGCAAGTGAGAATAAAACAGGAAGAGTAATGGAATTAAATAAAGTTTTAGATGCAATTGGTGGATTGGGCTTTTTTTTTTAGAACAGGCTCGTGGGCACCACATGTGGTCCTTGGGGGCAACATGTTGGTGACCCCTAGTTTATTGTAAATAATAAGAAATTAAGTGAAGTAAAATATTTTCCTGTTGTGTACTTCATTAAGTTGGAGTCAAAGAGACAGCTGTGCTTGATGACAGTTTTAAAGCTTATTTAAGGATAATGTTTAAATAAAAAATATTCAAAACAATTATTTCATGAGAAGTTTTCTGGCACATCCACCAAGGCTGACGAGGCTCTGCGTAAGGTTACAATTATAATGCTGGCATTAAATTTTACTCATATCAAGTTCTTCCTTTTTAAAATTTGGGTACTGAATGTTTTCCACCAACAGACAGGACATGGAAATCACAAGAGATTTCTTTTTTATCCATGAAGCATAATTTATGGCTTTACCTGCGCTCAGCACTATCTCCTCCCAGTTAGGTTGCTGGTTTAAACCTCAGCTGGGGCTTGTTTGTAAGGAGTTGGCTTTTGTTTTCCTCTGGGAGTTAGCCCCGTTGGTTCCTGTCTGAACATGTTTGTGGGGAATATGTGTGTGCACATTTCTGTGTGTGCGTTTGTTTGGCTGCTCGTAGAAACGTTAGTTGGGCCTGAATGTTAATAGAAAGGCTTCATCAACACGTACTTCTACTACTTGCAACAGCTGTAGTTGTTTCTAGGTTACTCGTAATGATCTAATCTGATCAGCTTGTTATCATTTGTTAACTTTGTGACTCTTGCAGGCTGTTTGACATTTCATACACACTCTGTGCAGAATATTAGGCATACTGTTCGTCTGAGGATTATTTGTATTACAACTACAGAGCTTAATGATAACTTCGATTCTGCATATTTAGCAATATAAAGATCAGGTTTTGGATTCCTTAGGAGAATGTCAATGTGTGGGCAATTACTCGGCAACTAAATGAAAAATGTGCATTTTCTCATCTCTCAGAATAATAAACTCAGACCAACATAGCTACCCTTCTTTTTAATTGGTCATAAGGCTTCTATTAATGGGGTCTGTCAGTTTTCTTGCTCTGTTGTCAATCAACTGCCACAGCCAGACATCGCTCAAAGAGATTTGCCTTTTTCTTTCTCTGTAAATCTAATGTTTAAGTAGAGGCAGCTTTTTTCCTGTACCACTGTTTGAGGGAAGGGATTTTCTGAAATCCAGCAGTAGGCTTGGGGGTAGATTCTGAGTGATTCTTTAACCCGAAAAGGTCCAACTAGCCAGTCCCAGTTCCCCATCTATACCTTAACGGCGTCTGAGTCAAAGTTGAGCTCTAAATCTGCCACTGATCCAGCCACAGAATGGCCTAGTCAAAGTCTAGTCCTAAATTAAAAGTCTGTATCATCCCAAAAATACTGGCAGCTGTAATTTGAGCAATAGGTGGCTCTACAAGGTATTGGCTCATTGGGGCTGTATACAGAGACAACCAGGTGGGTTGTGTCAGCAGCGCTGCACCCCAGGCGTCCGTACCGGCTGC
Organism: Fundulus diaphanus; assembly: GCA_037039145.1. Taxonomy (NCBI): domain Eukaryota; kingdom Metazoa; phylum Chordata; class Actinopteri; order Cyprinodontiformes; family Fundulidae; genus Fundulus; species Fundulus diaphanus. The sequence continues at coordinate 23,947,981 of CM073144.1, forward strand.
AGGTGAGTGCAGTAGAGAGCAGAGAGGAGAGGCAAGGAGGGGACCACCCACCCACCCACCCAGGAAAAGCATGAGCGGGCCAGAGGTACCAAGCCCCATCCACAGTCAATCACGTGAGCTTCCTCACTCACTCACTCGGACAGACAAAAAAAAAATGGATCCGGCCGACCCACTCACAGTTTAGCTTAGCGGGCACAACCGGGGCCAGCAACACACGGTTTAATATAACATGTTTTATTACAGCAATACTTACATAAACTTATACAAATAAGCAACAACACAAATCAATGCAAAATATCCAAGGACATGATTGATAAAACTATATAAGAGGAACTAGAGAAAAAGGAAAATTTGCTTAATAGGGCCAAAACTAATTTTGATTCCTCCTCCCCATGCACAGATATCAGCAGTTGTTGGCTTATATCAGACTTTTCACAGCAGCTCGGCTTCAGTCACCCCCTGTGTAACGATGGCATGATGCCGGTTGCTTGCCTGCCCTGCATTTGTAAACCTCTCACCAGCTCCAAGCCGGCCGCTGCTCCTGCAGTTTTGTCCCTTTCTCTGGTCTCCACTATGCAGCATCCCTTACAGCCCAGTCTTGATTAGCCTGTCACAATGAGGCAGGAATGCCAACAATGTAGGAGTACATTCTTCTCCCCCCCAGCCTACCCCCACCCCATTAACAGCCAATCTCCTCATCAGTAACCTTGTCAGAACCTTCTGAGTCTCCTTTAAACACTTTCTGTACTCCCTAACCCCCTTTCTCCCTCTACTCAAAAACACTCCTCTGCATCTTACATACCCATCTCCTCATCTCTTCCACTTCACCAAGATTAAACCTTCCTCCTCATAGTTTCCCTTACCAACTATCAGCAATTATTGACATTTTGGGAAATGTCCTCCACGGACATAAAGAACTATCATGTTATATATTCAGGTTTTCCAACACAGTTGGTCCCGTCTTAACCTTGTTTATCTCCTAAACATGGCTATTGGCGGAGATTTTACCTGTATGTGCTCTCTTTCATCCTCCTGACCTGGAAACTGGCACAGAATGTATCTACTTAACTGTGTTTCCTAGATAAAGCCACTAATGTAGCTAGTCTGCCATTACTGTTTTACTTCTCTCTCAGAAAGAAAGTTCTCCTGGTTGAGTGCTTTTCAGTAATGTTTGTGTGTGTCTGCTGTCTTCTCAAACCGTCAGTTGTGGCAGATGGCTGTTCACACTGAGCCAGGTTCTGGTTCTGCTGGAGGTTTCTTCCTGTTAAAGGGGAGTTTTCCTCTCCACTATCACTACATGCATCCCCGGTATGAGGGATTGCTGCGAATTCAACCACACCATATCAGCGACTGTTAACTGCGGATACACGCTCATGCAGGAGAAGTGAATTCTGTGAGTCAATAACTCCATGCAATCTGCTGGGCTTCCTTAGATTGAAAATTGTTTAGACAATCTGTCTGGATGATTTGATACAAGGGTCTTTGTCAAGTGCCTTGAGATGACATGTGTTGTGATTAGCCGTTATATAAATACAATTTATTTAATTGACTATTATCTTACAGAGCCCCCAAAATGCAGTAGGCAGGCTTTAATGAAACAACTCTGGACTGATATCGATCATATTTATCTGACAGATTCATAGTTGTTCACGTAAATGATAAATCTTTTGTACTCATCAGGTTCTTATGGAGTACCAAAGTGCTTTGGTTAAATCGATTCACTACAAATGTGTTTCTACTTAGTAAAATTATCACAGCAGGGAATAAAATCTGTTGTTATGCTGATGATACTCAACTGTATTTGTCCATAAATCCTGATTATTCAAATCAGTCAGGTAGAATACATGCATGTCTTGATGACATAAAACCCAGAAAGACTTTTTTATTAAATTCAGACAAGAAAAAGTTGTCAACTTTGGATCAAAGTATCTAAAAAAAAACTGTTTAGTCTGTCAATCTGGATGGTGTTAGTGGAAGGTGGATGATGGACTGGTGGTTCCTAATTTCTAAAAGTAGAAAGGGAGGCATGTCTTTTAGTTATCAGGCTCCTCTCCTGTGGAACCAGCTCTCAGTTTTTGTCAGTGACACATAGTCTATCATATGCATTCTCAGTATGAGAGGTTGCTGAAATGAATGACTTGATGTGGTTAACTGTCCATTGTCTCTACATGCTTAAGGAAGCGGTAATGAGTCAATGCAGTTTGATGGGTTTGCTTAGAATACTAGTAAAAATTGTCAAAAAAGCTGCACTTGACTGCATTATATCATAACTAAAGTCAAATTGGAATGTATACAATTGAAATTGAAATTAGCTAGCACACATTCAGTAGATAAATTAGGCCTGTTTACTTTGAACTTGGACAAGTGGATTGATTTAAAATATATATATATATTTATCTATTTATTTGAATTAGGACAATGCACATTCATCAACATGTCAACTTAAAGCATCAATATAAATATGCCAGAATTACCACAATTGAATCCCCATAATGAAAAATTGATGATGGAAGCATCATGCTGTGGAGATGGTTTTCTTCCACAGATCAATGGAGGTTGGTCAGGATGAAGAAACCTGTTCAGTCGCTGCAAAGACAGGGGTGGAGGTTCACAGGCATACAGCCAGAACTATCATAAGATATATCAGATTAGAGCTGCACAGTATATCAAATCTTCTGTCAGTACCATATCAATGTGTGTGACGTTGTAATTGCGAGGGACTACTGCAAAGAAATTAATAATAGCATATATTATTTCAAGTGTCATTCATTAACACTCTGCATGTCTATAATGTCTTTAGGATGTCGAATGGACTCTAACTTCCATGAATGCCCACAATAGCAGTTTTTTCTACAGCCGCTGAAATGTTAGGGCTTGTGAAGAGTGCTGAAGCCATTGTGTAAAGGTGCTTGGAAATGAAGGTTAATTTCAATTAATATAATTAATTGAAATTTCACAAACACATTATCATTATTATATATTTTCCTAAAATTGTGCTGCCCCAGTTCAGGTAAAAGCATCAGGTGAAATGCCAGACCTAAATCCAGTTGAGAATCTGTGACAAGACTTGAAAATTGCTGTTCCAAGACACTTTCCATCCAATCGTACTGAGCTTGAGTTAAGTGTAGACTCACAGGGGACAAATCCAAATAAACACCATGCTTCTCAGGTTTTGTTTTTTTATTTTATTTTGAAGCCCACGTATCATTGTCCTTCTACTTGACAGTAATGTAATGTTTCATATTGGTCTATTACTTAACACCCTAAAAAAATATAATGAAGATTGTACCAAACCAGGCACTGTGTATCCCATCAGTGTACTACCATTATTCACTGTTTTTTTGCAGCTTGTGGCTGGTAGTAAATAACTGCTTTCCTTTATGTGGTTCAGCTTAAGGGAGACTGATTTGATAGCCTGATGGTTGACGTGAGAACTGCAAATCTTTCATCAGCGACAGATACTCTCTCGTGTTTGCTTCTCTGTTCTGCATCATGTGTGGGAGACGCCGTGACACGAGAGTAATGAAAGCACACAGAGCACTCCACATCTTGTTATCAGCAGCCTGGTACCAGGCAGAGCTGCAGGCTGAACTAAGTATGCGGACTTCAGTTAGGTGGTTCTGCTCCATTCAAATGTGTTTTTCATGCTTTGACAGCTGAAACCCCTCCTTTCTCCTGTTCACAAAAACCTTGCAGAGAAAAAAAGAGGAGAGGTCAAAGAATGAAGGAAGGAAGTAGGTGACGTAGCATAAGGCAAGAAAGGAGTAGAAGGATGAAGGATAGTGTGTGTGTGTGTGTGTGTGTGTGTGGGGAGGGGGCATTCTCCAGACGTGTGGAATGAGAGGAAGGTTTCAGTCCAAGGAGGTCCAGAGGAATGAGTGACAGCAGGGGTCGAGCTAATTGACACATATCTCTGTCGGGCTGTGGCAGGATTTATCAGGAGGTGCTGCTGTAAGGATCCATCCCGGACTGACACCACAGACTGTCAGGCTGATGCTCTGCAGATGTAAAGTGTCCTCTGTGAAGCTCAGTGATTAGATCTGTGCTTTTAAAGGAACAAAATCTCCCAAGATGGTTTCCATTTCCTCATCCCTGCACCAAACAGCAAGAGTGTAAGAAACTCATGTTTGAATACGCATGTTGAACTGTTTCTCCTTTTGGTTAGGCAATATTTTTGCTTCACTGTGCTTTATCCCTTAGCATGATATTTCCGCAGGATTTAATCCTGACACATTGGTGAGTTTAGTCAGTAATCTCTGCCTAAGCACAGTCCAACTCACCGATTATTCTCTCCACTGTGTAGAATGGTGATAGTTACCACCTTATTAGTTTATTAAACCTCACTTAAGACATGTTACCATTACATGAATATTTTCCAGGAACCAGGGAATTTTTCCTGGGCCGTTGCAAAGCCATGGACAATACAGACGACTCTCCCTGTGGCTCTACGCTTCTCCAGGAGTGAATGCTGCTTGTCAAGACTTTGATGCAATCAACTGGTTCCCTTATATAGGACATTTTTTGACCAGTCTGTATAATCTGACCCAAACTGTATATGTAATGATTTGTGATGAAAGAACCCAAAAGTAAGCCGGACACAGAGCTGGAGCTTAAAAAAAGGGGTTTAATTAACAAAATCCAGGTGGCAAAAGGCAGACTCAAAAAACTGGAAGGCAAAAACAGAACAGGCACGGGCTGACAGACAGGCAGGTTGAATACAAAAATAATCAGGGGCTGGAAAGAGCTTACCGCAGACTGGCGAGAGGGATAAACACAAGACGTTCCAGCAACAAACAAACAACTAAGGCAGGCTTAAATAGGAGAATGGAACAAGTGAGAAGGGCAGGACCAATTAACCAAAACAGGTGAAAGCAATAGAGGGAACATACAGACTAATAAAGAGAGTAAGACCAAGACTAATGCACACATCAAAAACAACACAACACAGAAATAAATCCTAAAACAGAAAAGTTGACTAACTGAAAATAACCTAAACCACAACAGAACGTTACAGAGCCCCCCCCTCAAGGGCGGATTCCAGACGCCCCTAAATGTTTAGAAAAATGTAAAGAAAAGACAAAAAAGACCGACCGGGCGGGTGGAGGGGGCTACAGGCCGGAGGGCAAGAAACTAAAAAAAACCCTAAAACAAGAGTCCAGAACAGAAAACAACCCTCAGAAGGGCGAACACAAACTAACTAAAAAAACCTCAAAAACAGTCTCCTGAACAGTCTGGTGGGCATCTAGGAAGACGACCCCCGGCGAGTCAGGATGTCCGGCGGTCGTCCCGGAGGACGACCCAGGCGAGACAGGATGTCCGGCGGTCGTCCCGGCTGACGACCCAGGCGAGACAGGATCTCCGGCGGTCGTCCCGGAGGACGACCCCGGCGAGTCAGGATCTCCGGCGGACGGCCCGGGCGACGGCCCAGGCGAGACAGGATCTCCGGCGGACGGCCCGGGCGACGGCCCAGGCGAGACAGGATCTCCGGCGGACGGCCCGGGCGACGGCTCAGGCGAGACAGGATTTCAGGAGGCCGTCGGCGGAACAGGGTGACAGGAGGCCGGCGGCGAAGCAGGACGACCGGAGGCCGGCGGCGGAGCAGGAATCTCGGAGGCCGGCGGCACGGCAGGACCCTCAGAGACCAATGGCGGGCCTGAAGAGGGAGAAAATAGAATCTGGCGCCGGACTACAGGGAACGGAAGGCGCCAGACTACAGGCTACGGAGGGCGCCGGACTACAGGCTACGGAGGGCGCCGGACTACAGGCTACGGAGGGCGCCGGACTACAGGCTACGGAGGGCGCCGGACTACAGGCTACGGAGGGCGCCGGACTACAGGCTGAGGAGGGCGCCGGACTACAGGCTGAGGAGGGCGCCGGACTACAGGCTGAGGAGGGCGCCGGACTACAGGCTAAAGGAGGCGCCGGACTACAGGCTAAAGGAGGCGGCTCCTGATTAATGGCTACAGGTGGCGGCTCCTGGTTAATGGCTACAGGTGGCGGCGCCTGGTTAGTGGCTACAGGCGGCGGCGCCTGGTTAGCGACTAAAGGCGGTGGCGCCTGGTTAACGGCTACAGGCGGCGGCGCCTGGTTAACGGCTACAGGCGGCGGCGCCTGGTTAGTGGCTGCAGGCGGCGGCGCCTGGTTACAGGCGACTAAAGAGGGAGCCTGGCTACAGACGACAAAAGGAGCCTGGCTACAGGCGACTGAAGGGGGAGCCTGGCTACAGGCGACTGAAGGGGGAGCCTGGCTACAGGCGACTGAAGAGGGAGCCTGGCTACAGGCGACTGAAGGGGGAGCCTGGCTACAGGCGACTGAAGAGGGAGCCTGGCTACAGGCGACTGAAGAGGGAGCCTGGCTACAGGCTACTAAGGAGTTAGCCTGGCTACAGGCCGCTAAGGAGTGAGCCTGGCTACAGGCTTCAGGAGGCCCCAGGCTACAGGCTTCAGGAGGCCCCAGGCTACAGGCTTCAGGAGGCCCCAGGCTACAGGCTTCAGGAGGCCCCAGGCTACAGGCTTCAGGAGGCCCCAGGCTACAGGCTTCAGGAGGCCCCAGGCTACAGGCTTCAGGAGGCCCCAGGCTACAGGCTTCAGGCAGTCCTTTGAAAAAGAATAATCGCCCAATCAGTCTCTGGAGGGGCTCCGGGAGTGACAGCCAGTACAAAAACTCAAACAGCTGACTGTCACATAGGGTGAGTGGAGAGGCTGGAGGTGAACGCTTATGGGGAAATCCAGAGACTCTAAGGTCTTGAGGGCATCTTGACTTCTTGGCCCTCCTCCGAGACCCTAGGGGTCGGCCAACCCATCGAGGAGTTGGGCGACGTATGCGTCCTCTTCTGCTTCGGCGGGGAACGCGATTGCCCCGACCCCCCTGGACCCAACCACTGTGGGGAAGTGACTGACCCTCCTGGGTCGACACGTCGCCGGACGGCGACTGATCCTCCTGGGTCGCTGCGTCGCAGGACGGCGACTGACCCTCCTGGGTCTCCACCGGGGGCTTGAGCGGAGGCGGGTCCTGCCGGACGCCCTCTAGGGGCCTGGGCGGAGGAAGACCCTTCAGAACCCCCTCAGAGGGGCTGGACAGAGGTGGGATCTCCTGGACCCCCTTGTAATGCTTGGACGGGGACGGACCTTCCAGGGCTCCGTCTTGACTCTGGGGAGCAGGTTCAGGTGCCAAGGCGTCTTCCGGACCCTCGGGGACAGACTCAGGGGCGTCGGCCGGACCCTCGGGGACAGACTCAGGGGCGTCGGCCGGACCCTCGGGGACAGACTCAGGGGCCGAGGCGTCTTCCGGACCCTCGGGGACAGACTCAGGGGCCGAGGCGTCTTCCGGACCCTCGGGGACAGACTCCGGGGCCGAGGCGTCGGTCGGACCCTCGGGGACAGACCCTGGTCGGCTGTAAAATGACCGGAGGGCTGACCTGTAATGCTCCCCCACCTCCTTTAATTTCTTCTCCAGCTCCTCAGAATATTGGGCAAATAAGGCCTCCCTAAGACGCTTAATCACCGGGGCAAAGGATCTTATTTTGTCTTCCAATAATCTGTGATCATCATCTGTGGTACCACTAGGAGGAGCTGTGGGAGCAACAGCACCGGAAGGTGGAGGACGCCGGCCCGCCGAGCAGGAAGAAGCCGCAGCCCATCGTTTCCTCCGACGACGACATGGCTGAGAAACTTGCTGCGGAACTGGTGCTTCCAGCAGAGCCGGCTCCGGGAAAAGATCCGGGCGCAAATCCCGCACCACCTCCGCGTCGACCTCCATAAAAATCTCTGGGTCTGGAACGAACGGAGCAGAGGAGGACTGACAGCGGACGTCCGGTGAGAGGACATCTCGACTCTGGAGGGTGAGTGGAGCGCTAGCCTGAATAAGCATAGCTCTTCCTGAACGAAAATTACGTGCCGGCTTTGGGTTCATTTTTGGCTGGAACGTAATGTAATGATTTGTGATGAAAGAACCCAAAAGTAAGCCGGACACAGAGCTGGAGCTTAAAAAAAGGGGTTTAATTAACAAAATCCAGGTGGCAAAAGGCAGACTCAAAAAACTGGAAGGCAAAAACAGAACAGGCATGGGCTGACAGACAGGCAGGTTGAATACAAAAATAATCAGGGGCTGGAAAGAGCTTACCGCAGACTGGCGAGAGGGATAAACACAAGACGTTCCAGCAACAAACAAACAACTAAGGCAGGCTTAAATAGGAGAATGGAACAGGTGAGAAGGGCGGGACCAATTAACCAAAACAGGTGAAAGCAATAGAGGGAACATACAGACTAATAAAGAGAGTAAGACCAAGACTAATGCACACATCAAAAACAACACAACACAGAAATAAATCCTAAAACAGAAAAGTTGACTAACTGAAAATAACCTAAACCACAACAGAACGTTACAGTATAATCTGATTGAATTTGACTTTGTAAAGTGCCTTGAGATGACATGTTTCATGAATTGGCGCTATAAAAATAACATTGAATTGAATTGAAATTGAATTATTCACCTCCTCCTTGTCTACTGCATTTACCAGGGTAACAACAAATTATCAGTATAGAAACTTATCCCAGAACATGGCTCTGTCATGGTTTTTTGTTCGACTCTGGTGTGGGCAGCAATAGGGGGTTTTCAGCTGACGTCACGCTCACGTGACTACTCTGCGCGTCCGCCATATTGGGTGTCTGTCGTTTCGCACCGTTGACCCGCATTGTATTACGCCTTAGGCAGTATTGGAAGTGAACAATGGGGAAAACGTGTTTAATGGTTGGTTGCACGGCCCGTGGAGGTGGAGATCAACGCTCTTTCTATCGCCTACCAGCCGTGATAGTGAATCAGTGTGAAAAAACAAAGCAGCTCTCTGAACAACGCCGTCACCTATGGCTGACACGGATATCCAGGTCCGATTTGGACGGTGTTAAGCTGGAATACGCCAGAGTCTGCGGTGCTCACTTTGTCACAGGTAAATTAACTGTTAAGTATTTAAAACATGTAAACCGTTGCTGTATTGTGGGCTGTAACAGCGCAACACATGATCGCCATGGGAAAAACATAGAAACGGGTTAATTTTCCACCGCTTTCCTGCCTGGAGGTGCAACCACGGAGAACAACTGTTAGAGATAAGAAAGAGTCGTCGGCTCGCTTGGATCGCGGCTGTAAGACGACCTAACATAACTTTCCACAGTATCCCGATGTCAATGAGAGTGTGTTCTAAACGTTTGAAACACATAGCAGCTAGTTAAAAGTACATTACATGCGTGAGTGGTTGTTAGCACTAACGGTTAGCAGGTGCCAGAGCCCGTCTGAGCGCAGCTTACCTTTGTATGAGTTACTGTGTTCCCACTGTTTGCTGGCTTTAAGATCTGCCGATCCTGAACCCATCCATTCGTAAACTGTACATGAGACTCCAAGGACTTGTAGCTTCAGAACTGTTCTGAAGTATAGGCGCTCACACCACAAACAAGGTAGCCGAAGACATCCGATATGGACAGTGACGTCCGCGCTACTTCCGGGTTACGCCGGTAGGCTTTTGCCGGCGTAAATACGGTAAATACAACTTAATTTTGCACTGGTCATTGTTCTGATTAAATAATTAAAGCCGCGAGCGGCGTCGATCAGCCCTGCAGCCAAGCGCCTTCGCGCACCGCCGGCAGTCAGCCACCGCACAAGCATGCGCCGCATTTGCGTCGGATTGTTTACATTTTTACCATCTTATTAAAACTCACCCGTCCACGTATGATGGCGATTTCCTTGATGTACATAACTTCAACATCTCGTACCCAACCAGATGTGAACTGGTTGTGAGCCTCTAGACCCTTGTAAGCTCTCATTTCCTCAAGAGTGTGCAGAGGGTTTTCACTGAACACCAGGTAATGCACGATGTCGCCGTGCTCTACATTTGGCCAATCATCTGGATTACGGCTAAACAAGGCACCGTGGAGGGCATAGGGGTCCATATGGTCGATCACGGAACATTTCCTCAGAAATACGTCCTTATCTGGTCGCTCTAGCGTGCTGGCGTACTTATCCATTCTCGATACGAAAATACGTGTAGGACAACTAGAGATAAGGGAGTGTGACACCCAATATGGCGGACCGGAAGTTGGCCAGTGACGTCAGTGAAAACCCCCTATTATAAACACAATAGCAGATGTTCAGGAAAGTATTTATTCTAAAGCTTGTACACAAATTATGTTCAGCAGGTATTAGGACTGGGTTCCATGATGGCACTAGGAGGATAAGTAAGATGTCAGTCTTTCTTGCAGAAGATTATGAGAATTGAACGAATATTGCAAATCTGAGTTTACTGGTACAGAGATGTTCCAGGAGAATGTGAGACGATCCACGGAGTTGAGGTTGGTATGTGTTTAAGGTAGCGTTTCATCCTTTCTTCCTTCTAGGAAGGAGCTGTTGAAGGAAGAAGCAACGGAGGGTAGATGGGCAGGTGAGTGGAGAAGAGTGTGGTGTGTTGTTTGTGCCGCTGTATGAGCAAACCTGTCATATCTTTTTCTTTTTCATTATGTGTGGTGCCTCTCAGGCTTTGAAAATCGTTCGAGAATTTTTAAATCTTGACGTGTGAACCAGGCATAAGGGAGCTGGGTCGTCGTTTAAACTCCTCCTTATGAGCCTCGATGAGCCGCAGCTTTGGAGGTTGAATCTTCTGGTAACACCATGAGAAGAAGGAGGAAGAGAAAACAGCAAAAGTCTGGATTCGAAGTCTGGATTATCGCTGAGGGTTGCATAAGGAAGGACATCTTGCCAAATTTACCATGCAAGTCTGGTGATTGTTACAGATTTCAATGGACATGTTGGAGTTGGGGACAGAGGTGAGGATGAAGATTGACAAGTTTGGTATCCAGAACAGGAATGCAGAATGACAGGTGGTGATGGACTTTGCAAAGACAATGGAAATGGGTATAGTGAATCCTTTCTTGCAGAAGAGGCAGGGACACAGGGTGACTCACAAGAGCAGAGGTAGGTGCACACAGGTGGATCTTGTGTAGGCGATGTAACCTGAAGGAACTCAATGACTGCAAGGGAGTGGTTGGTGAGACTGTTGACAGACAACACAGGATGCTTGTGTGTAAAGTGTCTCTGATGGTGAGGAAGGTGACAATGTGGTGGAAGCTGAAAAAAGAAGAAAGTTGTGTGGCTTTTAGCTGTTGAGACGGGCTCTGAGAGGCCAGGAGGCACTTCCAGATTACTGGTCGTCCACAGCTAATGCTACCATGGAGACAGATAGGAAAGTATCTGGTAGTTCTTCTGGAAGGAAGGATGACGAGGAGACTTGGGGCTGAAATGAGGAATTATAGGAGTGTATTTGGAGAAAGTGATCAGCTAAGAAGAAGTGGGACACTGTGAGGACTGAAGAGCATCACCAGGAATAGAGAGATTCAGCGTAAAGAGAAGGTAGAGGTAGCTGAGGCCTAACAAATGGGATGCAGTGACTTGTATGATATACTGGACAATATGGAGGGAGATAAGGGTTTATACAGGTTAATGAGGCAGAGGAAGAGATGGGACGGATGTTCAGCAGGTTAGGGTGAGTAAGGATGGAAATGGAAATGGACTGACAGGTGCAACAAGTGTGATAGGAAGGTGGAAGGGGTATTTTTAAGAATTGATCAATGAGGAAAATTAGATCAAAGAGCAGAGGAAGTGACCTTTGTGGATCGGTCAGAAAGTAGCAAATATTTATAAGGATGAAGTGAGGAAGGCATTAAAAGAATGAAAAGTAGAAAGTTTGTCCTGATGAAGTGTCTAGAACAGGCAGCTGGAGAGTTTTTGACTAGGCTTTTCAACAAGATCTTAGAGAGAGAGAGAGAATAAGGCCTTAGAAATGGAGAAGTGTGCTGGTGCCATTTTTTTCAAAAACAAGGGAGATACACAAATTTGGGGCAACTACATAGGAATAAAGTTGAAACGTCATACAACAAAGTTATGGGAAAGAGTAGTGGAAGCTAGACTGAGGTCAGAAGAGAGCATCTCTGAGCAGCAGAATAGTTTCATGCCCAAAAGTACTACGGATGCATATTTGCGTTGAGGATGTTGATGGAGATGTAGGGAGAAGATCAAAGGGAGCGGCATTGTGTTTTTGCACAACTAGAGAAAGCAAATAACAGGGTGCCAAGCGAGGAGCTGTGAAAAAGTCTGGAGGAGCAGAGAAGTATGTTACATGACATGTATGAGAGCTGCTAGACAGTGGTGAGGTGTCCTGTAGGTTTGACAGAGTTCACGGTGGAATTGGGACTGCGTCGAGGATCGGCTCTGAAACTCTTCTTGTTTGCTGTGGTGATGGACAGGTTGACAGATGAGGTCAGACAGGAATTTCCATGGGCTATGATGTTTGTAGATGACATTGTGATCTGTGGTGAGAGCAGGGAACAGGTGAGGGAAGAGGGAGCTTTGCCTTGTAAAGGAGAGGAATGAAGGTTAGCCATAGCGACACAGAATACATGTGTATGAATGAGAGGGAACCAAGTGGAGCCATGAGGTTACAGGGAGCAGAGATAAAGAAAGAGAGGCGAGATCCAGATGGTTGGAAGATGTATGGAGGAGGGGTAGTGAGTAGATCGGTAGAAGAATATATGTAGGCTGGAACTGCCAGGCACGGGCCCTAGACGAGGACCAAAGAGGACGTTTATGGATGGAGTGAAAGAAAACGTGAAGGTACTTAATGTGAGTGCAGAAGATGCAGAATATAGAGTTAGATGGAGACAGATGACTTACTGTGGCAACCCCTGGAAGGGAAAAGCAGAAAGAAGAAGAAAGAAGAGGGTGCTTTGCATTTTAAATTAGTTAAATGTTTTCAACATCATAATTCAGTCAAATTGGTTTAAATTGTCTGGAATTCATATTTTCTATTTACTGTAATTGTAAAAGAGTTTAAACTGACATTTGGCAATAGATCCTGCAAAAATAATATTTTACTGTTTAAATGTATTATTATTATTATTGTTGTTGTTGTTGTTGTTGTTGTTGTTGTTGTTGTTGATGATGATGATGATACATTTTATTTATAGGACACTCAAGGTCACCATACATTGGTTAAAAACAACTCATGCATTGTTTTTGCTCTAAGACACACATGAAATCACTTAAACAAGTAGATCAGTGACTAATTCTTCAGAATGATGGACTGCTCATTCTTTTACATTTGTTGCAGTGGAAAAGTGACTTTATATGAATTATGAAATGTAGTCACTGTGCAGCTGAAAACAGTGCAGTGGAGGAGTAATGTCCTCAGCCTAATGGCCTTGCTTCGGAGTTCACAGTGGTGATGCCTATAACAAAACATACACAAACACTACCAATGCACATAACAGTTTCTGGAAACCATATTCCCATGAAAAACGTTTGAGGTCTACATGAAGACGAATCTTTACATTGGTTCTTCTCCATACTGCTATGGAGATATATATATATATATATATATATATAGGGGCTGAATACAAATTTATGTAACGTATTCCACATTTTAGATGTAAAAATATCTGATTCCTCCACTCCACGTTTATACGCCGTTTTGTGTTTGTCTGTCACATAAAATCCCAAAACCAAACATTAAAGTTTGTTGTAATATATTAACAGAATGTGGGAAAAATATCCTACTCTCTTTCTAATTTTTAGTATTTGACTAGTTGTCAAAATATTCCCTAGATTTTATTGAAGGATATTGTAGTAAATGTGGCGTAACATGAATGCATGGCACACTTTATAGGAGTATGTAAACTTTTGCAAGTCACTGTCAGTATAAATTGCTAGATAAAATGGCTATATTTGGGGAATGGCATAAATCATACACTGATGATCTCATTCCAATGCTATGTTCTGTTGGGGAAATATCAACGCTGGTATTCAGCTGCTCCACCCATGTACAGTCTCATTGGAAGATTTTTTTCCCTGCAGAACTAATCTGTGCAGCGCTAAGTCACCCGAACATCTTCTCTGCCGATGTTTTCATTTCCTTGAGGTTTCTCTAGCGGAGCATCCTGACCTTGACATAACGTTTAATAGTAGATCTGAATCGGATTGATAGTTGATCTCAGGATCACAGAACAAGAACACAGTCCCTCAGAAACTTACAGTGAATCCCCTTTGAAAAAGAAGCTAATCAATGATAGGACGCAGGCTCCCTGGTTTTGTTTGGAGCTGCATACTTTAGAGAAGACCTCTGGGCTATTGGATACAAAACGGTGGTCTACATATTTAGAGGAGTCCCACCTAATCTGGAAAAGCTGTCAATTTAGGTAGACTATAGGGGCAAAAACCTGCCTGACTTTAAATTTTCTGCTTTTAGATCAAGATGGGACATTTATTTTTATCTTCGGACCAGAGCCTCTGAAAAAAATAGACTTCTTAGTAAGTCATATTATATTCCCAGAAATAACTCCATATATTTATTACTTCAACACGGGACTGGTGTGACTCTTTCCTATCAGGAACTCAAAAAAATTATCTGCAGTTGAATTTCTCTGTTTATTAGTCTTGATAAAAGTGACATCTGGTCTGGCAATTCTTCCCTTCCAGAAAGAGCCATAAACGGAGGTATTGCTGCCAGTTCCCTTTCTATTGCTGATATACCAGGGGCTCAGTTTCTGTTAAGCTGTGTTTCTCTTCAAGATGGCACCACTATATGAGCTATAGCTATAACTCTTTATTTTCTGTTTTGTAAAGGGCATAGAGGGAACATTCATTCTGAATCTGTCTTGTATAAATTTCCCTCATACGTTTTTCAAATATAGCTAAATACTGCCAACTCGTCTTGCTTTACATTCCTAGGTGTAATCTCTTTATTCGCAATAAGAAAAATTATCAGTGTATTCAATTATAGTTATTTTTTAATTTACTATTAAATATTCATTATTTGTTCATTAAGCATTTAATCAAATGTCACATGCTTAAAATATATCCACAGGATTTCCAGTTCCTATGATTTTACCAACATTCTCTATATGTTTAAAATTATTATTGATAAAAGTTACTTGAATTCCATAAATGTGTAAATTTGTAAAAATGGTACAAACTAAAAGCGACATATTTCTTTTGTTACATGTTATCTATTTAGACTTGAATAAGCGAGTGTGTATTTTTTTAATTACAGAAATTACCTCAGATTTAGACAGTTAACTCATTTTAACAACCTTTCTTAGGCAGGTGTAGTTCATACTCCGACCGCTAGACAATGCCAAAATACTTCCAGTAGGCGGTATGAACCAGCATTACTGGTATGCATACACAACCTTGGCTGCTTTCATACCAGAGTAGGATTGATGTCAAAGTGCGACAGTCGTCCAAAATGGACAAAGTCTAAACAGTTAACTACGACAACTTGTAAACATATTCAGAGCTTTGACAACAGGCTTCACTGTATGTTACTGGGATTTTATGTGACAGACCAACACAAAGAAACAAATGTTTGCAAAACAGATGCATAATGATCCATATTTTTACATTTTTTTATGAACAATTATCTGAAAACGAAGAGCTAACATAGAAACTTCTGCTCATTCGCTTCTGCAAAAATAGCTCAAACTCAGTCAGACTGGATGGTGAGCCTCTGCGAACAGGAATTCAATTAAAGGGAACATATCATGCTTTTCAGTTCTTCCTTTTCACACTGAACCACTCCACTGTAACTCTTGCTGGATTTTGAGGTTGCTTGTCTTGCTGGAAGGTAAACCTCTGTTACACCCTAAAGTCCTTCACAGCCTCTAACAGGTTTTCTTCCAGGATTGTCCCACATTTACCTCCATGAATACCACCATCAACTCTGACTGGCTTCCCTACTGCCATCTGTGGTAGGTTTGCAGTTGTGCCACACCTTTTCATTTGCAATTGGCGCTTTGAACAGAGCTCAGCGAGATGTTCAGGGCTTGGGATTTTATGATTAGCGTCTCTACAACGTTCTCCTTGGCCTTTCTGCTGTATGTCTCACTCCTCGTGATGATGTTTTTTTCTTTAATATTCTCTTACAAACCTCTGGGGATCTTCACAGCACAGCTAGGTTTATTCCAAGAATAAATTACACTTAGGGTGACTCACCAGTATTTTTAATTAAAAGGCGACTTCTTGAGGTAAATTGGTTGCCCTTAATTTTTTAGTGGTATTAGAGTAAAGTCAGCTAATATATAAAACATTTTGAAAACCATGCCTTATTTTCTCTCCATTTGACAGTGATGTGCTAATTTGTGTTGCTCTATCACATCATAATAACACACATTCAGGTCAGTGGTTTTGCAACATGACAAAATGTGAAAAACGATTAATATTTTTACAAGATGTTGATGTCATAATGGCAACATCATTGGTAATCCAGCACGTAGAGAATGTTAGATGTCAGAAACTGCGTAATGTGATTCATAAAACCTGGCGTGCATTGTAGTTCCAATATGAAAAAAATTATGCTTCTTTAGAAGTGATACTAGACGTCTGAGCAAGTGTTCCCTGTCGTTGCACCTTCATATACTTCAATGAAATAGAGCTGGAAAAAAAACCTCAGTGTGTACCATTGTGCAAAGAGGCCATCTTGAGTTGTACTATAGTTTGTTATACACAGTGTTGGGTAAGTTACTTTAAAAATGTAATCCGTTACAGTTACAAGTTACTTTGTTTAAAATGTAATTGTAGTGTAACTTTTTTGATTGCTTTTAAAAAGTAATGTAACTAATTACTTTTGATTACTTTTTGATTACTTTAAGGTTTTAATGAGTATTGACCCATGTTCAACATTTAACCTTATGAACCTTAAAAAAGCACTAAGCTGAAAGGGAACTGCAGACAGGCAATCACAGGATGTCCACAAGTGTGTGTGTGTGTGTGTGACGATTTTTAAGTTTAAAACAAGGAGGATGGATTTTTCGGCAACTCCTTGCCAAAAATTGCATCCCCTGCTATCTCAGAGGAATTCACACTTGTATGACTCTATTCCTGTATATCCATCAGTAGTTAAAGGACAAGAGTCAGCAAATGCAAATTCTGCCCTGTAAAACAATGACAGCACAATTGTTGCTGTATGATCTGAAGCCCCATTTGGAGCTTTTAAACAGGCTTTGTAAAACTTTGATAATTTGCTGCTGTAATATTATAGATTTTTTAGAATAAAAAGCTAGAAGATGTGCATAATGAAAAATAACAGAAATACAATTATAGAGCATTCAGTATTGTAAGAAAGCCCACACTGTTTCTGAGTAAATACAAATATTGTATGAGTTAAGTTCTGGGGGGGGGGGGGGGGGATTGGACGACACGTTGTCCACGGACCGATTCGCGGAGCGGGGGGGGTTGGGGGGGTGGACGACATGTTGTCCACGGACCGATTCCCGGGGGGGGGGGGGGGGGGTGGACGACACGTTGTCCACGGACCGATTCGCGGAGCGGGGGGGGGGGGGTGTGGACGACACGTTGTCCGCGGACCGACTCGCGGAGCGTATCCATGTGTTTTTTTCCCCGCCACTCACGCACGCGCGAAAGCAACAACAACAAACCGAGTGTTAACGTCACTTTTTTTTTTTTTTTTTTTTTTTTTTTTTTTTTTTTTTTTTTTTTTTGGAATGTTGGCGAGGCGGTAGCGCTATCTTGGCGAGGCGGCCGCCTCGCCCAGATAGCGCTGCGGGAAACCCTGCAAAGCGCCTTGTTGCATCTTTCTCTTCCTTAAAATGAAGCCAAATAAAACCGTTAAACGTCCGCTCGTTTGCTGTTCTTTCAGAAGGCTCCACCAGCACAGGATGGATCATCAGAGTGATAGAGACAAGGAGCCATAGCGGGAAACGGCGATACAGGGCGCAAAGCAATAAAAATATCATTACATATTTCGCAAAGGTTTTTCTTTATATTTTTTAAAGAATGTAACTAAATTTGTAATTCTTAATATTTTCGGAAGTAACTGTAACTGAATTACATATTTTCTCATTGTAACTGTAACGAATTACAGTTACTCTTTTTTTGTAATTAAATTACGTAACGTCGTTACATGTAATCCGTTACTCCCCAACACTGGTTATACAATATAGTCACCCTGTATTGTCTGTTCTTATTTATAGACAATTACTATAACAAAGGTAGGGGCACAGGATGAGGTCAGAGGATGAGGGTAAAGAGACAAATGGGGAAAAGGAGAAAAAGGAAAGGGAGGAGGTCAGGTTCTGTGAGTAAATGCATTTTTTTGAAGGCGGGTCATCGTGTATGTGTCTACCTTTCTGAAAGTCTGTCAAGGCATGTGAAAGTCGGCCGGCAGAAACGAAGTGTGCTGTTTATTCACAGAGTGGGAGAGGCTCAGGAAACAGCCAACAGGAGCTTCCTGGGGAAAGAGTCTCAGGGCCGATCCCTGAGGTTCTATTGGAGGAAATGAGCATTGTGGGGTGGCGGCTGCTTCCAAAAACAGGAACCCTGGAAGTGGGACTGCCCACAGGAAACGTGACATATTATATGTACATTATATCACACAGAGAATGTATCTTCTCAGGAATGACAGCATGACGAGAAATATAACAAGCTGCAAAATCTGAACAATTTCCTGAAACTACATGAGAGCTGAAGCCACCCTTAAATGTTCCTGAACCCCCTGCAGTTCAAGTAACAACTAGGTATTTAAAAAGACAGGTAACCCTTTCTTTCCCACTGTTTGACAATAAATTAGAATTAAATGTTCCTGATTTATGTCAGTTTATACCATACCTTGAAATGTGTTGACGAAAATGTTGTAAAATGTTCACATAATATTCTTACAAATCTGTTATTTTAGAAAAAGAACAAGAAAAAGCTTTAAACACAATACAGTGTAAAATGCAGCAAATGATTGGACAACATCAGCACAGCAATTTTATTGTGTGACTAGGTGTTACTGACATTTCTTTTCCAACCAGTTTAAAAATAAAGATAACAAATGCTGTAATAAAACCAACTAAATAAATGAAATTAGTTTATCTGGAAAGTCTCATACTGCAGGAGTATTCAGACCATTTATTTGAATAAACCCTGAATTTTTCTTTTCTGTTATTGCAGGACATGCATTTGTTTATATTGAAGGTTAGAGGTTTGTATTATGCGAATCTTTGACCAGTATTCTTCACCAGGATTAGAGAGTCTGTTGTGCTTATTGACATATCTGAATTATGTACTGTACAGATAAATGTTACATGTCTGGGGTTAAATGTGAGGACGGGTAAACTGCATAAACAAACCTTTATTCTCATTTGTGGTTTTCTGACATCTCGGCTTTATCATCTGAATCAGCGCTATAACCTATAAGGGGATTATAACTTTTGACAGTCATACAGACAATGAAAGTGATAATGTTGAGCGCTTTCTAAGAGCTAACCCAAAATTTCTACAGGTATAGCCATTCCTTTCACCACACTCTAGATCTGGTGCTGACATGTGCACAGAGAATAAGCAAATAATAGTATTTCCTCACAACTCCGTCATGTTGTGTGGAAATTGCCTCCCATTTTGGATAGCCTTTGCGGTTAACCTAACTAACTAAACCCTTAAGTCCTAATAAATTTTTATTAGATAATGTGACAATTTTGAAACAATCTCCACTGCTGTTGATTTCCTAAGAAAAGAAGTGCCGCCAAGAAGGGAGATTGGGAGGCAATGCTAACTCCCATAAATTAATCACCACCTCACTGGCTCTCCCCTGATCAGAAAGTCTCATATGCAGAAGATAGGGAGAGAGAGAGAGGCTTTGGTGCCCCTTCTCGGTCTGTCGTGATGCCGTCTGTCTCCTCTCTCTCTTCAGCCACATGTGTTAACGGGGAGGAATCCAAATAGCCAGCAGAGCCGGGTTTGTCTTGAGTTTAAACGTGTGGGTGACATTCTCGCCCCTTTATCTTGCGCAAGCTTTGACCCAAGCTGACCAAGGCAGCTGCTGTTAGATTGTTGCTTATAAGGAAGAGGTGCTGCTTGCCAAATAGTCGTTATTTAGATTTCTGTGTAATGCATTGTAGTTATTGAAATCTAGTGTCAGCCATAAAGCAAAACACCTTCTTGGCCTTGTACTCTTGCCTTTCTCTGTAGCAGTGGTTCTGGGTTAGGCTTGAGACTCCCCTGTTCGTCATGAAATGATCCATAAAATATAACGGTTGTTTTCTCTTAGTACAGCCACAAGCTTTAATCTTCAGTTCACAGTACAGACCAACAGAGAGCGAAGGAAAACTGTAAAGTGGAAGGGGAATTGCACAGGTAATGTTTTTGAAAAAGTCTGACAGCAACAAAAATGGCTTCAGCTCATTTGCATTATTGGACGTTCCAGTCCTTAGGAAGGGATCTACAAGTAACAGCAGTAGCCCGTGTCCTGGCTGGGTCTCTGTGCGGCGGGCGGGTCTTGTAGAAAGTCCAACTGATGTACACACCCTAGGGATCTTCCCCAACTCTTTAATGGACTCTGCTTCACATAAAGGCTGCAGTTATTCCACAAGATATATTTATTGAGCAGTTCATGTAGTTACAAATTATTGCTCAGTTTTTATATTTCACCTACGAGGTAAACAAAAAAATACAACATAATAGAATACAATCCGTCCCCCACACAACCCCAGTCCCAGCTGCCTAGGTTAGAACTTGCAACAGTGAGGAACCAGGAACCATAGCCCTTATGACTAAAAACCGGGCAAGAGAGCCCACATTTTACTAAGCAAGAAGAGTTTGTCACAAACACTAAACCCTATCCTTTCTAGATGTAATGGATTTCCAAGTTTATAAAGCCAGGGCTTTAAGGGAGGAGCGTCTCTTATTTTCCAATGAGTAAGAAGAAGTTTCTTTGCAATATTAATACAATAGGATATAAAACAGATTTACATCGTTCAACGCCACGGTATTATCAGAAGGGCCAAAAATAATTAAAGGATCAGGATTCAACTGTACACCAACAATACGAGACGGTCAAAGATCTTTGTCCAGTTTTTTTAACCTCAGCAGAAAAATCAAAGCTATGGCTCAAGGTTATCTTCAGCTAGGGAGCATTTCCCACAGATAGGAGAGACCTCGGGGTAGATTTTATGCAACCTCTCTGGAAAAGTAGAAACGATGTAGAGCTTTGAATTGAGCAGCGTAAGAGCATTTACGGACACTCTCCAGGCCGTCTTCCCGTCAGGCATCAGCGATACCAAATTCCTCCTCCCATTTAGATTT
The DNA here is from genome assembly GCA_037039145.1 of Fundulus diaphanus. Taxonomy (NCBI): domain Eukaryota; kingdom Metazoa; phylum Chordata; class Actinopteri; order Cyprinodontiformes; family Fundulidae; genus Fundulus; species Fundulus diaphanus. The sequence goes on from CM073144.1 coordinate 23,969,095, forward strand.
GATAAGGGATGAGTTCACTGGATTTATTGACATCAGATTCTCATATAGGACAATTCTTTTCACTACAAGGTGAAGTTTAAAGACATCAAGACAAGAACAAGAGAGAATTTCAAAGCTCGGTATGTGCTTCCTGCCATCTTTTATCTGTAAGTATCAAAAGAAATCACTCCCTGATAACTGATGAGGGAGGCACATCCACCGTCTCGGAGTCCCTTCTGCCTCCAAAGTCTATAGTGTAACAATACATCGATCCACCAAATAAATGACTAATGATCCAATTAATGCAAAATTCAAAATATTGATATTCTCGTCAGTTTTAAGAAACACTTGGTTTTGAAACTCAGGCATGAGTCTATAGTGAACAGGTGATCTGTTATTTGAAGATTAGAAAAATGCTGTTTTGAACACCTGTAAGAGCTTAGAAATAAAATGGTCCAAAATTGTTTTTTTTGTAGTTAATATCCATATAAATATTCACAAATAAAATAAAAATTTGTGACATTAGCAAATATCATAGACATTGTATTGTGATAAAGCTGATTTACACCGCTACTGGTTAGTTAACGTTGGTGATCCCATGTGGATCCAGCTGGAGCAGGAAGCACGACAGCTTTACTGTTCAGGAGCTACACCGTTATCTCCCCTGACCATTGGTACATTTCCATCCGTAATTGAAATGCAGCAATACACAGCACCAATATGTATTTTCAAGCAGATTAAGGCTGCTGTTATCCCTGATGGCTGTGCACTTCTTTCTTCCAGCTCAACTTCCACACTAACTTATAGGTTGCACTTAAATATAGGTTGGTACATTTGAATCTGGCTGCTTTTTGATCATTTGGAGACGAGTTGGGAGACTTGGCCATACGTTTCTGCAGCCCTTGCAGTCAACTGACATATACAGGCGTAAATGAGAGCCGTGAAGGAACGGAGGCTTGGGGGGAGAAAAAAAATAACTAAATCCAATCGCTTTTGAATTTTTATTCAAAAGGTTTCCATTACATTAAACCACATGGGTAAAATGTGTTCACTTCCAAAAGAGCTGCTTGTTCTGATGAGGCGGTAACAAGGCGGCTCCTTCTGAACACAAAATGTTCAAAAAAAAAAAAGCTTGGGGAAAAAAAAAAAATCCCTCCCTAAGTAAATCCTCTCTAACCCCCCCTCCCCCAACAATACATCAAAAATGCATAAACACAAACATTAATACACAAGCACAAACAAAATCCAACACTAACCCAAGTAGGAGGACGAGTTTTTAAAATAAAGCCTTGTCTTTCCCAGCTGACTTGGGAGTTCTCCAAAACATTTGGTACCTCACAACTAGATACGACACGCTCTACTAAACAGGTAGTGATTTCTCTGTACACGAGGACTTCTGCCGATGCTTCCCTTCCTTTCTATTTGACAGCCTTTCCCAGTGGTAGGGTCAGAGGTCATCAGGGGAGCGCGGGCCCCGAGTAAAGCCCCAGCATTTGGGCTTCGTGTTGGTGCTCGTCATGAAAACTGGATCTGCTGTACAGTGGGAATCTGAAACGAAGGACGTTTAAGATTAGAACAATCAGAACATGGTTTCCTCCACTCGGCAGAATATCAGATGGACTTCAGTGACTCTGTATTGAATTGGGTTCAAACTACCCAACAAGGAGAAACCAGTGTGTTTCTATAGAGAACTACACCTGTGCAGCTTTAGAGCTAAGGACTGGCATTCCTCGAGGATCACCAGTGGGACCTTGCGTTTTTTTCTATTTATATAAATAACCTTGGGATAGATCTAAGTTGGAGGAGGAACAGGTCTAGACTTTTATGCAGATCATACATTAAATCACAGCGTCATCTTTGTAGCAGCAACAAATCATTTAACCTCTTTAAACTTCTTCAAAGTTCTTACGCTAGAGTAAAAATTGATACTTAATCCAAAGAAGACAGAGTACTTAGTTTTCACCTCTTTCTCTGCTACAATAGATGAAGTGTTATGACTTAAAAGTCTATTGGAGTATGGCTTGTTGATAACTTGCCATTTGAGGTTCATATTCATAATCCTAAAGCGCCTACAGCAAAGATATGTTTTAGCTTCCATTGAAATATTATTTTGTGACAAGCAGCTGCGTCCTAGATGCACAAAGCAGCGTTATCACAGATCCTTCTTCCCCGCTGCTGTTAGACTTTAGAACCATCACTGCTCCAAGCAAACTCAACAACTGTTTACATCCCTGCTGTTTTTATACAGCTTCTTCATCCTTCTAAATAAGTCTGCTGGTGTTTTTAGGCATAAATACACATTTCTAAAAATCACCCTACTCAGTTGCACATGTATTTAATTTGTTGGGTACACTAGTTCTATGAACTAATAACTACATAGTATTTTATGTTGCAAATTTGCTTTTTACTGTTGGTTCACCAGGATTTCCCCACTAAGGGACAATGATGGATCTTTCTCTATTCTTCCAAATTATTAAGACTACAGCATTTTCAGTTTTAAACTACTGCGATATACTACACCCATTAAAAAACAAAAAACATTGTATGTGCATTTATCTATATTATATACTCACCGTTGTGAACTTTATGAGGTAATCAATAGGACATCATTGTCACATAGAAGAAAAACGTTAATCTGAAATTAGTGGAAAGTTGACTGGAAGATAAAATGTCGCATGAACGGATTTTGGGGGGTTTTATTAGCTCTAAGATAAGATCTAAACAGTAACAGAAATAAACGTGTTAAATACATCACTGATCACTGTGTGTAATGAATCCTCCTGGTTTTTTTATTCATCCCCGAAATAAATGAACTTTTCAATTATCTTCTAATTTATAGTGAAGCCCCTGCATGTGCACTGGGTTCATACAACAGTATAATTCACTCACTGTCTCATTATTGTGTTTTCAGACTCCACTTTTCACCCAAAATAGCAAACGATTTCAACCGTGAGTGGAATTTCACCTGTTGATATGAGGTGGTGTATACCATGACATTCTGCTGCTGACCATCTGTGATAATCCCAGTTGGAAGCTGATTTGCTGTGGAAACAGGGGGGGGGAGAGATGGATTATCAGAAAAAGATGGAGCCTAAATCAGAAACTCTCCATTATTTATAGCTTCAGTGTTTCACTTACTGAAGCTGTCTTCTGTCAGGTCCTCACCAAGGCTCTCTCCCACTGTCACCCCCGCTATCCCCTTCTCCCCCTTCATTGCCTGGGGGGAAAAACACATGTTTGCACTCAGCTACATGTCAGATATCAACAAAAATGATCAGTTATCTGTTTATTCCAAGCTACTGCAATAGTAGTGAAAAAAGTAGGGCTTAGCACAGCATCATTTAAATCAATAAGACTGAAACAGAGCTGGAAACCATACTGGGGCTGTGAAATGACACCGGGTGTAGAAGTCCGGTGTGGCCTCACCTCTCTGAACTTCTGCAGGTAGAGCTTGAGGGGATCCACGTACATGTCGAAGCCCAGCGTGGACATGGCGAACAGGATGTCCTCCCCGTTGATGGTCTTCCTCTTCTCTTGGTGGCAGCGCTCGCTGGCTTCAGACGTGATGAAGCTGATGAACTCGCTCACGCACTCCTGCACACACTCTTTGGCGTCCTTTGCAATCTGTGGGGTGAAGGGGGAACAGGAGACGGGCTCAGAGCGTCTGATGCTGAGAATGCCACCCGCTCGGAAGGAGCTTTTTTTTTAAAATAATCTTTCTATTCCATGACTGAAGGGGCTACGGTTTTTGTCCATTTCCATTTCAGTCATCCTATCTGACAGTCTGAATACTTTTTTTTTTTTTGCAACATCACCAACAACGAGGCCCATTTTAGACGTTTCTGTAATGGAGTGGAACTTTAGACGCACATTTTATGCTTTAAAGCGCCGATCTAAATGAATCAAAAGGAAGCCCTACAGAAAAAGAAGCCCATTTATAAAGACAACATCCAAATAAAAGCTACAGATTAAGACCACTTCAAACCATTATTATTATAAAATCAAATTTTGTGCTCATGAAAAAGTTGAAAATATTAGAAGTGAACTTAACTAAAAGGCTTAGCAAATCAACAGGGATGCACCAAGTTTGTGATAGTTCCATAAACTGCAGCTAACCCGTGCTTCCCCGTCTTAGTTTTCCATCATCTCTATGATCCCGTCACTCTGCGGCTTTATTCGCCCAACGGCTGTAGTTTACTAATCCATCAAACAAACTAACATTTGTTTATGTTTCACATGCCATTTCAGCAGAAAAACAAAAGAAAATATAACGGTTGTTGCATCTTTCTACTAATAAAATGAAGGTTAAAAGCCTTAAAGCCCGACTTCCACGCTGTAATAACTAGAGACGCACAATCCCTCGGCCAGAGAACAGATTTGGAGAGTTTCCCCTGGATCGGCTCTGACCAGTGATCAACAAGTCATACAATAGAAAATCTGGCAGTTTTGCATCTAGCTAAACTAGATTCAACTATACTGAATAAATGCAGCAAAACGAAGAATTCTTACCAGACTTGCTCTCTAAATTGATCAGCCAACAGCTTTTACACCGATATTTGTTTTTCTGATTTTAATTTAAGATAAAATGAAGACGAGGGAGAAACCCTTTAGGTCACAAAAAGGATAAAACCTTGTAATTCCTTCATTCTTTTCCTTGGCTTTAAAACCCATTACCTCAGCCAGAAGGCCTGCTGCCCTTCTTTTAGTTCTGCGTGTTCCAGTACTTTGAAAAGAACACTTGGAATCAGCAGGTCAGAGCTAAACCGAAACGAAAATCAGTTACTGCCGACTAAACCCTGGGAATCATGTCTGGATAGACAGTAAAACCATAGAAGCCAGTATATTTAGGAGAGTCTGATGGTATTAAAAAGTACAGGCCAATCCCTAAATAATATCAGCTTTAAACTAGGGCTCAACGATTTTAGAAAATAATCTAATTGCGATTTTTATATCTTAATATTTCGATTTAATGGGATTATTTTTTCAGTTTAATTTATCATGCCTTTTTAAACATATACAAACAACAAATCAATCTGTTTCATCGCTGTGCAGATTAGGTGCTAAAAGAGCCGCTGCGTCTCAACTCGGAACAGAAATGATTGCGTTCTGACTACGACATATTTCAACCAAAACTGCGATTTGATTGTGACTTTTCTCTGCATTAACCACAAGCAACAAAAATGGCCTCTAGATAAAGATGTTTGTAAACAAGGACTATTTAAAACAAGAACTTTTAGTGTTTTTATTAATCAGAATATTATTCAAGAGAACAGCTTTTAATTGCTTTGGACATCAATCCTTGTTGAACATAAAGTGCAACCAACAAACAAGTGTATGTGTTAAACTGATTGACCAGAACTTAATGCTGTGGTGAGATTCCTGAAAGTTTCTGCTAAAACAGTATGATTATATAAACTCTATAACAAGTAATAAAATTAGATTATCTCACTGCTGAAACTCTCTTCCCTTCTATGCGGAGGCAAACCCACTTTAAACACATTGCAGACACCTAAAGGACACGTCGGATTCACTAATTGTTACATAGCCAAAAATTGCAGACCTCTGCGACTCTTTTAAATTGCGATTATATTGCAAATGCGATTAATTGTGCAGCCCTACTTTAAACAGGAGCTACATGTAGATAATGCGAGCGGATGGACTCCTATTAGCTCATGAGAAAAGTTCCTAGTAATTATAAGGTCGTCTCTCCTCCCTTACAAACCTTTCCAGTCTGTGGAACGGCATTCTTCATGATGCGAGCCACATTGGCAATAGGGAGGTAGATGTCCTGCTCCCTGTAGTTCTCCTTGGTGCCGCCGTCTTCGTGGTCGTTCATATTCTCCTCCCCATCATCTGCAAAGCACAGTCGCATTAAACCGAATGAGCCGGTCACAGGCCGAGCGCCGAGAGTGAAAAGTAAAAACCTTTCCGTACCATCCTGGGGTTGGAGGACATAGTGGCCGGACGCCATGTACTCCCCTGTGATGCCCAGCTGGGAGGCGTCTGTGGTTGAGCTGTCCCCGTCCATCTGGGAAAACAAAAACCCAAGACCTTATTGCTTCCTGCAGCATGTGTTCCTGGAAATCCGCCCTCTACCAAAAAATATACTGAAGATCCCTGCGAGGCATAGGGCTGGACGATATAGAAAAAAAGCATATCGATAAAATAGAAATCATATTGATCGATATCGATAACTTAACAAATTCAAAACATATATTTTAAGTGCAGATCTATTTATCGGTAAAGAACACACCAACACTGAATTCAACCAACTTTTTACCAAAACTGCAAGTTTTTAAAAAGAAAAAAAGAACGCATCTCTGAACTCTTTGAAGGGGGCGGAGCTTGGTTCCTGGGTCTGCGTTTGTGATTGGTTGGGAGGATATAATGACTGTAATATTAACCTATATGATAGGCTAGAATGCAAAAGGAAGGAAAACTCTTATTCTATTGAACTTTTTATTGACCCTTTTTTTCTATCATGTCGATCGATATTTATCGTTGTTGCATTATCGTCCAGCCCTAGCGAGGCATGACGTTCATACGCTCGCTGATGCTTGAACACCGTGAAATGCGTCTACGCTGAAGGGATCTGGCCAGTGAAAGTGGACTAAAATTCCTCCACACCCCAAAGAATAAATAAAAAAATTAAATCCTAACCAGGAATGGTACAGGCATGATGGGCAGTAGTTCCCCCCTGAGGGTGGGACAGCCAGTTATTAGGTTTATACAAGACCGGCTTGGCCTGACTTACATTTTAAAAGTTTGCCTTCATTCAGGTTATAAAAAGCGATGAACCGAGACTAAAGAACCTAAACAAAGAGAAGACCCCTGTGAAGGGACAAGATGTTCGCACCACCGTGTTCATCCTCCTATAACCTGCTCATTTAATCTGATAATGGGGTCAGTTTCTGCTGAAGGACCTCTGGGGACATTTCTGATCAGGCAGCTGCGGCTACATCGGTTTACAAAGACGTTTGTATTCTCCAGCATCTGTTAAAACCTCATGCCTAGTTTATAAAGCATGCTGAACATGAAACCAACGCAGTGTTACAATTAAAGAAGCACGCTTTTAAAAACAGAGTGCTCTATCTTTTAGAGAAAAACATTTAGTTTTTATGTTGACCACCAGCATCCTGCTAGCTTTCTCCGTGTGCTAGCTTAGCAGCTGTTAGCCGACCAGTTAGCTCCTGTTAGGCCAATAACCCGGAGCTAGCTTCGCTGGCGTTTCCCCCCCAAAAAAGCCCGCGGTTCTAGCGAATTAATAAAAAAAGCGACCGTCATTTAGAATATTACCTTCTGAAGGTAAATTGTTCAGCCGCATAATGTCCCTCGCACACATTCCTAATTTTAAATCCGCTGGAACCTGCGTCTGCGTTGGCCTGCTCCTTTGTCACCCGCAGCAGAGAAAGACGTGGCCGGGCCGCAGAGTTTAACGCTTATTTTTTTCCAAGTTTTGCCGGGCAGAGACTTGCCGATGAGCTGCATTCATTCACTCAGACAACAAATGAAAAAAACTGGCAGTGACGGACATTTCCATTCGAGCTAACAAGCAATCGGTTAGCAATCATTGGCCGGAGCCAGGCACAAACCTGCAATGAAGCCCTGGTTGGTTACCTTCCTGAGACGGCTGTTTGGTTGGACAGAAAATGGCTGCGAAACGACCAGTCCCTGCGCGGAGCCGCGGCTGCACTACCGAGACTGATCAGCAGGGGGCTGTGCTGCCTTCCAGGACTCCTCGTAAACTCTGATAACGGAAAACTAAAACATGGAAGCTTTGGTTTCATAAAATAATATTATATTCGAAGGAGGCTGTTGGAGAGATCAAATTGTTTTGTTTGTGTGTGTATTTCTAGCAACAAGCAAGGCACTAAATCAAAATGGCAGACAACACATTGCACATTCTTTCCTTTTTTCATATTCACCCATTTATTGTTTTATAATTCCTACTGTTAAAATGACATTAGAACGCACCTGCTCACAAGACGTGCCATATTAGTTTTTTTTATTAATCTCTTGCGATGGCCCATAATCCTCTGAAATGCATATTCATCAAAGCAGAAGCTTTAATTAAATAACTTTGGAGTTAATTAAAAAAAGTCACTCCCAAAGGCTTTAAGCAAAAATAATAGATAGTACGCTAGCCTTCCAACCAGCGTTTTAAACAAAGTGAAGACATGTTATTAATGTTATTAAGTGACACGTGTGCTAAAACGGACACACCACGACCCCACTAAATATTTAATCTAATATTAAATTGAAACGTTTGGTCAGCAGATGGCGCCATTGTATTTTAAAAACTTGTTCATAACGTTTGATTTTTTTCCATCAGATGAAAGTATCTTGATAAAAATGATTAGCAGTTCACTGTATTACAGTAAATATGCTTACATTTTTATTTAACTATATTCTACGAAATTTTTTGACTTTTCCCTCATGAGCAAAGTAATTGCAAACTGGCCTCTTTCAATATTTTATTCAGCATGAAATAACTGCCATTTTAGCACGTTATCCAATCTTGAAAATAAAATCTTAAGAAATATGTAAAACACTGTCTGTTCACCAAATAATTCATTTTATGTGATTATGAAGGGAATTTGTTATGGGAGGGCGGGCAGAAAACACAAAACCTGTTAGACATTTTAATGTTTTTATCTATAGATATCTATAGTTACTTGTGGTAGCAACGTGATCTATCATTATGCTACCACCACTGTGCTTTACAGTTAGCACAGTCTGCTTGCGTGTGATAGCCTCACTTTAACTCATTCAAAGTTACTGCTTGTGTCCATATATTGAATATATTGTGCATTTTCTCTCGTTCAAAATCAGTCCAAATTTATGATTACATGCTCAAATGTAAGCTCTGGATGTTTACAGAGAGGCTGCTAATATCCACAGGTAAAGTGGGAGAATTTGTCGACAGGACAACTATAAGTCATACACTCCATTTTCTGGCCTTGATTGAAAAATGGCAAAAAGGTGGCCATTGTTGAGTCCTGCTGCAGCACTGCTATGTCTGTTGATGCAAGGTGCCATGTTATTCTCGTTTTGTTAGACCTCCTGTCCGTTTTAGAACACATTTTAAATGTTATATTTTTTGCTTTTAAAGCACATAATGCCTGGCCTAACCACATTTGGCTGAATTACCAAGCTTCCATGTGTCTGGCAGGTTTTTGAGGTCTTAAAATCAGTTTTTGTTAAATATACCAAGGACCAGGTCCAAACACCAAGGTGATCGAGCTTTCTCAGGGGAGGCACCCAGACTCTGGAGCCAGCTCCCTCTGAATCTGCACTCCACCACTGATCTAAGTCTTTTAAGTCAAATCCCCAAACTAATTTATTCAGGCTGGCGTTTAATAGCAAAGAGCACCCTGAGATTCCCCAATCCTGAGTTTTCATCTTTATTGCCTATTGTTATGGTTCAACGCTTTGATTTGTACATTGCTGTATGTTTTTATCGTGTTAAATAAAAGAGATTGGTTACCTTTTTTGCCTGTGAAAGGGGTTATTCAAATGATTGATTGATTGATTGAATGATTGATTGATTGATTGATTGATTGATTGATTGATTGATTGATTGATTGACAGTTTTCCAAAACATGAGATGACAAAAGACAAAATCTAACTTTTTGGTTGACATATAATACAATAACCCCCTGAACACACAAAAAGCTCAGTAAAACATTGCAGTGGAAGCATCTTGTTTTTTCAAGCAGGCCCAGAGAAGCTGATTAAAGTGGATCGGAAGGTGAATGGAGATGTATACCAGCCATACCATAAAGAAAACATGTAGGAGACTGCAGAAGACTTGAGGCAAGGTTACGAAGGTTCGTCTTCCAGCAGGACAATAACCCTGACTACAAACGTCACACTGTTTTTGTCGATCACATAAAATTTTTATAACATATATTGAAGCTTAGAGTCATACCGTGTTCTTGACATACTGTAGAATTTAGCGATCTGCCTTTGCAGCTTGTGGTTTCTGGAGTCAGCAGTGTTGCCGTGGGTGCAGCTTGAGTTTATGTGATGTCTTTATAATTGACTCAGAATGATGTAAACTCTGAATATTTTTTTACAAACTGTTGGTTCACTGACCCCGCATAAATCTCCAGTTTCACTCTGAAAGGTGCCACATGCCAAAGAGTTGCCAAGTTATGAGCAGCAGCAGACATAATTGTTTTTAGATCTGTTAGTGTGACAAATGAAAGCAGTGGTTTTAAAAGGGAAAAAAAGATTCAAACAGCATATGGACATTGCATTGGCAAGCAATCCTAAAAATTATTTTTTTTATCATAATATTGGAATGCCTACTTATGTTGGCGAGAACTTGTCCAGCTGGTGGTAATCACAGACTTATTGACAAGCTGCAGCTGACATGTGTTTTCAACAAGCAGAATTAATTTGAGGTTAAACCTTTTCTCCTGCTGAGTTTAATTAGAACTTTCAAATAATCTTGTAATAGCTTTAATCTTACTCCAGGACTACACCGAGTCTGTAACTACTTTACACCATGACCAAGAAAGCAGCTTTTGGTTAAACTGCATTGAATGGCCTTTTTAAATCCCAGACTAGCACTAATCTCCATCTGGGAAGTCTTTCTCAAAGTCCGATGAAAAGTCAGATAATTGAATCAGAAACTCAGAAAAATGCCACAGATAGAGAAACTACAGGAAAAGAAAACGCTCTTCCAGGTCTCCATCCAGAGTTGCAATGCTGTGAAAATACTAATGAAAAAGACTCTTTTAATAAACAGTACAATTGCTCTGTAACCTGTATTTGTTGCTTTGTAGCTTCTCTGGTATCTGTGGTTGCATGGAAAGATGGACTACAGTTGTACTTATGACTTCTTCATTTATATCCGAATAGCAGGACCGCATACACAGAACCACAGAACATAGAAGTCTCCCTCAATCCTCCACCACCTCAACTGCTCCCCCTTTAAACAGGGTGAGAAAATCATGAGGTGCTGCACAAATAAAAACAAAACCTTATTAAAGTCCCAAAATATCATTAACCAACAAAATACCAAATACAAAAAATATTACTGATTGTATAAATGAACCAAGGTTAAAAAACAAACTAATTTATGGAGGATGTCATGTTTTCCGCCTTTGCCCTGGTTAGAGAGCTCTGACAGGTTGTTCTCAAAACATCCTCCAGGCAAAACTTTTCTATCACGAGGCGTCTGACAACTAATGTAAGACTGGTCTGAAATTGAATGTGGTCGACGTTAAAATTGAAAAGCGGTACTTTTGGCCTTCTCACTTTTCCCAACCGTGGACTTCCAAGGGATTCTGCACCTGAACTTATCACCAAGCAGGAAATGCCCTGGTTAGAATAAACCGTGTGTTTGCCGCTTGAAATAGGAAAAGAAATGTCTCTGTTCGGTTGGAGAATTGTAAAAAGAAACAAAAGTGCTTTTTGTGACTTCCTACAGGTCCAACCCCAGGCCTCAACCCTGAGTGGCCATGGTGGAATGCCGTTAAAAAACACACACACACTTCAGCTAACATCACCAGAGTTCGGCAGCTTCCAACTTGAACCTTAGTAGTTCTTGAGTTGTTCTTAAACATCCAAATCAGTTTCTGGTTCATCTGACAGTGACAGTTTGGAATTCCTTTATGTAGCTTTATCACAGTTAATCATCCAGAAACTCTTTAACATCCTGGATTACATTTGAGGGACACGATTTTGTTCCAAAATCCTTGTTAGGACTGTGCAAAAAAACATTCTTTTTCAGCACATTGTTGAATGAAATCTCCCCAAAGGCATTATATCGTCTCTTTCTTCCCACTCTTTTCAAACTAATATTATCTGAACACCTAACTGTAGTGATTTACATCACAACCGGATACCACAAACACAATCCTCTTCTTTTGCACGGAAACTATTCGGTAAATTGCGGCACGTCTTATTTGCAGTCGGCAGCAGGATATTTATAAAGGTTTTCAATCTGCAAAACAGCACGAGCACCTCCTGGAATCTAAATCATGACAGAGAAAGGCAGACATCGCTGAGCAACATGAATGCATTGCACATACTGTAAACACTGCAAAAGTTGCAGGTATAAACAATTTACTAACTGTTTTTGGCAGTTTGTGTCTCATTGTCATTCATTGCCAGGATCTTGTCATTTGCAGTCGGTTATCTTCCCAGAGTTTCACTTGCTTCACTGCATTCCTGAGTTTGTGATTTGTTTTTGGATTTGATTTATTCTCTCTGCTAGTGCAGCACTCCTTATTTAACATTTTGTTTCGTGATTACAGATCGTTTCTCAAATGGCTGGACTTTACCTCTATTTGGGTCTTTGACACAACATCACACTATTGACTAGTAGATATTTAACCAGCAAAACACCATCATTACGGTCAACCTGCTCTGAAATGTGCTCTTTGCTGAAGCACAACTCACATAATTATCATATTAATGAGCTTTATGGTAATAGGATGATCTGCGAGCCAAGTGTAAATGAGATTAAAGGGCAAAAGCTGGGAATGTTGAGAAGGACAACTGCTTAACCTGTTTAAATATTTAATTTCTATTGTCTCAGTCACCATGTGACTCTTGCCTCAGGAGGCTTGGGGTTGAGGAGCTAGGTGCTTATTCTTGACCTCACTGGACCCTCTTCCAGAGGTGCCAAGAGCGGTGGGTTTTCCAATCATCAATCATCCAGATTCTTTTTTTTATCTTTCACTTTGTGTGTCTTTCTTTCTCTCTACTCTCCCCTGCCCTAGACTGGGTAGTTCAAGTTTAAAAATCATGTATTTTCTTTTGGAGACTTTGCTGTTCAGAAAAGCCATCAAGATTCAACTCCAACGTATGGCTGCGGTGTAGCTGGCGTCAGAGATTGTCCATCAAACTCCCCTTCCACAGCTCTTTCCCGAGGGCTTTTAAAAAAACATCAGTCTACGTACACATCCACTGAGTAGAACCATGCTGGTTTAGAATCTCAGCCATCCAGGACATGGCAATTCCAAAAAGTCTACACAGACTGGCTCTTCTCTTCTCTTGTTTTTTAAAACATTTTCTTGGATTCTCAGTAAAACCCATCAAGCAGCTCAGGGGTCTCATTTATAAAGTTGGGGCCTGAAACTTGTATACGTCACTTTCCACGTAAAGGTTGGGATCTGCAAAAAAAAAAAGCCTTTACGGGAAAATGTGCGTTCCTCACGGCAACTCTGACCCAGACGTACGCTCATCTTGGAGACAGGGGAAATTGGCAACAAAGATGGTAAAGTAGTGAGTTGCAGTTAGACTGCATGATGATTCCTCTAAGACGTTCAATTTCCCTCCATATCAGAATTTAATCATAGATCGATTTCATTATAAGCATTTAAAACCGCAGTGTTATTCATGCTTGCACTGTTAATCACCCATAAAATGTTTTTTAACATGTCCTGTCTGGCAGTGTAGCATTAAGAATGGTTGTCTTAATGCCAAGAAGAGCCCAACAGAATTTACTTTCACAAGTGGAGCAAAAATGATTTTGCCACAGTCTTTCCCTTATTTATATAAACAAAAAGCTTCATTAGATTTTCTTCTAGAACTATTTCATGTTCAATGGACACAAAAACGGGAAGTTAGAAGAGAAAAAAAGAAAGAGAAAAGGATGAGACAAAATGCTAAAAGGGAGAAAAGATGACAAAAATAGAGGAGAGGAAAAGGAGAGAACAAGATAACATCCTTGGAATCTGCTTCTACACCTGCAAAGAGAGATATGAAAAGAGCAGCAAAACCAACCGATAAAGTTTCAAAGGTACAAACAATCCAACGCCTTGATAACATCACTGAAAAATATACAGTATTATTTAATATGAGATGTATAAAGTGACAGCTAAAGCTAATAATAGGGCTTTTCTGTATAGAAGTTAGTCTGTAAGCACTTAAATCCAAGCACCTGTAAGTGTTTGAGAGAGTGTACTTGTGTATGTGAGGTTCATCCAAAAGAAAAATAATCAATAGTGGTTGTGAGGAGCTAAAGACCAGCCCCCCAGAGCGCTGACGCAGACACTGGGGAAACCAGAACCCCAGACGCACAAATTGTCCCAGTAGAGGTACAACAGTTCACAAAAGCTGCATTATATAGAATTCTGCTATAACCTACAGGAGACAACAGCTACAAACCCTGGGTTTCGGGGTCCAAACCAGAAGAGTGCAGAGAAAGTGTGTGATCACCATGCAGCACTCAGATGAACCCCCTGTCAGCTTCCTAAACTGCTTTTTGCATATTTTTTTTTGGGGGGGGGGGGGTAACCTCTCAATCCTCCTGGTCTCCCTCGCTCCTCTAAATGTCGATCTGAACACACAGCCTCATAAGAATTTCAATACAGAGTACAGCTGTCGTTCGGTGTTTAAAACTGCAATCAAGTGTACAGTACTCTTTAAAGTAGCAATAAGCGAAATTTAATCATTTCAGATAGAAATAACTAAAAAGTGATGTGAAGAACTAAAGGTAATATTTCAGATAGACAATGGTTGGATGTCATACTGCATCTCTGATGGGTTGTTTTCCAATAATAAATATCACTTATTGCTCCTTTAACAAGTTCTTTTAATGTGTAAAACATCTGTGCTTTACCTCTGATTTACACATTTAATAAACTCCTTTCTGTGATTTTTTCCCCAGTGTTTTTGGCCTTTTCTCCATGGTTGCCATTACACCATGAAAAAAAAAACGATCAGCTGACCCATTTTTAACACACATTAACATTGATCAAGTGCTTTCCATCAACCATTTATGGATGAATCTGGACATATAGAGGGCAGAACATGAGGCAGAACCTGGTACGCAAGTGTTCAGGTACAGCTGTGATAAAGGAAAATTGGAAGCTGGTATGTGTGCCCATGGTTTTAGAAATGCGATTTTTTTTTTTGCCATACACCTTTTTCTTGGCTTAAGTGTCTCAGGGTTTTGTTCAAAGTTTTAAAAATGAGGCCCCAGGTAACGAACAGGTAGGCCAGGAATTATGGTATAAAGGCACGGACTGGCACTCAGAGCAAAACAAGCTATTTGGATGGAGAAATAAATTTCCTCTAAACACCGGAAAATCAGCATATTCTTCTATCTGACAAATAACAGCTTTTGTCTTTTAATATTTGACTCCTGCCTCGCGTTATTCATCCGGCCTGTTTTCTGTTGTTTTTGGACTGGCTGGCTGTTTTCCACCTTCTTCTCTGCTCCACTCAGCTAATTAGTGGAGTAGCTTTACCTGCGTCGAGCCTGACTGCTTGCGTGTGCTTCACCTGGGACTCTGCCTATTTATACTTGCCTCTCACAGCTAGTCAGTGTCGCGATTTGTTCTGATGAACCCGAACACAACCACACACAGAGCTTCGTTTCAAGAGTTTTATTAAAGGTTGATGGATTATGGATGATGAGAGCCAGAGAGTCTTTACCGGGGTGCAGTAGGTGGATGTAGATGGCAGGAGCTGGCGGACGGGAGGGAGCTGGAGGACCGTGGGTGAGCCCAGGGACGGAACCCAAGGCTAGCAGATGAGCTTCGGAATGGGATCCGAGCAGGTTGCGTCTTGGAGTGGGATCCTAAGCGCTTCGAGGGAAGTGGAGAGACGTGGAGAGAAGAGAGACGAACCGGCAGGGAAGAGCAGACTGAGGTGAGCTTAAGTAGGGGTGTTGACAGGTAGGTTAAGTCCAGGCTGATTAGAAACGGCAGGCGGAGATGATCAGAGGTGGAGTAAAGAACGGGCTTTATGGGAGGAGGAAGGTGCCAGAAAAACTTCCAGGGTGAGGCAGGCAAAAACTGAACCCTGACAGTCAGATCGTCTTCAAGCTTTGTGAGAGTTGCCTTCCAGCATTTGTGTGCACCACCTGCTCTGACCTATTTGCCTGCTCTGGATTCTCTGCTCACCCTGCCCTCGCTGGATATGTCATCGGTGTTCTGACGCTGGTCACAGCGTGGACTGTTTTCTGGTGTCAATTCCTGCTTCGCCCCGTTGACTGCTTGTTTTGGTTCCACTGCTCTACACTGTGTAACCCCTGCCCGTCTCACGGATCTGCTCTCTGCCTCCAGTCTGTTCAGCCCGTCATCGGGCCTATTCTGGCTGTCATCCCCACTGTGAGCAGCCTGTGAAAGCTCTGCTTAACGCCTGCTCATCCTAGACTGACATTTTGTTCAGTACTAGGGCATGAAATCTGCCTTGAAAAGGCCACTGAATCAGGAGAAATATCATTTTAATATGCTCGACCTGTGAGAAGGATTAGTTTGGTGAATCTTGATCAAGTAAAGTCCCGGTTAATGATAGGATCTAAGGTTTGCCTACAGAATATTTAAAGCAAAAGACTGTTGGTCAACTGTTTGAGGATGGACAAGATGGACTGAACCTTTCTCTCTGCCAATAGCTAATGATTAGATTATAAAGCCTTAGCTTCTGAGTAAATGACATTTGCAAAATAAGTGACTTTTTAATGTTACTTCTGATATATTTCTTTTGAGCTATATTTTGCCCCTGCCGAAACTTTGCGATCAAAGTTCAACCAAAGATAAAATAGCAGTTGCAAGCAAAACCATTGGTGCTTACATTCAGGCTGCTAAAATATAACTATTTGTTAACAAGAGCCAGAAGTAAATGAGAGGAGAGCTGCCATTAAAGGGCAGGGTGGTGTGAAATGCTGGCTGCAAGGCTACTTAGCCTGGGTCCTGCACTAGAGGAAACAGGTAAAGACAGTCAGATACAGGCAGGGAACGACTAGGCACACTTGTTCGCCAAAATGAGTGGGCCTAGAGCTGAACTACTCAACCGGTCTGGTAGAGAAGTTTGTGGAGCCTACTGGTTTGTTGCTGGTTTAATACTAGTTTAATACTAGTCATGTCCCTTCCTGGGACACTACTTAAAAGGTAAACCGATCTGTTTCACCTTGCTCAAGGCTTTCTGGGGGAAAGATCTTCCACACTATGGAAGATAATGTTCGGGGTTCCTGCTCTGAGACCCACAATAACTCATTACTGCAGACGCACTATAAATCCAGCTGCACACAGAAGGGTATACCCTGCTTTGACATCCACTTGGAGCTGCATCATTTCAGACATGTATTGTTTTTGCAGTTCCAGATGCACCTCTATGGTTATCGACAGAGTATGCTCAGATGTTGCTGTGACTATTTAAAAAAAAAAAAAAAAGAAGCAAAAAATGGCTTATCATATTGGTCTGTTATTGGCAATGTTCTATAATATTTCTTGGAGAACCAGCATATTTTGGGTATTCAAGCTTATTGGTAGTTTTTCTTTTAAGCAACCATGGTCAGCTTTTGATCCAACAGATTTTCATCACGACATTTGTGTGTGTTTTACCTCTGATGGACCCTGACCATTGAAGAAAATAACACAGATGACAGGCCTTCAACACATATTGCAATGCAGTCCTCACTCAGAAACAGGTTTCTGCTTGTTTTCTGGCTTTAATTAGTCCTCCGCTCATGCTGCTGCTTTTGTGGTGACACACTGAATAATATCCACTGTGACTTTTTTGTTAAGTTGTTGAATCTGTCTCGGCTCACATCTGGCTGTCAAACTCTGATGATTTAGAATGCTTTGCTCTTGTGTTATGATGCATAAAAGAAAAGAATTTTCCATGTTGGATTTGTTTTAGCCGCTGAGCTGATGACAAACAACGAAGACATCAAAGAAGAGCTACAGTCGGTGAGATGTGATGTCTCAGTAAGTTAACGAGCACATTAACTTGCCAAAATTAGCTTTAAAATCTTTACGCTGTAAAATTAAACTGTACGATTCCAGACATCCAGAATAAAATATTACTGTCAGTATGTCACGGTGTTGTAAAGACTGCCCACAGCCAGGTGCAATTCTGATGAAAAAAGCAGTGTTTCTGTAATTTATATGTGTTCCTGGTCCGAATGAACCAGTTCAGTGAAAAAATATCTGTACCCCATACATAATTTTTTTCTGTTCTTGCGTTTATTTGTGCACTTACATGTTTCAGATTTAATTTCAGAAAAAAGATAGACTGAGTAAATACAATTTTGTTCTTAAGTAACCTGGAGATCAGATCCTCCAAGTGCAAGGCCATGGTTTTCAACCGGAAAAAGGTGGTTTCCCTCTCCACGTTGAGGGAGGGTCCTGGCTCAAGTGGAAGAACTTAAGTGTCTCAAGGTGTTGTTCATGAGTGAAGGGAAAACGAAGTGGAAGATCAACAAACGGATCAGCCCGGCTGCTGCAGTAATGTGTAAGGTGCATCGATCCATTGTGGTTAAGAGAGACACTGAGCCTGGTTCTGGTTCTGCTGAAGGCTTCTTCCAGTTAAAGGGGAGTTTTCCTCTCCACTGTCGCTTCACGCATGCTCAGCATGAGGGATTGCTGTAAAGCCATCGACAATGCAGATGACTGTCCACTGTGGATCTACACTCTTTCATGAGGAGTGAATGCTGCTTGTCAAGACAATCTACTGGGTTTCATTAAATAGGAACATTTTTGACCAATCTGTCTGTATGATTTGAGTGAAGTTAACTTTGTAAAGTGTAAAGCGATTGTTGGGTTGAAAAGTTCTCAGAAATGTTTGCTCGCATGAAAAAAAATCTTCTGGTCGTATTTCTTTCTACTGAGGCCTTCCTCTTCTTCTCAGAAACTTGTACGCGGTTCGCTTCTTGCAACTCTCATCCATGTTCAAAGTATACGTTGTGAGCAGTGGAGCTACAATAAACGGCTAACACCGAAGCTAACTGCTAAGCTAACCGGATACATAAACACTAGAAGTGCGCATGCGCAACCAGCAAGCAGAAATTAGCAAGGAACAAACACGCACATTGGCGTTACGTGAGCACATCAGAATGATTGGCATGTGGGACAACCAATAGATAAGGTGATCCTCCCTGAACTTGAGGGACAGAGGGGGGTGAGGGCAGGAGTGTTTTTACATCTCTTTGGAAAATCTTTGGCCCCTATTCTTTGCAGAATTGCTTTATTTCAGCCACATTGGCGTTTGTAGGAGTATAAAGGGCTTGTTGTATGTCATGCAATAGCATCTCAATTAAGTGTAACTTGTACATTGACTAGTATACTTTGAAATCTTCCTTTTAATACAGGATGAAACATAGTCATCCAAAAAGCTCTACTTTTGTTCCATCAGTTGACAGATTATGCTCTCAGAAGTCTTGGGAATCTTTATTATGTATTTTTTTTAATGCAGACGTGAGACCTTTGTGTTATTTTTGCTCGGCAGTGGTGGTAATGGCCTTGGGATTTTCCAGAGGAAGCCATTTTTACCAAGTCTCTCTCCCTTTTCTTTTAGTGAAATAAAACCAAAAAAGGTGTTCACTGATGATTTAAAACGAGAGGCAATCACTTATTCACATATGGTCAGATTGTTCTGATAGTTTATTTTTTTAATAAATGAACACATCATTGGAAAACAGTTTTTTTTATTTTTATTCAGGTTATCTTTGTCTGATATTAAATTTGTTCGATGATCTGAGACACTTAAGTGTGGGAAAAAAGTGAAAACGGAAAACACAAAATACCTTTTTTTAAAGAAAAATATTCATACAAATACTCTCCATGACCCTGTATGTCTGATTTTTGGAACCGAACATAAGACCCAAGCCTTGGGGTTTCAGATGCTAGGCCATCACTTAATAGAGTTGTTTATTATAACCAATCAAATCTAATTTGTTGTGAAGTGTTCTTAATTCAGTTGTGACATAAATGATCTATATTTAGGCATTAGGCAGGAGATCTTGACAAGTTTGTCTTATATCCTTTCTACTTCTACAGTGAAACCACAGTTTAATATTCTTCAGGAAATACAATGTCTCAAATGGAGATTTTAAGCCAGATGTTTCTTAAAAACCATCCTTTGACGCTTGATTTCCCTTCCACACAATCAAATGCTTGCCTCCTGTGATTCTATAGGAGTGCTGCAGATGGTACCCGCACATAGGCTCGCACTAATGGTGATTTGAGTCTTGTTCTGTTATTAACAATGTTTTCAAAAACAATGAAAGATGCCCATGAAACTCTGGTCCTCTTCTGTGGAATTTCTCTGCACCAAAGCTGCTTTTCTAGGACAGATATTAGACAAAGTACAAGAGACTTTCAGTTTTGGAACCTGCTAAACAATTCCATTAGAGCAAAGTGTTGTTAAAACCTACACACATCTCACTGCAAGGTAACATTATACAATGAGGTCCATCCATCATTGCCCACTGCCCTTGGATAAGGTTCAGAGTTTCCATCTGATCTTTTGCTGTTGAGGCACTGCAGCTGAATGTGGAGAAGGTTTTAAAGCTGCCACTTATCCAAAAATTTAATCATGCGCTCCTGTAACATGCATATCTTTTGATAACAAGGGAAATGTAAAGGTTATGAAATGACCGAAGAACTACACAGAAACCCTGGGTGCTATCTTGTTCTTTGTTCCATAAAATATAAAACTATATATATATAAAATGTGTAACATGCTTATGTTTACAATGTTAAAAATAACATCTTAATGTCCTAAAATGTGAAACTGTAGAGTACTGATTTAAAGGGGACATATTATGCTAATTCCACTTTTTTAGTCTTTAAAAAAACAAGGCATTGGCTGAGAAGTTTGAAAAACGGCAGAATGTTAGAAAGGTTAAGCTGAACAAGGCTAGTAAGTTAAGAGAAACTATCAAAAGTTTAATGGAAATGTTTGTGAAGTGAAAATGTCTTTGAATGTTTTTTTCTGAGTTGTGTGATGAAATATATAGTCTTCACAATTCTGGAAAGGGAAAAGCATGGAACTTGGTTTAAAGCAAAAATTATGTTTAATACAGGTGCTGTCAAAAATGCTAAACTTTGGGTGGTACAAAAACAAACATAATGTTGAAAGTAAAGGTATTGATGAAACCAAAGAAGATTACCATGATAACATAAATCCTGATGATAGTATTTCCAATGTGGGTAAAAATACAAAGACTGCGACTAGTTCAAGAACAAGCACTTCCTCTGCAAGAATAAAAGCTGCTGCAGAAAAAGCAGCTCTTTTAACTCAGATGGCAGCTTTGAAGGAGTGCCATGCATTGGAGGAGCAAGAGCTATTGCTAAAAAAGGAAAAAATAGCAACTTCGAATGGAAACGGAGCTCACTGCAGCAACAGCCAAACTGGACATTCTTCAGGCTATGGAGGATCAACGTTCAACTGCAAAATCCAGCGGCATGAACTCTTATTTGGAAAAGTAAAGGAAGTCATTAACGTCTATCTCACCCAATCCTAAACAAAAGGAGGACTAACCACAACGCAGACAAGACAACCAAGACGCGTATTGTTTGTCAGTGGAACCATTAAATACAGCTCAAAGAAAGGGAACAAACAGTCGTGCATCAACAGCGTTATTTGACTCTTCCACCACGAGACATTCCTGCTTTTGATGGAGACCCATTGGAATATCGCCATTTTCTAAAAGCATTTGAGCAAGGTGTGGAAGAAAAGACCAAGAAAACAGACTGTATATATTATATGGAGCAATTTACAAGAGGACAGCCAAAGGAATTGGTCCCTAGCTGCCAGCATGGCCAAATAACTTTGGCATAACTACGGCAGCTAGACATCATTCTACCTGCTATGAAGCTGGACATGACAACGGAGAAAAAAAATATATAATAAAATAAAATACACAGGGAACAGAACACAAACATAAATAAGAAACTAAACAGAATAAAATTATAAATTACTATGGCAAAACCTTTTGAACAAAAAGAAAGTACTTGGGAGAGATCAGAAGACAAACACAATATTGTGATTCTGGTCTGGCTGCACTCTGCCACACCTTTTCTGTCTGCACTTCATACCTCCCTTATCACAAACTTAATCGTGTTTTTGGATTATCCTGCCTTGCTCCTGTGGGACATTGTATTTATTTCTAAGCACTTTGTAACTTGCGTCATGTTGTGCGCGTGTTGAATACATTTCAACTGATGTCTGTCATGCGGCGCATGAACCAGGGAGTCACTATGGAAAAAATCCCTTCCACAGCAACGGAGACGGGGACATGTTCAGATCGTTACTACGTTCCGGAACCCGTTCTTGATTTGTGCCATTGTCAGAGAAAACATTCACCGTGGTAGCGTAAACGACTTTTACAAACGCAACCAAAGTTTTCCGTTTTCATCAGAAGATGTTGTCGTGTATACAGGGCCTTGTGACGCTGCAAAACCTCGCCCAGCACAGTTTGGAATAACCCAACCTTTAGGGGCCTACATTAAATTAGATAATGTATTCCTAAATACACGTGCAAGGAGCAGATATTTGTAAATAACATATTAATAAATGTTACTTTTTTAAATTATTTACTTATCCCTTCTTGAGATGATTTTGTCTTATATTAAGACACTTTCCCTAAAGCCAACTTCCCTTTAACTTTGTGATTTAGATAATTATGTCTCGCATCTATAAGCAAACTTCGGCGGTAAGTCTGTTCAGCTATTGGAGAACAAAAGATCGTTTCTTCCAAATAGCAGATCTGAACCAACAGAACATCCTTAGAAAGCCCGCATGCGGACGAGCTCATTCTGGCGTAGCGGGAGGGGCACCCCGCACCCCCTTCTCTGCCCACCCCCTCCCCCCCGTCCCGCAGCTCGGCTGTGGTACGCTCCGAGCTGGACGCGTTTGGCTCTTTTGACCGGCGAACAATCCTCATCAGTACCGCGCAGCGTCCCCAGGAGATTCCCGTCGGTCGCCCTCTCCGCAAAGCCAGCCGCAGCCTGCAGCCTCTCCGTCCTGATGAAGCAGACTCTGGGCGAGCTGATGAGGATGAGCAGGATATGCCGGATGGTTATTGCCACTTGTTTGGGATCCTTTATTCTGGTCATCTTTTATTTCCAAAGTATGTTCCAACCAGGTAGGGTCTGCCTTTCTTCTTTCTGCCACTCTCCCGTGTCCACAGCTGTCTCCCTCTCTGTGTGTGTGTGTGTGTGTGTGTGTGTGTGTGTGTGTGTGTGTGTGTGTGTGTGTGTGTGTGTGTGTGTGTGTGTGTGTGTGTGTGTGTGTGTCTTTGTTGGCACGCTGACGTGCTCAGGCAGTACAGTAAAGCCGCCGGTGAGTAACGATCCCCGCTGGAAGACGCAGCTCGTGGAACAGTTTGTGTGGCGCATCCACGGTGCTCGGAGCGCTGTCTTGTTGCGCTTTTTGTCATGCCCTTTGTTACCGGGAAGTGTGCGGTGTGATGTGGCCAGACTTGCTCTCTCTCTCTGTCTCTCTCTGTCTCTGGTCAGACAACTGGCATGGGCATGTGGACATGTGGGGAGAGGACAAAAAAAGGGGTGTTGGAGTGGGGCTTTGTCCTCGGAGGAAAAACGTGGCTTGGTGAAGGGAAGCACTGCGGTGATCAGCTTGGGGGCTTTGGCACAGTGTGGGCACCCGATCTGATCAGAAAAGCGCACACCGAGCTCCTGATCATCATAGAACGCACGTCTGCGCTTACAGTCTCCCTATAGGGAACATAGGATCATGTTTCCTTTCTGAAGGGTTAAAAAAAATCCCACATGGCCACAACAAAAGGAACCCTCCCTGCATCAGAATTAAGGGGTGGTTGTTTTCACTGGTTCATTTGTTTTAATTGATTTCAAATTGAGAGATCGGGCTGTGCTTCTAAGCGGAACGTCCGTGTGGCCGAATCCACGCCCCTTCACGGAGGTGGCACAGCGGCGTCTCTGTGGAGCTGAATGAAAGAAGGCTTGCGCTCGGACGATCAAAGCTCAGAGCGCGCAAGGCTGCTTCGCCGCTGCTCCACTTCGCTCGTCTTGACAGCTGAAAACAAGTTTGAAAGACTCTATTCGTGGCAAAAATCACAATAAGGACGGATGATTAAAAAGCGCGCAACTCTGTCCATTCTGAAAAAGTTGAACGAAAGTCATAGTTTGCCATAAGCCATGTGGAAGAAGGACGAGTGACTGTGAGGCAGAAAACTAACGCTTTACATTACCCCAAACACATCATCTCCACACTGAAACATAGTGGTGGCCTGTCACCCGGAATTCAAAGGGCCTTGGAATCCCCCCCTTATACAGCGCCCCTGGGTGGCAGTATCATGCTATGGGGATGTTTTATTTTTTTTATTTAGTGGAAACTAAGCTGGGTTGATGAGAAGAATACCTGTTAGAGGCTGCAAAAGACTTGAGGCTGGTGTGGGGAACCCAGGTGGGCAATGGTTTGGATAAAGGTGTGTTCATTTGTTAGAATGGCCCTGTCAAAGTCCAGTCAAATGTGATTTTTTTTAGCTCTCCACAGTGGCGCCTAATAGCTTTTGCTAAAATTATAAACTTTTGAGCGGTGTTTAAGAATAGAGAATGAAATATCTTTACAGAAAGTCCATAGCAGAATGAGTCTGGAGAGACACTCAAACCGAATTATTCGCGTAGATCGGCTGCTGTTGGTCATCTGACATTTCGCCTCTCTCTCTCGCAAATGCTGACAATGCAGCGAATTTCCCCCCTAGCTCGCTTCATCGTGTCATCACAAAGGAGGAATGTCTATTCACTTCCCGGCTCCGCCATGGCGGACAAGGGTTTTACGGAGTGAGTCACGGTGCTTTACGTAACGTGGAAAGACAAACCACGGCGTCAGCGTCCACTAGATCAGGGGTCACCAACTTTTTGAAACTGAGAGCTACTTCATTGGCATTGTGTCATACGAAGGGCTACCAGTGCTGACCTTTGAACTGGAAGAGTCAGAGTTCACCTTAACTTTATGTAAAATTAATGCATTTTTTCATGCTTTGTTATATGTAGCCTAGTGTAATTTTTAAATCTGTATAAATGCAAGTGTGAATAAACAGGAAGAGTAACGGAATAAAATAAAGTTTTAGATGCAGCTCACTGGTGGATTGGGCTTTTTTTTTTAGAACAGGCTTGAGGGCACCACATGTGGTCCTCGAGGGCTACTTGGTGCCCATGAGCACCATGTTGGTGACAAGATCCTTTAGAGACGTACCTGGTTAGGCGAGTACCACCACCTGGTGGTACTCAGGGGACAGATCCCTCTGGGAGATGAACCACTACCGTCTTCGGCCAGTAAATCCATCATTGCTCTGAAATAATGCTTATTTTTACTGTCTAAATATCCATCCATCCATTTTCCAACATGCTTATCCTTATTGGGGTCGCGAGGGGTTGCTGGTGCCTATCTCCAGCTGTCAATGGGCGAGAGGCAGGGTACACCCTGGACAGGTCGCCAGTCCATCGCAGCTGTCTAAATATGTAACATATATAAAAAACATGTTTGCACTTAAATATATGGACAAGGAACATCCTGGACACGACGTGAATTGGCAGAAAAGTTCAGATTGTTGAACTCGAGCCAAATTTTGCTCTAGATGGGCGTCCACCGCGCTGTTCGCAGTTTGTTCACATCACGGACCGTTAATTCTCTCCTGAGCGTGGGACAACATGTAAATCACTCACTCCATTCGCCATGTTCGCATTCGGTGTGAACGCAACTTACGGGTTAACGTTTTGCCATTTTTTTCTCATGAAACACAAACTACATGCTTGTTTTCTACTCTTCTATTCAAAAAACGCAACAATTCATTTCCTCTTTGTTAGGGCAAGGGTAATACCCCTCCTTGTTCTAAAACCTAAAATGTGGAAAAATTCTACTTATCTCTTTTGTTTTAATTTACCATAAGGAAAATACATTTTTACATTTAAAAAAACTTTGAATTTATCTTTTTTTCCCCTAAAGATTATGTACTTTCTTTGCTGTAGGAGCATTTTTATTCCGGAGGCTCTTCAGATTGTAAAGGTTGCTGAACCCTGATCCAGACCTAAACCCAGTTGGGAATCTGTTGCAGGACGTGAAAATCCCTGTAAAGCTCTCAATCCTGTCCGACTGAGATTGAGTTAAGAGGCGAAGAATGACATCACAAAATCTCAGTCTGTAGGTGAGGAGTACTGTGAAGAACCCCAAGAGAAAGCTGGCTCAGACTTTTAAATGTATTGTTGGGGGGAAAAAAGTATTTTTTTAAATTGCTGCAGTGTTCAGTCTGGAAAAGTATGGAATTTGATTTCAGAACATTCCAGGTCTGCAAAAGAATGGAAAAAGAAACCAAGAGCATGGGACGGTATTTATTGTGTTTGTTTTTCTTACAAAATTTAAAACCTAATCCCTTCTCTAGATGTTGTGTCCTTGCTTCTTTCTTTACTCTGTGCCTGAAGTCCTTACGTGGTTTCCTTCTTGTATCTTACAAGGTGCTCGTATCTCTAAGAGGGCGACGGCAGCGCAGGACCTAGGGAGTTCATCCTGAGTTGCTGGTTTGAACCCCTGCTCTGACCGTCACAGTTGTTGTGTCCTTGGGCAGGACACTTCACCCACTTTGCCTGCTGTCGGTGGTCCGAAGGCCCGGTGGTGCCAATTGTATGGCAGCCCCACTTCTATCAGACTGCAGCTGTGGCTATGATGTAGCTCACCACCATCAGCGTGTGAATGAATGGGTGAACAACTGATTGTAGTGTAAAGCGACTCGGGGTCCTCGGACTTGATAACGCGCCATGTAAGTGCAGGCCATTTACCTTCCTTGGTTCTGTCCTTCCATCCCAGGGGCCCATCTTCCTTCCATCCTTGTTTTTCACTCCCTTCATTCTTTCATACCTTCTGTCCTTCCTTTCTTTTATCCTAACTCCTTTCATTCCTCATGTCCTTCCTGTCCTGTTGTACAATATAATATGCTGCTGCCATTCCTCTATTTCTTCTTTTGTAGTACCTTCTTTCTGTCCTTCTGTTTTTCCTTCCTTTCCCTCTGCGTGTCCCACCGTCCTTCTTGTGTTATATTAACCATGTCCGTCCTTCTTTGGGTCATACCCCCCTTGTGTTCTTACTTCAGGTCTCTTGACATTCCTTCCTTGGGTAATTTCCCTTCCTTCTGTGGGTTCTTCCTTCCTTTCCTTCCTTGTGTGTGTGCCATTCCTTCCTTTTTCTGGGTTTTTGGGCATTCAACATTCAAAGTCGGTCCAGAGCAGACATTCTAGAAATAAATCAGTAGTGAACTTTGCTATTTTAGATTTTAAAACTGAACACAGAGGACTCAGAATTCTGGAATGTTCAGTCAGGAAAAGTCCAGAATTTTCATAAAAATGTGTAGGAACCATGTTAGTGTTTTTTTGATTGCCCGAGTGCATTGTATTGGGGTTGCATTGAGTACATTTTCTAACTTGGTTTGCTCTCAAGTCAACATTTCACTCTCCAGTGGACTGAAACGTTCACTCCTAGAAGTAGCTCCACGGTTCTACATGTAGCACTTGGAGCTACTGTATCCGAGAGGTGTTGGGCTTTAATGCAAGATGAAACATGACCTGTGGCAGGGAACAGAGGGACGTTTCAGGCTCAACACACAACCTCAACGGTAAATCTGATAGAATAAGAGCAGTCAAGACAATAGGCAATCAGAAAAGACAACAATTAACAAAACCAGCCTGATGCTTCTGTTCAATTGGAATTAAAAGCCAAGTTGAAAAGATGAGTCTTTCAAAGTCATGCAGGAGCAACGTGCTCACGCCGTCTACAGCCGTCAGCAGACGAGCAGCAGCGGTTTGGACCAGCTGCAGAGGGCAGCTGGTCCCAGTACAGAGGAGCAGTAGTAACGTGCACTTCTGCTTCAGTAAAGCAGATTTTTATTGGATTTGATAACACTAGGGGGGTCACGAATGGTCCACATAAATGATGACGTAGATATAAATGTAGAACGTAATTCTTTTTGATATATTCTACACTTTCTTATGCTGTTACCAAAGGTACAGAATCACCCACCTCCTTGCAGTCTGCATTGTTCTGGCACATGTGTCTCCTCTGTGTACGTCAGCAGAGCTCAGCAGCACGTTTGTTTCGAAACAGAGCACGTAAACCCGCTGCTAGCGAGCCTTGTTCACCACAGTCCTCAACGTTCTCCAGCACTAAACTTATGGAAGTATTCAGTCAGGTGACGATAGAGGGGAGGTTTTGGATGCTCTGTAAGATCCAGACAGATCCTATGTGTGCAGATCTACCTTTTTTTTGACTCAATGGTTCTGCTGTCGCTGCCAACAGCCGCAGACACTTCAATTACTTCTAATCCCCTGAAGGAAAATCACCATGATGCTCTACTGTGGGAGACTTGTAGTCACTCAAGATGACTCTTACTGACTGGTAAAGCAAATGTTCTGTGGTTGAGGAGTTCTGTTTCATATTGTACCGACATTTAAAGCACTTTTACCATACTTAAATATAAAAAGGGCACGGTATGACAGCACAAATTGTTGTATTCAAGGCCTTTCCTGGCAGTGACCAACATTTGGTTTGTTGGATTTAGTTTTTTTTTATGTGGACTAGAACACATGAAGTAGATAAATGTGCTGAGGGTTCTTCGATCAAGGTTGTAGATTTAAATCTAACAGATCTAAGTTTGTAAAAGTTCAAATGTTCCTCAGTTTTTACCAGAAAGGCCCCAAACCAGAGATTGGCCAGTTTTCTATAGATCGGCTCTGATCAACAGGTCAGACACTCAAAAATGAGAATGTCTTTAAACAACCAGCTGCGTGTCTTCTCCAGATTAATAACCATCAGAACCAGCTGTTTAGAGCTCCTGTCGAGTAATGGCCCAGTTATTGTCCAAGTGAGAGGTTAGGAATGATTCTGTTTTATTATAAAAAAAAAAAAACCCTGAGCGTTTTATTCTTTAAAAAGTTTCAGATTTAAAAATACCCAGCACACAGCAATCATCAATTGAAAAGAATTTCATAAACGTGTCCTGCAACAGAGACCCTCTACAGCAGGACCTTTCCTTTATTAAACATCAGTGAGTCATCTTTCAGGGAGAGAACTGATTGCAAAATTGAACCAATTCTCTATTACGTTGCTCTTGAGGAGCCCTGGGTCGGGTTTTCAGTGGTGTGCTAATCTGTACAGACATTGCGTCAGAATCTACACACACACGTACACACACACACTTGTTTAAAGGGCATAGTGAGGACCGTGCCTTGACTTCCGTTCATCTTCAAGCCTTTCTTTGGCCTAACCCTAACCCTGACACCCTAACCTCAGAATAAAAGTGAGGGCCGACAAAAGGTCTTCACTTTACATCAAAGTCCTCACTTTACGAGTAAAATGAGCAAAACGTGTTCTCGCTCAGCTGCAAGTACAAGATCACGTACACACACACCCACACCCACACACACACACGCTCCTTTATACACAGGTCACAATGCTGATGTCTTACTCAGCAGTGGCGATGATAGGGTGCTCCACTCTGGGTGCTCTGATTGAAAAGGAGCCGTCCTCAGCAGGATGTTTGTGCAGGAGTCTGGTTGTGGATTTAAACAGTGCAGCCTATATTTATGCTTTATTATACTGGTGGAACTGGGGCTATTGAGAAGTGTGTGTTTAGTGATGTTTACTTCCCCTAAAACACTTGTTCTTGCCTCTGTCATTGCCTTTTTGACTTTTTTTCCCCTGAAATGACTTAATCACCCAGCAATCTCCTCTGTCCTGACTCCACGCCGTCCTTCACTCTCGCTTTTCGCCTTTGTCTGGGGGACAAACACACCGCAGCACCACTGCTGTCCGTCTGATGACGTGTCTCGCAGTGTCTCTATGGTTTAGGTATGTTTCGCTGGCCTGGGAATCCTCTTCAGGGCCCTAGTGTAAACTCTCACCTCTCTCCCAGGACCTCTAGGGTTACGACCTCTTGTAGAAAAGACATAAAGGTTGGGTAGGTGGGGGAAAGAAAAGCCGTAATTAGCTATTTTGAAAGCAATTGAAGTTTTTTTTATTTATCTACAGTGCTTTGAAAAGGTATTTACCCCATTACTCCATTCTTGGCTTGCCTGTTCTTCTGATACTCGGTAACGCCAACAGCTACACCCAAATTGGGTATATATATATATATATATATATATATATATATATATATATATATATATATATATATATATATATATATATATATATATATATATATATATATATATATATATATGTGTGTGTGTATATGTTATATATATGTTATAACATAGATCTGTCCAGGGACCTGTCACCCATTGACTAAGACAGGGATCCCCCCTAACCCCCGTACATGCATGGATGGAACAACATTGATAACAATTATGAATATTATTTATAGTGCACTTTAAGTATGTCAAAGTGCTGCAACAAAGTTAATTTTTAAAAAAAAAAAGAGTTACATTTAAAATATTACATCAATCATAAAACCTGGAAAAGCTGACTCTGTCAGGTGTCAGCTCCTCCCCAACCCTCTGAGTCTGGGAAAGAGCCATACGGTCAGACTTACTGCGAGATTCATCTCTAAACAACAGCCACTTGACCCAAAATATTGCAAACCAAGGTAGCACCAAAATAATTTAATAAAAAATAACTGTGCTTCGACCGCTGGAGATAGGCACCAGCCCTCCTGCTTCTGCCACTGTGCATAAATAAGCATAAAGATAAAATATACAAACTATTAAAAAACTGGGATATTATTTGCTCTGGTTACTTTCTTTAAAACACCATTTATGAAACCTTTCGTTGTGAAAAAAGTAAAAAAAAAAAAAGAAATAATATGAAATATGGCTAAATTCTTGTGACCCTAATATCATGTATTGAAATATAATATAATGGTTGTGTTATTACACCCTTAATCTTTATAGTTAACCCACAATCTGTTTGGGGTGAAGCACAAACAGATCTAATGCTGAGTAGGCCCATGCTACTAAATGAAAAGGATTTAGTGGCATCGTCAGATCAATGTTTTTGTCCAAGTTATAAAATGTTATCTTGGAATTGGTGCTGAATCCAAACACTCTTAGAAAACGTCAAAAGTTCTGCTGCCATCTGAAATCCAATTGACAACAAACCTGGAAACGCGTTAATCGGACCGAACAACCACCCGTGGAGAGTGGAAGCACACATTAAAGTGTAATGCAGTCTTCCTTCTTTGCTTTAAAGGTTGATTAACGACCGTCAAATGCAAGAGCTTGTTGGGCCAAATGAACCAGTTTGGTTTCAGAAGGCAAGCTGCAGGTGGTTGATATATCTCCTCTGGCACAGCAGATCAGTGAAACAGAAGGGATTGGTGTTAAAAGGAGATTTCCACGCCTGCCGTGATATTTCATCCAAATGGGCCGGCTTGTTTGGTTTAGCAACCGCCTGCTGACAGCTGTGAGCGAGGACCTGTGTTCTGTCCTGTCGTCTCTCTGCGCTCCCGTCGAGCTTAAGGCCACTTTACGCCTGCGATGCATCTTTTCAGCCTCATCGGTCTGCGTCTCTGGGCCTTTAAAGGTATCGTAGCTCCAGAGAGCAGCTCAGCTAATAAGGCAGTTAGCTCTGCGGGCTGCTTGTTTTGTGTCTTTGTAAAGTGCCCCTGGGATATTTTTGAACCATAGTGTGTGTGTGTGTGTGCATGTGTGTGTGTGACAGAGAGAGAGAGAGAGAGAGAGAGCAATGGCAGCTCTGTTTGCCCTGTCTTCTTTCAGCTTGTGCCTGCAAACCTGCCGCAAAGTTGAAACTCACATTTCCCGTCTCCCTAAAAGCCGCTGCGCCTCTAGAGCGGTCAGCTCGTTTTCCTCACTGTGATTATTTCCCCCCTCTTCAGTTGTCTGTGTAAGCAATGGACTTTTTAGAGCAATCAAAATAAAACAAGGTATTCCGGTTGGGGAAAAAAAGGAATGAGAAAGACTTTAAAAAAAAAAAAAAAAAAAAAAAAAAAGCAAAATCTTCCAACCAGGAATTTGTAAAGGAAACTTGAAATTCCTCACCTTCCCTGGTCTGTGGTGGCAGTGTCAGCAAGGACAACGTGCAAAGTCTAAACAATCGAACTTCTGTAGAAGAATCTGTAAAATAACAAATTAGATTCAGTCCTCGAGGATCAATTCTAGACAAAAGTCATCTCAAGGCCCTCTACAGAAATGGCTCCAAATGCTATCCAACTATATAATATCTGCCTCTGCCTCGCTTGTGTTAGGGATGCACCAATCGGGTGTTTCCTAGCCAATAACCTAGCAGAAACAAGAGAAAAAAGTGCGCTTCTGATTGTTTGATTGAGGTGAATCCAACAGAAAATGAAGACGTCAAAAGCTTAAGATGCGTATTTATTGGATCGGTTTCATTACCGGGAAAGAACAATTAGCTGATATTGTAACCTTTGTTGTTTGAACAATTGTTTAGACGGCAATAATCGTACACTGTTTTACCCGTCTGTTCTGCCTACTGAATGGTGTACTGAAGGAGCCATTTGATAATGACTACGTTTTATTTTCAGAGCAGAGTTTGTTTGTGCGGCTCTGACTGTAATATGTGACTATGATACATTTTTTTTATGTCTTTCATCAAAATGGATGAATTAAAGAAAGAGCATTCTATACAATAAGACTTAATTACTTATCAATATCCTCTTCCTCCAAGTCTAAACAGTCTCAGTGAAAGTGAAAATCTTTTACAGTAAGTCCCGTCTTTTTGGGATGTTAATCCCAGGGGACGGATGTGACCCAAAGAAGATTTAAGGAAGCTCTTTTGTTTTTCTGATCCCACTGATCCCTATGCACTCCTTTCCAACAGTTTTGGTCATTGTCCCTTTCAGCTTGGTTCGCTACCCTGCCCCTTTATGGACCTCTGTGTTTATTGTGAGAATGAATCCCGGACGTCCTGTTTGTGTAATCTTAGAGCTGTTGCTCTGCTCTGCTACTAAACCCTGGATCAAACATACCCGGGGAAGGGATGCAGTGTCCTGCCATGACCTTAGTGTCTAGATTCAGGACTGTAATCCACACATAAAGCAGTTTTTTCTATTATTACTATTACTATTATTACTATTATTATTATTAATAATATTATTATTACTATTATTATTATTATTATTATTATAAGAAATCATCAAAAAAGGCAGTTTAAAAATCTAAAATTACAACTTTACCTCACATTGGGAATTAAACTTTACAGATCTAATAGTGTGAGGTAGGCATGGGTCATTCAGAGGTTCTGGCGTATAGCCGTTACATCGCAGTGTTTCCTTGTTCGAAAGATGGCGCGAGGTCACATAACCACAATAACGTCTATATTACGTTTAAATATGAAATTGACTTTGTGGGACTTCAGGTGCTTTTGATGGGCTTCTGTTCTGAATAACGCATACGTACTGAGGTCACTGGTATGAAATTCAGGGTTCTATTGTGTGTTGAATGGGTATTGTTTATTTTCTGAGGTTTCTGTCATGTTTTCTTTTGCTCTTAAATGTCATCTGACCATTTTGGGAATTAAATGTTAATCCTCTGTGATAGTCGCCAAGTGGCTGAATAACAATTCAATGGATTCAACAGAAATTTAATAAGGTGCTGTGAGTTCAAAACTCCAACATGCCGAGGTGAGTAAAGCATGCCCGTGGCATTGCACGAGACTGAAGAGTCTTCCTAATTTCAGCCGTAGTGCAGTCCTAGTCGGGTAGATTCTGTTGCAGCGGTGCACATATTTGGTTTGCATGGCATGCGAGAGCAGCATGGAAACATTGAACAGCAATTAAGTAATCTGAATAAATCTGCAGTCTTGTTTAGCCTTTTGTGCAATGGGTTTTTAATGGATAGGAAGGCGATGGCACCCCCCCCCCCCCTTTCACGAAATTGGTGAATATCTGTTTTTTTAGCTTACTTTATCACAAGCCAATTTCTGCTTGTTCGTTCGGTAGTAAATGTTCATTTGTTGTCAGAAGTAGACAACATGTCGCACATCCAATGCAGCTTTATATCCCTTCTCATCTCCTTTTTGATGAGCGTCCCAGATTCTGTTCTCGAATCTTTCAGCGCCACATTTCACATCTGGACTTGTGTTCAGGCAGCTGCTAAGCACTGCTCCATTGTCAGTTGGTGACCATCTGTGTGAGTGTCTGGACTTCATTATAGAGGTGATGAAAGAGCTGCCACAAAATAGGTCTCAGGAACACGCACAGACACCCACTGTTTGGGCCCGAGACCCGGAGTAACCTGCTAAAGTAGGTAACGTCCCCTTTAGCAAGAACCAATCACCTGGCCTTGTGGAGGAAGTTCTGTATGGAAATACACCCAACATCATACCTAGAGAACTTTATCTACCAATATCAGACACTGTGAAAAATATTCCTCAGCTCAGACAAGCCAACAGGCTTATTCTAAGTGGGAAAAAAAGGCAGAGACAGTCCATGACACAAAGTGAGCAAATAAACAAGAGGGCCTTAAAGTCATACCCCCCCTCTACTTTTGCATACTTGATAACTTCGAGTCTGCGTCATCAGTCAGTCGGCCCTGCCTGGGGGGAATTTAAAAGACAGGCTCACTCGATGTCTCACAGCAGAGTCATAGCAGTGGACTTCCACATGGGAAATCTACAGTCACCCCCGCCTTCTTTTCTCGTCTGAGAAACCCACATGTGTCTGGGGCGCAGGAGTCTGCTGTGTCTGTGGTTCTCCTCGTCAAACGGCAGCTTGTATAAGTGTGTGACTACAACACGTCTCTAAAATAAAACAGTACGCAGATGTGAAGGATGTGCTGAGACACTGATGAAATGACACAGATGACTGTATTTACCAGACGGTCCTAATAGTCTGTTCTGTTTTGAGTAAAAAGGGGGGAGAAGAGAATCTGCAGAAGAGCGGCTGCATTGCAATGGTCGGAATAATCTCAAACTCCAGTATTGAACCGAACTCTTGCCACTGAATAAGTTACAGTAAGACAACAAAATTCTGAACCACAGCAGTCTTCTTTAGATGTATTCCTGCTATTAATAGCTTTCTACAGAGACAAATTCCCAGAGTTCCACATGGTGAACTCTCTCGCATCGTCCGCCCTTGAAAATGAGTTTTTTTTCCCCCATGAGGAGGAGCTGGGAACTTTTATGATAGGAAATGTCAGCATCAGGCGCGTTGCCTCCGCCTGAACATCTGCCTGCCATGCATCGTAAAAAGCATCTTAGGTCAGTCAGGTGGCTAAATGGATGTTTTGTCTGCTATCCATTTGACTTATGTTTAGCCGTTTTGCCTAAAGGGAAGGACTGCGTTATGCCAAATAGATCTAATCTTCCCCTCCAACTGTGCGTGTGACTGGCTTAATGCCTGTACAGTGCTATTAGAAACACCGTTGACATGTGTTACACTTCTGTGTTCCGCAATGACATCTGGACTGCCTTAAAAAGCAAAGAAAATACATATAAAAAAGACAAAGTATTCCTTACTGTTAGACCGTCTGAAAACCAACAGATTAAAAGTAGCAACACTGATTTTCATTTTAAGAATTTTAAAACTCCAGATTCCATCTATTTTTATATCAGCTTGATATATCCGGGGTCAGAGGGAGGCTGATGGCTACCCCCAGGTAAGGACAAGGGAAGTCGGGTACACCACCCACTTAAACAAGGTAAGGACATGCTAAGTCCTCACAGAAAGAATCCGACCATCATTCAAACTTTGGGCTTTCTTGTTGCGAGGCAACTGTGCTTACAATCGCATTTCATTGAACTGTCTTAAATGAATATTTACAGGATAAATATTTTGTTAATGACGTTCCAAGATGTCCGCCTTGCGGATCACCACTTTAAAACTGTATTCTAATATTAAGTTCAGGAAAATATACAGATATCCCAAATCTTGTCTTTACATTTGGATCCATATGATACATAAAAAAAACATAAGAGCTTGATAGGATTGTTGAAAATAAGCACAAGATTTATGTGAACACAAGTATTACTCTTATCATTCCAGGGGGGCTTCCCAGAAATAAGAATGTATGTGCTGGCTAAAGGAAAACATTTTCAGTCAGCTTGGTTTGACTTGAACATCTATATGATGTCTGGTCACTCCTCCGAAAAACTGCTTACAGCGGCCTAAAACGAATAAATCCACAAAATGCCCGACGATCAGTACATTCATTCAGCTGTATTAAGCTGAGGAAAACGTTTGCATGTTCCAAAACGGGACCAGAAAACAGTGAAATAAATAATATCCTCCTTGCTCACTTTCAACTTCTACAGCAGAGAGAGAACGCAAACCTCCAGTCAGGATTAGAGAGCAACGAATTTCAACTTGTTCCTCTTTTATAGTGGTTGCACTCGATCATCTAAGTAAAGCCACAACAAATAGTGAGAATACATCTCAATGCAAACAGATGATGGACAATTATTAATGAATAAAAGATGTTTAATAATGCAGCACGTTCCAAACATTTTACATCAGTGTCCATGTAAGCACACGCTGTAAAAATGCCTAAAATCTGATCATGTGGCACATTTCCTGGGAATCATGTTTGCTGCTTTTATTTTGGAATGATGCGGATAGCATAATTATAATTATGCTATCCGCAACATGTATTTTGATCTTGCTTTTAATAAACGGGTGCGACGGGTGCAAGACAGCTCAGGCAGTCAACTCGAGCCGCGCTGCTGCTTCTCAAGTGCTCTTTTACTCGCTGTGGAATATATCAAGCATACCCATACTGGGTGGTCCATTTAAGCTACAAGCTTTTTGCTGCTTTCTTTATTTCATGCACTGCTTCCTGCCTGTCGCTGCTGCTGCCAGCTTCTGCTTGGCCCCTGCACCCATAGAGATTATATACATAGACGCCTCATTACGTGCTGGAGTGCATTGCGCATCGTCGCCATATTGGATGGGTCTCTCTTACTCTAGGCAGGCATAGGAGCCAACGGGAGTAAACGCAGAGGGAGCAACTTTGCCCGTATTTTCTGCAGTGTACGGTTGCAATAACCGGCGATAACTGCTGGAAGTAGATCACGTGGTGCAGATGACCATTCTGGGCCGAGATTTGTTGGTGGGTGAGTTTTTACATTTTGAGAACTTTGCAGAAACCCAACGGATGGATCATGATTTCATGATATTTTATCGCTGTAATTCACAAACTAAGGCTTGATCACGTTGCCAAATTAAGTACCTTGGAGTTACAGAGTACTAACATATGCAAGAAGCTGTGCAAAACAGTTATTTTCCACTTTTGCTCCAGTCCCAGTTGCAAAAAGGGTTGTGTAAGACACTGGAATGACCTGGAAATTTTAAAGAACACCTTTCCAGGCCTTTAAAAAACACTGTTTGCATGGACAGCACACAAAAATATGAAGAAATTATTGTTAGTGTGTACAGAAGGCTCAGGATTGATTGATAATGTGAGAGTGAGGGAAATAAATTGGAATGAACAATCCAACTTCTTTCTTTATTGAAATAAAATGTATTAATGTAAATAATTATTAATATGTAATAAAATATTTATATTTGTTTAAGAGCATAAAACATCGTGTGTGACAGTGTCCTGTTTCATAATCACATCTCTGCCGTTTGTAACAAACCAAACCGTGTGAAAAAAGTTATGATTTACTTTAGTTCAGCAAACAGCTTCCACAGTACAAATAAATGCACTGGGGGGGTCATATGAGAGACCCATCCAAGAGGGCAGCCGCGCTGAAACGTCAGCTCCAATAGGCTGCATCAGTCCATGGGGCGTCTTCCTATACAATGTCTATGCCTGCACCACCCTGGCATCCCTCTTAGGATCAAAGGTCAGGGCCTGTGTCCTCACTTTCTGAAATGCAGAAGACATGATTGGGGTAAAAACGAGATCAAGGTGGCAGGACATGTCGATATCAGAGCCTAGACCTCAGACTCAGACATGAAATTAATCGGCTACTAAATATGCATTTAAATATTTACAGGTATGCTTTCTGACTAATAGACAAAATTACATAATAACTGTGTTCAAGTGTCTGTTGCCTGGAGTTTGCTGCTTTTTTTCCCCTGTTCTCTTTATAGAGTAACACAAGTATAACATATACTTGATATTTGGTTAGTCAGTTTATCAGCTGGGGTAGCCAGCCGGCTTCAGCTGCTTCATAAACATGCATAAAGCATTTCTAAAAGAGCATTACATTAATAAGAGTGATGTGTCAAACAACTTTTAACTTTTTTTAGTGGCTTTG
Organism: Fundulus diaphanus; assembly: GCA_037039145.1. Taxonomy (NCBI): domain Eukaryota; kingdom Metazoa; phylum Chordata; class Actinopteri; order Cyprinodontiformes; family Fundulidae; genus Fundulus; species Fundulus diaphanus. The sequence goes on from CM073144.1 coordinate 24,006,973, forward strand.
AAACTTTAACTTTTCTAAATCTTGGTGTATATTGATATTGGAAATCGGCACATGGCCACCCTCACAGATGATTAAAGGTGGAAACCTGTGATTCTTTTTCAAATCGTATGAGACGTATGATAGTCATGTAGAATAAAGCTTTGAAAAAATAGCTTTGAAATAAAAATGTAGCATAGCTTTAAATAAGATGAATGGCGTTAAAGTGAAAAGAGCTTGTTTGGTCATTAGCCTCGTTCTATTGGCTGTTTAGCTTTGGATGGTAAAACACAGCGGGGAAAAGCCATTATACATAGGCGTCTCTGCGGCTCTCCGGAAAGGCTAGAAAAGCTGAAAACACCAGCAGACATAAGATCACAGTGCTGTTGCTAATAAATATCGATGTAATTATTAGGTTTTTACCTCAGCTACTTAACTTGAGGTTTTTCTTTCAGTATTCCTTTCAAGATAACTTTTTGGGTGGTGCACAACGAAAAATGTGACGCCGTTTAAAGCAGCCATACCTGCAGTCCTGTCTTAAAAAGCCCTTTCAAATGTCAATACGTTGACAAAGGAATTAGAGGATAGTTACCTGAGCATGCTGCAGGCGTTCAATGCAAAATGGTTCAGAGTGTGTTCGTGTGAGAAAATAAAGAGGGTGACAGTGTGTTAGTGTCCCTGCCCGCCAGATGTACTGTAGGTTTTGTGGCGTAAAAGAGTTGAATCATGGCCTTAATTAGGTGGAGTTAGGCTGAACTGTGTCTCATTAAAACACTGGCGGAGGAACATTTAAGACTGCATGCTCTGTACCAGCCACTGGCTCTTTATAAAGAACTGGGAGAAACTTTCCACTTCTCCGCCTTGTCCTCTTCTTGTTTTTGCCTTTCTGAAGATTTTGAACACACTTAGGAACATTTAGTGAGCTGGGATGATACTCTCTTGAAAAATTGGCCTTGACAGGTTTGTCTGCGAGTTGCATGATAGCTCCATATTATCTGCCTTTAAGGGTTGATGCAGAAACTCTAGGTTAAAAGAAGGATCCTATGGGTCTACGGTTGCGCAATGGGAACTGATTTTCTAGATCCTCATTTGGGACTCAGTTAAAACCTGAAGAGGGCTTCCAGCTGGTTTGCTGATGAGTTGTACTTGGTCAAAGTGGGTCACGTACAAGAAGGTCATTGGGATCCTAAGACCCCCTAGAGCCAGAGCCAAATCCTGAACACCCACATGTGGAAGGTTCTGCTGTTCTGCTCTATAGAATAGGACACATCTGATATAGCTGAGTATTTAGTTTGCATTTGGCTTCTTAATAGTCACGCTGCTTATTAGCTGTTACCCTCAAAAACAACATTATCCTTAAAAAGACCGATGGGCACTGCTCCTTTGTTTTCCACAGCATGACAGTCCCAAAAGTTCAGATTTTTTTCCCTAATTGTAAAAGACAGAGACATGTAATAGGTTTCTTTCTGCCAACTGTTAACCACTGCACAGCAACGAGTGGAGGAGGGGCAGCATAATGCTACCCTTTGCTCCATACAACTTTATGTTTTCTGGTACCAGAACGCTAGCTGAAAGGAAATGGCTCTCTAGTGAAAGACAACTGAAAATAAAATGACTATTGGACATCTGGTGCTGCCTCAATTTGAAGGAGGCTCGTCACTGGAAATATAAACGCTGATGCCTCGCCGGAGTTTGATGCCCCAGTCAACATGCCATTTGTGGACATAGAGAATGCTTACACGCGGATCATGTGTGGTATTTTGTGAACATTGCTGCCAGAGGACGGAATACCAGGGTTGCTACTGGAGACTTTCTGGTCCATGTGGTCCCAAGCGCTGCGTCCAAGTTCTTGACACAAACTTAAAACACTTTAAAAAAAACAAAAAAAAATAAACACTTTTATGGAAATGTTAGGTTTACATCTGTGGGTTTTGCAACCTTTGTGGTTGTATTGCCTCTTTCAACTCATAAACTTAAATGTGCACCAGGTTGGCCAGGATAAGGGTCAGGTCACCTGAAGCTACTGGTACCAACGGGGGGAAGGCAGGATGCGTCCAGGTCAGGATGAGTTAACTTTTCCACAATATGGTAAGATTTAGAAGAGCTAATGGAATAAATTTTTTTTGTTTATGGAAGAACTCTAACACAAAGTCATTGAATTGATCTGGGTAAAATTGAGCTGGGTAAAAAATAGCTTTGCTTTCAAATGCTCTAGAAGATCTGTGTCTGCTCAACCTGTTCAGCCTTTTTAATGGGATGGAGACAAACTTGCTGCTGGTTGCATGTTAAGTAAAGAAATACTTAATTTTCCTCTTTAAAGGGCCTAAAGACATCAGGCTTCTGATGAATGAGTTTTGCTCGGAATCTTGTGACTTCTCCAATATCCATTCAGCGGGTTCTGTCAAAGGTTTCTTAAACACTAGCAGTGCGCTTCTGTCTAATCATTTGATGGTACCACATCATTAAACTAATTCCATCAAGTACAATTTTATTATGTTGGATTATCTTTTATTGTATCGTGTCAAATTAAAACACGAATCCAAGTCTAGTTAGGTATGTAATTTCAACCAACCTATAATCCATCTGGTATGGATACTTTCCAGACACATACTCATTATGCTCATTAGAGACTTGACTTGACTTGGACTTAAAAATTACTTGTCAACATCTCCGGTCTAAAGGTTTTTTCCAGTATGTAAAAGATGAAAATGATTCTTGACCTGCACCACCAAGTTTGACCAATAAGAAATGAAGGCATCCTTCAAAAGTCCTCTAGTTTTTATCATATTGCTTCCTTTTTCCCCATATATCCCTTTTCCAATATTTTTCCATCTGGCATTAAAAGGAGTTTCCCCAGCATTGGTTATTTTGCCAGCATGGCTGGTTTGGCTCATGGACCTGGTGGGTTCTGCTACAGACTCAGCTGCAGACTCCACGGTGCAGCATGGCATTACAGAGCCTCCTCAGCTGGCCACACAGATGGATTCTCAAAGACTCCTCTCATGATCCTGAAGTGAGGTCAACGAGGACACGTTGGCAGTGCCGAGCAAACGAAACTTTCCATATTTTTCTGACTCAGCAAAAAGTGGTCATCTCTGCACTCTCATGCGCAGGACTCTCTGCAAGCATTGAAGACAGAGCTACACACTGATGTGACCAGGCACACTGCACAAACGACTTCATTCTCTCAGAAAGTCTGCTTATCCCATTTGAGCAAACTGTGTCTGCATTCTAACATTTTCCTTTTTCATTTAAGCAAAAAAAAAAAGAAAAACAGATAGGGACGAGGAAAGGCCCTGTTCAAATGTAACTTTCATTTCAAATAAAAGGGATTCAGGTAGAATAATTCTTCACTTGCTTTCCCCCAGTCAGTCGAGACAGATGACCGTTCACACGGAGCCTGGTTCTGCTGAAGGTTCCTTCCTGTTAAAGGGGAGTTTTCCTCTCCACTGTTGCTTCATGCATTTTCAGTATGAGGGATTGCTGCAAACCCATCCACAATGCAGACAACTGTCCACTGTGGATCTACGCTCTTTCATGAGGAGTGAATGCTGCTTGTCAAGACTTGATGCAATCTGCTGGGTTTCCTTAGATAGAAAACATTTTGACTAATCTGTCTGTGTGATTGGATTTAATTTGACTTCGTAAAGTGGCTTGAGATGACGTGTTGTGAATTGTCGCTGTATAAATAAAATGTAATTAATTAAATTGAATATGACTTAGAATGTAATTCTTTATACTCTGGAAAGTCACATCTGTGCACCTGTGAGTCTTAAGTGCATGTACAGTAGAACAATAATCACTGCATGTACAGAACAAAGTTAAAAACCCTTATTTCTGAGATGTCTAGAATCACCCCGTGAGCCCATGAACTTTCCCTCAGCCAATCAGACCGTGTGTCTTCCTGTCACAGTGCGGCGGCTTTCCTAGGAAACTTGTTAGGATGGTCAGTATGGGGCCTTTTACTCAAGAAAGGTTGCACAGCAACAGAGAGCTGAAACTGATTCTGCGGTAGTTTTATTGAACCCGTTTGGTCTTCCACAGCCAGAGAGACCTGCTTGGAGCCATGCTGCCACGTCATTAAATCTCAATGTTTGATTGTCGATTTGTTGTATTCTAAGTCCCTGTAGAGGATCACAGTGGAGGCAGGTAGTTCAACATCTCTTCGCCAATCCCTACACCCATTTTGTCCCTTTTTACTTGCCTGTAAACATCCCAGTTTGCATCCATCTACTTAAATAATTGTGTATCAGTTTATCTGTATTGGTAAAGTAGTTTTGACAAAGTATGGCGATAAATAAATGCTCAGCGGCTGATCTCCCATCAGTGTTAATCAACAGCGCTACAAACAGCGGGTCTTGGGATATTAAAAACTGACTGTGCGTATAAACAGAATAAGATACTATATTTGGAGCCTCAGTTGTAAATAAAAGCTCTCTGCACAGATCTATGACATATCGAAGGATATCAAAACACATAGCTAATGGAAGAAGACGAGGCCTTTTAATGCAAGTGCTTGTCTGACTTTTGTTCAAACTAAAGCTGACTGGTTTAATCATAAATTGGAATGAAAGCCAAACTAACTCAGCCCTTCTAAACAATGAGCTCATAGCATTCTGACTGGTTTCTGATGTGACTCCAGCTCCTGATAACAACAACTCTTTATAATGGCGTAGCTGGCTCAGGTAGCGGCAGTTTGGTATGAAACCCTTACAGTGGAGTAAATGGGGATAGTTTTTAAGACATTCCAGTCGGCTTAGGCAGTAGATTCTCCGCAGAATGGTTTTAGTCACGTGTCCTGTGTTGAGACACCTGGTCTAGTGAAAACTGTGATGGACTTCTAAAGGTTTTGTGCTCCTAATCCTCTCTTTGAGCGAGTTTCTGGTTTGTCTTTGAGCTGTTTTTTTTTCTGAAGCCCCTATCAGATCTTTAGCTTTGTTGATGTCAGGATTTCCGTATAACTGCAGGGGCATCCTGATTTGTGTTGTTGTTTTTCTGGTAGGATTTTAGTAAAGGTGAGGAGTTTAGCTCTGTTCACCAATCTAACCAGCGGGAGTTAAGGCGTCTATGTCCAATGAGCATTAATCTCGATTCTGTCTTTGAAAATGAGACCCGAAGCTGTGTCTATGTAGCAGTTAAAAGTCAAGGCAGAATGTATTGAGACTGGAGTTTTCTGTAACTGAGTCTCAGCCAAACTACGGGTTGAGAACACTATGGCAGAATGTTAGAATATCAAAGAGCTGGCACAGCTGTCTGGTAGTATGCCTTTTTTGAATCTAATTTCTTAGCCGACATGATTTTTTCTCATATATCCTATATCAGAATTTCTTTTAGTTGCTGATATAAATGTAATATAGAGTTATGCATGTAGACATTCCTTAACTCTGGCCTGGTGTCAAAAGGGTGACTTATAAACAACAATGCAAATCAGTTGTTGACTGGAACTGGACTATTTTCAGCTTGATCGCCCGTTGATGTCCACAATCCTATCTTTGTTCTGTTCAGTGAAAGCAACCCTAACTCCTGCTGAGGGAAGCAGGCTAGCCGTTTCAGTGTGAGTTAGGCGTTTCAAAGGAATGAGAGGAAACAGACGAAAGTAGATATTTTAAAGAAACCTTTTTTTCCCCAACAAAATTCAGAGATTTACGCTGTTCATTGGGGCCACAAAAGAGCTAGGTTTAAAATGGATAACAGGAAGGCTGGAGGGATTACAGGGAAGGTGTTCCCGTTTAAGGTTTTGAGCTCTTTGATGAAACATTGGAATTTTGCCGGGCTCTTAGGAATCTCAGAATTACAGTAATGATCAACGTTGTACATACACACAGAGATGGCAGTTTTGGTAATTGTGTCCAAACAAACTGGGCGAATTTTGTAAAGTGATGCAAAAACCACATTTATTATCTCCACTCCATAATCATTTCGCCTTTGCCTTTCAATACTAAAACTCTGTTTTACAGTCACTGCTGCTTTATGCAACAGCTGCTTCTGATATCAATACTTAATGACCACTGATGGCAGAAAGTGCCATTGCTATATAGTTTTATCACAGACAGACAGACTTTATTGATCCCCTACTCAGGTATCTCAAAAGCTCATTGGTGTAAAACACTAACATTAACATATACATAACAAGAGCAACCTTAGAGAAATGGCTGGAAATCCAAATATAAAAATTTCATAAAAGATCAAACCGTGATAAATAAATAAAAACATGTCATACTAGTACTGATAGTAATAATAATAATGGAGGACCTTCAGTCTCTTGCACATTGCCCATGTGAGGTGTCAACACAACGGCTACATATATTACTAAAAAGAAATCCAAATTTACCAATAACAACAGTTTAGAACTCAATAAAAGGCCGTGATCATAAATGGGCCTCACAGTTCTGATTGGTGAAGCCCTAGTTATAAACCACACATGTTCATACATTGCATCTTGCTGCATTGTTCCATAGCATGCTGCGATAGCTCTTTATGCACTGGCCCCAAACATAAGCAGGTCTGCAGCACCCACTTACAGTGACGGAGAAGAAAAGCTGTTTGAGGCCGGGTGGTGGAGCAGCACTTCATTCTTAATCTGTATTTGAGTAAATATTCAGCCTCAGCATTTATATTGGATTCAAATTGTGTCTGGGAAAAGGGATTAAAATGTCCATACCTCTGCAGCATAATCTAATTCCTGTCTGTCACACCAAAGTCTCTTCAGACTCAGCTAGAAGTGTCCTACATTATTCCTGAATATTTATTTTCTTCAGTGGCTGGCAAAAGGATTAATGCCCCTTGAATATTTCCACATTGTGTTATTTTGCAAGCACAAACTCATATTCTAGGCGATAGACCAACACAAGGTAGTGCATGATACATTGATCCAATTATTTTAGAAAAATAAACCAGTCTGTGATTTAATCTTGGTCTCAGTTCAGCTCTTCTACGACTCCCTTAGAGGTTTTGGAGCAGCTCTGTCACAGGATTAGCCGTTTGTTCTGCTGGGAGTGGAAGTCATGCTCCCACATCACCTTCCACAGCATTGAACATTGTAGAATCACCTGACAGACCAGCCTGCTGCCCACTCTTTGTACATGTTGAGAACTTCCACCACGGGAACGTCACGGTCCTCCCAGATCATGTTTGCCGCACAAGCAGCATGCACCACTGCGACAGCATCAACACAACGGCCACAAAGATACTGCAACGATGACCTAATAACGCTTCGTTTCGCTCTACACGTTGCAGATCTGATGAAGTGGGATGACTGAAGCTGAAAGGGAAATTTACGCCATCGCTCACTGTCTGATTCATTTGGCTAAGAATTATCTGAACACCGTTTTTTCGGTACCCCTCATCATCTATCTACCTGCTGTCACTGGTTTAGCTCCACAATTATTAGCTGTATAAGCTAATGAAGATAATATTAATGAAAATAGTACCCTTTCTTGTGGTCGAGCAGCGGTACTTGACCGGAGCTTTCCATAAGTTCACTACAGGTAGATGATGTGTACTGGAAAAACAGAGGGCCCATGAAGGGGCCTTCAATTTAGCCCCGCCCAGGACGGCAAAACAACGAAAACGTCTCTCATTGAATAAAAGCTGCAGCATAAAACGAGAAGTATCATCATACGTTTTAACTTTCTAACAATGTTTGACTTTTCGATGTCTAATTTTTCAATGCCAAATCTGTTTTTCGATGTCATTGCAAGTGATTTTTCAATGTTCAATTTTACAATGCCAAATCTCTTTTCAATGTCGCTGCAAGCTGTCACTGTTCTAGCACCCAATTTATCTCAGTATAAGCAAACCTTTCACCGTCAAAGCAACATGTCATGGTTCATTGCAAGCTTCTGACCCACATTCAGGAGAACCTTCAGGAGACAACGGTCAAAGCTGAACAAGGTTATTGGGTCACAAAGGAGATGTGTATGATAATGCTGGACGGTGGCACACTGTGAGGAAAAGCCCAGAGATCAGCGGAGGGAATAAACAGAGCATCTTGTGAGAAGAGCGATAGGATTCGATCTTCCTGGTGACCTGTAGATGACTTGGAGTCAGGGAAAGTGAGTTGAGTCCCAGGGTGTAGGTCCAGGTGGGGAGCTGTGTTGCAGAATGTAGTAGATGGCTGAGTGTTGGAGGGTGGACAGGAAGGCGAGAGGCGGGAGGAGTGAGGCACTTGTAGCTGCTGGTCATGCGGGAAATTGTCTGTGAGGTTACGGCATGAGGAGTTTGGAACTGAGAATCCACAGAGACAGCTCTAGGGGAGAATTCAGGAGGTAACCTTGAGAAGAGGTAGCGAGAGCAAGGCTGGCATAAGCCAAGGAGCACAGGGAAAAACTAACGAGGAATACTCAGAGGGCAGGAGCTACCACTTGGGTTGATGCTCAGGCATCGAATGGCTGGCTGCCAGCTCCTCTAAGGCTCCAGCTGATGGCTGATCAGGAGCAGGTGGAGCTCAGCCCCACCCTCCAGGGAAACCCGTTTACCACAGGAAAAGATGCTTCTGACACAGAGGAGCTGAAAACGAAAACAAAGGCAATCAAAATGTCAAGGGGTGTACAAAGCATTGTTGTATAAGTTCTTACATCTTTTTACATGTGAATATAGGCTGCTGAACAATACTGTAAAAATAAATCAGATAAGGTGCATAATTTCATATGAAAAGCAGCTTGGAAATCTAGAGGGGAAACAAAGTGAAATTGGACATTCGGTGTTGTCCATATGCAGGACTGATGCTATCACCTGGTTGGAAGGATTATTCCTTCCTCCTCTGGTCCTCTGTCTGTCTCGCCTCTGGCTCCTCCAGCTATTTCCCTTCTTTTCTGCACTTTGAACTTTTTTCCTTTCCGTTTGTCGCATCCTTGTCCCTCTTCTGCTCCCATCATTTTGTCACCAAGGTGCTTTCACCGGGCGGCCCAGAAGAGGCCGAAAGCAATCAGTCACTCAGCGCCTGTGGGTAACTATCTGTACCCTCTTGATGTGTCTGTGGGAGGATCGTGTGTGCACCTGAAGGTTATGTATCCGTGGGCCTCATGAATCATCACTGACGGTGATTAGGAAATATTTATGATGTCTGGCTCAGCACCTGGCGCTCGCTAATAGAAATGGAGGAAGGTTCGCGGGGGGTGTCAGGTACAGAGAATGACGGAGAGTAATGGCAGGGGAAATGGCAAAATAAATGCAAAAGCCTCCACACCTTCCTCCTACGACCACATTGCTTTTCAGGTGGGATGGGGTTGCCATGGTGAGGGGGATTCAGGCCTTCATTGAGAGCAGAGCGGTGTCCCAATTGGTTATGGGGGGGAGGGGGGAACCTCTGAACGGAGTGTAAGCAGAAGTGTGACTTCTGACAGTCAGTGTGTCTCTGGAAGAGCTTTGTAGGAGTCTGTTCACGCCTCGTGTTTTCTGTGTGGGAGTTGGATATCAACCAGCATACGAGGAGATGAAGAATAAATTATGTACAGAGTAAGAAACATTGTGTCTTCAGACCTTGTTTACTCGGTGGAGTCAGGTAAAAACTTTTTTTTCGGTGACATTGAGTTGTTTATTCCAGGCTCGGAGTGGATTTTTCGCCCCGTGTCCCTATGGGGTTTGTTGGCTCTGACACGTATAATTCCCTCCACTCGTGCAGAAGCGTATGATCCTATATCTGTAGTTCAAGGCTGTGTAAATATCAAAAAACCTGCAACAGCACGGCTGCAAAGGGAAACAATCAGGATTCCAGATTAAAGATGGCGCCATCAAGGTATTTTCCACTGTTAACGAGGTGCCAATTTAGTAATATTACGCTTTTTATCCCCCCGAAGGACTGTAAGGCTCAAAAAGAAGGGAAAGAATCGCTGCAACTTCATCAATAAACGGATTAGTTTTGAATTCAGCAGAAAAGAGGAATATTAAAAGATTACTGACCATATTTGCATTAAAACATTTCTCAGTTAATTTTTATTCACATAATAAAAAGGGCATCAGAGTTCATATGGTTGTGTTTAGAGATCGAAAATGAGTTGGATCTTAATAGTAATGGGTTTAAAAACCAGGGGGAAAAATGCTCACTTGGATCTTTGAATGATTGTTTGATGTATCTCTGTGTGTATATTGGTATCAGTGGTATTTTGTAAAGGACATTTAGCTTTTAAACTTTTGTTTGAACTGATTTGAAAATCGTTATTGTACTTCATTTATAATTCAGAACTAAGCTGACAGTCTAACCTATTTGATCTATTTATCAGAAGATATGTTCGGTAGGCCCATCTCCACCCTGATCAGCTCTAACTGGTTGCTTGCTGGTCAATTAAATTTAAGTCCATAAAACCTATTAACCTACAACATGTACTTTAATGGACTTTCATGTAAAAAGAGAGTAAAAACCAAATTGACAGGTTAAACACAAATTTTTAATAAAATGATACAGTATATACATAAAAAAGCATGTTTTATAAATTCATGCACAAGGTTCATTGACTTACTTACCGGCAATGGTAAGTAAGTCCAACATTGATACCAAGCAGCAGCATTTCTATGTTCTCTGAATCCTTCTCCTCCAGAACTCAGGGTTTATCTCTAAGAAACAACTTGGACCATTTCCATCTGATGCTTCTCCCCGTGTCAGGACAATGTAATCATTCCTTTTCTCTTAACACTCGTAGACAGATGGACCTAGCAATCAGGGGATCCTCTTCGCTGCCACATTATAATTACTCCACTGACAATACTCCCACAAGTCATTTTGGGCCAAACACCTGCATAAATAACTGTAGAAATGATTATTGAAATAAATAGATTATCTGGCCACTGTTTTGTTTCCCTTGAATGTCACGGAGATTACCTCACTTCACATTCCGCTTTGCATCATTACAGCTCCCGTAAACGGATTTGGCTGCATTCTGATTTGCTTTCATAAGCACGTCACAAAGCTGTGCTCCATCATCAAAGCTGCTCAGTCGTTTATGCGCTCAAATGCAATGTATGAATCTCCCAGACAGTGCAGGAATCAAAAGCAAAAGCTGATCTCTCTTTCCAGGAACCCTGCATCCAGGTTTTCTCCCTCACAGCTCGCGTCACTGGACTTTGCAACCACGCCGCTTTTAGGTGTGCAACACCAGAATCAGAGGAGAACAATTCAACTTGCTTGCAGAAAAGTCTTGGCTGTCTTCTGGCCTTTTACTGAAGATTCCTAACCAAGAAAGAATCCTTCATCCTCATCAAACCCTATGGGATTCTGATTAAGCTATTGGGATCCATTTGTAATGGTCTGTGAAAATGCTGGTAGCACCCTATGTATCCAGGCCTCTTTAGCTTGTAGCAAAGGTGAAAATATGTGCTTGTCTGCACTATTTTTAATCTTCAAAACCAAGTGGCATTGATTCAAGTCACACCTACCGATGCCCTCCAGTGCCTTAAGGTGATATCTGAGAATCTCAGTCCTTTCTATAATGCATCACTCGTGTCTTGCATCTCTATCTAACACTCTATATCTTCTCTCAAATTCTGATACGATTGAATTTGACACATGTTCCTGTCTGGCTGCGATGCAGAATCAATTTCCCTCAGATCCCCCTGCCAAGCCACCCCTGCTTTAGATCTGACTGGCAGAAGACAGATGTTTTCTCTATTCCCTGCTCTGTGTCTCTCAGGGTCCAGCAGCTCATTGAATCATGCTCTATAACTCACAAACACTAACACTTGGGCAAAAGGGGGCTGTCCTTTGCACAGCTGGCTATTTTAGGGTGACTTTCAGTCTCTGAAAAAAAAATAAAGCTTCTTTTAGACTGTAATTTTAAAGTACATAACTGCAGCCAGCATTAAAGGTTCCTGAGTGCACTGAGAAGGGAAACTCACATGTTGGTAGAGCGACCAACATGAGCTCAGAATAGCTTTTAGTCAGGCAATCTGCCTTCTTGTTTCTCTGATTTGTATATGAAAGCTTAAACAAAAAGGAAGAAATATAAACCATGACAGACGAATCTGAGGTTTACTTGCCTTTCAGCTCTGCACGTGAACCTCTGTCAAAGAGCGTTGGACTACATGAAAGCAGAGGGAAAAGCAAGCCGGCAGTTTGAAGCTTTCGCCTTTTGGGGGTTTTGGCAGTAAAGCTTTTTATTTGCGTTGTTGCTGGTGCTTTTATTGGAAATGAATTGCCTTCCACATCTCCGTGGTGTCGTGGTTCCTTGCCATCTTGAGAACTCTGGAAAAGTATGGAATCTGCTTTGCTCAATTTCCAGGTTTTAAAAAGCACGGGAAAAGGAAAACTAGCGATGAACAAAAATGTGTATTTCCAGACTTTGTTCTTTATGCGATCGAACAAAAGACCCAAGATCTGCTCCTCTGCTTTCAGCTAGTAATGGGAACAGCGGTTATTTTGAGTGTACTGAATCACTAGAATCAGTAGATTAAAATGATTTGTTCAAAAGATTTGTGCCCCAAGTCATTCAGTTCATTTAACTACATTTTCGGAGTCTTACAATTTAAATAGGCATTATGGCTTAGGTCACATTTAGTGTGCTATTCATAGAGCTTTAATTGCATTTTCTACTTTTACAATAGGCAACAAGCATGACTTTTGTGACACCACGTGTCATTTATAAAACCTTAACTGGATATGTTGTTCATTTACAGTTAAAAACAGCTTATAAAGATCAGAGGGACTTACTGCTCTCTCCTTACCTTAGTTTGAAGTTCTAGCAACTGGAAGTCAGTCAGCTCAGAAACAGGAAAATATACATCTCTAAGCATTCTAATCAAGGCTAATCTAGTCAGTAGGAAAATAAAGTAGCATGTAATTCAAATCCTGTAATAAGAAAAAAGGCAAGTTAAAAGAATAACTTCACAACAAAGGAAGCAAAGCCCCAAAGAGCAGGGCTTTTTTCTTATCTCTTTAACACTATTGTGTCAGCTTGAGCTTTTACACTCTTTGTCATCTTGTGCTATAAGTAAAAAAAAATAAAAATATGAATATGTTTGCTTGTTTCAGGGCAACATTTCATCAAGTACCACTAATGAACTCAGTGAGTTCTATTTTCACATAAGCAGGACACAGCCAGCAGCTTTCAACATGATAGATTGAGAGAATTTCATAGATCATGTTTCATTCAGGTATCCACTAAAGACTGAAGCTAACAATGTACTCTCTGTCTATTCAAACACGTCTCTGATCCTAAATATCGTCTCATTGTCACTGTTTGTAACAAAAGCTTTAGCCTTGGTTGCACCATGTTTTACTCAAGACAATTCTCAGCCTTGAAAACCTGAATACAAAACCAAGGATGCTGTGCAGCCATTATTGCATCAACACTGGCTCACATGGAGGAAAATCTTGCTGACAATAACTCACCTGAGGCAAAAAAAGATCTCTAAATCTTAAAGAACTTCAAGATAAGATGTTTAGTTGCAGTCAAGAACGCTCCAGGATATCCAAGAGTGTTCTGCAAGTGTGAGAACAGTGTTCCCCTGGGGAGTGGATAGAGTTACGTTACCATCGATACAAAACCGTGTTCAACACTGGCAGTAAGTGTGTAAAAAATGTTCTATCAAAGTGAGTTAAAGGATATGAAACGACAGCCTTTTGACAATAAGGACAAACCAAAGAAGCTGCATCTGTTCAAGTAAAAAGTTTGAGAACAGGCTAAAATTCAGCAGGAAGGAAGGGGATGGAAACCAGAAATTTGTGGAAACTGGTTTTCTTTCCGTCCAAGGGATCGGGGCTTGCTTCCAGTTCAGTCCCAGATGAATGACATGAATAAAGTTAGTGGTTAGTTATGGCTAACCAGGCCTGCTCAACTGGGGCTGTCATTTGCAGTCTTGGGCTTGGACTCATGTGTCCACCATTTATTTTTACTTTATTTGACCAGGAAGGACCGGCTGTGATTTAAAATGCCGTCTACAGTGGGGACCAGGTGACCACACGTTGATCCCCAGATGTCGTAGGCCCTCGCCGATCATCTAGCCAGCGGGTGAAGTGTTTACCATGCAGGGATTCCAGCCCGTAGCCTTTAGATAACAGGATGGCACATCTGAAAGGTTCAGCGATGAGTTAGAAAGTGTGGCCGAATCATCCGAGGAGGTGCTGCTTGCCTAGCCAAGGCACAGGGGGCTGGTGGGCGTGTTCTTGGAGATCATTCTTGGTGATGTGATGATGCCAAAACAGACTCTTACCCTTCATCCTCATGGCCCCACTCTTTGAGAACGTAATACTTTAATGCAGCATGGGCACCGACATCAGTGAAAATGCAGCCAACAGGCCAAAGACATGACTGGCCGGCAGAATTTGCCTGCATGGCACCTGAAATATAATATCCTACCAAATATTGCACACATTAATGCGTCGGATATAATTTGACGCATTGTGCAGATCTAGCACTTTGTCACCTGCAGACTTAAGGTCGATCAGATGGTTTTTGCCGAACGAGGTTCCTGAAACGTCGCCTGACCCATAAGTGAAGTGTTGGATCCCCCCCCCCCCCCCCCAGGAATCCATGAACCATTTTTTGAGGATTTGTGTACTTTCCATTATGGCGGAGCACCATGTCAAATGAACCATGTGGAAAACCTCCCAGATCTTAACCCTTTATTGATCCTATGGCTGGTTCTGAAAGAAAAAAAAAAACAGGAAACCAATGAACTGGGATTAATTCAAAGGTAGATAATTATATAACTTATGAACAAGAAGTGTAGATACTTTGAACATTGGCTGTGTCCATACATCATATGTGTATTTTTTATTAAAGCTTTTGAATGTCGTTAACATTTTTTTGGTATATCATAGAAACCTCTGTAGAAATCTAAAAAAAACCAAAACAAACTCTGTTATGTAACCGCCAAAACATTTGGCCGGGTGTGTAAACCAAATCTGAAATAATCCTTTGCTTCGCACTGCTAGAAAGCAGAAGCCTCTTTAAAGTTATCACCCAACCCTTTTAATGGCGAAAGTTGTTATAAGTGAACCGACTGAGAAGTATAATGAAGAGGGAATGTAGAAGAAAGCCAAAAAGGTAATAGGTTCATTTCATTTGGAGGCGTAATGAGGAATTGATTTCCCTAACTGCATCTGGGATGAAAGCAAAGTACGTGCTCACTGCTGTGGCCTTGACAGCCTCTATAAGAGCTAATGAAGAGGAAAATGACAACATTCATTCTGCATACACTGAAAGCTGATGATTCTGGAAAATAACACTTTACTCTTCCAGGGATTTAAAGACACGTTGCATTAGTTTTTTCAATCCAAATTCATCAACACACGCACACACACACACAGACTTGTCTGCTATCTGCCACGGATCCTACACTGATAATAAAGGACTTTTACTGATTGTTAGTTCGGCACACACAGATAGAAATAGAAATGCAGCCAGTCCAGGCTCATACACAAACTGAGACGTATTGGGCCGCTCAGTTAACACCACTGTAACCAGATGCCCCACACCCACTCATTTTCAGGCTATTTTCAACTACATGTGCACTCACACACACACACACACAGGGCCCAACACATTAATTATCCGCCATCATACAGAGTTTATAGCTGTCTCCTCAGCTGCACGCAGTTATTTAGACATCCATGCACTGAAAAACAAGCAAAGAGACAGGCCAATCTTATTTATCTGTTTGCAAACACACTAACAAACTTTTAAGTGTTTTACTGGGATTTTCCATGACAGAACAACAGAAAGTAGTGCATAACTGAAATGGAAGCAAAAAGATACAGAGTCTTTGAAATTAATTTCAGATGAAAACCTAAAAAGGATTGTGTACATATATATTTACCCTCATCCCCACTTTGATAACCAAAAATCGAATCCAGTGTAATAAACAAGTCTTCAGAAGTCCCCTAACTAGAAAATACAACTATGGGTAGTTTAGCCTCAGTGGAAATCCAACGGTTCCTCTCCATCATCTGAAAATGGAAAGTGAATTGTACAATTACAAACCTACCAAAACATTGCCGGAAAAGCTTTAATCAGAGATTCAGCCAGCAGGCCATGAGTAACTCTGGAGGAGCTGCAAAGATCCACAGCTCAGGTGGGAGGATCTGTTGACACAAATGTGGCCTTTGTGGGAGTGGTGAGAGGAAAGTCTTAAGAAGTCCTGGAGCGGTAGGGGACACTGCAGACAGGTGACAGGAGGTTCTCTGGTTAGATGAGACTATTAACTGAACCTTCCAGGCAAAATGAAACAGTCAATCACCCAAACATTAGTTGCAGAGCAATTTTCGTTCAGACAGGTATATCATAAATTGGAGAGGTTGATTTGATTTGATGTGATTTAACTGACTTTGCACACTGCCTTGAGATGACGTCTTGTGAATTGGCGCTATATAAATAAAATTGAATTGAAAATTCAATTAAACAGTTGAAAAACAGACAGACCGACAAAGAAATTGTACTAAATCTCTAAATTACCTAAAAACAAATGGGAAATCAATAGTCAACAATATTTGTGATAAAAATCTAAAACAAATACATATCCCAGCTATCATATAAATAGTATAATACTTGCTAAAATTGTGGTGCGATACAAATAAAGTCAAACAAAAATAACGTTGTGTGAAAACCTTTGAGCAACAAAAAAGAAAAATATTATAACAGTAAAACCTAAAAAGAGAATAAATAATAATTTACTTTAACTAAAAGCCAAACTAGATAGATGTATCTTTAGCTGGCTTTGCTGGGAAAATGATAACCTAGTCATTCCTACATGGGGATGACAGCTTCATGCTGAGGAGCAGCTCTCAGCTGGTGGTTTTACAAAGTATTGACTCTGGAGGGCCACACTTTTCAGATTTATTTTTCTTGTCAAAGATACAAACCATATAACATTATCCTTCCTCTTCCCAACAATGCACTACTTTGTGTTGGTCTGTCAGACTAAATATCAAACAAATACATATAGGCGGTTTGTGGTTGTGTGTCCTCCCCTCAACACATGCACACACATCAAACTTATTTCCAGTGTGCACATGGTGTCATATGATCTCACACAATCGCTTTAATAAGTGTGCGTCAGCGTTCAGCAAATAGGAGCACTCTCCGAGTCAGTGTGTGGACGCGCTCACCACATTTCCTCTCTGCTCCCTGCTGATTAAGGCTTTTGTGTTTACAGCCTAACAATTGCCAAACTTGTTCACACTTCAAAGGCAGCTCAGTGCGATTTGAAAAGCAGAGGAGCCGCAGCGGCATTAGAGAGCTCCTCCGTCATCATGTCAGCATCATCTTATCCTCCTGTTAATCACTAATTTCCAATGCTCTGTGTGTGGCCCCAGATGGTCAGATAATAGGCAATCCAATCAAGCAGAGAGTTTGGGCGGCCGTCAGTTTTACTTAAAGTTTCAAACATTTCAAGCCGATCTGAGGGAATCTTGAATAGTGCAGGCTGGGTGTTTTCATGGTGTTACATGAGATTAAGTAATGTTATTGGGTCAGTGCTGGGATTTTTGAGTAGCAGCTTTGTAAAGTGTGGCTTATGACGTGTGAGAGCCAAATTTGACGTCATGTTTATAAAAACAGTCAATCATTTCTAATTTGAAAATTCAAATATTCTCTAATCATATCTCCACTAATCTACAAGTTTAGTGTAGATTGTATGGTTACGGAGATTAGCCAAAACAGGTTCTTATTATGTGTTACACTGTTGTAGGGAAGTTGGAATTTCTGCGTTAAAGACTTGGAATATCTGAGATTTCTCTCAACAAACCCAACCCTCAAAGTCAACATGACTGCTGCACAGATCAAACATAGTAAAAGTTAAACTTCTTCTACGTACTTCTGTTTATAGTAACATCCCATTCTTAATGATGTCACTCCACCTTTCATAGCCATAACTGCTACACTTCCTCTGGGAAGGGTTTCCATAAGGTTTATGGGAATCTTTGACCATTTTTCCCGAAGCGCATTTGTGATTTCAGACGCTGATGGCGGAGAGAAAGGCCTGGCCAACAGTCTAAGATCCAATTCTAATGTTCCATCAGTTTGAGGTCAGGACGTCCAAGTTCTTTCACCCTAAACTCACTCATTCTTGTCTTTGTACACTCACAAAAGTGAACCAGGGCAGTTGTCCGCTTAATGTCACCATTTCATTTCCAGTTAATAAAGAAAAAATGTTTGTTGGTTGCTATAAAACATCAATTTAACCCTACCAACACCTTTTTTATGTGTTAACTGGAAATTAAATGTTGACCTAAAATGGACAACTGCACTGGTTCACTTCTTTGAGAGTAGATCTTGCTTCATGTACAGATGTGCAGTGACGTTTGAACAAGAACGTGCCATCCCCAAATAACGAAGTTGGGATCATAGAATTCTCCAAAGTTTCCTGCTAATAAATTAGGAGTTCCTTTCACTGGAACTAGGTTACCCAGCCCAACTCTTGAAAACAGTCCCACACCATAATGCCCTCTGCATCAAACTTTACACTTGGCACAGTGCAGTATTTCTGACAATTGCCTAGCGATAGCTAGACAGTGAAGCACTTCAGAGAACACATCTCCACTGCTGTGGAGTCCCATGGTGGCATGCTTTTCACCTGTGATTCCCGATCTGAGGGCTCAGAGGGGCCTGGGCTTTGTAGATATATAGAAATACCAACAAACCAAGACAGTTAAAAAGAACAAATAAACAGTAGCCTTCACAGTGACTTCAACAGGCAGAGGCAGCAAGTAATTATTGTGGACCAACTAGAGTAAAAAGTTTTTAAATATGCCATGCGTGTGTCTTTATCAGCAAAGATGCTTACATTTGTCACATTTGTCAAGTGTGTGTGCAACTGTCACTTTGGTGGGGGGGAGGGGGGAACAACATTTACGTTGATGCAAAAAGGTAAGCGCAAAGCAATGCTTTTCCCTCCTGCATCCAACGCTTTGCGTTCCACTTGGTGACGTAAGGCTTGGATGCAGCCATGGAACCTTATTCAATGAAGCTCCTTCACATTGCTCTTGAGCTAATCGAAGAGCCAGATGAAGTTTGGATGTCTGTAACTCCTGAGTCTGCAGGAACATGAAAACCTCTATTAAAATTTCGTGACTGGACTTGTTGCACAGGTGACATCCTATCACAATACCACGTCGACAGCGATCCATTCTTTCACAAAGGTTTGTACCAGCAGTCTGGAGGCCTAGATGTTGGGTGTTATACACGCGTGGCCATGAAGGGACTGGAACAACTAAATTCAATGATCTACATTTCAACATTTTGTCCCACTATCCAACCTCCGTAAGTGAAATAAACTGAATTTCCAATGTGATTAGCCTGATAATCTCATATCACAATAATGAGAAAATCTCATATAAGCATAATGATCACTATAGGGGTCATAACTAGTGGCCCCTAGATGAACATAAAGCATAATTTCCCCCTCAGTTAATATAGAGACTGTATGGGTTCCAATACTGGCATCTACAATAAGGCACTTGTAGTTATGATCTATTAGGTTCTTTCAGCTCAAAGCACATATATAGCTATGTATGACCTGATCTTCACTTTCTGCCTTAAATCCTCTCAGGATTGTAAAACATGATGCATTTTATTCTATTTTCTCTCCCTGTCATGAAACAAGCCTTTGGGCTTTTACATGAATCTTTCTCGTTTTCCTCCATCTTAGAGTCTTCCTCTTCTGCTGAGTTATCCTTGAAGGTTTTTTCAAGTCTTTTCTCTATATTTAGTCCCTTGAGCCAGCTCTGCATCTGGAGAGAACTGATCTGGCTCGCAGCAGTCCTCGCCTGAGCTGAGTTTACCCACAAAATCTTTATTTGGAAAGGCCACACCCCAGAGATGAGTGAGAATAACTGAGATGGTGCTACCAAAGGAGAAAAAGGAGATTGTATTAAAAAAGGGGGGGGAAACAGTAAACACTTTCGTCTTTACGCAGGAGGCTCACTTAACTTTACTGAACTTGTCACTACTACTGACAACAGAAGGATTTCTGTGTTTAAACACATCATTTTTAACTCAGTCATACATATTTATGTCCCCTCTCAACTGCTGTATTCCTCTTAGAAATGCATTTCCTCAGTAGCTGAGTTTATTACTTTCATTGTATCCTTAAAAGTAGCATCATGTAACTTTTAGCCACTAGGGGAGCTAGACCTGTAACTTTTAGGTTTAGTGACCTGGAAGGCAACAGGTAACGCTGCACTGTCCCAAAATTAAACAGTCTCCCTCCGTGTTTTGGAATCTGATAGCAGACCAGTTTGGACCAACAGATTGGGCAGTGATGGAGTTATTTGTAAAGACAAGACTACATTCACTTCTCTAGATTAAATCCTACATCAGAGAACCAGAAATATGTCTGATAAGGTAAGTGTCATATCTGATTTGTTTTGTTGTTACTCTAACTGCCGTAAGAACAGGTCGCTGCTTTTTGGCCACATGACCCGTTCTGCGACAGATCTGACCCTCTCAACTTACATAGGCGAGTTTTTAAGAAGGGCAGCCCACATGGAGCATCGATATGGGCCAAGTGCTGAATATTGACCTGTAAAATCATTTCATATATCTCAAATTAGGCTAATAGTTTGGTCAAAACTTACACAGTGCTGCTTTAAACAAATACAATACTTTCATAAGGCTATTTCAAATCAGCCAGGGTAGTCTAAAAGAATAAACTGAAAGTTGTACTTTTACATTCAAATAATTTAGTCTCCCTCTGTAGTCACAACAAAACCAAAGACTTTGAACAACATTTAGTCATCAACATATCTTCAAACAATATACATTTCACTAGCAAGTACCACGACACAAAATATTTATTGAAGGAAGGGGTCAAGGAGATGGATGAACAGGAAGAGAGGATTGGATCATCTGGGAAGACTTGCTGGAAGGCTTCGGGAGGATGAGACTCAGCGTGGGGGTGCAGTCTTCAGGTAATGGCTTATTCCCCCCATCCCCCCCACAAACACAGATGGAACCTCCAACAGAGGAAAAATTAAACAATGAGGAAATAAGGTTGAGGGTGATGAAATGAAGAGGGATGAGGATAATGGGAATAAGGGAAGGAAGGAGAATGAGGTGAGACTGTGATTGAGGGTATAGAAGGGTGGGGTTGAGCGAGCACGACTGACCAAGAAGGTTAGGTGACTGAGTATAAATAAATACTGCTGGGTAATCATAGGTGGGGTAGAGGCACGACCTTGCTCCTGAACCTAAGTCAACATATGAACTTGATTTCTTTTCACTCTTCAACCACATATTCACACTGTTCAAATAGAAGGCCATGTTGTGTTTTCAGTGTTGTGTGGAAGAATAATCCAAGGGGGTCATAAACACGTTGGATTTCAATATGGATGCTAAATGTTTTAATCAGAACATATACATAAATAGTGTCTATTTATTGTCATTATTCTTTACTTCATCGTCGGTCAAAATTTTCATCAGTTGTCTTACATCTTGGATTTCTCCATGACCATTTCGAATCTACTTTTTAGTTTAATGTGTAATTTCTGAAACATGGTATTCCAAAGCACTTACATAATTGGCAAATGAAATGTAAAAGATACATGATTTTTTTTCTCAGTATTTAAAAGTCAATACTTAGTACCCTTTTTAGCACGAATATCTGTTCCAAGTACGCACATCTAGAAAGTGACAATGTTGCCAAACCATTCTTGGCAAAATAGCCCATGCTCAGATTATCATGTAAATTATCCATGAACATTAGTATTGTAACGGTTGGTGCTAACGAACCCGAAATTCAGCCGAACACAAAGTTAAGAAAATAGGTGTTTAATGTAAAAAGGCAAAAAACAAACCAGGAGATGCAGATGTCACGGGTATTGAGTTCAAGCTGGTGGAGCACGGAGACAGAAAGAAAAAACACGGTGGCAGAACACGAGTGACACCAAGTGAGATGCAATGAGATGACATGACGATCTGGCAGTGAGTGACTCAGTGAGGCAGGTGTATAAAGGCAAGTGAACAAGTGAGCTGAGTTGGAACTTATTTAGGGAAAACAGGTGGGAATGGTCTGTGCAGATGACTGAACTGACTGGGGAGTGAACAAGGAGGTGGCAGGGGCTGGCTGACTACTGAATGATGAACTGAGTAAATAGAGCAAAGTGCAAAACAAAACCCAAACTGTGACAAACTAAAACTAAGACAGAAACGTAAATCTTGACAGAGTAAACAGAAAAAGTGCTCATCAGTCCGAAAACCAAACTAAAACAGAACCATACTGTGACACGTATTAGTATAAGGCTTGCCACAGATTTCCAAATTTATTTTGCCGTAGCCATCCCAACATATGAAGCCTTGCTTGTCTTCTTACTCATTGTACTGCAGGAAAAAATGAAATATCTGTTCAAGCCTTAAAGTCTTTGGCAGCCGCTTTCAGGGTTTCTTCCAGGATAGCCCTGTAATTAGCTACATTCTTCTCTCCATGAACTCTGACGAGGTCCCTTATGCCCGCCGCATGGTGCTGCCACCACCATGTTTTACTATAAAGATTTTTTTTTCAGGAGGATGATCTGTGATAGATGTTTTTTATTACATTATTCCATTCCTTGTATTTGATGATGCTGTAAGAACCTTCTGAATGCAGTTGGTTGCACTGGATGTTATTTACTGGTATCAGAGTAAAGTACCTGAATCCAAATGCTTGACACATTTTTACGTTTTTTATTTGTAAAAAAAAAAAAAAAAAAAAAGGTGTACCAAAAAAATCCATAGAAGTTTGTAGTTGGAATGTGGAAAACTATGAAAGGTTTTGCAATCAGCTGTTGCATTGTATATGTTTCAGTGTCAGAATACATTGTTTCAAACCAGAACCAACAGCTACTATCATTCAGACATTAACATGCCATTTATAGCTGCAGTCTTGTATTTTCCAGTAAATTTAGTGTCTCGTATGTGAAACCAGTTATTTTTTTTAGTTTCTTCCCTTCCACTGCTCCTTCCACCTACATGTTTTCTCTGCAAGAGAGCAGATCATATTTCAAGGAATTCAGCCGGGTGTACATAAAAGGTCAAAAGCTTTGTTGTGATTCTACACATGCCTGCTGACTTCCAACTCTGGCCATGGGTCTGTGCCGACACACCCATGTTTGAAGTTGTTCAGACAAAAAACTGTTTGTCTATCAATGTTTTGTTGTAACTCTGCTGATGGAGCGCAACCAAATATCAATGAAATACTTAGAAGAAAGCAGCATAATTAAATTGATACAAAATCTGCTACTCTACCATTCTATCTTCAGCACTGGAAGCCATCTTTGTTATTTAATTCAGATGTGCAATATTCCTTCATTGGATTTCAAGTGCACACTTCTGTTGCTTAGTAAAAAAGCATGTAGGGAGGTGTAGGAAAATATTACGGGAATATGTGTACGGCCGAACTAACTAATTACAGGATTTCAGTATGGAAATAACTCCGGTTGTCATCATCACAGTTTATATGCAGCACATGTTTAACCAACTGAACGTGGGTGGATGTTTCCTTTTTCTCACTGACTTCAAACGGTGGTAAAATAACAAGCAAGGAGTTAAATGAGGTGCAAATTGTATCACAAATTGGTTGATCAGGCAGTTTTATGAAAACATGTTTGAACCTCTTAAAAGCTCAATGATGTTCCCAGCATCTGACTAATTCTAATCTTTTATCTGCAACACAATTTTAATTTGAAGATTTAAGGTTGATGGAAGACATGGGGTTAAAAGATAGAAACCTTCATAGCTTGGTTAGCTCTGGTGACTCCTTAAAGTAGACATATCATGCTTTCCAGTACTTCCTTTTCACATTGATATCAGTGAGTTATGGTCTATATAAAGTGGAACTGCAATACTTTGGTCTGTCCTGCTGAATATCGGGTCTCCAGCAGCATTCTTAACAGGAAATGGAACGGCTTGAATAATATGACCCAAACAGAATAGAAAGATATCTATGCAGCATCTGGAAGGACTACATTCACATTTTCTGCTCTCCCAGAGACTCCAAGCACACAACAGAATGCATTTAAGGCTTAAAAAAGTGGATTTTGCACAATATTTCCCCTTTAAAATAGCTGTCTGGTGTCAGGAAATGATATGGAAAAGGCCTTTTGTATAGCCTAATGAAGTGTCTTGAAAAGTCAGACTCAAAGAAGGGTACAACAGGGACCATCCCAGTGCTTGTTTGGTTTTAGGGAACAACTGCAGACCTGGACTGAGTACATTGTTGGGCACTTTAGGAGCACTTTAAGGATAATCTTAATCTGGTCTCCATGATCTAGATGGAAAGCAAAGTCTATTATAATAGCAGAAGTTGCTAAGACAGGTCTCCACAGTGTCGGGGCACTAGTAGTGAACAAGATTTGCCCTGAATGGATGTTGTGGGGGTGTTGTGAATGATACCCCAATCCTAAATTGTTAAAGTCTGAGACAACCCTTTGGAAAGGCAGGTACGGGGATGTTGCCCCAGTATTTAAGAAAGTGGAATTACTACTTACTTACTCTAGGATGCTGGAAAGGAGGCCCAAAAGCAAGAGCTTTGTCTCCAGCTCGTTCCCAGTGCCGATTGGACTCTCCTACTGCTGCCCTCTCAACAACCATCCTGTTTATGTACATCCTCTACATGTAAAGGAGTTCATGGTGTAGGGTGTCTGGCTTGTAACCTCACGATCTCTTCTTTGTGTTTTTTGTTGATGTTGTGCTCCTGTTGATCATATGGTCCATACCATGACCATAAAGATGCACTGAGAGTCACATCTTCAAGTCTTAAGTCATGGTTCTCATAAGGAAAAAGACGGACTGATCACGAAGGACATTAGCATGGAGTTGGAGATAGGATATTTGTCTGCTGTAATAGTTGGCATTGCTTTGTTCTGTTGTGGTGAAGAAACAGCTGAGCCAAAGGGCAGAGCTCTCGAGTTACTTGTCTGTCTTGCCACAGGCCATCCAGATGTCACAGCCAACATGTGGAACAAAGCGCCCTGCTCAAATGCACTCACTGCAGCGTTAAGAAATTATATTTTATCTTCTGTAAGCTGTCCCTTCATCTAAAAGGCATACACTGGGGGCATATTAGTTTCTGACAGGTAGAAATTCTCTGGGCTCGTCTGTCTTTGACCACGTTGGCACACATCTCACACACATACTTGTGCTCTGTCGGAGTATCATCGGACTTTTCCACCACCCTCCTATCCCTCTGCTCTTCTCGCTACCATCTGAAAGGCTCACTGTATCACTCTTGGTGACGTAGGTTTAGGTGTTGTGTCAACACCACGGCAATGCTGAGCTGACATTAACTAACAAAGGGTGCTTGGTGAGCTGGAGGCACTGGATCTGTTACATGGTTTAGGAGTGATAAAAAAGAATTATCATATTTATTCTAAATTATAAACCCTTTCAGTTTCTGTTGAGCATTTTGTTCACTTAGTAAGTGAGCAAAAATAAGAAAAAACTAGTCTGATGTGAGATATCAAAAAACATAGTTTGGATAAATTATCATTTTTGCTGACAGTTTGAAGATTTTTCTTTCTCCAGTGTTAAAAGAACTGCGGTTAATTGTTATATTCTACATTTGTTAAAGCATAAATACAAACTGCACACCGACACCGTTCACATTTTCTGTCGCATATTTACTGCAATATGTATGCAAGTTCTTTTTAATAAGTTGTGAATCATGTGCAGGATCACTTGTGCTTAAGATTTCAACACGTCTGAACGTAACTGCACATGCCCGGACATAAACAGACATTGCATGATTATTTCATCCAGCACCTGTGCACCTGCAGCTCCTTCATCATTAGCTTTGTCTACATGCTTAAAATTTCACGATCGGATTAAAATGTATTCGGATTAAATAATCGGATTGTACCGTTTATATGGGTACACTATCAATTAATCCAATCATAATGGTTGTGTATATGCACCTGGCTTTATGCAGAATATAACAACTCTGACAGGTGCAGTTATCAAATTCCCATAAAAAACACAGAAGAAGAAGTACTTCCATCTTTGATAAACAACAAAAAATAGTAAACAAAGTAAACAAAACAGAATACATTTTTATTCTGATCAGCCCTTTATTCCGATTACTTTTGTCCATGTAAACGTAACTATTGTTGCTGCCCTACTTTTCCTAGAGCTGCACAAGTATAACGAGCTGATGTGGGTTGGTTAATTAGTCGGGCTATCTGCCAGAATAGAGGCTGCAGGATGCAGTCTGCACAGCAGACATGCCGCTCAAAGCTTAGCAACCTGTGTTCTGGTGTTCAAATCATACTGTTTAGACACTTTTCTAAAGAAAATTATTCCAGAAGTCCTGGTTAAATATCCACACTCTCTGTGGCAAATTCTCAGTTTACTTAAAAGTTTTTCTCAGAGAGAAAAAGGTTCCCTCCGGGAACACTTCCCATGAAAATGACATATGTGCAGCCTCATTCTGGTTATGCACACATGCATTTCAGCCCCAACAGTAGCAAGAACCTGCAGTAGGTCTTGCAAAGATATTTGAGGTTTTTTGCAGTCTTCTCTTGGCATCTTACAGTCTGCTTCCAGGGTGAACCCTCCTGAACAAGCAGAAGTCGAGATGTTGGCAGCTGTCCTGAAGGTATGACTGTAGACTATTTTCTGAATGACTGGTTGATTTTAATATTCTGTTGACACCTCTTTAAATCCCCTACCAGCCTCATAAACTGCGACGATGTACTTTCTTAAGGCCTCTGACCGATATTTGTGCCTCACCAAGGAGCTTGATCTCACTCCAACAGTCAGGAGCCACACCAAACTAAATCTCATTTACAGAGCTGAGTAATAATGTTACAATCAGGTGCAATGGACGTGAAACACGTACAAAATCTGCTACAAAATCTGTAAAATTTAAGTCATGTCCTAATTAATTATTCATGTGAAATGTGACTAGTGCAACGGTCCACAGCGGATCATTTTGTGACTTCTCTGCAAATTATAGCTTTAGCTACAACATGCAAGAGATCCAATGTCAGGAAGATCATAGAGACACAACAGAACCTTTCTATTCTTGACAGCAGGAATAGGAGAAAAAGTAAAGTATTATTTATTCCCCTGAGCAGAGCAGGTTGGGTCTTTTTCTTTCGCTGAATTGTAAAGGAAATGTGACGTTTAAGGAAGGAAAAGTTTGGACATAATCTATAGTGGTTCTTTTTCCTATTTACGTGTCATTTTAAGTGTGTATTCTTGTTGTTAACGTTGTATTAACTGGCATTGGGCTGGTTGAAGATAATGTATTTTTCAGCTCATTCCATAAAATAGCGTATTAGATGGTCCAATTTTTCTCGTTATAATTATGTCACGTTTTTAATGGATGGCAGCAGAGTTTCACATTATGCCAAACACATTTGACTGGATCCATCAAAGATTCATGCAGGGGCTGATGGGAAGTTGATGGCCTCTGCAGTACATGGTCACACTCTGCTGACCCAATCACCTTCCACGAGAGGCATACCATGTTTCTGCAAAGAATTCTTACAGTCGTCAGGCTGGAGTGCCGCGTGGCAGCGCACCATTGGGGGTGGTGGGGGGGGGGGTCCTTCCATGAAACAATGCATCTCGCAGCAGGGTGCAGGTCATAAACCCAGTAGCTCTAGTGTGGGTGTTTTTGTTCTGCTTGGTAATGTGAAAACTTAAAGCCTGGCTTAGTTAATGCAAACGAGGTGCCTGGTGCATAACAAACAAAAAGGTTTTTATTATGCATTTAATGGATTAAACTCTGGGGAGTTGGCAACGGGGTGCAGCGTTTTAGAGTCTCTCTGTGGAATGTCAGCCTTTTTTTTTTTTACTGTAAACAAGGAAGTAATACGTAAAGTGGCCATCATGTTAACTGATCCTTGTGGCACACACAAGAGTCACTCTGAGACAGCATCATGTCTTGTGTGGCTGTTAGGGACGTGTTTAGAGGAGAGGTGGAATTCAGCTCCACTCTAAGTATCAGATAAGCTGTTATTGACTTTCTAATCAGGTTGGAGACTAAGTGAGAGGCCATTGATCTGCGTTCTTTAACTGGCATTAAATGATATAAAGCTGATTTTGTGCATGCAACCTTAATCCCAGTTCTGTCAACAAGCTAAAACGCAGCAAAACTAAACTAACTAGGGTTTAAGAATCCACATACAGAAGGAACTCTTGAGCAGTGAAAGTTTGCAACGTTTTTTCTAAGACAGCCACAGTTAAGCCAACCGATGAAAATGACTTTGTGACATAAACGTATCTTTCTCATTGTGTAAACATGTCGTTGTTTAGTAACCAGCCAGCAAACCGGTCTCATTCATACCAGACCATCATTTAAACTGAACCCTTTACTTAGCTACAGTGATATTGTTCTGTACAATGACACATGCTAAACCTTTCTGATTAGAGTGATGATGTGAACTGCTATTATATAGACTTTTATACAGCCTTTTTAGTGCAGCAGGTGAGAACTCATGTCAGATGCTGAACACGTCCTAGTTTGCAGCAGCCGTTCTACACGGGGAGGTAATTGTTTCGGCAACTACCTTTCACCATTTACAGTAACTTTACAGGATCCAGATAAGTTTGCTATTTTGCATATGAATAAACCCCTATTTGGAAAGCTTGCACTGCTAGTTTTTGTCTTAATGTGTATCGCTAGAAGTCCTTGGATTAGAGGCGGGATACACCTTGGACAAGTTGCCAGTCCATCACTGGGAAACAAAGAGACACATAGGTCAATCAGCCATGAACCCCACCTGCAATTTAAAGAGAGCAATTAACCTAACAGTCATGTTTCTGGACTGTGGGAGGAAGTCGGAGTACTCGGAGAGAACCCACGCATGCACAGGGATCCATCCATCCATCCTTCCATCGTCTTCTGCTTATCCTCAATCAGGTCGCAGGGGCAGCAGGTACAGGAGAGAGACCCAGATATCTCTTTCCCCAGAGACATCATCCAGCTCATTCTAGGGGGCCCCCAGGTGTTCCCAGGCCAGATGGGATATATAGTCCCTCCAGCGAGTTCTGGGTCTTTCTCGGGGTCTCCTCCCAGTGGGATGCGCCATGGAAACCCCCAAAGGGAGGTGCCCTGGGGGCATCCAGATCAGATGCCCAAATCACTTCAACTAACTCCTTTCGATGCGGAGAAGCAGCAGCTCTACTTTGAGTTCCCCCACAATAACAGAACTCCTCACCCTATTGCTAAGGCTGAGCCCAGCAACTCTACAGAGGAAGCTCATTTCAGTCGCTTGTATCCGGAATCTCGTTTGTAGTATTTTGGTCATGATTCCTACATCATGACCATAAGCGAGGGTCGAAACGTAGACGGACTGGTAAATTGAGAGCTTTGCTTTTTGGCTCAGCTCTTTCTTTACCACAACGGACAGGAGCAGTGCCCGCATTACGGCAGATGCAGCCCCAATCCGTCTCTCGCCCCATCCTACCATCACTCATGAGCAAGACACCAAGATACTTAAACTCCTCCACTTAAGGCAGAGGCTGAACCCAGACCCAGAGAGGGCAATCCCCCTTTTTCCAGTCAAGGATCATGGCAAAACACGCAAAACCTCCATGCAGAAAGACCCCAGGCTGAGGTTAGAACTTTGAACCTTAAAATATGACAGATTGTGATCTTGAATGCATTTTGTGTCTCAGCGTGACAGTATGGAATGGAAGCTGCGCAGTGCAAGAGTGGAAGAATCTAGCACGGGTGGTGAGGACGGCACAGGGGATACAAGATCAGGACACAGTCTTTGCTCCAGAAAAGTACCAGGCGTATTGCCACAGATCCCACCCACCAGGGCAATGCCCTGTTTGCCCCACTTCCTTTAGAGAAACAATTCAGGAACATTAAAGCAAAGACCAATAGACTGAAAAACATTTTCTTTCCCAAAGCTGTGAGGGCTATCGCCTAGTTTCTCAGAGAATGTCTGTTTGGACATCCATGCAAATTGCACAATTCTGTAACTTGATCTAAATTTATTGCACTTTATCTTACTGTATGCACGAGTGTATTAAACGATGGACTGAGACACTCATGCAACTGTATAGCAATCCATATTGCTGTAAAGGGACTGCTGTCTGACTTTGTGACTCAAAAATGAGTCTTATGAGATGCTAAGGACTGTTTGCACACTTTAAGATTCTCATGAAGTGTTAATGGTCAGTGCAATCAACTGAATTTAGGGGGGAAAAAGTTTGGAAAGACGTTTTGTTGTGTCTTCATGTTATGTGTAATCTCATAAAAAAAATTTTTATGGTAACACCTAAAGACAAAAAAAATTGATGCTTGGATTCTTTTCAAATCCAAAATAACTAGGAGTCATCTCCTCCTGGTCAATTTTTATTTAGTGGAGCCATATACTATAACCATATTTAATTACAGGGGACAATAAGTTGAACATTATAAAGTTCTCTAAATCATCGATTGTCGGTTCAGATAAAAAATAATTGCTCTACTGGGTATGAAAATCCTCTGGTTTGTGGCAACATTCTGTACCTCAAAATCTTTGGCACCAAACAAGTAAAACTGCAAAGGTACGGAACGGTGAAGGTCCAGAATAACCATCACCTTTCTTTGGACAGCTACGTACATAACCAACTGCTTCAAATGTGATGATGGTTTCAAGGTTGATAAAATATCTGGATAAACCGCGAGGACGTTTATGAGACTGAAGCTGTTTTAACACGGCTGAAGTCAGGCCTCATCTTCTCTCTGAGTGACTAACATTTAACACTGAAACTAATTTCTGTCTCATCAAGACAAAGTGAATAAAATATTATATTAATTCCTTTTTTTAACCAGCACAATGTACAGGTAGCTGTAAAAGCACAGCTGGGGATGAGCTATGGATCTTCATTGCAGGATTCTATTTAAGAAAGAAAAAATTAATTCAGGAATTTCATTCATCTTAGCAAAGTTCAGGTCATTTGCTCTAAGCCCATTAGATCATTAAGGATAATTTGGACCTCACAGTGTTCTCTCTGTATATGTCTGGGAGTTCAACCTTTCTCCAGAGTATTCCTTACTGCTGACAGACAAACCTGTCTAATGGAGCTGTTGTGCTGAAGTCAGAACTCATCGACCCGTTTACATAGATGATTATTTAATTATGCTGGAATCAATGTGTCTAATGAGCCACAACGAGATAGAATAGAAGGTCAGATGTTGCAGATCCCTTTCACTGAAGTGTGCAACAGCAAGGAGACAAAGGCCATGAACCACTTAGTTCTTTTGTCAGCGGTGTTGAGTATTTACTCAGAAAATTATCTGTTTTATTTATTACAGCCTGAACTTTTCTCACCACTTTAATAAAAACTTTTTGGAGGCAATAGTCTCAGGAAAAAACAAACATTAATGAGTTCCAGGGATTAAGCAGTAGTTCACGACTAAAGGGAGACAAAAATGTATCTGTTGCTAAGGAACAAACAAGCGTAAACGATAAATCACTTTTCTTACTGAATCCCTGGGTAAGAATTCATCACAAATTATGAATGTTTGCTCTGGAAATTATTTAGCTGTGAATAATCATTAGATTTTAATGTTTTGCAACATCCATAAAGTGACTTTGTTAGCTTAATTAATGAAAGGAAAGAACGTTTCTAAAACACATGTTTATACATTAAACTTTATGCTTTTTATGAGCATACAGTGTCACGAATCAGAGCAGAGGACCCAAAATTCAACTAGACCAGCAGAGGTTCGGTAAAAGAATATTTATTAACAAAATCCAAAAACCAAAAAGGGCAGAGAAACAAACAGTCCAGTTGGGCAGGCAGGGCAGGAACAGACAAAAACAGGATGGCACAGATTTCTGGAGACAAGGTGGTTCAAAATCCAAAAAGCAAACCATAACCGAACTTGCAAGAGGAGAACTCACCTACACTCAACAAGACGACCTGGCACTGATGTCTGGTCTCAACAGTTTATATGGAGGTGGAAGCAGGTGAAACCGGTGAGAGGTGATTGCAGCAGGGGTGGAGTTAGGCAGGTGTGCAGAATAAGTAATTAGACCAGACATCAGTGCTGAGGCTCAAAACAAGAACAGATCAGACAAATCTAAAAAGCTGACAAGACAAGTGGACAGAAACAAACTACACACGATCTAATAAAGAACAAAACAACCCTGAAGTACAAACCTAAAACAGAAAATAAAGCTAAGACTAAAACTGATGACAAAACAGGATAAACTAACAGTAAACAAGAACCTAGACAAGACAAAACTCAAAGCAACCAGAGAACCTAAGGAAGGAGGTCAAAATACCTTAAACATAAACCAGAAAAAAAACCCAAATCATGACATAAAGTACCTCTAGTACCTTATTCTAACAATATTAGTAGAGAGGAGCAGAGGTGTTGCTTTAAAAAACAATATCTGTTGTCTGCATGTGACCTTGTCTGATCAAATCAGTGTTAAGTTAATATTATTGGGCCCTGGATATGAAGATTTGGGCTTTAAGCTTGTAGTTTTTGAGACTCTTATTTTAAAGTCAGAAAGGACGTGGGAAGCAACCGTTGCGTCGACTGTGTCAGGCCGGCAAACAAAGAGCACGGGAGACGTCTCCTCTGGGTGAGATCCAGATGATTTATAACCACTGTGAATTTCAACGAACAACACTAAAGTTGGCATCTGCTTTGAAGCCTCCTGTCAAACCTAAAGGGCTATTCAACAGTAAAAAAAAAAAAAATCACTCAGGACCCTCAATATAATAATCTTTTGTTTTGGAAAACAAGGTCACTTAAACTGTTATAAATGTATTTACCCAAGTTATTTTTTAAATGGTAAATGGCTTGTATACCGCTCTAACTAGTCCAACAACCCCAAAGCGCTTTACACTACAGTCAGTCATTCACACATTCACACCCTGACGGTAGTGAGCTATGCTAATAGCCACAGCTGCCCTGGGGCAGACTGACAGCGGCTAGGCTGCCATACATCTGTACCACCGGGACCTCTGACCACCCCCAGCAGGCAATTCAGATTAAGTGTTTTGCCCAAGGACAGAACGACTGAGACAGTTGGACGGGGGATCGAAACGGCAACCTGCCATTTGCGGGACAAACTCCCTAACTCCTGCACCCCTTTTGCCCTTGGGGCGAGAGGGGTGCTTTTCGATTATTACTGACATGAGGAAATGATTAAAAAGCACATAAATGTCCCATTTCTTTCTTCACCGGGAGCCCTGGTTTACATTTTATCTGTGTATGCTTGCATTTGTACTAGTAATGCATGTGTATGGCATTTGTTTTACAAATGGGATTTCTACCGTGCTGAACCTGAGCTGTTTCCTCTGCAGCGTTGGCGAACCAGTCACTATGCTGACAGAAAATCTGCATACAGCAGTGTGGTTCTGTGCTATGCACAATAGGTACACCATTTAGTTATGCTTTCTAAGACAAAAAAGTGAAACGCCTGGCTGTAGAAAGCTGAAGCATGATGCTAATAAAGCATCTCATGCTTGTAGTACGGAGTCCGTCTAACCTCTGAAGGTCTGCTGGAACATCTGGCACCAGTCAGTTGCCCATCATTTCCCTCTCTAGATGATCACAAGCCATGTTTAGACCTAACCCTCCCAGATCCTTAGTACTGATAGATGTCCATCCTTCTCCTCTGTGTCTATTGTGAATTACTTCCAGTTCCTTGGAGCCGCTATTTGCTTATCTGTGCCAGGTTTTTGGTAAGAATAACGAACTGAAGAGGATTTATTAAATAAATGATGAAAGCTTACAGGCAGACAGAAAAACAGGAACACAGCATGGAGAAATGACCACGACGGGGTATAATGATGAAGATGCGGGACCTGACAATAGTGTGTGACAGAGCTGGCTGAACTTATAGGGGAAGAGATGGAGGAAACAATAGGTGGATAATTAAGCACAGGCGAACAGAGTGAGGCAATTAGTCTGCAGGAAAAGAGGGACAATAAACCGGGGAAGAGTAAGGGAATAACAGAACCTAACGTAGCTAATGACACCCCTGGGGATCCTGACAACCTGAATATCCCCAAAGATAATACATCAATGTAAAAGGAGTATCAAACTAGAAAAATGTTTCTCTTTACAGTTTCATGAAAGATGGCATGTCAAAATTATTTATACGATTCTCAATAATCAATGGCAACCCAAGTAAGGTTTATTTCTATAGCACCTTTGGTCCACAGAGTAATTAACAAAGGGACAGAGTTAACAAAAAAACACCTTAAACATAAAAAAACAAATAGACCATCACATAACAGCCTTAAAGCATTAGATATCAAATAAATACATGTCAAAATGCCAACATTTATCTTTATCAACAGCAATCTTTGGCCTTTGTTGTTTTTGTTCCTGATTTAAAAGAACAAAGAGTTTCTGCTCATCCCAGGTTTTCAGTCAGTCACACGAAGGGAAAGTCTCTGATGACCTGAGGGGTCTGCATGGTTCACACTGACCAAAAGCTCTGATACCGATTTAGGCTCAAGACCAATCACTGCTTTATAGACCATTAAAAAGGTTAAGAACTCAAGCTTTTTACAAACAGGCAACCAGTGCTTAAAGGGGAAGTCCGGTCAACAAGGAAAAATCAGGGTATCATTAGCTATAACTAAAACTAATACATTTGTGGTTATTTAATGAACTTATCTTTAATCAATAAGAAAATAAAAACATAAATTGTCGTCTGAATCACTGTGTATGGGGGCTGACATGACTGCCCAAATATGGGCAGTAAGGGGCGTTTGACATCACATCCTGCGACGTGGAAGAGCGGAAGCGGCGACAGCATTTCTCTCCGCTTTCCATGCAAAGTCAATAGGAGCCGTTCTACACAGCTGCGATCATCAATAATTATTTCGGATTTCCAGAGGACTTCACCGCTGACATTCCCAAGAGCTATTGCTGAAGCAACAATGCCCACGTGCATGGCCATCGGATGTTCCAACACAACTGGTAAAAGAGGAAAAAACATTGCTTATTTCAACACAGTCACTTCAGCGATCTCTCCTCTGCTGTGTGTGTGTGTGTGTGTGTGTGTGTGTGTGTGCGCGCGCTCAGCTGCAGCGC
Source organism: Fundulus diaphanus (assembly GCA_037039145.1). Taxonomy (NCBI): domain Eukaryota; kingdom Metazoa; phylum Chordata; class Actinopteri; order Cyprinodontiformes; family Fundulidae; genus Fundulus; species Fundulus diaphanus. The sequence continues at coordinate 24,041,863 of CM073144.1, forward strand.
CGGTGCAAAGCCGTGCTGCGCGGAGCGCACACACACACACACACACGCGTGTATAGATATATACTGTAGGACCCGACTGAGTTTGATCTTGGAAAATAGTGCGCCGTGACAAACAGAGCGTTGAAACTTGCTCAACAGCGGGTCCGCCGAGTGACGTAAAAAAATGGGAGGTGACAGTACTATTCTTGACCAAGATGGAATTCTCCACATAAACATGATTAAATGAGAATTATTATTAATTAAAAAAACTTATAATTTTTTGCACAGTATGTAGTAGTTTTATATTTAAAGTACTTTCAGCAGTTTGAATTCTGATTTTGACCGGATTTCTCCTTTAAAGGACAGATGAGGCGTGATCCATTTTCCTGCTGTGGCTCAGGACTCTGGCAGCAACATTATGGATGAGTAACAGCTACTTGTTTGATTCATTATAGAGGCCAGTAAAGACACGACTGCAATCACCTTACCTACTGAAAAAAGAAGCATGCACCAATTCTCTCCTGTTTCAACAGGAAACCATTTATTCAGGCAATGCTTTTCAAGTGTTTTGCTGCTTGATTATTTTATCAAGAAGACATCTAGGTTTTAGGCTTTAACTTCATGCAGTCCAGTTTAGCAATGAGACCCAAGTCGTTGAGGTTGGGATTCCTTCTTGCCATTACCCTAATTTTTAGCTCCCTCCACATATTGTCTATCACACCCAAAGTCGGCACTTGAATTTGATAGATAGATGGTTCCTAACCTGGTCCTCAGAGGCCACTGCCCTCCATGTTTTCGGTGTCTCCTTGCCGGAACACACCTGACTTAAATCAATGAATGATCAAGAGGCACCTGATTGCATGCAGAGGAGGTCGTGCAGTCATTTGAATCAGGTGAGCTAGAACAGAGACACATCTAAAACATGCAGGACAGGGATCCCCCGAGGACTGGGGTTGGGGACCACTGCTCTATCAGATTCAGAACTGGGGACTTTGGATGGACCATTCTAAAGGGTTAGTATTACTTCAGGTTTGATTTTTGGTCAAATTAAGAGGTTTGGGAGGACAGACTTGTAAATAAAGGACTTTGCTTTTTGACTGAGCTCTATTTTTACTACGACAGTCGATGGCGGTACCCACAACACGCCACACAAAGCCCCAAATATATCTCCTGTATATCGACTGTATCTATCTTCTACTCCATCCTTTCATCATTCATATACGGTCCTCTGGTTTGGGGCGGGTTCCCGGGTGGGTGCCGGCCCATTCCCGGTGGCGGCTTCGCGGGGCCGCCAACTCCCACAGGTGCAGGGTTCCAGGTATTAAGTGTTCACTTATATACAGAAAGCCTGTAATTTATTTATTTATTTTCTTTCACTTTCTTTTTTCAGGTATCACATTACACATGTCAGCTTAAATAATAATACATATGATTTAGCAATGGTATCAAGGTGTTACTCAATTGTATCTGTTGCTTTATGTCTGTTGGTTGTGCTGTTCTTTTTGCGTCTCTTTCCAGGTGATGGAGTAGACAGAGGACGTTTTATCATTCTCTACCTTTTATCTCTTCTTTCTTTCACCTCTTCTCTTTCTTTTTTTTCTCTTCTTGTAAAAAAAAAAAAGGATGTTTCCCATTGTGTGTGTCAGCCTTATCTATATGTAACCCAGGCACAGCTTAGCATCTGGTTTTCAACTGGTTTCCTCAAAGGATATGGACTGCAGCTTTGTGCATACAATGCAAAAACAGAAACTCCTACATCCTAAAGAAATACAGAGTATATAATCATGTCTCTTCACATAAGTACATAGTAGAGGCTAACATTATCAATATCCATCTATAATAGGCCTACAGCTTCAATTTGTCCTCCTCTTACAACGCTGTTATCACTCAGCCCCCTGGGAACAATAAGCGGCCATCAGAGCACTAACGATTGGTTGATTGGCTGATGGTCCTCTTTTGCATGTGAACAGCCAGTTTTGATTGTCCCAGTTAAACCTTTTGATCCACTATTCAAAGGCACTGCTTATAACGCTGAATTTACCTACATCTGAGCTTACCTTATCAGTGGAGACAAAACGTTTCAACAAAGAACCCATCCAGAGAATCTATCCAGTTTCTTTTTATTTATTTTTTTCTACCTGCATTATTAAGATGCATCAGGGCCATTCCTTTGAACTTTTTAATGATACCCTGGACTGCACCCTAATAAAGTCTGTTGCTTCCTGCAGGTGTGGAAATGCAATCTCCCAGTCGTTTAGCCATTAAAAGTAGCACTGTAGGCATACTGAATGCTTATTTGCTGCCTAATGTACAGTCATAGGTAAACAAAGGTTGCCTTCAGGTTTGTATTTTACAGATGCGATTTTTGTCACCTTCCAACATCATTTAAATTTAACCTTTAGTGTAGGAAACCAGAACAGATTCCACCAAAACGGAAGTCCCAATGGACCAGCTGTGTGCGAGAAATAAGAGCTTTCTGCACATTTTATGGAGAAAATGTCTTTTATTCAGGCTCTTGGCAACAAAAGCTCCCCTCCCTCGCCTGCAGCAGCCGGGGCATCACTCCACCTGGGTCTCATTCCTCATCTGCTTTCTCTTGTGAGCTTTTAGCTGTGGGCACAGCTGCAATTGCTCCTTATGTTCATCTTGAAGCTATTACTCATCTCCTCAACAATCACTTCACGTTCCCTCTTCCTCTGCTTGAGTCTGATTCATCTGTCTTACGTCGCCCATCTTTGCCTCCACTCAGGACAACGGAGCAGTTATCTGTTTTCAACCATTATCAGACCCCATGGCTTATACTGAATAGCTTCTACTGTAGGTGGGTGATTTTATTTTGTTGAATGATGCATCTCTAAACTCCAAGTTTCTGTTGAACCAGACAGTGTTGGTGCAGCTGAGAGCCTTTTTCTAAGAGGAGCAAAACACAAGGTACAACCACTGATGGGACTTTTTGTTGACATTCAAGTCTCATTCCACAATTAAAGAGCTGCTGCTCGAACAATGTCACCTCTGCTTTGAAGAAATAATTGCAGACCTGGAGGAAAATGATTGTTAATGATAGTGACTATCTCATTAACCCGTAATTCAAAGATAAGGATAGTACACCGGTGTGTGATTGTGTGTTTTTTTTTTTGTTTTTTTTTACTTTGTGCAGCGTATACCTCACCTGGAAGCTGTCCAATAATGACGGGGTTTGTATGTGGCTCACGCTGTTTGTGTTGTAGCAAAGCTTGGACCTAATAATGATACAATGCGTTGACAAACCAGTCATACCTCTTGAAGGTTTTTCCATTTTGTCGGTGTACTGTATTGTACTTTGTGCAACAGTGTTGTCACAGCACTAACATTTTGAACTCAATACCAATACTAACGGAGATCCTGGGTGTTTCGTCAGAGCAGCAACACTTTCATTTCTTCCATTTCAGAAAAATGGAAGAAAAGACAAAGTGACTATGTTTTTTTAATTATACTAATTAGGACTATTAACTAGGTGCCAGTTCAGCAATGTAGAAAAAAATGTTTAGTATCCCTTACCTGTATAGGCCAATATAGACAAGATAATATTCAACCTCGACGCATGGACCTTGGATTTAGTTGTGCATTTAGTTCAAAAACATATCTTCATAAACAATGATCTGTGTTGCTACAAAAAATTCAGATTATAGAGTTGGAATTTGGCTTCAGAAACATGAAAGCATGGATGGTGGTGGTACTTTGATGATGGAGGGAAATTTTCTTGGTACACTTTGGATTCTGTGTTGCTCAGTCAGTTGCAATCAGAAGGTTGTGGGTTCGATTCCGCCTGTCACATTTCCCCAAGTTGCCTACTGATCTGCATATTGATGTATGAATGTTTGAGCATGGCTATAGTGTAAAGCGCTTAGAGTGGTCAGTTTGACTATGACTAGAATGGCTATTTAAATTCAGTCCATTTACCATCATGTTTTGGGAGCATTACATCAGGGTAGAGCACCTAATCCCCTCAAACCACTTCTTTACACAGTAGAGGAAGCACTTTGGATTCAGGTACGGATGCTGTGGAGACCACGTGGGTGCAGTGGTTTCCACAGCAACCAGGTCTGAGTGCAACACAGCACAAATGTACAAAAGGTGGTGTACACAAACACAACACCTTTGGGATGGGACGGATGTGCAGCTGACCACAAACTTTCAAATCAGTATGTACCAGAATTTTGAAGGATTCCTTCTGGTTTCTTGTTAAATCTCTGGAAATAAGAACTAAGGCTAAGAAAGCAAAATACTCACTATTAGGAAGGTGTACCTAATAAAGTGACCAGTGAGTAAATGTGGTAAGATCACCAGACTCTCCTGGCTGTTTGAAATATTTTTGCATTGTAGTTTTTCTTTATTTCACTAAATAACCTCTAAATAACCTCTGTATAATGCGACATCTTTATACAATGAAGCCATTGTCACCATGAATTAAAACATTTATTATGGCTTCAGATAGGTTGTAATTGCATTATTAATGTTTTATTAGCACATCAACTGCCCAGGCAGCTTCAAAGGAGTCTTTGAAGATGTTTTTGGTTTACCCTTTGAGTGCTGGATCAGATGTAATAGGTACAGATTGCATCGAATGTCATTCAGCTACTGAGCTTCCCAATGATGATGCTGCTGCTGATAGATTTTGTGGAGAAGTCATCTGACTTCACATCTCAGTTGCGGACAGATATCCTCTCTTGTGAAGGTATCGTCAATGTAAAAAGAAAAAAAGAAAAACAACTCTTGAATTTATGAGCAGCTCTTGTTTTTCAGAGAGTATTTCTCCAGCTTTAGATGTTTTATGCATCACACCCTGGAGTCCAGATGAAAGACGCCAGGGATGGCCAGGATCAGTTCATGCTCTAATGTGTTGAGATTTTTTAGTAATTGTTGCTCTCTGTTTTGGAGGCTGATGACTTTGTCCACCTGTGGGCGTTCTGTGGACGCCTGCCTGTCCCGCCTGTCCGCTCCCGTGATGGTTTTCAGACGATGTCTGAACCCGTCACTTTGCTGCCGTGAAGACTCAGGGATCTGAAGCCTTCGTCGTTTTCTGAAATCTCTCTCTCCTCATGTCTTCTTGCATTTCGTTGCAGGTCGCTTGAAACATGTGATTCCCACTGGATGTCTGTGTGGACGTTCAGGGAGTTGATACGATCTGCTGATCTGTATCCAAACAAGAGTCTGCTGGTGGCTCATCCCTCAACAAAACCTTCAACACAATAAGTGTATTTGCATCCTGCTGGTTTTGTGTGTTTTGAGGCGACTGCTCCATTGGACCTTTTAAAGCCTTCATTTATGTCCAAGGGCCTCAGGTACAAACAGTGCATAGAGACAAAACTGGGGGATTATGCCCCTTTTTGGCTGAAACGTTCAAATGTATCATGTGCATCTACTGTTCATGATAAGAAAGCAATTATTAGAGGCGCTTGAAGAACAAGTAATTTATCATTATCATTTGCATGAACCCCCTTTAACAGAGGCGTTCTGGAGGGGCCTGACAGACCAGTCAGCACCATTCCAGTTGAGCCTGACCTGAGCCCTGCCAGCTGTGTGGGTTGAAATTATTGGTATGTGAGCCAGGTTCTCAATTTCCCAATGCAGCAGAACCGGCCAATAGGAGGCACACAGGCTCAGTGTGTTCCAGGGGGAGCGGTGGAGACATGGACTTCTCTTTACAGCATCATTGCTTGGATATGGTTCAACTGAGGAGCCTCCTGTGTCTCAAGAGAAAACATGATGTTTGACCGTGAGGCAAGGAGAATCCCATGTGCAGCGATTCTTTAAATCGGTTGGCGTATGCATACGAAGATGGGCAAAAAGAGGTGTACAAATGAACAAAGGAAATGTGCTCGGATCCATTCTTGTGCACATTTTGATACATTTATGCTTTTTGTGTAGATGCAGGTTTATGGATCGAAAATGTATGCCATGTTTAAAAAGGAAATCCCAGTGCCTGTTTTCACAAAGATTAAACAGACTAAAAGTGGCTCTTAGTGATGTTATTTTAGGAAAAATCTTAGAATTACCAGAATTCCAAGATTTATCTTAGAATTGTACTTCTGTAAAATAATAGTTATGCACAAAGTGTCTAAGGCCTTAAGAGAGCTCCTAAAGTGAAAAAATGTTAGGAGTAGTCAGGACGAATTTTAGCGAGCCTAAGAGGGTCTTAAGCAGGGAAGAAGGTGGAAACAGAGAAATCTGATTGATCCACCACCTAAACAGTGGAGGAAATGAGCACATAAACTTCTTTAACAATCATGCAATTATAATATTTAGATAAGATAAACTTTATAATTCCCATAGGGGGTAATTAATTCGTTTCAGAGGCCCGTCGGGTTAAATGCTGTATAGCATGATCATTTTAGTAGCCTATATGGTCATCGAAGTGTGATGCCATCTCCTCGCTTTGATTGCTGCACGGAGCGCTCACTTTTCAGGCTGGTGCGTAAAAGCACCAAGACGTGCAGAGTAAAAGGCGCCTTGATCTGTGGCAATACGCTTTAAACTCTTTGTATTTGTGCCGTGATCCGGGGACCGGTTTAACTTTCAACACTCCCTCTCCTCCCAGAGATAACTGGACAGGTGCGCTGCTGTTCGGTTTTTCCATTTTTTTCCCCTCCATTTCATGTCCGTCATTTGGCAAATATACAAGCCGGCAAATCCCGGTAAAATGATGACAGGTGAGTGCGCATTAATGTCAGCTAGATAGGGTAGTAAAATGACTAGTGAGTAAAAAGAAGCAAAATAATGATGAGGATCTAAATAAGGTGCTTTAAAACATTTTTGATTCCTACCTAGGAGTTTTTAGGCTAAGATAGAATCTCTCTGAGAGGACTCTGAGGATCTTTGTGAATACGGGGACAGATCTTTATGCTCGGCAGCTTTCTGCCCCAAAAGGGCCGTATGTTCATTCAACTGTTCCATGTCTGCTCCTTGACAAACCTCCTCCCCCCCATCTATCTGCTTTTGCTTTTGCAAACTCAAGGAGTTTCTATTTACCTCCCTTTCATGCGCTCGTCCTGCCAAGCTTTCACCTTGCAGTCCTCCCCAGCCAAGTGAAACAACTTGAATTACTTTCTGGTGATCAGGTGCATCTTTTGGACTGGAGAAGTAAGTTCTTGTGGTTCAAAGGGGCTTCCTGCCAGGCTCCCTGCAGGGGTCAGACCCTGAATGTGGACATACTGAAGCTGAACTCCAATTCATATTCAGTGGAAGTAATGTTGTATTGCGAATAACAGAATAACAGGCATATATCATTATATGATGTATGACAAGCAAAGCCAGCAGCATCACCCGTGCCTTCATTCAGAAGGACTTTTTTCCAAAAGCTCCAGCTATGTTGTCTCGTTATGTTCACTCTGAAGGGGTGAACCAAAAGAGCCAAAATGGAGCTCTGCCTGGGAACTCAGGAGAGTTATCCATGAGATATGACACAGAGTGGACAATGTAGCCATGCTTTCTTACTTGCAACTAAACATATCCAACCAACATCAAGACAAAACCGTCCTAATAATTTGTAATGTATTCACAGGCTGTGCATCAGTGATGGTTAAAAATACATCACAGTGCACCCCATTCATGAATGATTTACTAAATATGTAATAATGTCTTTATAGCTATAAATAAACCCTTTATCTATTTTTTCCAATTTTTGATCAGTTGTTAACAAATTAACATTAATATTCTAATACGTTTTGTATTATGCATTTTATTAACAAAATAGTTTCTAACTTAATGATAAAAGGTTTCTAACATTAATGACACTCTTTATACTTTATTTGTATGTTTATTTGTTGGATTGGGTTACTTACCTTTGGGCCCAAATGACTACAACTTTAGCCGAGCAACGTATACATTTGTTCATACCTGCGATTTACTGTAAGGTTTGTTAATGCAGCCTGAAAGTTTGCAGTTGGTTCTAGTTTAACAATCTAGAGAATTTGGCAATTTTGTTTCATTTATTTATTTTTTTTGCCAGGACTAAAATAATGATCTTATCCTGTTGGTTTTGATTAATCATGGTCAATCAAAACGGCGAACCCGTCACCCTTTGAAACAGAGTGGGGATGAGGTAGATCTGCTTTCGATGACTACCTGATATCTCTGTTCTATGTGAGCCCGTGGTGCAGCGACTAATTGCCTGTGTATTCTCCTCTTGTCTGTAATCATCATTAACGTGATGAAATCTGGGGCTTTAATTTGAAAGACCTGCATGGAGTCAAT